>JAWPEG010038709.1:1659345-1684275 GCA_035771395.1 Myotis vivesi | reverse complement strand
CCCCCCCCCCCCCCCCCCCATAGAATTAGAGCTGGTTGAGACATGATATTTTGGCTAGTAACTATGGATGGTGCCAGGTGGGTACTGGCAGTATTAGGGGGCAGTTCCCTATAAAGTATAAGATTATCCAACCACTAGGCCGCATACCAGAAACTAATACAACATAATATTGAACGGAAACTGTAATTGAAAAAAAATAATTTGAACATAAAAATATATAGAAGCATTTTATAAAACAAGAGAAAAAAGACATGCTATTTTATGGGTAGGTATGAAATTTTAAAAATTACCTTGGCATACAGGAAATTCTGGGTACCAGCCAAATTTGTAGCATTGGACTAAATCAGGGCCACTTAGATGATAATTTTCATGACAGAAAAACTGAACGACATCTCCTTCTTCATAGGTCCACTTGACAGGTTGAAAATAACCATTTTCCATTGATGTTAAAGGGGTGCATACTAATTCTAAAAATGAAAGTAAGACACACACACACAAAAATGTAATTATTTTCCTGCTGGAATAAAATGAACCTACCACTTACACACCATATCTGGAACAGACATTACTAGATTTGCCGTATTCCATTTCACAAAAAGAAAGCTTGTCCATTTATATATATATAAAGCCCGGTGCATGAATTTGTGCATGGGTGGGGTCCCTCGGCATGGCCTGCAGGGATCGGCCGGAAACCCACAGTCCAATGCTGCCTGCAGCTCCTGCTCATCCCAGCCCCCCTGCATCTGCCACTGCTGCTGCTCGATAGGCTCACCGCTCGACTGGTGCCCGTTGGTCAGCTGAGCAGCCCTCCCACTGTGGGAGCGCAGTGACCACCAGGGAGCAGCTCCTATGTTGAACGTCTGCCCCTTAGTGGTCTGTGCACATCATAGCGACCGGTCAACCGTTCAGGTGGAATGGTCACTTAGGCTTTTATATATATAGATTAATGATCATTAGACTGATTTTAATGTAGTTATTTGAGCAAAAAGGAATTTGTTTTCCTATTAGAGAGCTTTCAAGGATCAAAGCCTATTCTAATCAAAACCAGAAGCAAAAAAAAAAGGGGGGGGGAGAAGGGGGGTAAAATTGACCATAATAAGCATCACATAATCCCTGTCGGAGGGAGAGGAGGTTGCAGAGTGGAGGCCATTGAGTTCCCAAGGAGAACCTACTGGTGCATGATGGTGGGAGAAACCACCCATGCGAGCGACACTCGGCCTCCTCCTCCGACTCTCCCTTCGTGGTGTAGTAGCCGAGGTCGCATCGGTACAGCACTTTGTCCCCCAGGCGGAATGCGGTCTGTGTTGTGGAGTAATTCCCGTGAAGTAATTCAGGAGCCAAACATGTGTCTAACAGAAAGGACAGTTATATGTTATGAACGTCATCACCGAACCTGGAAGAGCCAAAAGAAATCTCCAAGGGACTTTTCACTGAATCTTAAGGACAAATATGGCAGCTATAAATAAGCGGAAGCATATACTATGTTCATGGATAGGAAGACTCGACAGCATGAAGATGGCCACTCGACCCAAAGCCATCTACCGATTCGACACAATTCCTATCGAGATGCCGATGGAGTATTCTACCGAAGTAGAGCAAACATTTCAAAAGTGTGTAAGGGACCCCAAAAGACCCCAAATGGCAACAGGGATCTTGAGAAAGAAGAACCAAGTGAAAGGAGTCACCCTACTGCTATCAAACTCTAATACAAGGCCATAGTCATCAAAACAGTATGGTACTGGCATAAGAACAGACAGGTTTGGGGATGACAGGCGCACACTTACCCTGCTCCTCCCTACAAGTCGGTGGGGACGACCACCCGTTGGGGAGGCACTGCACCTCCTCCTCGGCCAGCCCCGCGGGGGTCTTGTAGCCCGAGGCGCAGGTGTAGCGCAGCTTCTCGTGGACACTGTAGAGCAGTTTCGCCTCCGAGATGTGCCCGTTGGTCAGGGCGGGCCGCGTGCACTTTTCTGGGGAGAAAAGATGTCTGCTGAGCTGGATGCCATGAAGCCCGTCTTCCAGGCCCACGATTAGGGTCCTTCTTGGACGGTGAAGGCGGAACATGCTCACTCCGCATTCCCTGCTTCTATTTCAGTTTGGAAATAGCCCGTGTGCTCGGAGGCTCGTTCATTCTAAAAGCGATTCCAGTGGACGGTGGCGTGCATTGCAGTGCCTACTCTAGGTTCTTAGAGTCGTTCATTCCTACCTCTCCCGCGTCCACACTGAGAAAATATGCTCAGAGCTGCCCACTTGCTGTCACTAGTGGCAAATAAAAGGAATTTGTTTGGGTTGGCTTCCCACCGCGTTAAGTCCACTGTGTTTATTGATCGTTCACACCCTTAACAAAAGGGCAACCCTACTGTGGGGACCCTTCACCAATTCTTCAACGTCAAGGACCCGTCTGGCTGCCTATGTACAGTCACCGCACAAGTTCCTCTTCCCTTAAAAGTAACACGATTGAATAACAAGTTCAGTGATTATTTCTATTCTCTTCACAGGGAATGATTAACAACAAAGAAGGAAAGCAACGTCTTAATGAGAAACATTATTTACACAATTTCAGAATCTGCCTTCATTTTGGAAAAATAAAACACGCCCAGCTGGGCCAGTGTGGCTCAGTGGTTGAGCATTGACCTATGAACCAGGAGGTCACGGCTCAATCCCTGGTCAAGGCACACGCCTGGGTTGCAGACTAGATCCCCGGTAGGGGGCATGCAGGAGGCAGCCGATCCATGGTTCTCTCTCATCATGGATGTTTCTCCCTCTCTCCCTCACCCTTCCTTGCTGGGGTCCAATCCCAGCAGGTCCAGGGGTCCCCAAAGGTGTGGACGGAGTCGGCGAAGAAGGAATGACACGAAGACAGCCTTCAGTTGGTCAGCAGCCTAGTCAGGACCTCTAGCCAGGATCTCCAGCCAAAGTTCTGGTCGGAGTTCTGGTTAGGAACTGATGAGGATCTGACGTTTATTGTCTTATTACATCCGTATTTATACCAGCCGATTTTAATCCTGTCAATTTCTATTACAAGGGGTAAGGTGTTTCTCATCTCCATTCCAGGGAGTAAAGACCATGTAGCTTAACTACCCGCCTGGCACTTAATGAAGGGGTTGTATCCCCTCCCTAACCTCAGGGAAAGATCTCCACCTGGGGAAACAACCTTTCTCGGAGAGGTGACCTTGGTTAAAACACATGGCGCTAAAGGGAGCAAACATATTAAGAACAGTATGCTACACACGCCAGGTCCACGGACACACATGCTGTGCAGATGCCTCTTTCCTGCAGCGACTGTGTCAAGCAGCAAGGATGGACCGGCCTCCGGCACTTCCTCTCTGAAATCAATTTTTAAAAAGAAAGTGTATACAGATTTTTTAAAAAAAGATGGTGGGAGGAGGCCATAAGAGGTGATAAATAAATGGTGATGGGGAAAAATAAAATAAAATAAAAAATACAGGACAGTGGGCCAGTCCTTATGTTGTTCATTGGACTCTTCTATTCATTTATTTTTGTATTGATTTCAGAGAGGAAGGGAGAGGGAGAGAGAGATGGTAACATTGATGATGAGAGAGTCTCATGGATCATCTGCCTCCTGCACGCCACACACTGGGAATCAAGTCTGCAACCCAGGCCTTTGCCCTGACAGGGAATTGAACCCTGACCTCCTGGTTCATAGGTCGATGCTCAACCCCTGAGCCACACGGGCCTGGGCGGCCCCTTCTGTTGACGACGGAGGAGGCGGGCTTGAGCCGGCCCCAGGCCGGGACTTACTGAAGCACCTGGGCTGGGGGGACCAGCCCGCGGTGGAGCAGGTGGTTTTGTCCTCTTGCTTCCCCGACTCCGTGGTGTAGCCAGCCAGGCAGGAAAAGGACAGTGTCTGGTCTATGGCCATTGGGAAGTAAAAGCTCTCGAATGTGTAGTAATAGACGGCGATCCTCCCATTCTCCACGCGGGGCAGGCCGCAGGGTTTGTCTGCAAGGAGGGGACAGTCAGCCTGGGGACGACGGAGCCGGAACTGGAACACTGGTGACCGAGCCACACCACGTGCCTCTCGCTGACAGCCATGCTGGCCACCCACTTCATTGTATCACTTACATTTTTAAGGATTTTGGGGACGATCCCCTTCCATGGGAATTAACCAGCAAGCCCCCCCGCAGCCCCCAACCCCCAACAGTCAGGTGGACCCGGGCCAGGAGCCCACTCAGAAAGCTCCTCCCCAACTTCACGAAACAGCCTTTCGATGAGATGGCGTGCAAAAGCCATAACGCAATGCCACAGTTTCTCAGCAGAGAAATAGAACCACAGGAAATGACCCTGCAAGGATTATCTTTTTTTAAATATATTTTTTTGATTTCAGAGAGGAAGGGAGAGGGAGAGACAGATAGAAACATCCATGATGAGAGAGAATCATGGACCTGCTGCCTCCTGCACGCCCCACACTGGGGATCGAGCCCGCAACCCGGGCGTGTGTCCCGACCAGGAATTGAACCCTGACCTCTTGGTTTATAGGTCGACGCTCAACCACTGAGCCACGCCGACAGTGCCATGCAGGTATTATTTCATTGTGGGATTCCAAGCATCAAATAAGATGTATCCTACTTATTTCACTTTCATAACTTTAATTGCAGACCCTTGTTTGGTAGAAAATTTGTAGGAAAGTATTTCACTAAAAGGCAATTATAATCTGGTAGGATATACATATTCTTAATCCTCATCTGAAGAGTGAGGATATTTTTTCCATTGATGTTTAGCAAGAGAGAGAGAGAGAGAGAGACACCGATGTGAGAGAAACACATTGATTAGTTGCTGCCTGCTCGAGCCCCCACCTGGGCCTGGGATTGAACCTGCAACCGAGGTACGTGCCCTTGACCGGGAATCGAACTAGAGACCTTACTGTGCACGGGCCGGTGCTCTAACCACTGAGAACACCAGCCAGGGCCCCATCAGGGTATTTTATTTCAACCAATTTTCTCAGGTGTGTGCTTTAGGAGAGTCTATTGCTGTGGCTTCCCACTTTGCGTACTCAGTCTGCTGACAGCGACCGGCTGGTTTCTTTTCTCCTGATAACACTCACAGCTAGCCACCGCCTCCCTCTCACCCTGGCCTCACACCAGGCTGTCTGGCTATCAAGGTTTCTTATTGTTACAGCGCCCACAGCTCCCGGTTTGTCTAAACTCCGGTCCTTATTCACACGCTGTCCAGGTAATTATTAACAGAGCCACTCCTCCCTCAAGTGTCCTTGTTTGCAAGATCAACAAAGGGTCTCCCTACAAGTCACTACTCCATGTCTTCAACCAGGGAATAAATAGGATACAAGTCAATTCCAAGCCCGCTGGCATGGCTCAGCGGCGGAGCGTCAACCTATGACCCAGGTGACGGTGCGATTCCCAGTCGGGGCACACGCCTGGGCTTTGAGCTCGATCCCCAGTGTGGGACGTGCAGGAAGCAGCCAATCCATCTCTCCCCGCCCTCCATCTCTCCCCGCCCTCCCCCTCTCTCTCTCCCTCTCCCTTTCTCTCTGAAACCAATAAAAATATATATTTTTTTAAAAGTCAGTGTCAAGAGCTGAAAACCTTCCTGATGCTTTGTCAAGTTCCCCACATTAAGCTCTCACGTTAAGAGCAGAGATTCAATTTGCCCCGGCTCTTCGGCGTGAGGAAGGGATTCTGGCAGGAGCTGAAAGTTAAGGTTAACATACAACTTCTGAAGGGCTATTCAAGTATCTAGATCTCAGTCTCCTCTGCCCCCAAACCTAGAGATCCAAAGGGCTTGGGGTCTTGTCCTACTTTTCTAAATTATGTTGCTGTAAGAATAGTTTGCTAGTTTAGCCCAAAGAAACCCAATCTACATTTTATCACAAATTATAAGAAGCATGTATTTTTTTTTATCAAATTGACAAATAAAAAAATGAAATACTGCATTAAAAACGTAAGTGAAAGGAATGCCTAGCATTTCCTTTCATGCTTTGGAGAGAATAAAGAACACGAGAAATGGAATTTACCTTCCGCATTGAGTTCTCCTGAGATGGTTAATAGGATCATGAAAGCCAATTCTTTGGGCTTCATCTTCAGGGCTGTGCTTGCCCAAGATTTGGAACAATTTTAAAGCCCGGGGGAGTCCTCGTTAAATACACAATGCTTCTGAGGAAAAAGTTAATGACTGACAGCACCCAGGTCCCTGGGTAGCACGCCCTCGATTCCAGCCAAAATATGTCCGAGTCATATTCAAATAACACAGCTGAGTACCTTGGCAATGCCTCTCACATCCGAATCCAGCAAGGACCCGATGACCAAGACAGGCCGCAGCACGAATCATTAACTCGGGCCGAGTTGACAAAACTGGGTCAGTTTTCAACTTCAGCCCCCGGGACCCGTCCACAGAGTAAAGTTCGCCGCTGGTTTCTTTACCGCCGTTGATCAGGGGGAAGCGCTGAACTTGGGAACGGGAGATAGCAATGGACACCTGACCTGAAAACAGCCTGGGGGGGCCTGGGCCACTGCTTCAAGGGCAGTGACCTCAAGACTCCTAAGCAGCGACAGGGGGAGGTTGTTGATCGAAGCAGAGGATGTTTAGAGCAGGGTGGTCAGCGGCAGGTGCGCCGGGCGTCCGGTGCATTCTAATGGGTTTTCATTTGAAACCACAAAACAATGCCGGGAGGTGGGAGCTGTGATGAGTTCGATTTTGTAACTTTTTCTTTTCCATTTTGAATATATTTTTATTGATTTCAGAAAGGGAGGAGAGAGAAACATCCACGATGAGAGGGAATCATGGATCGGCTGCCTTCCGCACGCCCCCCACTGGGGATGGAGCCCACAACCCGGGCATGTGCCCTGACCGGGAATTGAACCGTGACCTCCTGGTTCATAAGTCAACGCTCAACCACTGAGCCACGCCTGCCGGGCAATTTTATAACTTTTTAAAAAAAATACAACACATTAAGAGAAAAGGGGCACATACCGTACGGTGTAGATGAATGGGGCCTCTTACTGAACCCTCCCGTGAGACCAGCACCCAGAATAAGAACGACAGCACCCACCCCACAGCTTTCTCCCAGTCCCTGCCTGGGCCCAGCCTCCGTGGGAAACACTATCTTTTTGTGTTTTTTTAAAAAATATATTTTTATTGATTTCAGAGAGGGAGAGGGAGATAGAAATGTCAATGATGATGAGTCACTGATTGGCTGCCTCCTTCATGCCCCCTACTGGGGATTGAGCCCACAACCCGGATGTGCCCTTGGCCGGGAATCAAACCGTGACCGCCTGGTTCATAGGTCGGTGCTTAACCGGTGAGCCAGGCCGGCCGGGCGGTAAACACTATCTTGACTTCTACAGCGTAGGCCCTCTCATTGGTCTTATGCTACATAAATGAAATCACAGTGTGTATTTTTAATGTCTGACGACTCGTTTCACCTTTGGTTTGTGGGATCCACCCGTATCTTGGCCGTAGTGGCTAGTCCCTTCCCTAGGTGGTATGTGTTCCATTGTTGCCATGCCACAGGTAGCCTATTCATTCGACTCTTCATGGACACTCAGGTGGTTTCCCAGTGAGAGATATAATACGGCCTCTGCTCAATTTCAATAATTTGTTTTTAATGTGAAAATTGTCCCTCACCCCCACCAGGGAGATAAAGTGGCCAAACAGCTGTAACCAATCAAGGCTACCAGGACTATCAGGGAGATCGTTAGACCAACCAACCCCGGAGGATTTGTGGGTTAGAGCTGGCAGAACAGACGGGACCACCACGTGGGACTGGTCTCGCCTCACAGTGACCCCTCGCCTCCTCACACGCTCGAGGTCCTATAGGAGCATCCCCCACGCTGAGGTGCGGGAACCGGGAACCCACATAAGGGAACAACGGGCCGCCAGGGCTCCTCACCGCTCTCCCAGGAAAATCCCGAGTGTTCCTTCCCCTGAAGGGATGCCCGGCTTCTCCAGTGCGTCTGAGAAAAGGAGGCGATCCCACTGGGCAGGGGCTGCCGCCTGGGGAGTGGCCGCTCTGTTCCTGCTTCAAATGAACTCTCTGTCAGGGTCAACTCTGTGCTGCCTCACCTTTGAATTCTTTCCCACGAGAAGCCAAGAACCCAGAGAGGATCATGGGTGACCCCAACCCCTGGATCACCTGGATTCTTTTATGAACATCTTGTTGTCCTTTTAATTACATATTTAATCATCCAGCCAGCCAGTTTTTTCTTTATTTTCTGTTAATCCTCACGGAGGGTATTTCCATTGGTTTTTAGAGAGAATGGAAGGGGTGGGGAGAGAGAAACATCATGTACATAAAGCTATTGCTAAAAGAAACAATGACAAATGTGAAAACTTTATTGATATACACATTTCTTAAGTTTTAATGCACAATCTGATCTTAGTTCTAGAAAAAAATCCAAGCACTTTCCACAGCCATGATTCGCTTTACAACGTCCTCTCCCTGCACACGCGGAGCTGCCCCCGTCACGGGTAAGGAACGCCAAGCGTGTCCATCACCAGCTGCACAGCTTGCAGGGGGGCCGTGATTTCCTGCACGTTGTCCCTCCTCAAGACCCAGCCTGGCTGGAGCCTGTGGGAGAACAAAGGCCTCACATTAACCAAGTCCTTCTCCTCAAAGAGCGACCCCCCCCTTCGGTGAACACGGTGGCTCCTGGCCACGTGACTACCTGACCCGGCTCTCAGACATCACTACTCCCTACGCTCCCTCCCGCCACACCCAGCGGCCTTCCCTCTCCCTCTGACCACCTCGCAGCCGCACCCGCTCCGCTGGCGGGGAGGCCACTGTCCTGGGGTGTCCTCCTGTCGGTTAGCAAGTCCTCGGCCCCTCACAGCTGACTCTCCCCTACGTGACTTCCAGAGGAGTGGGGGCTGCCCTGAGGTTCATTTGGGACTTTACCGTCTTTGTCTTCTCTCCCCAAGGTGATCGCATCCCTCTTAGGCCTTAAAGTAGCGGTTCTCAACCTTCTGGCCCTTTAAATACAGTTCCTCGTGTGGTGACCCGACCATAAAATTATTTTCGTGGCTACTTCATCACTGTCATGTTGCTACTGTTCTGAATCATCATGTAAATATCTGATATGCAGGATGGTCTTAGGCGACCCCTGTGAAAGGGTTGTTCGACCACCAAAGGGGTTGCGACCCACAGGTTGAGAACCGCTGCCTTAAAGGCTAGCGAATGGGTCCTGAATCTCCTGACCCCTCATGTGACCCCGGAAGCACAGGCCTGACTCGGGCGACAGCACCCTGACGGCACCGCGTCTGGAGAGGCTCCCGCGGGCACCTCTCCTCTCTTGGTCAGGCTGCTTCTCCATCAGCAGACAGCTCGTGTGTGAGTTACACTGTCAGGACAAGCGCACAGGGATGGGGAGCCGCAGAGCGCACCCCTGCTTACCGTGCCACCATCCTGGCCCGGACGGGGGTTTCGGGGAGGCGGGGAAGGCTCACTGAGCAGTTCTGACTCTGCTTGTGAAGTATTCGCTCGGTGTGCACTCTATGCTTATGAGCTGTGAGCTTATAGATACTGTACACGCAGTTGGCCACCTTGGACCTGCTTTGAACATCCTGAAAGAGAAAACTGAGAAGTACACTCTGCATTCCTTCCGTCAAACACGCGCTGTGATAAACCAGCGAGCTCCCCAGGCTCTGAGGTCGGGCTGGGGTGAAGCATAAGCTCATTTATAAGATGAGGATAGAGGGCAAATGCTCCGCCCTGTGCCCTGAAATCCACAGGACACAAAGGCAAGAACCAGTCGGTGCTCACTGTGTCTGTTACCAAGTCCTGTGACTTCACTCCTCAGGGTTCCCACAGGTGCACAGCCCCGGCCGAGCCCAACCTCCTGCCCCGACCACCACACCCCACCCTGGCCTCTTCCCTTCACACCCCCACAGCCGACAGGGAGGTGGGAGCGTGAACTCACCGAGGCTCGGCTCGGCGCCTTCAACAGAACAGCCAACAAGCAGCAGGTTTTGGTGAAAATGCTCCCGCTCTTGTCTGCGATCTTGTCACCCGGCTTCTCCCGGTACATGCGCAGCAGGTTCAGCAGCGTGTCCACGCAGCCGTCCACGGCGCCCACCGCGGCCGTCGTTTTCTCGTACTCGAGGAGACAGGGGAGGGGAAGGGACAGTGAGCACAGGTGTTCACCGGAACCCCGGACCGGGAGGAAGCTCAGCCGCGCTCCTGGCCCACCTGCCGCAGGTGCGAAGGGCTGGTAAGTGACCTGTGATCCCCCCATCGTCCCGAGTCCCTCTCCCAGGCGCACCTGCCCTTCCTGCCCGGCCCCAGAGCTGGTGTCTGGGCCCCTCCCGCTCCATGAAAACCCCAGGGGACAGAGCCCTCAGCTGTGGCTGGGGATGGGGTGGGGGAGGGGAAGAGCTGTCCTCTCATCCCCTTCGACTGCCTGCATCGCGACAGCACAGACCTGCGCCCCCCACACCCGGGGGCCTGACGCCACGGGAGAGAGCCGTGCAGGTGGCGGCTGCAGCGCGTCTGGATCACCTGCTGCGGGAGGAGGCCCCTGTCCTGAGAGCGCTGGGGGCCAGGACCGCGGGGCAGACAGAAACGGTCCAGCTCAGCTCCCGCACTCCCACGCGAGCCCTCAGGTGAGGACTGAAAAGCTCCCCCTCTCTCTAGAACGGGAGTAACAGCACCAACCACCTCAAGGCCAGTGCTCAGTAAGAGCCAGTTCCTCGAACACCCACGTCCACAGACCAGCCCATTCCCCTAAGACGTGCAGATGCGTGAATGTGACTGGGCATCTGCATTCTGCGACGAGCACATGGAAACCTCACTCGCTGAGCGGGCTTCCTGCAGGAGGGTTTGCTCACTGGAACAGAAACCTACCTTGGCGACGTGCAGCAGGACTTGCACGGCGCAGCTGACGACTTCCATACAAGCGACGCTGCGGTTACAGCTTCGGATTAGGAGGAATATTTTGAGAATCGCCCCGCTCTGGGCCATGTCCGCACAGCACAGCGGGGACAGCCTCGTGACCACCTCTGGAAGGAAGAGGAGAGACTCAGCCACACGAGGCTCCGGCCCAGCCACAGGGGCCACGAGAGCGCCCCGGGCCCGGAGGCGGACGTGGAGCGTGGCCCCAGATAAGACCTGTTGGCACAGAGACGCTCACCCAGGTGCTTCAGGGCCTCAAGGACAGCCGACAGGTGCTTGTATGTCAACAGGTGAGACAGGGCCAGGGCGGTTCTCTTGTATAGTTTGTCTTCTTCTTGAACCTCCCCACTCAGAGCTTGAAGACTTCTGCGAATGGCTTTAATTTTTGTACAATTATTCTTCTTCCTCAGAGCATAGCCCCTCCACAGTGCCTGAGAGACAAACACTGCTTTTTAAAGACCACACCCAGGATGCTGTAAGCTGACACTTATCTCCACAAAGTAAATCTCCTCCATGAGTTTAGACGATTGAGCAGACACCTGGCAACTAAAGCCTCATTCGGGTTCTAAGTCTAACAGCCAACTCAGTCTTTCTAAGAAGAAATACACGGATATTCCTGTGCACAATGGAAGTTCACTCGCTGACCCGAGGTAGCTAACTCTACTCAAAATGTGAATATACTTTTCATCAAACATACACTTCCCCCCAGGGAATCTGAACAGAACATTCTGGCAGCTTCGTATTTACTACTATGACTTAGTCCAGTGATGGCGACCCTTCTGAGCTCGGCATGTCAGGATTTTGAAAAACCCCAACTTAACTCTGGTGCCGTGTCACCTACAGAAATTTTTTGATATTTGCAACCATAGTAAAACAAAGACTTATATTTTTGATATTTATTTTATATATTTAAATGCCATTTAACAAAAAAATCAACCAAAAAAATGAGTTCGCGTGTCACCTCTGACACGCATGTCATAGGTTCGCCATCACTGGCTTAGTCTAGGGACCAATATCAGCTTTTCAAAGGGTGTGTGACTGTTTTCAAATGGCAGATTTCCCACAGATGAACGGCAATCTCGGCATCTGCAGTGGCTCACCTGGATCTTCACGACTCCGTGATGGAGCCGCTCCTGCTTCCTGCGGAGGAGGAAGCGGCGCGCGGCCGCCTGGATCACGGAGGCCGCCCTGTGCTGCCGCCGCCGCCGCTCCTGAACTTCGTGCTGGAGGTCGATGATGCTATGACAGATCTGCATGAACATCCTCAGGCGCAGCCTCGCCCGAAACCATCTCTGTTTAAAGCACGTGAGGATTTTACTTCGGTTTTGTGCGTGTGCGTGTGTGTGTGCGTGTGTGTGTTTTATTGATTTCAGAGAGGAAAGGGAGGGGAAGAAACACCAGTGATGAGAATCATGGATCGGCTGCCTCCTGCACGCCCCCCACTGGCGATGGAGCCCACAACCCGGGCCTGTGCCCTGACCGGGAATGGAACCATGACCTCCTGGTTCGTAGGTCGATGCTCAACCACCGAGCCACGCCGGCCGGGCTGCTCTGGATTTTAATGTAAATGGATGCACATGCACATGCCCATGCCCATTACAATGACACAGACATTTCAGTTGTAACCAGACACTGGAAACCACCTCTCAGCCTCCTCCCTGGCATCGCTTCCCCTGCCCACTGCAAAGCCCTCTAGGCCACACTGGTGTGTGAGCGTCTACGCCTAACCCTGGACACGTGGCCGTTTCGTGGTTTGTGAATCCCACCGAGCTGCAGGGTCCCTCTGCAATGCATTGTCCATGTGCTATCTTACGTGTCAGTGTATGTTAAGTATATCCTAAGTACATACGATCAGGGTTCATATCCAGAACACATACAGACTCCAATAGCACATAAAAAGAATGCCCAACAGGAACATGGGCAAGTACATATTAGGAAAACCACGGTAAATAAAAAAGCACGGCACACAGAAGAATGTTAATCCCAAAGGAAAACGAGGGAGGATTTGCCACTCGCTAAAATGGCAAAAATCGGAAAACCCGCTGCAGCCACGTGTGGGTGAGGATGCAGAGAATCAGAGATGAGACGCAGCTTCATCCCTGCGTTACAGAACATCCGCCTCTCCCTAAGCCGCCACGTCCCGCCCCCCCCCCCCCAGGGCGATCCAGCAAAGGCTGACCTGGCTTAATGCCCTCGGAAAGTACTTAGTAAATACAATGGTGTGTGACACACGTCCCAGGTGCCACTGCGAGGGCTGACCTGGATGCAGATGACGGAATCGAGGTGCCTTTCCGCGCTCCTCACGGCCGCGTGGCGCCGATACGCTCTCTGGATTCGCACGGCAGCCAGGTGGCAGCGGGCAGTGGCTGCAAAGTGGAGGAGCCTGACTGTGGCTCTGTGTTCCGACGTCTAAAGAAGAAGAAAACATTGGTGACCAGACACTCGCCTCGTAAGAAAATCAGTCCATGTCTATTCCTGTACATCTGCTACCAAACTACACACATGAGCAAATTAACCTTTACATGCTAACATTCTTCACACTGTAACTAAAAAGTGCTGATCATCTCTAAAATATTTCCACTGGGCAATCCATCACTCAGAGAGTCAAGTTACATTTTGTGCATTTTACTAAATAACAGCACTTCATTTAACTGGAGCTCCCAAGAACAGCGAGTTAAGGCTTTGAATGTGCTCATTATCCTGAGGGAAGTGTGTGAATATTAAACTCAAGGGCTCCCGTGTTCCAGGCACAACTGCTGGAGACGGAGGCGTTGGTCAGACAATGTGGGAGCTGGTCTCTCCCGAGTCTCCGGAGGCCCAGCCCCACCGACTTCTGGGACGCTTCCTGCCTGCCGTGGCCTCAATGACCTTGACCTTCTCAAAGCAGAGTGGATGGGACCCAGGTCTGTCTTACAACACAGATCAACAAAGACTCCCCCACCCACTAGCAGAATGACCTTGGGCAAGTCACCTTGCCTCCCTGGATCTCACTTTGCTCATCTGTAAAATGGGTATGCTAATGAGCACCACCTCACAGGGTTACTACCAGGATCAAATAAGTTAATATACAGCAGTACCTGTACTAATAAGTGGCTATAATCGTAGTGGGTATTACATGAGCATCAAAACTTCCAAGTAAAATTTTTATTTCTTTAATAAAAGACCATCGGTACTGCAACTATTCTAAAGGCTTAATGTTAAATATTTTAAGTAGTTCACCAATTGTGGTCCACAGTATGTTTTTAAAGTGTGTGACTTTTATTGGACACAATGCTACACCGATGATCACTTTCTCCAAGTAAATGATTTATTCTGAAAGTCACTTCGAAGTTGGGTTTGAGAATCTCTTATAATTGCACATGTAGACGTAAACAAAAATACATACAAATAGTATTTTGTGATAAGTTTCAATTGAGGACGGCGATGTGTTTAAATGAATGCCCTGGTAGGCCTTAAGCACGGTCTTTTGTTCCATTTCCTGAGGCAGCTCTTTGCAGACGAGCTGTGGTCGCTCACGTTCAGACCCACCTGCATGGCCAGGAAGTGTTCGCGAGCCCGCCTTCCACAAAGCATGGCTCTCCATCTCCTCTGGATGGTAACCGCCGACGCCCTCACGCTCAGAAACCTGAGGAGCAGTCATGGGAGAGCAATTTCAGATCAATCTGTTCAGGAAGTATTTATCGACCCACATTTAAATAAATACCCCCATTCAAAAAGAAAGAAAATATGTGAAAGGCAATAACAAAAGAACATAACAAAGAAAAGTGTAATTTACGTTTGTGTTCTAGCACCCATCATTGCACACACACACATGCACACACACACGGACACACGCCCGCACGCCCACCCCGGCCCCAGCAGGGCTGCATTACCATGCCCGCGCCTGCCTGGCCCGGAAGCGGCCCTGCACGGCCCGCACAGCCTTCAGCACAGCCAGGAACCCCTTGCGCGCCTTCCAGCCCCGAAACCAGGCTTGAATCCTGCAGGCTGCCTCCGCGGCACAAGCACACCGTCTGGCTCTGTAGCTCCTCCACGCAGCCTGCTCAACACAGAAACAGACACATGCCAGGAGGTGCTTATTTACTTACTTTTTGTAAATTCGAAGAATTAAAATTCTCCCTTAGAAAGAATGTCACCCAATAGAGAAGCCCCACTATCGCCCTGTTCTCCTGGGAGAGCTGCAATGATACCTACGGAAATGCAACCCCGATGTGTGCTGTCTCAGCTCAGTCCCTCCTGGTGCCCTTGGCTCCCTCTCAAACGGGGCATTTGGGGAGATCAGTAACAGGGCCCTCAGCCAGCACCCCCTATGCCCTGCTGGTGCTCGTCTCCTAGCCTCCCAGGCACTGAGAGGATGGGAGCTTCCTATGGAAGTTACACACCTGGATTGTTAAGGCGCTGGCTTTAATCCTCTGGAACTTCCGTTTCTGTAGAAATCCCCTGGTCCACGCTTGAATGATGACAACGCTGCTCCTGATGTGTTGCCACGCGCGGCTCTGGAGCCTCGCAGACACACAGGCGCGGCGGCGATTCTGCACGGCCACCGCGTCCCTCCCCAGCAGGAACCGTCTCCGGGCCCGCCGAGCCCGGCAGGACAGCGGCAGGGTGACCGCAACCCTGCTCCACCGGACGAACCTGCTGCGACACACGGCCATGTGGAGGGAGGGTCGGACGCGCAGGACAGCAGGCTTCCGCGCTCCCAGCGTCCCTGGGGCCGTTTCCCGGAGAGTTGGCGGGCTGGTGACCGCGGCCTCCCCCTGGGAATGAGCTTCGGCCCCCGAGTGCAGCCTGGCCGCTGGGCTCCGGGTAGCGTCCTGCTGAGCTCCAGGCCCATCACAGCGGGTTGCAGGGGGCCCAGTGCTGGCCGCCACCGCATCCTCAGAGGCCTCTCCCAGCGCCTGTCTCCCTCTCGGGCCTCGACAGTCAGCCTCAACAGGTGGTGCGGGTCTGCGGGCCGCTGAGCACCGCCGTCCCCCCGCCGTCCCTCGGACGTACAACCCGCAGTGACTCTGTACGACAGTGGCGGCACTGCTCTCGGCCCGGTGGGCGGCGCGGGCCCTGTGCATCCACCATGAGGCCTGAATGCGGGTGGTGGCCCGGAGCCTGCGGTCGCCGTCCCTGTGTCTCCGCAAACCTCTGCAGGAAGACTGCAGGCCGGGGGCTGCTGGGGTTCGTGCTGCCGCGGCCACTCTGCGTCTTCTCTGAACAAAAGCCACGGCTGCTCTAAACTGGAGGAAACGCTTCCGCCTTCTGACGGCTCTGAGATGCGGCTGAACAGTGACGGCCTCTGGACGCTGCTCCCGACTGCGCTCCCCCACCACTGGGGCCGCAGAACCCGCCTGCGTACCGGCCGCTGCCTTCGGGAGCGCACGGGGGTCGAGCGCCTCTTTCTCATTTGCTCCATGTCTTTCCTGTGTCACCCCGGGGGCCGCCCGCAGCTGCTGGTGGGAGAGACGCCACCGGCGCCTCCTGTAAGCGCTCTGTATGACGGCAGCGGCCCTGTGCTGCTCCTGTGAGAGCCGTCCTGCCTTCGCTCCCTCCTGTGCGGCCGACAGGACCTCAGCGGCACCCCTCTGCCCGACACACTCTTCTCTCCGCAGCCTCGCAGCTCGGCCGGCTCGGTACCACTGCTGGATCAGGATCGAGGCCTGTTTCAGGGCCTGGTACCTCGCCTGCGCTCGGTGCATCCGGAGCGCAGCCTGGACCACGGTGGCCGCCCTGTGCATCTCTCGTAGCCTTCTCCGCACCAGCCAACCTCGGACCCGGGCCTGGATTTTGACGGCTGCCTCTCGTAAGCGCAGGAATTGCCGGCGATGCTTTGCGCGAACGTTGGCTCGATACCTTCTCTGTACCCACACGGCAGTGCTCCGGAGAGAAAGGAACCTCCTCCTTGCCAGCAGGGCCCTGAACCGCCTCTGAATGACCGCTGCGGCCAGATGCAGGGCCCTCACCCGTCTCCGGGCTCTCCTGCCCCTGAACGCAGCCTGCACACGGATGACGCAGTGCCTCAGGCTGGCGTAGCTCTGGAGCTGCAGGCGCCCCGCCTGGGCCGCGCGGTACCGACGCTGCACGGCTTCTGTCGCCCGCTTCAGCTGCAGGAAGTGTGTTTGCTGGCGGTACCGGCGGTAGCAGGACTGAATCAGCACCGCTGCTGTCTGCATCTGCCTCAGCGTCCGCCTCACTCGCGATCCTCGCCAACTCGCCTGGAGAACACGAGCGGCCTGCAGGACGGCCAGGTACTGCGCACGCTGCGCCCTGCCCTGGCGACAGGCCCTGTACCTCACCTGGATGATGATGGCTGCCGCCCTCACCTGGTGGAACCGCCCTTGTGCCTGGTGCATCTTAAACACGGCCTGGATGGCAGTGGCGGCCCTGTGCATGCGCTGCAGCTGCCTCCTGGCCCTCAGGCCCCGATACGCAGCCTGGAGGTGGGTCGCGGCCTCCTTTATGTGGAGGTACTCCCCGCGCTGCTGGCGGGCGGCTCTCACACGCCGGTACCACCTCTGAACGGTGATGGCGGAGGCCCTGCAGGCCGCGTACCTCCTCCTGGCCCTGAACGCCCTGTACCGGGACTGGATGACGGCCGCCGCCCTGCCATACACCCGCGCTCTCTCTCTTCTCGCTCTCATCCTCCGGAAGGCGGCCTGTAGAGTCACCACGGCCGCCTTGGTCTTCAGATACCAGAGCCGCTGCCTCCTCCCAAGACAGTGGGCCCGATAGCGGCCCTGGATCAGACACACGGCCTCCCTCAGGGCTGCCCACCTCCTGCGCTGCGCGTGCATCCTGTACTGCGCCTGAATGATGGTGGCGCACTCATGTCGTTTCTGGATCTGCCTTCTCGCTGTCCTCGCCCTCCACACGGCCTGCAGCGTCAGCACCGCCTGCCGAAGCCCCGCGTACGCCACGCGCTGCCTCCTTCCCGCAGCCCTCGCTCTCCAACGTCGCTGCAGGACCAGCGCAGCTGTTCTCAGCCGTCGGAACTGCCTCTGGGCCTGGGCTGCTCTGAACGCGGCCTGAATCTTCAGCGCCGCCTGCTGCTCTCTGTGGATCTGCGCCCGCACTTTCCAGCCACGACAGGCAGCCTGGAGGGAAAGTGCAGCTGTCCTCGCCTTAAAGAACTGAGCCCTCAGGTCACGAGCTGTCCTGCGGGCCCGGTACCACCTCTGGATCGTGACGGCAGACTGCAGCATGGACTGGAACCGTGCCCGCTCCCTGTGGCCTCGGAAAGCGGCCTGGATTTTACGCGCGGCTGTGGACCGGCACCGGAGGAGCTGGCGAGCTCGGTAGCCTCGGTAAGCTGCCTGCAGGCGGGTCACTGCCATGAGCACTTGCCAGCGTTTCCTGCAGCTCAGCCGCCCTTGGTGCGCGCGGTAGGCCCTCTGGATGACCAGGGCCGAGCTGCGCACCCGCAGGAAGCGCTGCCGCGCCGCTCTCATGCGGAAGCAGGACTGCAGGGTGACGGCGGCGGAACTCTGCAGCCGCAGCTGCCTGCGGACCAGGTGCCCCCTGGCGAAGGCCTGCAGCCGGATACAGGCTGCCCACACCCGCCGGTACTCTTCCCTCCTCCGCACGGCCGTCTTCAGGGCCCGGAACCTCCGCTGGGTGAACAGGGCGGCCGCTCTTAACCGTAAATACCGTGCACGGGCTTGTCTCATCCTCACGATGGACTGCAGCTGGACTGCGGCGTGTTTGAGGCTCAGAAACCTCCTTCTGGCGATGCACGCGCGGCAGTGGGACTGGATCTTCACGACGGATGTGCGGGCGAGACGGAACCTCCTGCGGGCCTGCATCCCCCGGCAGGCAGCCTGCAGCACCAGCACCGCCGCGCACGTCTCCTGGTAGGACGCCCGGGCCCTTCTGGCTGCAACGTAAGCTCGAAAATGGACCTGAATCACGAGGGTGGCACTCTTCATCTTCCTGTAGTTCTGCAGCTGTTGATGTTTTCTTACGAGCGCCTGCAATCTGATGACCGTTTGCCTGAGGCTTAGAAACCGAGCTCTCTCTCGTCTCATTCGCCAATACGTCTGGAGCACGCAGGCCGCCCGAGTCTGTGTACGCTGACCCCGGGCTTTCGCGGCCCTGAAGGCGGCCTGCAGCCGGAGGGCCGCGGCCCGAGCCTGCAGGTAGCGGGCGCGCTCTGCCTTCCCCTGCAGGTGCGCGCGCCAGCGCTGCTGGATCGTCAGGACAGACGCCTTCTTCCTCTGAAACAGCTTTCGGGCTCGAAAGCCCCGAAATCGTGCCTGAATGAGGACGATACAAGCTCGGAAGTGGCGGTATCTCCGCACTTCCCTGTGCGCCCGGTACCACGCCTGGAGGGCGGTGGCGGCCTTTTCCTCCCGGGCCCGCTTCCTGGCCCACCACTCGCGGAAGGCCCGCTGCAGCATCGCCGCAGCTCTCATCTGGAGCCGCTGTTCCCGGCGCCGCCACCTCCGGAAGGCAGACTGGATGACCAGGCACGAGGCTCGGAGCGCCTGGTAGCTCTGCTGGTCCTGTTTCCGCCTCACACACGCTCGCCAGTGCCTCTGGATGGTCACTGCGGCCCACAGGTGGCGTTTGTAAGAAGCGACGGCAGCCACCATTCTTCTCCGAGACTGCAGGACGACGGAATAATGTCTCAATCTCAGAAACTGCTTCCTAGCGGAATACCTTCTCCAATTTCTCTGCAGGAGGTAAGGAAGGACAGAGTAAGGGATGTCACTTCTGTACTCAGCACATTCGAATGGATTAATTTTTCAAACATTGCTTAAAAATGAGCACGTTAAATTAACACACAATATATTTTTGAAAAAGATACTTGTCTCTTTTGTGTGTATTTTGATCTCTACATTGAAACAGCTATAGCCAACTCGCAAATCCTTGTCTCAATCCTAATGAAATTACCTAAAACTGGGAACAACACAAGTATTCTTCAACAGATACATCCATGCAGTGGGCGTGGAGTGGAATGACCGGCCCACAGGCCAGCACGGCCGAGGGGAGGCCTGAAAACCTCCAGGAAGAAGACACAGCAGAGGCGACAGGCAGCCTGGGTGCCGCCTGTGAGGAGAGCGGGCATCGTCCCGTCTGTGCCTGCGGCTGCACACAGCCGCTCACAGGTGGCGGGAAGGCACACAACAATTGCGTCTGGTTTTTTAATTTTTGTGAGAGTTTACGGCAAACGGATGGCATAGGTCAGGAAGCAAGATCTCAAACGCTCCCGAAACATTTGCTGAAGTTAATACCAGATAAGATGTAGAAGTCTAAATGACAATAATTTAAAAGATGGTTGTATTTCACTTTCCTCCTTTAAAAGTTACTGAAACTTCCTAAATTCCAAAGCGCCAGGATGCTCTACCTGAATCACGGATGCCGCCTGGCTCTGCGCCTTCTCCAGCTGCGCCTGCTCCGCCCTCAGGACCGCCCTCCGCCGGCAGAGTCTTCGCCAGCGCCTCTGAACGGCCAGCACGGCCTGAGCCTCCTTCCGCAGCCGCCGTCTGGTGAGGAAGCCCAGCACAGTCGCCTGGATGATTCTTGCAGCCTGGTCTCTCTCCTCAAAGCAAAACATTAATTAAACAATCACTTGAGACCCTAAGTTATTATTTGTAAGAAAATAATTTGTTAAATATTAATCCATTCGTCCTGGAAATCAAACACCCCCACACTTGCGTGGGACACGCTCGTAGTTGGGGTTGGAGAACGGGCACCCTAGGCACCGAGAAGTGGCCGAGAGGTGGACGTGCAGCTACGGTTACGTGATGAAGCTAAGACTCCGAGGGATTTCGTAGGAGAAAGACCACAGACATGTCTGATGCATCACAGATCATCAGTCATCACTGTAAAGGCACTTAAATGTGGTGGCTCTCAGATTGTGGTCCAGTAAATTCATGCTTAACTTTCAAAACAGGGGTGCATCGTATAGGGGGGAAAAAGGAGGAAAGACCCTAAAATAAACAAGATGCTCTACAGAATAAGGCCAGGTTGCTTGGTCATAATTTGAACAAAAGAGTTCACAGAAAGGGAGAGGAAATGACCCCCTTAGCACAGAGCACAGGGGGCGGCAAACCCCGCGGTGCGGAGAACAAGCACCAGTGGGAGAGGTGCTGCCAGAGCCGCCCGAGTCCCTGCCGCGGTGGCCAGACCCGCCCCGCCTGGTGACGGGACACCCAGGCAGAGTCTACACACGGTTCCAAACTCAAGAAAATACTTTATGTTCCTGCAACTTTTTGTCCTTTTGGGGCCACAAGGGAAATAAGAACTAACATCCCTACCCCCTAGGTCCTAAACATTTTGAAAAATAAAACCATGGAAACTGAAATGCTCCCTTTAATAACAAAAGACCAACCGGGGAGCTTCGCAGACAAAATGAGCGGCTCCCTGAGCCCCAGCCCCAACCCTGACCCCCAGCACCAGACACGCCTGCTCCCTGGAGGCCGGGGAGAGTCCAGAGGAGGGAGGGCTGGGCCAGTCAGGCATCCCATCCATTTCCCACACATTTACGCAGCGGGTACATTACTCCACGGACCCTGCAGCCGAGGGAGGCAGGGCGGGCAGGCAGGAAGGCACATCGAATACAGGACACCGGGAGTTAGACGCAAGAGCCATCCCCAGCTCCCTGCACACGAGCATCAGAACTCCCTGTACCTGACGGCGCCGCAGGTCTGCCCTCAGCTTGTACTCTCTCCACGCCGCCTGGATGCGCCGCGCAGCCCGGGTTTCCCTGCGGAGGTCCAGCAGCCTCGCACAGAGGAACGACAGGTAGGTGACGACCACCTAGGAGGAAGGGCGAGATGGAGGCGGACAGCGGCAGGCCCCTGGGCCCGTCTCCGGGGCGTTTCCTCCCAGTCCTCAGGGAAGAGGCTCCTCCTCCCGCACCTTCTCGTCCGGAATCGTGTTTGACATGTCCTCGTGCTGCACCATAGCAGGGATCCCGCCAAGGTCCCTGGCCGCAGAGCTCACCAGCTGGAAGTTCCTCCTCTCGTTTTCCAGGAGCTCCCGGTGCAGCTCGGGGGCTTTCCCTGCTGCGAGAAGACAGCGATGAGACGGCTCTGCCAACGGGCAGGCCTGGCACCGCCAGCGCGCGCCACGCCCACCGACCCCCGGCACTGACCCAGCTCGAGGGCTTTCAGGGACAGGTCCAGGCAGCTCTCATCCGACTCGGACGAGGAGTTGAGGACCACGGAGCCTGACTGCGCGCACTCCACGGTCTGCGAGGTCCGCTGGCGAATGGCGTCCAGCGGCACACAGCGGGGGTGATAGTGGTAGATCAGGTAGCATAGCACGCGGCCGTCCGAGAAGGACACCGTGAAGTTCTCCACCTGGGGGGCGAGGGGGGCAGCCGGAAAGGGGTCAACTGCCTTGGGAGAGAAGCACGTTTCCTTTCTTTTTAATCCTCAGCAAGACTGACTTGAAGACACGGGGCTACACAAGAGGAAGGACCTACCTTGAGGCTGTAGAAGGCACAGACGGCCTGCACCCATTCCATCAACAGCCTGATGCTTTCGGGACGCTGTTCCGAGGAGTCGCTCGGCCTCGTGTCCGTCTTCGCACTGAGAACAGCGTCCGCAGGGCGGGAGCGCGCAGGCGTGCTTCTCTTCACCCTCCACGTGAGCTTCAAAAAGTCGATTTCTTCTTTTAACTCATCTAAATTAAGAGAAATGTCCACCTGAAACATAAGAGAAAATAACTACCTTAGTCCTGTAAGAAGGTAACATGCCTTTCGATAGGATATCACTCTCACCCACAGAAGCTAAAGACCAGCATGTCCGCACGGAGGCAATGGAGAGGGCGGGGGTTCCGTCCACGGGGTTTCGGGCCACACCAGCCTGGGTCCCAGGCTCATGTCCACTTCCCACCCCGGATGTGCCTTTCCCTTCGGTTCCTTCTCCTGGGGGGTGAGGTCGAGGGTGGGGGGCTGTGAGGTTAGCCCCGTTCCTGGGACAGCAGAGCAGCTGGAAGTCACAGTTCCCACTGTCGGTCTAGTTGATGGGAAGACGCGCTACCTGGAACGCCAGGGCTATTTTCCACAGCAGCGCGAGGGTTTTCTCCCGGTGCCTATCCACAATGTCCTTGGCCAGGATCGCGCCTCCTGCAGGTGAGACAGCTGTTAGCACCGCGTGGGGCCAGGGCCCTCGGGGAGCGGCCGCTCGGGCTCCCCCTGCTCCCGGGCTCCCCCTGCTCCCGAGCTCCCCCCTGCTCCCAGGCTCCCCCTGCTCCCGGGCTCCCCCTGCTCCTGGGCTCCCCCTGCTCTAGGGCTCCCCCTGCTCCCAGGTTCACCCTGCTCGTCCTGTAATGGGACCCCGCGGGACCGCAGGGCCTGCAGAGCAAGCTCGACGTTGTGCATCTTCTGGAGACGGCTGATGGCGGGGATGCGGAGCTGCTTCGAGAGGTCCCAGCTCCGGGTGAGCAGCTCCATGGTTCGCCTACCATACAGAAGGGGTTTTCAGATGAGAGTGTGACATGGAAACGTAGGGGAAAAGCCTCATTTAAATATGGTTACCACCCGCATAACCCTCCCTCCCCCAAGTTAGAGAGTTCTGGGTTAGAAAGACTCTAAAACATTCTCCTGAAACGCTGTCGCTCCAGTCAGCACCCTGTAGGCCACGCCCGCCTTCCCCGCAGGAACTGGGTGCTCACAGCCGATTCTGAGGCTTCTGGTTGATACGGAGGAACGATCGTGCGATTTGACGCCAGACCCCCATTCCAGGGTAAAAGCGAGCAGGCCAGTTTCCTTCCTCATCCTACTTCTCCTCGTGTGGAGTGAGGGCGGTGCTAACACTGGTCTCGAATGCTGTCGGACTCGTGCGACCACTGCAGACACTTACCCTGATGTCTGATGCCTCCCCAAGCCCTGTTCTAGGCACCGGTGGTTCCTCCTCTCAGAAACACTGTGGACAGGAGGTGGTGTCTGGGCCTAAAACTGACCCCATTTTCCCAAAAGTGTTGCAGAGTCTTATTCCCATTTTTTAACCTAAATTCATTTCCAAACATGAAAAAGCAATGAAGATTGTGCAACTACAGGAAACAGTGCTTTTAGAACATTTCAGCCCATTCCTAAGTAGCCCGGTTCTGTGTCTTATACTCACACGAGGCGCACCCCGCACTGCAAGTCCACAGCGAGGTTCGTGACGGCAAAGTCAAACTCGTCCAGGGGCGTCTGGACGTGGCTGACGGGCAACCCTAGCCAGCTCAGGTGGCGCGACAGGTCGCCTTCCCCGCTGAGGAAGCCTCGCGAGAACGCCAACAGGACGTCTCTGCTAGCCTGTAGGGAGCCAGCGCAGGCGTCAGACTCCACTCTCTCCACCATTCAAACATGGTAGCCTTCAAACATTTGCTCCAATTAATAACTCTAAGAATGAGCCGTGGTTGGCTATGCGCCCACTAGGAAAGACCTTCCCACAGCAGAGGCCTGGGCAGCCTCGTCGGCTCACCTCCAGGTTAGAGGAGGGCTGGCGGCTCAGTCAACCCTCAAACGGAGGGGAGCCACTGGGAAGACTCGCTGGGCACACCTCTGCCTCCCACCCTCGAGAAACTCGCTTAGTAGAGAAAACGCGTGACCAGGGCCAGCCCGAGCCTCGGGGGGCTGTGCAGTCACAGACAAGACGGGAGCCGCACCTTGAACTCCGAGTCCTTGCAGAAGAGACAGGGGTCATGGTCGATGAGCCGCGAGAGCTTCGCGCGATCCAGGAAGCAAACCAGCAGCAGCAGCTTCTTCAGGGTGAAGGCAGACAGGGCTTCCTCGTGGCCTAAAGGGTAGCACAACAAGTGAGCGGTGAGCCTGGGCCGGACCCCTTCCCCGTGACCGTGATGTTCCCTGTGACCGTGATGACGACGACGTGTAAGAGTGACAGGAAGTCGGCATGACGCACTGGACGCACTGACTCACACCAGGGGCAGGAACAGGGAGCATTTCCAACGCAGGCGGCGAGGGGGAGAGGCGCAGAGGCACCACGTGCTTTAGGCCACCTCCCTCCATGAATCCTAACGAGCACTATGCCACCCAGCAGCAGCCCAGGGGCCATTCGTACAACAGACACTCAAGCAGATACGACCTCCACAGGCTACAGTCCCGGGGGGGGGGGGGGGGGGGC
>JAWPEG010038709.1:1613372-1659242 GCA_035771395.1 Myotis vivesi | reverse complement strand
CACAGCAGAAAGGCAGAAGGAACTGTGGGGGAGGAAATGCGGGGAATGTGGGGGTGGGGTGGGAAGAGGCCCCTATTGATGCTGTCTCCCCCGCAGGTGACTTCAGAGGCAGGAAGAGCAAGACGCAGCCATCTCTACGCTCGGCTGGACGGAGAGAAGGCGGTGGAGGCAGACTGCTCACCGTCTCGGTACAGATGGGGGACGGAGGGGTGTCGGTACTCGGCGGCGATGTCCGGGTTCCACAGCAGGCGGTGCAGAATAAACACAGCCAAGCCGGTGACGTCACTGTTGTCTTCCAACGCGATGAGCTCCCCAAACACTGTCTGGGAGGGAATCAGAGCCACAGTCAGGACTGGCACCTCTGAGAGGCAAAGGGGTGTGGTGGGAAGGCGGACGGTGACCTTCGCTCTCAGGCCGCCACGCTCTCCCTCCACAGGAGGAGGGACAGGGCCCATAGCTGCCGAGCTGCCTCTGCACACTGTACAATGCATCTAACTCAATCGGCTTTATCATTCTCAACACGACTGAGCCTTGAACAACGGGAAAACCTCAAGTTCTGATGCCATTTTTACGCCCGGTGTTCAGAATGGTTGCCCTGCCTCAGACGGGGAAGGGCCACAGCCCGGCCAGAGCTGGCACTCAGGTCACCGCACACCCATGCTCTGGGTCACGGAGAAGGGGAAACAGCAGCACAGACCTCAATGGTGTTACCCGGTTTCAATTAGAAAATGGACTTAAACAGCCTGGTTCTGTCAAAAAGGAGCTTGCTCTACTTGTCATTCTATCTAGCACTGCATTATACATGTGCTTCAGGAACTAACAAAAAAGTGACTATAAAACTTAGTGGCGATGATCTACCTTGGCGTGGTCCCCTACCTCAGGAGCACTTACATTTTAAACGGGAAGAAAAAGCTAACGAAATGCTTTCATAAGTGAAACCCTATTTTATTTTAAAAGTCTCCTAAAAGCACATTTCTAAAGTGCAGTCTTTTTGCCCAGCCGCAGGGAGTCCTCACCTCCAGACCAATGCGCAGCCACAAGGGGTTGTAGGACAGCAGCCAGTTGAGGACTTTCTGCCGCTCTCCTGAAACGCAAGCAAACAGCGCAGCTCACACCAGTCACCCGCCTACGCGGAGGAACCAGCGGGAGGAAGGGCAGTCACATCTGTGAAGTTCCTTTAAATAAACGAACTTCCACGCAAATACACACGACGGCATCTGAACATGCGAGATGCAGGCAGCAAAGCCAGTCACGCATGTGTGTCACTCTGTTCAAAGGAGGAGCCCTCAGGCGGTCGCACCGCGTACCCACGTCCTTCCAGAGGTGCCTGTCTCTCCGGACAGCTAACCGCCGGGCCGCAATTTCCACCTCGAGCTTCTTAATGGCCTTCACCATGTCCTCAGAAGTAAACAGGCGGCAGGCTGCGTGACGCAAGCGGTTCAGCCGGCGCCGGGCCGTGTAAGCCCGGAGCGACACCTCCTCCTTGGTGGGAGCTCTGGGCACACTCAGCTTGTGGTGGCTCTCCCCGCCCAGGAGGAGAGAGGCGGCATTCACTGGGAGGGAGGGAGAGAGAAGGGCCTGCTCAAGGAGAGGCACACGTGCCCTCGCATCCAGCAGTGAACGCAGTCGCCCACAGTCACGGCCACCCTTCCACGTGCTCTCCTCTCTTCCATCTCAAAACAAAGGTGTGGCCGTTCACTAGGCCCGGCCCGGAGGCCCATCTACCACTGCGACCTGTTGGTCCCACCCCAAGCCTAGCCACGTCTCCCAACCGCCACCAGCACCACCACTTCAAACACTCTCTTCTTGGACCCAGACCAGGGGAGAGCCTCCTCGCTGGTTTCTCTGCCTCCATCCTCTTTGTAAATTACAGACACGCTCCTAGGGAGTGCGGGTTTTTAAATCAATTCCATTTTGAAATTCGATTTGCATTTTTATCCAACACATTTTCTCTCCAGAGGGGAACGAACATAACAGGCTTTGTTTCCTTGGAGACCATCTAACCCAAGTCCTTCGATGTCAAAATCCTGCACGTGAAGAAGGTGGAGATAACATGCCTCCGCCATGAGGCCAGGATTCCTGCCTGCGGACGGCTGAGTGACCTCGGCTCCCTGTACCTGGCTGATGGCATTAGAATAACCCACCAGCAAACTGCACTGGCTCATGTGTAAGAACGAAAAGTGAGACGAAAACGTCAAGTTCGGTACCTTCCGTCCAGAATTCCCTAAAAGCTATCCCTGACACAATCTTCAGCGTTTCTGTCAATAAATGCCTGGAGCATGCCATTACTATAATAAAACATGTGCCATTAAAAAGGCAAACGTCGTGGTGGACCCCATCCGTGGGAACAGGGTGCTGTTTCGCTGACGTGAGGACTCGGCGCTTACCTTCCGAGACATGTGTCTTCACGGCGAAGTCGTCGGGCGTCAGGATGAAGTTCAGCCACCACGTGAGACCCTGCTGCTGCTTCTCTTTCCAGCGCTCGTCATAGAACATGTTCTTCGCGGCGAATGGCATCGGGTGTCTAGGGATGTCTGAGGGCACAAGGGGGTCAGGGCATGAGACCTTTTCCTTTACATCGTTACAGGACACACAGCAACAGAGCATCTTGACTAGCAAAGGTGCCCGAGGTCATGGAGTAAGGGTTTGTCTCCGCTGCTCGCTGGAGAAGTGGGGAGCCCTGGGGTATGAAACGCAATCCAAGTACAAAGGGAGAGCGAGGCAGCCCCTGCTGATTTAACAACCCCCGCGTCCCAGGAGCTGGTTCATGAGTCTGAGAAAACACCCTCGTTGTTACTGAATACACACACTTTCCCGGGTCTTCGAGGCTTTCGTTCAACAAACACATTGTTCAATCCGTTCACATTGGAAACACACTTCCTGCTCCATTCAACATCAGTTTCCCAGGACTGTGAAGACCAGAGACACTTGCCTGTTTTCAAGCGTTTTATGAAGGTCAAACTAGCCTGGGCCACAGGAACCATGCGTGGGGTCCGTTTGTGTGTTTTAGAGTTAGGAGTTTTGAATGCTAAAGAATCTAAAATAAATTATAAAGCAGAAGAAGAGCATTAAAAAGTGAACTGAAACCCCTGAATGAATGTTCTAGTTAGACGCGGCTTCTCCACGGTCCTGTCCATGCAGCGAACAGTAGCAACACGAAGCGCCAGGCCCGAGCTGCGCCACGGCGGGTCCCTCACACCCTCAGTGGACGTGAGAGACTCCGGCTGGTGCAGGAGGCAGAGGAAAGGGGTCGAGACCAGAGACCCAACGCGAACAGGAAGCTGTCAGAGGCCACGTCAGCCAGGATGAGGAGCAGCTGACACAGAAGCAGTGGAGACAGATGAGAGCAACAGCCCAACCACTGGGTCTTCCTAGGGGGCAGGGGGGGAGGTGGAGGCCTCAGGAGAAGAGAAGGGAGGTGGAGGCAGCTGCAGCGAAGCCACAAACCAAGAGAAGGGAGCTGAGCAGAAATGCTTAAGGGCTTCCTTGAGGTCGGATCTCATGAATTACTTATTTATTATTTTAAATCCTCACATGAAGATATGTTTATTGATTTTAAAGAGAAAGGAAAGGAGGGAGGGAGGAGGAGAGAGAGAGAAACACCGATGTGAGAAACACCCATCGGTTGCCTCCCATTTGCGACCCAACCAGAAATCAAACCCACAACCTGGGTATGTGGCCTGACTGCACGGGGTACGTGCCCGCCACCTTTTGGTGAATGGTACGATGCTCCCACCCACTGAGCCACCCGGACAGGGCAGAGGTCACGCATTTAATGACCCACCGGCAAGGAGCAGGCAGAGAGCCCGCAGCGTGGGACTGGGGTTGGGATTTTCTAGGCAAGCACAGCGAGGGGAAGGACGTGTGCGTGATGAGTGATGGAGTCCACGCTGAGGAAGACAGGAAGTGGAGGCCGCAAGTGGGGGGAGGGGGGGCGGTGGTGGATGAAAGGGCTGCAGGTGCTGGAGGGTAGGAGGATGCTGAGCCGGAGAGATGGCGAGTGGGGAGGGAGATGCTCTCAGGAGGGCGTGGCCCGTCTTGCACTCTGGTCCCACCTCCCGCTAAGCAGATGGGGAACTGCAGGCAGCAGGTTAATGTGAGCTCAGCGGCAGCCAGCGTGAGACCAAAAGCAGCAGAACGCGTGGCCTTTATGAATGAACTTTCACTGAAGTTCTCAGGGACAACTCACCGGCCTTCTTCTTCGGGTGCGGCCTCCCTCGGCTGCTCGGACACTGGGAGGCGGGCGTCCCCGGCACGTTTGTTTTCTTCGAGGTGGAGGTTCGAGACTCCGCGGGAGAAAAGTGGATCCTTTTGCTTTCTCGTTCTCCTGTGTGTCCTGTACCCGCGCTCGCCCCAGCTGCGTCCTCCCCGCCTCCTCCGCTCTTTCTCTTCCGCGCCTGGAAGGCGGTCTTACAGGAGGGAGCTGCTCTCCTGCACCCCTTAGGGTTGCCCCCCGCAGGATCTATAACCGGGAGGTAAGGATGAAGAGCATCCTCCTCCTCCAGGTCGTCTGCTGCGGTTCCGCAGTCGCCCACCGCGCTGCGGAGGCATCGCCTGGCCTTGGGCTCGCTGGACTCCGGGCCGCGCTCTCTGGGGCCCGCGGGCTTCGGTTTGGTAACGGTGGCCGAGAGTATGGGGCGTCTCCGAGGCTGTGCGCCGTGGGCCTGTCCGGCAGTATCTTGAGCCTCGGGGAACGCAGGCTGCTTCTGTTTTGTACAACTGTGACCATCTGGTATCATTTCCGAAGCCTCGGGTTCTGCAAAAATAGCTTTGGGAGAGTTCGCACCCTGGTTTCCAGGAATAAACGGTAAGACTTCGTTTTTTCTCTGCCCCGGAGGAGACGGCAGGACCTGACAATGTCCTTTTGACAGCGGTGATAATTCACAAGTTGGTTGAGATAGAGATAAATATGGCATATTTTCTCTGACAAATTGATTTGGGGACACAAATGGATTCACTGACTCTGATTCTAGCTTCTGATTTAGTCCATAATTATCCTTAAGGAAGGAATCGGGACTTAAAATTGTCCGATAAATTTCATGTATAGTGTTTGATTCCAAATGCCTGGGCCTTGAATCATCTTTCAGAAACGTATCTGGTGAAACGGTCACTGATTCTAGTTTATTACTCGCTCTGTGGCTGTTCTTTACAAAGGAATCTGGACTTAGAAAATCCCCTTGGCTCTGGGTAATGTTCCAAGTGGAAGAACAGTTTGGGGTAAGACTACGTTTACCATCCTCTTCAATCTGGCCGTTGATACCAGTTAAGGAGTCAAAGGAAGTTTCTGTTATGACTTTCCCATTAAACTCTTTGCGCATGTGGGCATCTTCTAATGTCCACAGCTCCCCGTTCTCGGGTGAATGGAGAGATGTGTAGGTGGTGGACCGCCGGACACAGAGTGGCAAGCACGTGTCCCCATGGCATTCTTTGAAAGTGGGGCTAATTGGGGAAATGGGTATTTTATTCTCTTGGAGGATTAGAGAATTGTTTTCTGTTGGGGAACAGACTTCATTCCCACCCAAATTTTCACAAGCTTGTAGGGGGCTCCTAACTCTGTCAGCTTTGGGGGGAACGTTAAATGTTTGATTAACATTCTGAATATTTGAAATCCTTTTCTTATGGCTTGAAGAGGACGAAACTTTCTTCTTTTTGATGGTATCCCAAAGACTCCTCTGCAAAAATAAGCAAAACAGACAAATTAAGTTGATGGCTGCTGTATATTACCTTTCATCAAAAATTTATGTACGTCACTCACTTCAACAAGAGTGTTATCAAAATAATTTTTACACATGATCATTTTCTTAGAGTAAACCACAGAACGATGAAAAGTTATTACCTTTTTCTTTCTTGGCTCTTCTGCATTTCCTAGTAATATAACTTCATGTTTCAGAATATCATTTACAAGAAATGTCAGGATCTCTCTCACTCGGCCTTCTTTTACTGGTGTCCAGTTAACAGAAATAACAATTTTTTCCTTAGGCTGTAAACAAAAGGGTATTTTTAAATTACTATAACAGTAGACTATGCATAATAACCAATACATATAATACACCACTCAGACTACAGTGCAAGATTAGTAACCGTTACTCACCAACACTCTACACCATAGTAAATTTTAAGTCAAATATACTTTCCTAACCTAGCTCACTTTATTACAAGGAAAAAAGCTACTGGTAATAACAAAGTTCACAATAAAATAAAACTGCAACACGATCTTAATTGTAAACAAAGCAAAGTCACAGTCTCCAAATCATGTTTCGTTATCAGCGGTTTTTAAAACGTAAATCACGCATTTCTACTTCTTTAGGATATGCATACTACTTCCAGTTGGACTATAGAAGAATTTGCATTATTAAGACTTTTGCCTCCCAAAAATTTGAAAAGAATCGACTAAGCTCCCTCTCCCAGGAGCTTCGGTGAGCACAGATACTTGTTAAACACCACGTTCCAGGCACAGTCTCAGGCGCCTCCTAGCACAGCTTCCACCCTCACAGGCCCGGGGAAGCAGTGCTGTGACCACCACCTCTCACAGGCCAGGTGACCAGGGACCAGGTGACCAGGGGCCAGGACGCTTTCCGTGTTCTACTTTCTGTATTTTGGTCAGAACCAGAACCCAGGCAGTCGGACCCTGGAGTTAAGAATTGGGCATCTACGCCCCGCACGCAGCCTGAAACCCTGCCAGGATGGAAAAAACTCTGGGGCTGTGGTTGTTCAGGGCAAAAAAAAAAAAAAAAGGCAAGTTATTTTCAAGCAAAAACTGTCAAATATCAGAAACATCTGGTTAAAAAAATACACAAAACAATGAACTCAACAAAACAGTACATTCTAAAACAAGCAAAACAAAACAAAACACCAAAAAAACAGAAACAAAAACCAAAAAAAAGCCCCATTCGTTCCACATAACAAAAAGGAATTATTATGCAGGTAGGAAACTGCGGATCTAGGATCCCAGAGAGCTGGAGGGGAGGCGGGGCCCCAGGGGCAGAACCCCTGTTGACACCCAGGTGGGCAACCTGGGCTCCTGGCCTTGGGGCGGGGCCTCCCCTCCTGGACCCCTGGGACACGCGGGTGAGCCTCTCGGCTGTTTCCACACATTCGGAGAGACGTTCCCCCGGATGGACAGGCCTCCGCGGCCAGAAGAACCGACAGTCGATGGGTTTCGGTGGCAAAGACGGGAACAGGGCTCTGGCCAGCGCCAGGGAGAAAAGCCACCCGGGAAATCCCTGGAAACCATGCTGATGGGAGGAAACTTGATTCGTGCACCGAGAAAACTCCAGTTCATTCATTCAAAGCGCCCTCTAGCCGCGATGCCTGAGGTCTCGACTTTTCGCAGCTGTTGCGCAAGAACTTTCAGAATTTTTAAAAATTTAAGTCTGAGGCACTGACCTCTCTTGCCTTAGATTGTCAAATTAAAAAAAAAACAAACACAAACAAAACAGACAAGAGCCAACACAACAACAGCGGTCCGGGGTGTATGAATCACAATCATGCCTATTTTTAGTTTTATTTTTTTTTGTCAGATCAGCAAAAAAATATATTTGGGGTGGATCAGATTAGCAAAAATTCTATTTTGGGGTGTGTGCGTTGCAGAATTTTGGCAGTTAGCGGACGTGTGCCCGGAGGCAAACGAGGTGGCACATCGCTGCTCCACTGGGTCTGGAAATGCAGCCAGGAATGCTCCGCGCATGCGCGCTGGGGTGCGGCGCCCCCCGCCCTCTCCCTCCCCTGCCCCTCAGTTCCCCTCCCGAGACCCGGGACTGGGATGCTCCCGAGTGGGCAGCGGAGACCTGGCTCCGTCCTCTAGGGTCCCCCGCGCCTGTCTTTTCCTCTCCGGGCCCCACCCCGACCCCGGCGGGGCCGCGGGGTGACGGCGGGGACGGGCGAGCGCCCGGCCCGCACACCCACCTGCAGCTCGAAGGCGCTCGGGCAGACGCGGAAGCCGCGGTCGGCGGCGGGCCCGCGGGGCAGCGTCACGGCGGCCGCCTCGGCGTTGGGGTTGAGCACGGCCAGCGGCAGCGTCCGCGAGGCGCCGGGGCGCAGGTCCCCGAAGCACACGAAGGGCCTGGGGCAGAAGTGGCTGAGGATGAGCACGGGCGGCGGCCCCCGCCCCGAGGCGCCCGCGCCCCCGCAGCCTCGCCGCGCCGCCATGCAGCCCGGGCCGCCCCGCAGAGAAAGCCAGTCGCCTTGTCCTCCTCTCCCAGGCGCCCGCACCCCAGAAACGAAGGGAACGACACCCCCAAAATAACTCGCCGACAAAACACTTGCGACGCTAGGTGTGGTGTCGGCCTCAGCTTAAACTTCCCTCCTCCACCAATGGGCACGCGCGGCCCCGCCCATGTCCCTCGCAGAGCCAATCAGCGAGCAGCGGCGCCGTCAAACCTCCTCAGGGGCCAATCGGGGGCGGGACGGCCGGGCCAATGAGACGGCAGCGCTGCATTTAAACGATGGCTCTGTCGCGCTCTCCGCGGGGGGGCCGCAAACCGAGGCGGGGTCTTTGCGACACCTGGAAACCCGTTGCTTAGAGACGGAATCCGCCTTTTGGTTTTGCGGAAGAGCTGGTGTCGAGGGGAAGACGGGGCGGCGGCAGCCTTTCCACTAGGAGGTAGAGCCGCCCTTGCGGTTGCCAGGGGCAACCTCGGGCAAAACCGTTCAGGAGGCTAAAGTGGCTCCAGCCAGCCTCCCGTCCAATGGCCCCCGCCCAGGGTTATAGTCATTCATTGGGGTTTTTCTCTCGCGGTTTCCACGGCCGAACGGGAGAGAATGAAGACGATGAGATGCCTAGTTTGTGCGAACGTGCTTATTTCAATGAGTGACCACAGCAGGGGGAGTCAGTGAGTTTACATGCCGGGTTTTTATTTATTTATTATTGAATGTACTGGGGTGACATTGGTGAGTAACATTATACAGGTCTCAAGTGCACAGTTCTACAATATTGCATTGTGTCTATTGCATCGTGTGTTGGCTGGTTCTTAGAGATTTCTGGGAGCAAAAGTAGATGAAACCTGAGATTCACAATTAATTCATTACTGATGGCGTTGGCAGGCCATCCCTGGACAGATAACTCCTTGGTTTTATCTAATAACATATGCATATATGCCCGGGGTGGTTTTAAGCCCCAACCCTGTTGGATGGAACCCATTAACCTGTATTTTACGGACGTGCACGAAGGCCGGCAAGAGGCAAAGCCAGGATATGTAACACAGGAGGCGTGGCCCTAATCTTGCCCTTACCCTACACCACACTGCCTCTAAAGGCAGTAGGCAACTGTTTTTGTTTTTATTTTTATTGATTTTAGAGAGGAAGGGAGAGGGAGAGAGATAGAAACATCCATGATGAGAATCATTGCTCAGCTGCCTCCTGTACGCCCCCCACTGGGGATGGAGCCTGCAACCTGGGGCATGTGCCCTTGACCGGGAATCCAACTGTGACCTCCTGGTTCATAGGTCGATGCTCAACCAGTGAGCCACGCCAGCCGGGCGGAAACTTTAAAAATATGTATGGGTATGGGTATGGGTACACAAACGATGTCAGAAAAGCATCCCTGTTTGAAAGGCAATACGGAAGGTGAGACAGGAAATGACATTCACTGATACCCAATGGGGCCTGAAGTGGACCCGTCACCTTCACAATATTTAAACAAAACTGTTACAGAGGTGTTTTGACCCCATTAAGACTGGTGTACAAGGAGAACACTACTACAGAGTTTTCTAAGCAAAAGTGTTAGCATGGATGATCATTCCAAAAACACTTCATTTACATTATGTCATACCGTGAATATCATCCTTCAGATTAACATTGCAAATACAAGCCTTCTCACGCCTCAGTCGCTGAAAGGTTGGTTTCCGCTCCACGGTGTGGTTCATTTTGTTTACTAGTCATTGTTAGCATGTAAACGTATATATTAATTAGCCACTTAAAAACCATTAAATCATTTAATACACTTAATATGTAAAATACCGCAAAGTATCTGGCTGATGAGAAATAAAATTGACGTGGATGTGCCCCGGAATGCTCGGTTTTCCATTTGTTCAGGGTCTTTGACTCACCCAAGCCTGCAGAGTGCTGAGTACCACATCCCCATGCCCAGAACCTGTTCAGTAAGACCTGGACATGCTTTATGAAGACCCAAGAACTTTATTTTAAGTATCAAAATAACACAGAGAACTAGTTCAGCGTACAACACACTTCCTCGTCATCACAGACACGGGGACTTTTCTACAAAGACACTGGTGCTTAAGAAACACGGGACAGCCAACGTATCCAGAAAACTCGCCCGGGAACGTCATACACGGTCGACAAAATGACGCCTGTGGGTAGCTGAGGTTTCTCTCTGTAACTGCTCTGACACGTGTCCTTAAGGATGAAAACAAAACTTGGGACCTGAGACTGCAAACGAAGTTCGAAAGCATTTTCCCTTTAATGAACATCGTGAGTCCCCTTCATCCTAACGGGTACTACACAGCGTGGAGCAGCTCAGCGCTCACCTCTGCACTCATCTGTTGGCCGCCACACTCATCAGCTGTCCTCCAGGTTCATCTGCAAGTCAAGCCCGACTGCTGGAAGGAATAAAAGTTTTGTAATTGCACCCCAGGGTGCTGTCCAACTTCACCGCAAGCAGGAATACCGAGCAAAGAGGAGAAATAACCATGAGAAGTGTACATGCTGTTTATTCAAGAAATGTTTTAGAATTTCCAAAAGTAATGCAAGCACTGACAATACTTAAGAATTTGGGGGAAGAAAAAAAAGCGGTATGTCCATCTCTGTATAACCTCTATTCCGTGAATATAATCATTTCTATTTATATAATGGCTACAGAGGCTAAATTTAGATTCTTTGGGAATTTTTCCAATAGGCATAGACTTAAGATCAATCGATACATAGCAAGTTGATGTGTGAAGAGTAAACAAAACGTAGGCTTTCTACCAAAATCTCTCATCTACCATACAAGCTAATCCTATTACTTTTGTCTTATTAAGGCTACTTCCAAAGGAGGTGCAGAGGGCATGCTAATATTCCAGCATAAAAGGACTGCGAAGAAGAAATAGTTTGGAAGGAAATAAAGAGGCCGACCCCCCCTCAGGAAACCCCTGCAGACTTTACCGAGAGGCAACGCAAAAGCAAGCGAAGGGCCTAAGAAAGAGCTGTCCAATTTTCTAAACGGGTTAGAAAACGATTCTCACATTACCCATCATTCGCTCTAATAGCAGGTAACACTTGCCCATTACCCTATTTAAAGTCTTAGAAAAGCCACTGGCTTCTTGTACATTCTCATCATTTTCAATTTGGCACAGAATCTTCGAGTCACCCCAACTCGACTTTTAAAGTCCTCCCTCTGCCCGCGTTGATATGCTCAAGTTGTTCGCTGGTTGGCTGGGTTGCTCCTGCTTCTAAGGGGAAACTCATTCAAGCCATCACCACCTCTTGTTCAGTTTGAGGCAAACTGAACTCAGAAACCGCTCAGTAGAGAGCTGTGTGGTTATGGTGACTGATGATTGTTAAAAAACTGGGGGGGGGGGGGGGAGACAGANCCCCCCCCCCCCCCCCCACACAGAGAGACAGACACACAACTCGTTTTATTTTATTTGTTAGATTCCTCTAAGAAGCGTATAGAGCCAGGCCTGGGAGTGTCTTTGCAGTGACTATAAAGCCAAAAGAGACATAAAAAAACAAACAACAAATATTCACACAAGTACGCGAGTGCCTATTTCCTTACGTAAACATAAAGCAGCCTAAAAAAAAATTATAATAAAGTGCTGCCTGACCAGCAGGCCACACACACATAAGACCCATAACCACCACAAAAATCAAACCCCTTTGTTAGCTGGCACACGCTGGCCGGCGGAAGCAACTCGAAGCAACTACAACACAGGGAAAAGGCACGGAGCATTCCATCCAGACAAGACGGTCAGAGAGCCAGGGTCCCAAGTCTGACTTGTCCCCGGGGACACAGTCGAATGATCTGGAAGGAGGAAAACGCAAACTACCCAACATACCAGTTTAGCTGTGTCTTTATTTTGCTTGCCATTGTAGAATGGAAAACAATGCATGATATTTTACTAGCCCTCAACTAACGGTTTATAGTTACTCCGCTAAGATGCTTTGACACTTTAAAAGGTCGACCGAACGTTATCAGTGGACCTAACATCGCCCAAAAGGAAGTCACTTAGTAAAGCACCAGGTTAAGCCCTACCTTGGCTGCTCACTCTTCTCGTGGCGATAAATGACTAAATTACCTAAAAGGACGCCAAGACCACTGCCTTCGGAGTTAGTGACATCTTGCTGGATGCAGAACCGACCCTAACCTAACATGGTATCTTAGACTGCAAAAAAATAGGTGGAGTGTTTCATACAAAAATAACTTCAACTCGTCTTAAAAAAAAAAAAAATCTAAGGCAAATGATTTTAATAGTGTAGTGTAAAAAATAAGCTTACTGTTATGCATTTAATAGTGTTCACTTAAGGTAACATTCTATACATTAAACTGAGGAAAACAGCATTCTTACTTGTGATTCATCTGTCAGTATGATTCTTTCCAGAGTACTTTCTTCTGTTCTTGTTTTTATACATATAAACACAAACACTTCATCTTAGTATTCAAACTAACCATTTTTTTTCTTTTTAAATCCATAAGCCTAGGACTTCAACTGTGCTTCTTTGGACAAATATTTATTCAGACAACGAAGAATTTAAATTCTTTTGAACTATTGCAATACCTACTAAAATCTTTGGTGCATTTAAGTAGAAACGGAGCAGGTTAACAAATCTCTACACTTTATAAATTATTCCACTTACATATTAAGTGCTAACTACTATCAGCTAAAACATTAATTTAAAACAATAAATTATGCTCATAAGATAAAAAATTCTGAATGAGGCTAAGCTTAGTTGCAAAATTCAAAATTTAAGTACAGGTACAGAAGTAACGAATTTTAGAGTTGATGGGACATTTGTCCCAGAAACTCCCAACTAGTACAAAAGGTTAAGTGAAAAGAGGAGGCCTCATTTCATATTTCTTGTGCCAACTTCAAAAACTATATACATTCAGTTTGCCCAAATCTACGAGGTTCTCACCAGTTTAGTGTTTCTTAGGCTCTAATTTGGAAATTAGAGGCAGCAGATTGGGATTGTTTGCTTGTTCGTCCGCTGAGACTCTCTCTTCGTCAGAATCACTCTTCCCCGCCCAGCCTGCTGACGACGACGCGAGAACACGCGGTGCCTGGCACCTGGGAGGCAGGACTGATGCCCCGTGTCCTTCCCTAGAAGCCGGGACCTGCCACTCATCAATGATGGGGGCGTAACTGCGTCCTTCGCCTCAGACGCCCTCTCTCCAAACTGGGAAGACAGCACGTCCAACTCGCCCTCAGAGCTCGGTCTTAAGTTTGCAGAAGATAACTTGCGAAAGCAATTTATAAACCTCTGTTCAGGCGTAGTGACCTACAATAACTAAACAGATTTGTATTTCATTTTACGGAAGAGATGCATTCCGGAAAAGTTCCCTACTTTAAACCAATCCCTACCATCGAATCGTGTATTTAAAGCATTAGGTGGTGAAAAGAACCCTAAAGTAAATACCTTCAAAAAACAAAGTGTCCTTTTCCCTGTGAAAATGCAACACCCCTTCTGTGCTGCTACCAAACAGAATACACCCTGTACACACACGTCTGGACCATCTGCCTTTTTGCAAGTCCCAGTCTTCCACGCGGCTTATATGCGAGGCAGGGTACACTGCTGGCTATGATGATTTCTTTTCCTAAGAGGAACTTTTTTAGTTCAAAGCCGTGTTGTTCTTTACATTAAAAATCCTCAGGACACGTATTTCTCAAAGTCGATCTGAAAGACTAACAGACTCACAGGACCTCACATTGTCAAGTTCAGCCATGTAAGTACCCAGATAGATGATCGTTTCCACACAAGAGAATGTGCCAAACAGGAGAATTCATACATTAATTCCATCTACCGGTCCTGGAATGACTGTAACCAAATCTTAACAACTGAGGCAAAACTCGGGCTGGTTTTCTTATTTACAAGAGCTACTTGGGGTAAGTAGCCTCAATGCTCACCACTTTTTCTCCTCTTCCCACTAGCACACAAACTGTAAAGTACCTTCCTTCCCTAAGTGCTTCAGCAAACACCTGTCCCCATCAAGTGGCTAAATTTTATTACAACTTCATTATTTTATTTGTGATTTTTTTTTCTCACAAGGGCTGGGCCAGACATTAGTTTACATTAAAAAAAAGTGCTTAAAGCAATTAGGAGCGTAAACAAAACGGAAATAGCAAACTCTTCACATTGCTATTTTCCACCAGTTTACATACAAACGACAGGCTAGGGAATCAGCCTGTCTAACCTCCCAGGAGCTCTACTAGGAAACAGTGTCCTCGCTGAAGTTGAAGTTGACTTGAAGACACGGAAAGTGCACACCTTTAAAGGCATCTCACTGACTTTTTCCTCAGTTAACTGTCATCAGTGAGGAGTCCCTGTAACTCCATTTCCCTTCACCAAGTGCTCAACTTCTGTCTCAGACGACAACAAAAATCAAGGATAATTAGACTCCAGGCCTATGGGAAAAGCAAGCCTAAACCTGGGTTCCATGTACACCTGTACACACACAGTGGTTCCCTGTAATGACTAGTAAACAACACTGAGTTTGGGCAGACACACAGAGTATAATTTGGCACCTTTTCTAACAATGGGTGTGTGGAACATCTCGGTTCTGTTTCCTAGAGTTTCAGTCGGCCAACATCAATGAGACCAAACATCACCTGTTAATTACATTTCATTAATTAGTGAGATGAAGATCTATGCTGTGATATGTTAATGAGAAATAAATGGCAGCTACGACAGGTGAACTGACCTTGAACGATACTATCACAGTTTGCTTTCTACACATTATCAATTGTGTAATTTAATGCCTAGATCTGTATTTGCATTTCTTATTCATGTTAACTGAAGCACAGGCAAAAACCAATCATTTGGATAATTCCATTCTGCATTTCATTGAACACACTACTCTGACACTCGTTACCTTTCTGGCTTTTTGTTAAAAGCCCAAAGGAGAATGATAAACTAAAATTATCAGGTAACCAGGCTAAGAAACAACACAGATATACCCAAGACTTCCTTATAAATTCAAATCCCTAATACCAATTTCCAGAAACCTGGAGGAAATAATGAATCTTAGTTCGGATAAGGAAGGGTTGCGATTATCAGTAAACTCTCGTAAATTCTTTCCTAAAGCCTACATGGTCCTTAAACTTGTTTCGAAGATGGGGAAGGGAGAGAAGAGGAATGAGACTAAAGAATAAAATTCCACTGATGATTCAAAAAATCAAAACATAGTGTCAACAGCTAATAATTTTGAAAAGTTTGAGATTCCATTAAAATTAGCGCTAAATCATCTTTTAAAATCATAAAAATGTTCACCTCAAATACCTCAACATGTGTCCAAATATTCACATGTTCAGTAAACAGAGATACGTATTTTTTCTTGATTTGCGACGGCTCTGAGCACTTGAAAATGAAAAAAATCGCAGCCCTACTCGTTGAAAAGCCACCTCCACCAGGTGGCCAGCACATGGGCATCCAAGAAACCCGTGGAACGCGTGGACTTGCTCACGAGTGATGCTCCGCGTCGGACATGTTCTGCACGGCCGTGGCGCTGTCCAGGCCCAGCAACGTCCCGAGGTAGGACTGTTCCCGGGGATCCAGCATCTGCTCGGGTCGGACGGGGTGAACTATATTTGCAGGCTGAGGAGTCAGGGTGTATTTTTCCAGAAAAGCTAAATCAGCTGCCCGTGGGTAATCGGCTGCCGGTGGCTGTGGCGACAGGATGTCGTGCGAAGACGGTGGGAGGGGGGCGCTGTGCTGCCCCAGGTCGCTCGGGGCTTCGGGCATCTGCACGGGAACCAGCGTCACGGGCACGCACACCTCGGCAGACACGTCCTGGAGCATCGCCTTGGCCTCCGTCTGATAGGCTTTGGGCTGGTCCGTGTACTGTTTCGTTTCCGCCTGGAAGATCTTGTCGTCGGACGAGTACTCCGCGGGCAAGGGCACGAGCTTCTCCTCGGAAGCGCTCAGAGCGTCGTCGGGGGACTTGATGCCGTGCACGTGGTCCGTGTGGTACTTGAGCTTGTCTTTCCGCTTGAACGTGGCGTTACAGTACTGACAGTAGAAAGGCCGGGCATCCGAATGAATGACCAGGTGCTTGGTCAAGGTTTTCTTAATTCTGAACGACTGATTGCAGATCTGACACTTGTATGGCTTTTCACCTGCAGGAACAAACATCAAGTGTAAAATGCCCTGGCTGGATAAGACAATGGTTTTCAGTAGCCAATTTTCCATGCGGATCCTTACAAGAACTGAATAAAATAATGCAATATGTTATGTGCTGCCACAATGCAGTCAGCTGGTAAAACAGGGAAAGACTTGGGTTTGAATTCTGGCTGTGCCCCTTACTAGACAACCCTTGAGCAAGCTTCCCAATTCTCAGTTGTTAGCCCCGGCCGTTATCATTACGGCTGGCTCTCACTCTCCTTTGTTCTCACAGTGGCCTCTGTGTCCCCCCTGATTGGGGCTTCTTCATCTGGAGGGAGGTGTGATTTTGCTTGTCACAGCAGCACTGGGTCAGTCAGAAATTCTATCCTGTAATTCTTGCCTATTGAAACCACCCGAATCCGGTTATTCCCCCCATTCTGGTATGTATGAACACAATTATCGTTCTTTTCCAGAACAGCCGCCTGACAACACTCAAACTCAATATAAAACAAAGCGGCAGGCCCTAACCGGTTTGGCTCAGTGGATAGAGTGTCGGCCTGCAGACTGAAGGGTCCCAGGTTCGATTCCAGTCAAGGGCATGTACCTGGGTTGCAGGCACATCCCCAGTAGGAGATGTGCAGGAGGCAGCTGATCGATGTTTCTCTCTCATCATCGATGTTTCTGACTCTCTGTCTCTCTCCCTTCTTCTCCGTAAAAAAACAATAGACTATATTATAAAAAAAACAAAGCGGCTGAAAATGCATAAATGAGCCTCTTTCTCAAAGAGGAAGAAGAAGAGCATGAAAAACTCCTAACTGATATGAGATGTCAAACACAGACATCCAGGGAGGATTCCAGCAGAGCCTCTGTTTCACAACAGGCAGCAGCGCCCGGGGAAGAGGAGGATGTAGAACGAGGCCACTTCCAGAAAGCAGCGAAGCCAGCCGTTCTACTCGCCCGCCTGTGAGTGACAGCTGACTGTGCGGAGGGAAAGGACATGCGGCACTTGAGGGCGAGGCAATGAGGCCATATCTGAATTACTTTGTCAAAGACAAGAAAATAACTGTCTTTAGAGAGTTCACAGATACAGAGGAACCATAAACAAGCAGAGGAGAGGAACAGGACAGCCACGCGCTGAGTCCATTCCCGATGGGAAAGGTCTTCCCCTAATTGTACAGAAGGATGTTCACAGCATTAAAGCTTATGTCAGGGAGAATGGGAGACCGGCATACCAGCTCATCGGTAACGTCAAACTTTACGTAATGAGTAACAGTCTTAATGGGGAGGAAAAACAAAACAATTTAACCGAGAACAACAAAGTTTAAATGCCTCTATTTTACTCCTGAATAATACACAAAGGTATATATATATATATATATATATATATATAACTACCCATTAAGTTTTACCTGAATGCGTCCGAAAATGCATTTCGAGACTTGATTTGCCTTTAAAAAATTTCTTACAGACATCGCATTGATGAAAGGTGGCTTTATATCTAAGAAAATAAAAAGGGTTGAGTTTTTTTTCAGCGTAATTTCAATAAATAATACACCACAAATCGAAGTACAATGGTGTCAAAGACAAGCACCTGTAAGACCAAGTTGGGCGCTGAAGTGGCCACTGTCTTCGTGGAATAAATACCATTTGACTTGAAAGAACAAAAGACAACCTACAGTTACAGACCTGAATATTTTGGCAGGTACTTTCTCAAAAATTAAATGAAGTGAGCCTGTCACTTCATGGGGGGGGGGAAACTGACAATACTGGTTGCTGATAAAATTGGAGGTTTCAAGCTAATATAAGACTTTGGGGAAACTTGCATTTGCCCTTGATCTTGGCAGGGTCCCAGCACTCCATTCTGGGACGCTGGCGGAAGTATTAGCAAACGTGACTTGCTGATCCCATCCCGTGAAATACACTGACACTGGAAAATCTGTAACTCAGTGAGCCCCTGTTTCCAAATGACGAACGCAGGATACGACCGTGTCATGTAGGTACCACACCCATTCAAAGTGCAAGGCCGACCAAGAGATTCCAGGCATCAGAGGATAAAACCCCAATTATCTTGTTCGGGTCCCCACTAGCTCCTACCCTTACGAAGCTACCACTTGCTGAGTTTCAGTGTGGCTGTCACGAATAACACCCACAATTACCTAAGGAAAAGGCTATTGTAAGACTCCTCCGTTAACCAACCGTGTATCTGAGGGAGGCTAGGTTTTCTTCATTTCCTTCAACCAAAATAACACACATGACAGCGGTTAGGACAATCCAGCTCTTAGGCCGTGAAAGGGATTTACAAGAACGTAAAACACCACCACTCCTTTGATAGTTTTGTTTTGTGAAGGACTTATTTTTCACACAAGTGCTATTTATGTGAGCATGGGATGGCCGTCTCATTACTAAATGAACTAGTAAGTAAGAACTTACGTTTTTCTCATTTTAATTTCTAAGGATTCGTGTAATGCATCTCAACTATAATACAGCATCTATGTTGTAAGCACATAAACAAACACTCCCGGGGCACTGACCCATTTTAAGGGTATAGAGGGGTTGAGGCTCTGGAGCAGTGAGCGTGCGGCCCGGCTTCCACCAACGCGCACAGGCTGATATGACTGACTTCCTTCTCCGTGTGGCATCGTGGGTATTTTCACGGCCCAGCCCTTCAGAGCCTGCTGGCACCTCGTGAGCCCAGAGTACAACGACCCCTCTGAACACACGGATGCAATGAGTAGGTCGCTGAACAAGGTCAGCGAAGGTCAGCGAAGGGAGCACCAAACCAATGCATGAAGTGAGCAAAGGATGCAGTCGCCTCCTAGTGGCCCTCAGGCCCGTCTCCAGCTCCTGCCGTTATGGACGCTGTGGGCAGCACGCTCAGGACCTGTCACTAAGTGTCCGGGCACCGTGGACCACATCTGCTGCTTTGCACTTGCTCCAAATACCATGTCCAAGAGCATACACTCGTTCAACATTTTACACTCGACACCGCAGTTAAGCTTGGCTATCTAAATTGTACTAAAAAGTGGATGATCCGAACAATGCGTGCCTCCTTCAAATGAAATACCATGTTAAGTGCTTAGTGTGGTTAAAAAGGTGTAAGTTCTGCCGAAACCGGTTTGGCTCAGTGGATAGAGCGTCGGCCTGCGGACTGAAAGGTCCCAGGTTCGATTCCGGTCAAGGGCATGTACCTTGGTTGCGGGCACATCCCCAGTGGGAGGTGTGCAGGAGGCGGCTGATCGATGTTTCTCTCTCATCGATGTTTCTAACTCTCCATCTCTCTCCCTTCCTCTCTGTAAAAAATCAATAAGATATATTAAAAAAAAAAAAAAAGATTTAAGTTCTGACTACAGACATTCCCAGTAACTGCTATCTCGTTAAGGATAATACGCAGGCAGTGTCATACACGCAAAGAGCCACAGCAATCAACACCACGAATCCCCCAAAGAGCCGAGCTTTTATATGAGTCATCAAGTTCAACGTCCACCCCCCTAGCCTCTGAACAACTTGGTACTTATGCCTTGCTCAACTCCTACGGGTCTGCAGAGAAGCTACAGCAGTGAGAGAGAGCTGGTTAGCCAACCCTATCCCCAACCAAACAGCATAAACTGAGACACCTTGTGAGTTCCTCCAACCCAGGCTGATCCGAAGAGGTACTGAGAAACACTGCCTGTTCACTTACTTCTGCCACACTTTCTCTCCAAGGTGCACGCTCTTGTAATGAACAGTGAGATGATCCCTGCGGCCAAAACATTTTCCACATTCTTCACACTGATGAGCCTTTTCACCTTAAAGACCCAAATATTTGATTATAATATGCACTTCAGTTTTTCCCCCTAGAAATAAATTACCAAACAGGAAAATAACACGGGGGAGAAATAGACCAGGAAAGTAAAGCCACCCTCAGCTGAGGGTGTAATGATCTGAAACTGATCGGCATGATTAAGGTACTCGTTTAAAAAAAATATGGGGTTTCAAAAATTCACTGACATGAACTTGAACACCCAGGTACAATCATTTCTCTTCAAGTGTCCATGTTCTGCTAACTTCCTTCAACTCCAATCAAAATGATAAATATTATCCTGGCATCTCCCTTTAGGGCAGCGGTTCTCAACCTGTGGGTCGCGACCCCTTTGGGGGTCGAACGACCCTTTCACGGGGTCGCCTAAGACCATCGGAAAACACATCTATCATTACATATTGTTTTTGTGATTCATCACTATGCTTTAATGATTTTCAATTTGTAACAATGAAAATACATCCTGCATATCAGATACTTACATGACGATGCATCACAGTAGCAGCATGACAGTGATGAAGTAGCCACGAAAATAATTTTATGGTTGGGGGTCACCACCACATGAGGAACTGTATGAAAGGGTCGCGGCATGAGGAAGGTTGAGAACCGCTGCTTTAGGGAGCCGTGGGCAGCCATTGCTGCATAATCCACATGATGTGCACAATGCTAATGTTGAGCATTTGATTAAAACAATTTTAAAATATAGTTTGTAGTCATTAAAGACAATCAAGTGATTAAACTTACAGTGGAAAAAAATGGGTCATAAAATTATGTCCCTTTCAAATGCTGCTTAAAAAAGGTAGTTAGAACCAGCGTTCAAGGAGTGGCCCTCATAGACCCAATTATTAGACTAATAGCCAACATTAATTAGCATTAAATAGCATGTGCTTTTCAGGTGCTTGTACAGAAGGGCTTCGGAACAGCCTGACCTAACACACTCACCTGAATGTATCTTTTTGTGCTTCGTCAGGTGGTCGTGGCGAATAAATGTTTTCCCACACTCGTCGCACTCATACCTCTTGTCATCGTGATGGACTCGCAAGTGAAGTCTACAGGGGAACAGAGTTCAAGAGCACGGGAGGCAGTGACTCCGGAGGAACAACGGGGGTGACTCCACACGGGGGGAGCGGCTGTCTGCTCCCAGCCTCATCCCTTTCTAGGTCTGAGCCCTTCCTGCTCTGACCACCTGACTCCAGGCTTCCTGCGTCCTCGCCTCTTCAAACAAGCACTCAGCTCCGGCCAGGCTCCCACACGGCCGGACAACACTCCCTCCTGACCTTTCAGATCCTCCCTCTACTTCACTAGGCCTACCACGCGCTGGACTTGTATCCCTCTGGCCAGTGAGGTCTCCGAGCAGCCAAAGGAGGAGAGAATCCAGAAGGACTGGAAGCAGACAAACGGGTAGGAGCCCAAGGGACAGACTCGGATGGTGGCCAGGGACAGCCAGTAATTAAAGGAACCCTTTCGGGGCACAGGCAGCGCTGATAAAGTGACAGTTGAGAACTGAGTGGATGTCTAAGTAATCAGTTTTCTGACAATTACATTTTACTACTGTTCTTCATATTTAACCAGGCAAAATATGGCTCATTTCGTAGTTACCCAAGGACAGATTATAAAAGGTTTAAAATTCTTAAAACTGACTTAACTGGGATTATTTTTATCCTCACCGTCCTCCAACTATGTATGTCCCAGGGAAACGAACAGCTTTCTCATTCAAGTTGCCCAAACATGCTGATTCTACTGTCACTAAAACTGTAAACTGACTGAATTACCTGCAAAGGGAAGCATTCTGTTTAAACTTTGAGGTAAATAGCAAAGCCTTAAGGTTAACATCCTTCAGAGCATTAATTAAAAGTAAAATTGTACACGTATCTCCCAGTGCACAGTCACCTATTCATCCAGAAAAAAAAGCAACTTTTCAGAAACTGCAAATGTGGTCAAGGATTCAGTTGCAGAAATAATTACATGAATTTCAAATAATGAAGACTTTCAAAAACTGAGAATCCTGGAGTTTTCCATTTTGCCGTATTTTCATACCAAACTATTCTTGGACAATCGAGAGTGAAGAAATACACTAAGTTTGCAACACCAGAGTTATAATGAATTTTGATTCAAAGAAAAGTCATGAAATAAATCTTTAAACAATGACAATTCCGACAGTAAAGCATCCGGCAGATCTGGTGATGAGGAAATATTTAAAAATATTTTATAGCACAGAATGAAGACGATATTGGAAGTTGTAGGGGGAAGTCTACACGTTTTTTGCACAATTTGGCTTGTTACAAGTACTGAGAAATGTTTTCATTCAACACACAACTAAGCCACTGGTAAGAAAACAGAAGTAAAATGAAGACGTAATTCTCGCTCACGTACCAGGAAGAAAAGGGCCGGCTCACCTGTACGAGCTGCCGTGACGGAAGCGCTGCCCACAGATGCTGCAGAGATGAGGTTTCTCCCCGCTGTGGATCCTCATGTGCTCCTTCAGCGTGGTTCTACATTAAAAAACACACGTTTAAACGAAAGATTTATTGAATGCCAACGTATACACGAAACGGACGCCCAGCAGGCTCACTAGAAACGTGTTCAAGCAAACACTCTTCTTCTAGAACCACTCTCCCCTGCACACACATGCTTGTGGTCTCTCTCCTCTGAAAAAACCAAAAAGGACAAAATCTGAACGCTGGCACCCTTTGCCACTGGTTTGCTCATGACTTAACTATCTATCTATCTATCTTACACAAAACCTGGAGAAGAATAAAGAGAAGATACGTGATTGAGATTGCTGAGTCAGGGAATTGTTTTCTCATCTGCCTGGAAGATCAAACCCATAAGCCAGGATGTCCGCCGGGATCAGGCCCGGGGCTCAGTGCTTTCAGCAGTCAGAACGCATCGACCCTGCACTGTGTGCTGGGAGGGGGGTTGCCCGCAGCCATGGCCCGAGTGGGGGGTGGAAGGATCCAATGACCTCCCTTCTCAAGCACCTTGACCTCAGGCCCCCTTTTCTGCCTCTCCTTCCCGCTGGCTCCAGGGGGACCCCCCGCTGCTAGTCCTTGTGCCTTCTTTGGGTTCTGTGATGCCCCCTTCGGCCCGAGACCTCAGTCGGGTACCACTGACCCACTGGCTTTCTAGCTGTAAACCTGTGTTGTTCTTGTTACCTTTCTCCTCGGTCTCTATAGCTAACTGTCTTTAAGATAAATAAGTAAGTGAATAAATGTTAATGTATTTCTAGTGGGGTTCCAGAAAAAGGCAAAATGGTACCTACCTTACATTCACCATCTAAACTCACAAATCCTGGCTTTATATCATCGTCTATAGCAGCGGTTCTCAACCTGTGGGTCGCGACCCCTTTGGCAGCCAAACGACCTTCTCACAGGGGTCGCCTAAGACCATCCTGCATATCAGATATTTACATGATGATTCACAACAGTAGCAACATGACAGTGATGAAGCAGCCACGAAAATAATTTATGGTTGGGTCACAACATGAGGAACTGTATTGAAAGGGCCAGAAGGTTGAGAACCACTGGTCTATAGCATTTTACATAATTTGTGTTTTACCTTTAGCTCTGACGGTAAAGCATAACTCAAGCATGCTGTGTCCTGCGTTTCTCTAGTCCTCACACACGACAGGTCTTACTTCCACACATGGCACCAGGGTGCTCCTGCATGTGTGTGGGCCCCTCACCTCTCTCGCACAGACTTCCCGCAGATGAAGCAGGTCCACTTTCTCTTCCCACCGTGCGTGCACTCTATGTGGCGCTTCAGATTCCCCGTGTCATTGAACTGGCGGCCGCAGATGTCGCACGGAAAGGGACCTGGAAGGGAAAGAACAGTGTAAGTCCAGGCTGAGGAGGAGAAACTAAGGTCAACTTCCCTGGTGTGTGTGCGACCAGGGAGGCTGCGGGCGACCTGGAACCTACTGCCTGTGATCGGCATCTGAAGGGGGACGGCAGTCCGGAGGGCGGAGCCCCTCACCCGTGGGATCTGACGCCGTCTCCAGCCGGCATGCCAGCACCGAGTTCACCTGTGGGACAGCCAGCTGGTGTCGGGGACCCGCCTACCGGTGTGGGGAGAGCCCCACACACATTTGGTGACCAGAGGCTTCAGAAATGAAGGGTTTTGTGTGAACCGCGAAGGACGAAGACACAGTGGGTACGAACTGGGTTTCCCCCTCCACGGGAGACTGGGCTTTCCCCTTTACAGTACCTAACAAATGGATGCCTACTCTCACTAAGTGCATATGTCACGACACAATGCAATCATTTATTTACAGTCATATCTTCTCTTCCCAGAAGGCAGATTTATAATCCTGTCTATATTTCTGGAATTGAAGACCCCTCAATTCCCAACAGAAGCTGTTTTTCCCAGAACTAACGCCTAAAGAAACTTCTCACATGCAACACGCAGTCATGAACGTGCCTTCAACCACGGTTCTTACATTACACAATCGTAATAGTATGGAATCCATGCAACAGTAATTACAAAACCTGTTTCCATATGACAGCTTCTTAGACATGCTGAGATGAAATGCTATGCTAGAACAGCTTACTAAATGCAGAGAAGTCTAAGCAAAAAGAAAAAAACCAAAATAAGCCCCCAGCAGACACTAGTGCTATATACTAGAATTGCAAAGCTGAAGTATTCCTGACCACACAATGGAGGCTTCAGAATATTGGGAGATAGATGGTCAATCTCTCTTCCCAGACAAAATATCTCCCTACTTCCAAAAGCGTTTTAAGTCCTTCAAAGGTTTTAGTCCATGAAATAACTGTGCGACCCTAGGTCACCATGTTCACCCACCTCTAGAATATGTATTTGTCAATTTCCATCTTGAATGTGGTATCGAGAAATGCCATGTTCCAGATGAAGTTAAAATCGGTGAGACGACTACCTAATTTTGAACGATATATTTTTATTAATATAGTTCAAAGCTACACTGGTTTCCGTCAAGTCCTATGACACTGGTTCGGATTGTGCCTTGAAAGTCTCTGCTATTAAGCCCAGCTGTAAAACAAGAGTTGGGATCTGGACCATTTTACAGTGTCTCCCACGACCAAAAGTCAGATCATCCCTATGCCTACGACTTTGCATTTATTCTTAAATAAATGTAACTTAATTTGTTTTATCCTTTTGTCCAATAGTTCTCTTTTTACATTTTTATTTTCTACTGTATTTATCACCCCTCCCAGCTTCACGTTAGCTACACATTTCCTGAGCACGAGGCACATATTTGCATCCAAGTTGTCAATGGGAACGCTGAACAGGAAAAGCCTACACCTGGCATGACAGTAACTCATCTCCGGGGCTAACTATGGTGACTGCGCCTCCCCACACGACCAGCAGGACACAGTCCCTGCTGTGCCCACACGCACCGGGGAGAGAATTCACCCAACACGATACTGAATTCCAAGAAGACGAAGTCTATTGCCCTCCCTGAAAAATGAGTTTTTTCCAACACAAAGAAGCCGTATCCCAGCCACTCCCAAAGCTATCCAACTGTCAACGGTGAGTAAATGCCGTTTAGAACCACGGAAAAATCTGCCACCGAAACAATAAATAAACAGACGTATTTCCTGGTCTCCGGGAACTGGAGGACACGCAGCGCCCCTCCCGATCCACAGGACTCCTCCTCCTCCTCCTCCCCCTGCTCCCCCTCCTCGGGGGTGTGACAGCAGCAGGCCCCCCGCACGCTGTGTCACCAACCGCTGCCACTGCTTCTGGAAGAAGCCATCTGCTCACCCAGATGGAACTTCTCCTGATGCTTCAACCGGGCGAACCGTGACTTGAAATGCTCTTCGCAGTAGGTGCACTTGAAGGGCTTGTCCTGGGAGTGCAGGATCATGTGTTCCTCCAAGTGAGGCCTCCGAGTGAAATATTTCTTGCAAATCTAAAAGAACGTGCACACAAAAGGTAAGGAGACTGGATTAGAAATTAAAATACAAATCTCATGATGAGGAAGAAACCCATAAATTCAAGTAGATTTTTTTAAAAAAAAAGTGCTGACAGTGCTGCTCCGGGGCCTAAAAAGCCCTCTAGTTTTGGCCGAGGCTTCTTGGATCCTAGCCGCCATGCCAGAAGGAAGCTCAAGTAGCCCCACCAAGAGACCAAAGCAGAGAAGACGCCCAACACCAAGTTGCCAGTGCTGTGAGTGAGCCACTTTGGAAGTGCCCCAGACCAGACCAGATCACACCACCCACTGGCTGCAAAGGACTGAGTGACGTCAGCTGAAACCACGTGGAACAGAAGAATCTCCTTGCAACGCCCTGCCCCAAATTCAGACGACTGACCCAGAAAAGGACTGTTTAAGGCCACTAGGCCTTGAGGTGGCTTGTTATGTAGCAACAGATAATCAGAAATGGAGGGGAAGTTCTAACATTTGATATGCACGGGCGACAGTGGTGTCACAGTTTACACACACAACTTCAAGTTCAAGGCATGGTGATCACAGTAAAATAAAGCCAGGACTGTATTTGTCAGGTTCATCACCAGCCTTAATTTATCAAACGTAGGATGTCATAGCTAAAAGGCAGATCTAAAAGGCAGCTACACTAAGTTGGTGTTACGTGCAAGTCTGATTACTTTCCCCAAAGGTACCATGACATTTAGCTTTGTTTTCTAATACAAATGAAAAGCTATTACCTCACATTTCCAACTTTCACTCTTAGTCTTCCTAATGGAAATAAACTCTTGTGCATTTTCAGGATGAAATCTGGAAGAGAAAAAGAAAAGAATGATTAATAAAAGACTGTATTAGTTAAATCAACATTCCATATAATCTGTGGACAGTGATTACAAGAATCAGACAGATTCCTTTCTTACACAGACACACATGAGTATGTTAAGAATATACATGTCACTTCATGAAGTGAATGCATATGCCTAAATTTATGCAGATGTTGTCAAAAAGTCTAGATAGACTTTAAATACATTCAGGGACCTAGCTATTCAGAGATAATCTTCAAGGTGATTCACTTAATTTTTGTCGGTTTTTTTGGCCAGATTTCAGTAAATTTATGAGTTAAATATTCTCTCTCTTGCCAAACCGGTTTGGCTCAGTGGATAGAGCGTCAGCCTGCGGACTGAGAGGTCCCAGGTTCGATTCCGGTCGAGGGCATGTACCTGGGTTGCGGGCACATCCCCAGTAGGGGTTGTGCAGGAGGCAGCTGATCGATGTTTCTCTCTCATCGATGTTTCTAACTCTCTATCCCTCTCCCTTCCTCTCTTTAAAAAATCAATAAAATATATTTAAAAAAACAAAAAAAAATATTCTCTCTCACAAATTCTTTATCAACTAAAGACAAAGTTGAGCATGAGGAATAAGCTTCCTAGGGTTCTAAAGCCCTCCCTGGAGTTCTAAAACCGTATTATTTTGAAAACAAACTTGCCCAAACCCAAGGCAGAAAACAAGATAACTAAATGCTATATCTGAAATGTCTCCAGGAGACGAAGGAGCGCGTTTCGTCAAAAACCTTCATCCCAACAGCGTGAACAAAAAATGTCAACAAACCAACACTCGCTGCTCTTAATCAGTCTACAGTCTGCAAAACGCGAAGCCAGGACAGCACTGGGGACAAGTCCCCCCTCCGCCGACGCTCCCGGCGACCTGGGTGTGTAAGCCGGAGGGCACGGTGAGTGTGTGAGGGAAGCAGGGCCATACTTGCCTCTTCACGTGCTTGGCGAGCGTCTTCCTGCTGGCGTGGAGTTTGTTACAATAAGGGCACTTGTGCTCCTTCTTATGAAAGTCGGTTTCGCTGCCGTGCTTCCTCCTGTGAACAGTCAGGTTATACTTTGTCGAATAGCGCTGGTGACAAATATCACACTCAAAGGGCTTCTCACCTGTGTGGACACGTGTATGGCTCTCGTATTTCCCTGCGAAGAGAGAGACGGCAACATTAAACTCAGTACCTCCACCACAGTGACTAGAATTTGACAGTGGGGGGCGGGGGGACAATCTCATGATTCATAGCCTAGTTAATACACCGACACACCCACACCCACAGGAAGTTTACCTAAACTTGTAACTTTGATAAACCTCAGCGACTTATTGTTTTGAGCTGACTGTTCAAGACACCTTCCCTCGAAAACCTGGGCCACCTCCTCCCCTGTGTTCGAGGGCTGAGTCTGAACACAGGCCTTTACTGCGAGACAGGTGAGCTGGAGGGTCCCAAGGTAAAACCCGGGATGACTTCTCCGACATCACAAGTAACGGGTAGGTTTTATCAAACCAGAATGAAGCTACGTTGTGCTTTCGATCAGCGCTCCACCATTCCTCAGGCTGTGAGTAGGGCTGGGGGTGGAGGGAAGGGACAGAACGCAGTAGGAAATATCAAAGTGTGTTCAAACTAGCTGGCCTGTCAGAGACACGCAACCACACTAGATTAATGAACAACAAGAGCAGTTCGCATTCCTCGAACACCTTCTACATGTCATCCTTTGTAAGCAATTCGATCCTCATTGTCACCCCAGGAGAAGGTACCGTTAGCATCTACCCCACTCTACGTACAAAGGACAGAAGGTGAAGGAACTTGCCCAAGATCTGGGTTCAGCCAAAACCGGTTTGGCTCAGTGGATAGAGCGTCGGCCTGCGGACTGAAGGGTCCCGGGTTCGATTCCGGTCAAGGGCATGGACCTTGGTTGCGGGCACATCCCCGGTAGGGGATGTGCAGGAGGCAGCTGATCGATGTTTCTCTCTCATTGATGTTTCTAACTCTCTATCCCTCTCCCTTCCTCTCTGTAAAAAATCAATAAAATATATTAAAAAAAAAAAGTTGATCTCAATTCCAGAAAAATGCTTATTAAATTAAAAAAAAAAAAAAGATCTGGGTTCAAAAATGCAGGCGGTGGGACATCCCCCCAGCCCATGCTTTTTTAACTGGTATGTTATAATATCAACTACCATCTCTAAGTTCTGGGGGAGAGAACACAGCCCCAGTGAGGCTGAAGGGGAGGGGAGGGGAGGTGCGGAATGAGAGGGAGGGGTAATGTAAAATACACTCAGAAAGGTAGGCTGGAAATAGGCCTGCAACGTGACCCATCTATTCCCACAATGACCTGCGCTGCCCTTGGATTACAAAGCTGCCAAAAGCCAATCTATCAGGACCTTCATCTTGAACAGTACTTTCCCAAATGATGTGCAGGGAACTTTCATCTCTTGGGGCAGGGAAAGAAGTACACCCCAAAAATGTCTTGTGATAAAATTACGCAGGAAATGCCAGGTTATGTAGAGTGAACAGGTTTCTTCGCAGGGACTTTGACAGGTAACACAGAGGGGGAATGACAGCACCGGCCTCCCAACCTAACATCCACGCAGAACTCCTCTCGGAAGCATCTCACAGTCTGAGGTCTGCGTGCTGGGCTCGCAAGGCCATTTGTGACCTGACTCCCTGCTCACTCCTCCCGAGTCAAATTAGGTCAAATGAAGGCAGAATACGGGAGGTATGAGAGAAGAATCCAAAGCCTTAGAAATAAAATCTATTGGAAAGATGACATGTTCTCGGTCTCTCCATGCAAAGATGTCGTTCTCGCCCCTGCACCCGCACAGCATTCGTCAAGAGCGCTGCAGGAGCGACTATCCAGCCTGAGTCAACTAGTTCACCTGTATTTCTGTGCTCTTCCCACTGGGTTACTCAGGAAAAGTTATATTATTCGTGTTTGTACAGAGCCGCAGAGTAAAGATCGTGACAAATTATTAAACTGGGCTGTCAAAAGCATCCTCATTCGGAGTGACGAATATTCAGAGGCATGATAAAACGCAAAAAGATGTTGGCGCTGCTGGGCCAACAGTACACTGCCGCCTATTTGGAGAGGAAATGATTACCAATCCCTTATCAAACCAATTTCCACCTATAACCAGTCCCATGAGTAACTCAACCCTGCCACACACGTGGGGAGAGATTAAACTGAGTAATTTCACAAAGTGGGGTTGCAGTCACATGTTCCTTTTACCGTTTTATGTGGTAGACTACATTTCACAATTTCATAACTTTGATTTATATGGAAAATATCAATTGCTGCAATTTAGAAGTCCACATTAGAAAAGTTCATATAAGAGACCTTCAAAACTTACTGTACTAGCAAATACGAGATATCTTAAATACTCACGGACATATTTTTAACTTAAGCAGATAGACCACATTTCCTACAGAGACTTTTCTAATAAGGGAAAAGGTGACGTATTCATTATTACGACAACCAAAGAATCTACTAATTAGGGCACTTCCTAAAGGCTCGTCCGACAAAATTAAATCGCAATCGGTACAGCTTTACTCTCAACTATATAACAGTCTAGTCCGAAACCTCCCAGCTCTAAACAATGCCCAACACTGGAAAAGTGATGTTTCTAACTCACATGTTACCAAGTCCAAGAGGAAATGGTACACGCATTATTGAATTAAATCTAATATGGCCTAATTCAATTTTCTATGACTCAAAAATAGCACTTATCTATGAAATCAAATTAGCATATAAATCAAATCTCTACATTCACCATAACTGATGCTCTGGAGATTTTCAAACCAAATACAGGAACCAATCACCTGCCGCCTACTGTCAGGACACGAGGAAGAGACAATAAAGCCTTATGAATACTTAATTCCTGAATCACAACAAATTTAAACAAACAGGATAAAATATGTACTAGAAACCAAACACCCATCCTAGTGAAGTATTCTTTTTAAAATTGACTTTCCAGCCCTAACCAGTGTGGCCCAGTGGATAGCGCGTCAGCCTGTGGACTGAAGGGTCCCGGGTTCGATTCCGGTCAAGGGCGTGTACCTTGGTTGCGGGCACATCCCCAGTAGGGGGCGTGCAGGAGGCAGCTGATCGATGTTTCTCTCTCGTTGATGTTTCTAACTCTCTAACCCTCTCCCTTCCTCTCTGTAAAAAATCAATAAAATGTTTATTAAAAAATAATAATAATAAAATTGACTTTCTAAGTCCAGTTTTTAATCATGGCCTTCAAAACACCCCTGAAAACTAAGTTATTAGAGACAGAAGTGGGACACGCTCTCTCTTCTTACCTATCCGGTCGAAGGTTTTATCGCATATGGGGCACTGCAGGATTTTTTTGTTATTTATCTGAATGATCACGGGAGATAACCCCTCGTGAATACTTCCTGCAGAATCGCCGGTCTCTGGTTCTTCTTCCTCCTCCTCCTCCTCCTCCTCCTCCTCCTCCTCTTCCTCCTCCTCCTCTGCACCATTCGGCTCCTTGTCACTTGGCTCTTCGGTGTCCGAGAACTCATCGGACATCTCCTCCTCTAGCTCATCTTCCTCGGCGTTCCCTTCGCTTCCCGGATCCTCTGAATCGTTCCTATCGGGCTTCCCCTTCTCGAAACGGTCCCGGTTCAAACTGTCTGACCGGTGGCCACCTTCTCGTTTGTCATCACCGGGGGCGGCGGCGTCTTCGAACTTCACGGGGCACCTCCGGTTCCTCTTGGACCTCCTGGCGGAAAATCCTCTGTCCAGCATGTTTAGCCCATGTTTTTTCCCCAAGAAGCGGGACCTGTGCGTCTTGGCCAAATGGTTCTCCAAGGACTTCTTGTAACAAAAGTGTCTGCTGCAGAAGGGGCACCGATGGTCATCCGACAGCCGCCCGCCGGTCAACCCGCTCAGCGACTCCTCCGGGGGCGGCTGCTCCAGGCGCTGGGGCGGGAACGGGGAGTGGACGCCTTCGCTGTTGAGCAGCTTGACCGCATCGATGATGTCCAGGAACTTGGCGGCCTCGAGGACCAGGGGGATCTCGTACTGGGACACGAAGAACTCGGCCGTGTAGAGGAACTCCAGCAGGTGCCGGAAGACGGAGTGCGGGACGTGGTCCAGGATGACCACGTCCGTGCTGGGGTTCTTGCTCAGGCACGCGTGGAAGTAGCTGCTGCCCACGGCCACCACCACCTTGTGGGCGCTGAACTCCTTCCCTTCCACGATGATGAGCAGGTCGCAGAAGGACGGCTGCTTCTGCCGGTCTGCGTTCAGGTAGGTGAGCAGATTCCGGCGGTACTGCCAGGAGCTCAGGAGCTTCCTCTGATCGGGGGCGGCGGCGGGAGGAGGCGGCGGCGGCGGCGGCGGTGATGGGGGCAGGTCCCGGTAGCAGCGGAGAGCCTCCGGGGCGGCGCGGGGGGCGTAGGTCAGCGGGTCCCGCGCCCCGGCGGCGACATGCCCCTCAGGGGGATCGCGGTGACAGCCCAGGCGGATCTTGTCGTCAAGGCTGAGAGTCGCCTTTCTCCTCTTCTTCATTGCAGGGCGACGGTTTCGGGGCGAGAAACTTCATTAAGTGGCTGGAGGGAGGTAGCAAGGGGAAAAAAATAAAATAAAATAAAAAACTAGATTGTCTTGGGTATTGGCTACCGGAGGGGCGTGCCCGAGGGCTTCGTGAGCTGCAAAATAAGGGGAAAAAGCGTTAGATCGCAAACCCAAGCCCCTCGCCCCACCCGCCCACGGCCCTCCGACCCGAAAGGACGGCCAGATCGCAGCGTCCACTCCCTCGGGGCTGAGACCTCAGGGCGGGGAGCCCCGCGGGCCGCGTCCGGGAGGACAACCCACAAAGGACCCGCGGGGGAAGCCCGGGCGCACCCCGGGGGCCCGCCGCGCGCACGGGGCGCGGGGCAGGAGGGGCGCCCGCGACCCCCAAGCGAGGAGGCAGGTGGGCGCGGGGCTGGTGACAATAAGGCCTGCGCCGCCGCGGCACCAAGTCCCCGCGATCGCACGCTGTTGTGGGGCGAGCCAGGCTCCCCACTTTGGAGACACAGCGCGCCCCGCGGCCGACACCGCCCCGCGGAGGCGCCACCCCCGGAGCGCGCCGCGCAGGACGAGCGGGGTCAACCTCCGGGACGACCCCGTCAGCACCGGCGCCTTCGCAGGCCCAGCCCCGGCGGGGACGGCGCGCTCGCCGGCGGCCAACCCGCTCCCGTCCCCACCCCGGGGTCCTCGGGCGAGCGCCCCGTAGAGCCCTTACCGGGAACCCGGGGCTGCCCCGCTGTCTGCCGGCCGCCGCGCTCCACTCCCGGCGCGCTCGCTCCAGCGCCGACCCACTTCCGGGTTCAGCCCTCCTCCCTCGGCGTCGGCCCCACCGACCACGTCACTGCGCGCGCCGCCGCCCAGCCGCCCAGCGCGCGGCCCGGCGCCGGCTACTGCGCATGTGCGCGCGCCCGGCTGTGCGCAGTCTCCGTAAGCCCTCCCCGCCCGCCCGGGGAGTCCGGCAAGTGCGCATGCTCCGTAAGCTCTCCGGCCCGCCCTGGTAACCTAGCAACAACCGGAATCCGTGACTCCGAGTTTTCGGGGGGGTTTGGCGGCTTGCAGGGATTGAACCCCTCAAAGTCCCGCAGGGAGCCTTGTTGGGAAAGGGAAGCGGGCCGGACGGATGGGAACTGGGGAGCCATAGGCAGGGGCGCTGGAGCACCAAGAATCGCACCTCCTTGGGTGCAGCCACCCACGGAGCCCGTCCCCAAACTCTGCGTCCGAGGAACCCACGTGGACGGCGTTTCCTTATTTTTCTTGAGTCAAAGAGCTAACGCGGCTGCTCCTGAAATTATTCTTTAATTTCTTACTGTGCACAGAAGACATGGGGAAATGTCCATATAAATATAATACAAGCCGGGAGGAAGGGGAGCCAAAACCAGAGAAAAGTGTTGCGATCTCTCTGAAATATGTCTTTATTAAACACACCGTCAGGGATATTCTTTCAGAAAATATTCAATAGGTGCATGTACATGTGATCTGACTATATCTTTCAGTTAAAAAAAAAAAATTAAAGAGCTTTGAAGCTCTTTTACTTGCCCAACATTTAAAGTCATAATTTACATACTAGACTCAAACTCAGAGCGACTTTCCGGGGCCCAGAGGAAACGAATAGCGACAGACATACATTAGTGCCGGTCACAAAACATCGGTCCATTAAGACGTTTTATTTTTTTTTATAATATATTTTATTGACTTTTTACAGAGAGGAAGGGAGAGAGATAGAGAGTTAGAAACATCGATGAGAGAGAAACGTAGATCAGCTGCCTCCTGCACACCCCCTACTGGGGAGGTGCCCGCAACCCAGGTACATGCCCTTGACCGGAATCGAACCCGGGACCCCTCAATCCCCAGGCCGACGCTCTATCCACTGAGCCACACCGGTTTCGGCCATTAAGACGTTTTAGATAAAAGCACATTTGAATATCGCAAGCCTGCCTGCAGTGCAGCAACAGCCTAAATGTTTATGGGTAAACTTTTTTTTTCCACTGGGGGTGCAGTTGGTCAGCCTATCGACATTTCCACAGCTCCTTTCTCGTGAGTGTACTGTATAAATAATAACAGAGAGGTGATTATTTCCAAGACACTGTAGAATGTAGAGAAGAAAGAAAGAAAAGAAAGGAAAAAGAAAGAAAGAAAGAAAGAAAGAAAGAAAGAAAGAAAGAAAGAAAGAAAGAAAGAAAGAGAGAAAGAAAGAAAGGAAGAANAAAAGAAAGAAAGAGAAAGAAAGAAAGAGAAGGAAGGAAGAAAAGAAAGAAAGAAAGAAAGAAAGAAAGAAAGAAAGAAAGAAAGAAAGAAAGAAAGAAAGAAAGGGAAGGAAGGGAAGGAAGGAAGAGGGAGGGAGGGAGGGAGGGAGGGAGGGAGGGAGGGAGGGAGGGAGGGGAGAGAGGAGGGGAGGGCCTCCTCTATTTCAGGTTCTTTTTTGAGCCCTGGGTCTGTTGGCCTGGCTACTTCTCTCTGTCGTCCAGTCTCCTTGCATTTGCTTCCTACATCATGCCCAGGGGTTTTTCATTAGCGAAAGGAAGAGGGACACAGACACCCCTCCACTTTTCCTGGGAGAGGTTCCAAGAATATGTTCAGATTTCTTTTTTTAAGTCGTTGGGGGGGAAAAGAACAAAAGAAAAATAAAATTCCATGACACACGAGGATCCGATGAAATGCAAAATTCAGCGTCTGTCAATCAAGTTCCAAGTGCCTATGGCTGCTCTTGAGTTGACTCGTGGCATCAGAGACCGTCTGCTCGACACACCCTAAAATACGTGCTATCAGATTCTTTACCGCCGTCGGCTGACCCCTGGGAATAATGGGATGAATGACGAGCCTTTTACTGAAAGAGCTGGAAAGAGTACCTCCTGCATCAAGACTAAAAGGCAGAGACTGGAAATCCGGGTAGCTTCTACTCACTTGTAGACCCTGGGGAATATAGGCGAGGCTGAAATGTTGGTCAGGAAAAATGTTGCTGCTATAGAAGACTTTTTTTGTCCTCCTATTAGTACTTTCTTCACGTTTTGACATCCCTGACGTGACTTATTATCATTTAATTGGCAGCATTTTTTCTCTCTCTTTGTGACACATAAAATGAGGGTGCACCTTACGAAGGATGGTGTCTTCCACTCGATGAAACATGTCACTGATCTGGAGTAATCACAAGTAAATCCTTTGCAATGAAAATATGTACATTTTTCCACCTCCTCCGGTTAGATTGAAAAACTCCTGATTAAACATTGACCTCAGAGTCGCTCTTTTAACATGCTTGTTCGCGCAAATCCTTTTTCCAATTAAATGAATTTCCAGCAAGGTCTGATACAAACGCCGTGACATATTTTTTTTTCTACTCACACAACGCCCTCCAAGAAGCTTGCATGCTTCCCAAGGACATGCCTGCTTATGATGACACATGTTTTTGTGTACCTGTCGTTCTTATCGGCACGTGGGAGTCCTATAACCAAGGTTGTCACTGTCAACGTTGACCCTGTCTTCATCCTCAGAGCCATAAATAATGAGTCCAAAACTACATTTGAAAGGCAGGATGCAAGGGAAAAAAAAAACACACAAAAAACCCCATCGTATCATTCCCCACTCATCTAACCCTTCCAGGATGCGTCGCAATGAGAAGACAGTTATGGGCACAGACAGATTTCCCGATTAGCAGGTTCATTAGGGAGAAGGTCCAGAATACTCATCGCAAGACGTTCATTCGCTCTGACAAGGCCTGACCCGGCGGGCACTCACTCAGCGGTGACAGTGGAGCTGCTCCCTGATGGAAGCAGCCACGGGCCAGGCAGGGAACACGCGTTCCTCATGGAGGAATGTTTCAAAGGGAAGCAGGCCCCCCCATCGCATGCCCCTGCTTCTGGGAACTCCCCAGGGAGCAGCCAGCTCAGGGGAAGTTTGCATGTTTCCACAAAGCGGTTTAAACTTCCAGCTCTGGCGAGAAACATGACTCTGCACCTTAAATCATCGCATTGGGCCTGGCCGGTTTGGCTTAGGGGTTAGAGCATTGGCCCTCAGACGTAAGGGACGCCGGTTTGATTCCGGTCAAGGGTACCTACCTGGTTACAGGCTGGATCCCTGGTCCGGGGTTGGGGTGCATGCGCGAGGAAACTAATCAATGTCTTCTCTCTCTCTCACATCCATGTTTCTCTCTCTCTCTCTCTCTCTCTCTCTCTCTCTCTCTCTCCCTCCCTTCCACTCTCTCTAAAAATCAATGGAAAAAATATCCTTGGGTGAGGATTAACAACACCCCCCCCCAAAAAAAAATAATCAAATTGATCCTGAGTAGCTCCTTTGGTCAATACAAACTCTATAAGCAGGGGGTGTACTCAGCTACAGTGGGGCCTTGACTTACGAGTTTAATTCGTTCTGAGACCGAGCTCCTTAAGGAGCTCATTAAGGAGCTCGTTAACTCAAATTACTCTATCAACTCAATGCAAAAAATCGGCCGAGAGACAGCTGGTATCTCAAAAAACTAGTTAATCGGGACACTCGTAAGTCAAGGCCCCACTGTATTAACTCCGTAGTAATTGTGTTACAAACTCTTATATTTTCATTTTTCAATATTGTGACACCCAAAAGGTTACTCTATGAATATCAATCAAAATCACACATTTTAAGCCCAGAAAGATATTTTCACATTATGATTATAAAATGTGTATTTAATGGCGCTTTTTCCAAAGGTCAGAATGTTCAAAGATCTATGCCCTCCTCCTATATTGGTTCGAGGCCTACAGCCTGTCCCCGACCCCTCCTCCTGCCCAGAGGACCACAAGTCTTATTGCCCAGATGATCTCACTTTTCATAATAAATGACCATGAATTGGGAGTGGGGATGGAGAGTAAAAAGAGAGAATGTGGAGAGAAATGGAGGAGGAGAGGGGAGAGATTGGTCGACGTGGCAAAAGGCCTCGACCTCCAGGGACGTTCCTTCTCTCAGCGCCAAAGCTAAAATGAACAGATGGGGAGCCAAAGGTGCTGAGGGTCACAAGGAACCCCAGGTGTGGCCCTGGCCAGGTAGCTCGGATGGTTAGACCATCCTCCTGGTGCACCAGGGTTTCGAGTTGGATCCCAGGTCAGGGCACATCCAAGAATCAACCAATGAATGCATCAATAAGTGGAACAGCCCTGGCCGGTTTGGCTCAGTGGATAGAGCGTCGGCCTTCGGACTGAAAGGTCCCAGGTTCGATTCCAGTCAAGGGCATGTGCCTTGGTTGCGGGCACATCCCCAGTGGGGGGTGTGCAGGAGGCAGCTGATCAATGTTTCTAACTCTCTATCCCTCTCCCTTCCTCTCTGTGAAAAATCAATAAAATATATTTTTAAAAAAATAAGTGGAACAAGGTGATGGTTATGGACAAGTGTACACAGGATCAAAATCTCTAATAAACTGTAATTTTTAGTACTTAATTATGTGATGTTTTATTCTAGGAAATAAGAAACAGATGATATCATTGATGTATCTTTCTTTCATCTTCAGAATTTTTGCATCTTTTCAGAAAATGACAAAATACTATTTTTCTGTTTCACTCAGCAATTGTGACTATACTTAAAATTCTCATAGTCTGTAGAGATATCAATAAAACTGTATATGTTTGTAAAAAACAAATAAGTGGAACAACAAATTGATGTTTCTCTCACACACACACTCTCTCTTGTGTCTCTCTGTCTCTGTGTCTGTCTCTGACTAAATTTATTTATTCTTCTTATTTTCTCCCTTGTTTCCAGAAACATAGAAACATTTTGAAGCAAAACTATCCTGGGAATGGAGCAGGGAGTCGGGGGAATGATGGTAAACGGATGAAAAGCTAGCTTCTTGTCTTTCGGTGGTTACTATAGCAATCATCATGATGGGAGATCGCTTCAGCCGAAAGTGGTTTCTATAACAACGTGATAGGGGGCTTTAGAAATAGACCTGAGCGAAGAGATGCTCCAGGGGTCTCCCAACCCCATTTCGACCACAGGATTAGCCTCCTTGTAGAGGGTAGGTATGCGCTGGCTTATTTGCTGGGAGCCTTAAACATATTGCTTTTATTTCCTGCAGATTAACACACTCGATTGTCCTATCGAGACCTGGCTTTCGCTGATAGGGTCTTAGGACTTGTTCCTTTTGGAAAATAATGGAAAAACCTCCTGACTTCGTGTCCCTATCATGACATCAAAATAGCCTTAAAGCGCCTTCTCTCGTTGTGTCGCCCTCCAATGGGGAAATCGGTAACTATCCCTCGTGATCACATCTGCCAATTCTCTCCCAGGTCCCCTGAGGTTGCTCTAGGGCAGCAGTTCTCAACCTGTGGGTCTCGACCCCTTTGGGGGTCGAACGACCCTTTCACAGGGGTCACCTAAGACCATCGGAAAATACATCTATAATGACATATTGTTTTTGTGATTCATCACTATGCTTTAATGATGTTCAATTTGTAACAATGAAATTGGGGGTCACCACAACACGAGGAACTGTATTAAAGGGTCGCGGCATCAGGGAGGTTGAGAACCGCTGCTCTAGGGAGACCTCGTACACGCGAGGATTCCCCCTGATGGGAGGTGATCTTCCTGCTCCCACACATGGAGCCTGGGTACTCGGCCTTGGCTGGGCTCCTCTCACTGGGCATGGCCCCTGTTCGACTTATCATTTCACAGATATCAGACAAGGAAGCTGATTGAGTTGTTCTGCATGGATTGCGTTTTATCCCAGTAAGAAAGTGACCTAGAAGGAAACAAGACTGCCACTTCCACACACGTGTCATTCAGGAGAGTAGAGGGATCAATACAAACGCCAATGGTTTCCTAATAATGGCCGATGGCCTATGGCGGGCGTGACTCTAATCTCCACAGTTCACCTGTGGGGTGGGTGTCGTGTTTACCCTCCTCGGGGCTTACAAACCACCCAGGACAAAGGGAGGAAGGCTGTTCACAAGAATGTCTGAGAAACTCAGGGAATGCCTTTCCTCAAATGGCCTTGTAGTTTTTCGTTGCTCTGAGCGACTCCACTCCACCTTGTAACTGAGCTAAATGACCAACATCACTGTTTTCCAAGTAAATCGAATTATTAGAAAATACAGGGTGTTCCCCCCCCCCCAAAAAAAATGTATACACAGGCTTTGAAGACTAATAAAGGCAGTGTTTGTCACAATACATTTCGTTTTCAGAATTGAGCTATCCGCTGTTAGAGTGTGCAGGCGTCTTTTGGGGACACCCTGTCTATACACACAGACACTTACAAAATACAACGTTCAATGTTTGGGTGCTCATCTTCTTTAAAAATGGTCAAACTGGTGTCTGCGTCTCAGCAAAAATATATATGCATATTTCATGTATGTTTGTATTAAAAAATGACGCATATATATTTTCAGCAATGGCAATGCCAACATAGCAAACATGAAAAGAATTGCTCACAGTAACCACATAACATATTTTCTTTGGACAGAGATGTCCGAATTGCTATCGTCAACACTTTGTTCGGGATGTTTCTGGAAAGGGCCGGAGTCCAGTGACTGGGCTACAGGGGCTCCTCCCCCTCCACCTCCCCCTCCTCCTTCCCTCCCCCGCCCCCCAGCTGGCCCACACTCTGATTTTGTGCACTGGGATTACTCATGGCATTTGCCTAGAAAGAACTATGCAGCACTTAAGAGAGAAAGAAAAGGCCTCAAACCCACCAGCATTCTAGAACTTCTAATAAGATCCAGTAGGTGGCGGACTTGACTTTGAGAAAACAACTTGGCAGACTATATAAATTGGTCTGGAAATATCAATTCTACTTCACATCTGTGTGTGTGTGTGTATGTGTGTGTGTGTGTCTGTGTGTGTCTCTGTGTGTATGTGTGTGTGTGTGTGTCTGTGTGTGTCTATGTGTATATGTGTGTGTGTGTGTGTGTGTGTGTGTGTGTGTGTGGTGTCCCCCCAAAACGTATGCACACACTTTGAATTATTATAAAGGCAGCGTTTATTTGTATGGTTCATTTTTTAAATGCATTTACTTAATTAAACTCATTACTTAGGAGAGCACACCAAGGCAGTGTTTTATTAAAGTACATTTCCTTTTCAAAACGGAGATACCCGCTGTTAAAGTGAGTATACATTTCTTGCGGACACTCTGTATGTGTGTGTGTATCAAAATATATGCTATACATATCATCGAGAATAAAACAATCTATGGTCTACACAGCATAGACAGCAGAGCAATAAGAACTTAGGAAAGGAGTCCAGACGTAGTTTTTCTCAGGAAGAGACACTGGAGGGAAGACACGAACATTGAGGAGCCGGTTAGACTTTCCAAGATGTGGTCAGAAGCCCAGCCTCTGGAGCAGCGGTTCTCAACCTGTGGGTCGCGACCCCTTTGGGGGTCGAATGACCCTTTCACAGGGGTCGCCTAAGACCATCGAAAACACATCTATAATTACATATTGTTTTTGCGATGAATCGCTATACTTTAATGATGTTCAATTTGTAACCATGAAATTGGGGGTCACCACAACATGAGGGACTGTATTAAAGGGTCACGGCATTAGGAAGGTTGAGAACCGCTGGCAATAAGCCAAGTGCAAGCCCAGAGCGTCCACAATGATGAGACCTCGCCTCCTCCTGGCAAAGTCAACACTCTCCCCGGGGGATCTGTGTGTGGCTCCGTCAGATAATCCCACTCGATCCCCGAGTGCTCAGACATAGCGAGACCAGACCCTTCCTGTAACCTGAAAATAGGAGGGCGTACGTCCCCGCTCACATAACGAGGGCTCCTTCTGCTTTTTGCATAATTTATTGTTTCGTTTTTCGTTAGGGATCTTGTTAATAGACTCTCCATACTAGAGAGGGACCCGGTGATGTAAGTCATTCTCTCCCGCCTTTGCGGACAGCAACAGCTCCGGTGAGCGCTGTGGGGTTGTAATTCATTCCGTGTCTCTCATGCGTGAGAGACGGTGCCTGTTCTTTATGTGAATGTTTAATTCTCACAATAACTCCACGCCACAGGCACTATTATCTCAATTTATGGAGGAGGAAGCTGAAGTGCGCAATCATGGTTTCCAAATAAGGTTGCAGGAAAACGGAAAATATTGAAGCTGTAGCTAAAAGATCATGGGGCATTGATATGGAAACTCATCATGCCTTAAGGCTTACAGAGATAATTCCCAGGATTTTTGTTTGTTTAGATTTTTTTTAAAACATATATATTAAATATTTTTAATTTATTTCAGAGAGGAAGGGAGAGGGAGAGAGAGATAGAAACATCCATGATGAGAGAGAATCCTGGATCGGCTGCTTCCTGCACGCCCAACACTGGGGATCGAGCCCACAACCAGGGCATGTGCCCCGACCAGGAATCGAGCCTTGACCTCCCGATTCATAGGTTGATGCTCAACCACTGAGCCACACTGGCTGGGCTCCCCAGGGTTTTTTGAGGTAAATATTAAAAACATGCAACAGGTCTTGGGTCAGTGGGCCACTGAAGAGATGGAATAAAGAGGTTTGATCTCAATGTGACCATGAGCTGATGGGATGATTCCATGGGGCTCTTCAGCTTCAGCGGCACCTGCACAGGAAGTGGCTTCCCAGGGACCCACTGTGAGGGCCGCAACCTCTATGGTGGCCCGAGCCCTGTCACAATCACCCGACCTGTGAGGACAGCGCTGACAGCTACCCCTGTCACTGCCGGCCTGGCCTGGTAAGTGACCAAATATCTCCCACCTTTTTTATTTTTGCTTAGAATAGAAACAAATTGCTTATAGCAAAGAGAAGATAACCATGTCTTATGGTTAAAGGCTTAAAACCACACCTTTGAGTTCTCATTGTCTAATTTAATTGTATTCTTCAGTGCTCACACATACCTACTGCTACACCATGCATTGTCAAAAGTAGGCTACCAAGCTGACCAAGCGACAGAACATTCTAGAAGAAACAGAGAGGTGGGGCAGGGGGGAAATCAACAGAAGGATCCATGTCAGCCATTCATGGAGAAAATTTCACTAGCAGATGCTTCCTTTTCCTCCGTGATGTGTTTTTGGACACTTAGTATATATTATTAAAGCCCATGACACAATATTAAAACTCGAGGATCTTGCGTTATAATTCACAGAGTCGGTCGACATGGCGACGATGGTCCCCGAAGAGGGTGTAGAATGATATTCCAGAATTGGAGTCGTCTCCTAAGCATTTGCAATGTAAATGAGAATACAAGTGATACAGACACTAGAACTGAAAATTATGCAACAGGGCAATCAGCCTTGTGTTGTAGAGGTGATACCAGAATCCGTAGAAAACTCTCCGTAACCCTTGTCATCGGGCCACCTATCAATATTGATGTGAATTTTGGCAAGCAACCTGCCTGATCTGATTTTGGCCTAATTCTCACTAGGGTCGTGTTGACAGAAATGTCAAAGCATTTCACCTCTCTTCTTTCTTGACCCACTGGTGTGTGGGGGGCGGGGAGGAGAAAAACTTATGATTATTTTAATTTTTTAAAAATATATTTTATTAATTTTTACAGAGAGGAAGGGAGAGGGATAGAGAGTTAGAAACATTGATCAGCTGCCTCTTGCACACCCCCTATTGGGGATGTGCCCGCAACCAAGGTACATGCCCTTGACCCGAATCGAACCTGGGACCCTTCAGTCCGCAGGCCGACGCTCTATCCACTGAGCCAAACCGGTTAGGGCTAAACTTATGATTATTTTAAAATCTAGTTCCTCCTCTCTGAAATCAATAAAAATATATTTAAAAACCGAATAAAGAGAAGATTTAATGCTATAAGCTCCTCTACAGCTAAGAAAAAGAGATCAGCCCTAGCTGTTTGGCTCGGTGGATACAGTGTCAGCCTGCGGACTGAAGGGTCCCAGGTTCAATTCCAGTCAAGGGCACATGCCTGGGTTGTGGGCTCGATCCCCAGGAGGGGGCGTGCAAGAGGCAGCCAATCGATGATTCTCTCTCCTCATGGCTGTTTCTATCTCTCTCTCTCCCTCTCCCTTCCTCTCTGAAATCAATAAAGAAATATTAAAAAGAAAAAGAGATCACACCATTGGGTCACGAGACCCAGAGAACTCAACGGCAAGACTCCATGGGGATAACTGTGCCGGGTCCTCGCCTCCAGAGTAATTAATTACAGGAAGTGCCAGTCACCTGAAATGCTTATCTGAAAAGTTCTCCTGTTCCCCAGATAAGATTGGATTTGTTTTAAAAAAAAGAAAAGAAAGAACCTGAACCGCCCTGGGGACTGGATTCCGCCTCGCAGTGTCTCTGTGCACAGAGTCCTACAGAAAACCTCGTTAAGACCATCCACTGCAGCGGTGAGGGGTGAGGGAGGGATCTATTTATACACATGGTTAAAGGGAAGTGCAGGCCCACGCCCCACAGGGTCCCAGCGTGGGGACAGGCCTGGCCAGACGATAAATCAGAGGCTCCTGGCCGGAAGGAGATAATCAGGAGCCAGAAAGCAGCAGAGGATTTATGACGGCTCTGGGCGGCTTCCCAGCCCGGCGATGGGGGAGTCTTGAGACTTCGGAGGAGAAGGAAATTGGAAATAGTTGAAGAGCTTTCTCCCCTAAGTCCGCTGGCGCACACCCAGCGCCGGGTTATAAAGACTCGTGGAGCCCTAACCGGTTTGGCTCAGTGGATAGAGCGTCCGCCTGCGGACTCAAGGGTCCCAGGCTCGATTCCGGTCAAGGGCATGTACCTGGGTTGCGGGCACATCCCCAGTGGAGGGTGTGCAGGAGGCAGCTGATCAATGTTTCTAACTCTCTATCCCTCTCCCTTCCTCTCTGTAAAAAATCAATAAAATATATTTTTAAAAAAAGACTCATGGAGGCCATTCCTGAGCGATGATGTGTCGATCCTGCCATAGGAAAGCCAAGTATTTCAAAAGGAGACATTCCAGTTTCAGGGACGGAGGGTCCCCGGCGGGAGGGTCACCCTCAAGGGCTGTGGGATCTTGATCTCACAGGTGCTTTTCGTTTCCGTTTTCCACTCGACGTTGCTTCTTCCGATGGTTGGAGAGGGCCCCCGAGGGTCATCCGTCACACACGCATTACACCGGCGAGCGACAAATTTATGTTGCGGTTCTGCCTGGATGTCTGACCCCACTCGGGTTTTTATTAAAACTCCAAATTAGCGATCCTATCATAGTCGAGTTATTTGCTTATTAATAGTCAATTCTCCAGGTTTGGTTTGGGTTTTTATGCGAAGCTAAGATTATATTGGAAACGGTTGATGGATACCTACTTGAATGCTGTCTCCTTTCGTTTGCTCAGGACTGAAGTTGTGGAGACAGAAACAAATTCCCTGCTTTGGGGAAGTTTTTCATCTGTCTAGAGAGGCAACTCCAACTAAGAATAAATACGTGATAAAAATTACGCGAAGGGCAAAGAAAGAAAAGGCCCTCCTGGGTACTGTGAGGGTCAACGAGAGGATCTCATGCAAAGCTGTCCTCTAGGGAAAGTCATTGTGAGAACGGAACACAAGGTCAAGTCTGGACGATAAGAGCAGCCAATCACAGTCTCAGAAGGGGGGGGGGCAGGTTCTGGGAGAGAGAACAGTGTTATCAGAGCCTGGAATAGAAGATGTTCCAGGATAGGGATATAGCGATGGGAGTGGGGCCAGAACACAAAGGGCATTGTAGGTGAATGAGTGTGAATTTCATTCCAAAATAAAAGGAAGTCATTGAATGATTTTGAAGTGTGTGTATCTCTATATATAAAAGAGTAATATGCAAATCGACCAAACGGCGGAACAACCAGAACAACCGCTCACCCAGTTGCTATGAGGTGCACTGACCACCTCCCGGTCCCTCCCCGAGTCTGGCAGACTATGATTCCCAGATGGTGAACAGGGAGGGTGGTACCAGGGGGCAGGACTGGCTGCCAGCAGCTGGGGAAGATGACCCTGATCACAGGCCCAGGCATGTGGCCTTGACCAGAATCGAACCCAGGACCTTTTAGTCCCCAGGCCGACACTGTATCCACTGGGCCAAAGCAGCTAGGGCGCCTGCATGCTTTTATTTCCCCCTTCATAAAACGCGTGCAAATAAATCTTGATAAATGAAGAAAAGCATGAAATAAATCTTGGAATGGGAGCTATTTCCCAGGCGTGTCGGCCGCTAGAAACCTCACAGGTAAGCTTGGTTTCCGTGAGCACAGAGCTTTCTCTGGAAGATATTTATGCATTGACCTCACATTTAAATTTCCTGTTTATTTAAATTTCCTGAGATTATTTAAATTTCCTGTTTCTGTTTCTTATGGTTGTCTTTAAAAAAAAAAATTCTTTCTAAGATTATTAGATCTTGGTGTATGCACTTTTTTTGTATGCATTTTTGTCGGCTCCAAGGTAGGGGGATTATAATTATTTTAAGTATTGGTTTTAGAGTCATAAAGAGGAGATTCCACCAAAACCAGAGGCCATTGCTAATATTGCCTCATCAATGCATCTGCAAATCCTAAGAGGAGAAGTGGTAGAGTATTCTAGAAAAGTGAGCTAGATTTGACTTATAAAGAGCTGCCAAGAATGACCATCTGAGTTAGGAATTCCTAGCTGCCCCAAATCTTTTGTAAAAATATATTTTTATTGATGTCAGAGAGGAAGGGGGGGGGGGAGAGAGAGAGAGAGAGAAACATCAA
>JAWPEG010038709.1:1599257-1613356 GCA_035771395.1 Myotis vivesi | reverse complement strand
CCCCCCCCCCCCCCCCCCCCCCCCCCCCCCCCCCCGAGAGAGAGAGAGAGAAACATCCAAGATGAGAGAGAATCATGGATCGGCTGCCTCCTGCACGCCCCACACTGGGGATGGAGCCCGCAACCCGGGCCTGTGCCCTGACCGGGAATCGAACCGTGACCTCCTGGTTCATAGGTCGACCTCAACTGCTGAGCCACGCCAGCCGAGCTGCCCCAAATCTTCATGGCATAATGAAATAGTTTAGTTTTCACTCACGTGAATTCCAGAATGGGGTTATCTTGATCAACTGTCCTCAAAATGGTGATTCAGGGTCATGGGCTCGCTTTTTTATTTTTCCTCCCCAAAATGTGGCTTTCAAGTATCCTGGGTTTTTCTGCAGCGAGCCTGGAGGAGGAACGCGAATGCAGCGTGGCATCTAGGTTTTTATGGGCCAAGTCGTAAAAGTGGTGAGTCAATCTCTCTCTCTCTCTCTCTCTCTCTCTCTTTTAACAAAATAAATTTATTTCCCATGCTTTTGGAGGCTAGAAGTGAGGGTGGCGGCATGGTTGTATTATTTCTGAGAACATCTTTATTGCCCATTCTCCCTAAAGGATGGTTTTACTGAATATAGAATCCATGATCTATTCCTTCAGCATCTGCAAAGTTCAACACCACTTCCTTCTGCCCCCCATGGTTTTACGTGAGAAATCTGCTGTCACTGTGCTGGTGCTCCCGTGCAGGTAATGACTTCCACTTCGTCGTTAGTGTTCACAAGTTTATTTATGATGTGTCTGGGTGTCAATTTACTTGGGGTTTTTTCCTGTTTGGGCTTCCTTCAGCTCTTCATATCTGTGGATGAATAACTTTTGCCAAATCTGGGAAGTCTTCACCCAATTTTTCTCGAATGCTCGTTCAGCCCTGCCTTCTTCTTTTCCACGTCTGGGACTCTGGCCATACAAATTATGGGCCTTGGGCTATTATTTTTTCTCAGGTTCCTGAAGCTCTGTTCTTTTTTCGTTCTTTTTTTTTTTTCAGTCTATTTTCTCTCAGTCGCTTCGTTTGGGTAAATTCCATTGATCTGACTTCAAATTCACTGATTTTGTCCTCTTTCATCTCATCTTTACGATTGAGCCCACCCAGGTCACGGTTACTTCTCCTGTTGTGTTTGTCACTTGCATGATTTTTTTTTTTTTTTGGTAACATCTATTTCTTTGCTGATATTTTTTACTTTCATGTCAACAGAATTTGTCGTTTCTTATTCAATCACTTCTATGGTGCTGACTTCGAAATCTTTGTTAGATAAATGCAACATCTGATTCAATTCAATGTTGACATCCATTCATCTTCTTTTCTCATTCAAGTTGTTGTTTTCCTGGTTTCTGGGATGATGGGTGACTTTAAATTATATCCTGGACATTTGAGATATTAGGTTCAGAAATTCAGGATCCCATTTGATTATTGTTTACATTTTATCAGGCAGCCACCTACTTAGGTTTGGCCAACAAGTCCCGGCTCACTTTTGTGGGTGATAGGCCCCATAATCAGTTAATTTTTCAAGTCTTTAGTGTTCTTTTTTGTTTGCTTGGTCTCTCCAGGGCCATGGGGGCTGTCACTGGTCTCCGCTGATGATAGAAATGACACATTTTACTTTTTTACATGCTAGACATATGTGTATTTCTATCACTTGTCAGATTAAAATAAAATGTACATCACGATCAAAGAGACAATGGCGTGTAATGCATTTCATGAGCGCCATTCAAAGAAAGCATTGGAGTTGGTAAATATAGCTGCAAACGATTTGGTTTTATTATAACTAAGAATGTGTGTATGACTCTTCACGTATATAGTTCCTTCCTACATTGAGAATGGCCGCGGATGTAGCTTAATTTTTCTAACGTTGTGTGCTTAAAAGTGAAACAGTCCCACGCGAACATTCACTGAGAGTCAGGAGACAATCTCCATGAAGAGAGAATTAAGAACCTGAGGCCGGAAAGGGGAGACACAGTGAGAACGTGGGCCTGAGGAGATGGGACATCCTGGGGAGAGGAACCAGGTTTCCCTGAAGAACTCCAGCTTTTATCCGGTTTCTCCTGGGATTTCCGGCCAGTGAAGCAAGTGTTCATGGCCCAGAGAGACCATGTCTCCTTCAGTGAGATCACTGAGAAAATCGAAGATCCACTGGGGTATTAATATATATTATTTTATTTATTTCACAGAGGAAGGTAGAAGGAGAGAGAGATAGAAGCATCCATGATGAGAGAGAATCATTGATCCGCTGCCTCCTGCATGCCCCCGCAACCCAGGCATGTGCCCTTGACCAGGAATCAAACTATGCACCTCTTGGTTCACAGGTCAATGCTCAACCACTGAGCCATACCAGCTGGACTCCACTGGGGTATTTTAATGATTAGAACTGACACTCAGAAATGCGTGTGTCTAGGGCAATAATGGTTACTGTTGTCTCAGTGCCCAAACTCATGAACATTTTTTCTTTAGCAAAATATCCTCCATTACTGGCACGACCCTCTTCTGCTCACAGCTGCCATGCTGTGAAAGACTGGTGCCTAAACACTCGATTTAAAGGTCTCTGCCTCCCCTGAAGCCCCCGTATTCACATAACTGGAAGGGGAAGCTCAACAACTCTGTAATTGGAGAAGGCCTGGCTGTGGATAGCACTGCCCAGTCCATTCCAAAGTCAGTAAATTATCTTTATTTTGCACGACCATCCTTGACCGCTAGTGGAAGGAATGTTGGCTGCTTCTTGCTGTTATGTCCTAGCTGTCCCGTTTGGGGCACTGCACTCAGTTCTGGGATAGAATGTGGAAAATACAGGGTCTTTGCCCAAAGGTCACTAGAAGAGCTTGGAGAAAAGATGCCTAAAAATATGCTAACGGCCACAGTAAAGCCATAAAAAGGTACAGTCAGACCAATTCATAAAGAGGACCTGTCGGTGCTATTGATGCCAACTAGAATTTAGTGGAAATTATAAGAATCCCGACAGCTTGATAAGTTAACTTTGTCTGTGTGTGTGTGTGTGTGTGTGTGTGTGTGTGTGTTTACACAAATGACCATGTTTCTTCTGAAACGTGAGGCAGGCTCCCATGACCCATGTGCTCCTGCTTGAAGCAGCCTGTTCTAACCAGCGAGCTAAATTGGAAACAACTGGCTCATGGTTTCCAATGTTCACAGTTGGTTTCTGTTTATCAGAATATGGACGTGAGAAAACCTTGCTCAACCTCCCCAACTGCCTCCTAAGCCAAGTCCAATGTTCAAGTCCAATGTTCACTCTCCAACCCCAATTAGCATTGGCTCGGACTGAGGGCAGCCCCCTCGAGGGGCTCTGTGGTCGCCTCAGAGGCTGCATTTTGGTCTGCTTCCCCATCTGCTCTCTGCGGGGATCCCCTGAAGTCCGGCCTTCCCACCTGGGTCAGAAATAGCGGGGTCCTAGCAACAAACACCCCGGTGAGGGCCACCTGGCGAGGTGACTGCACACGGAGCTCCTAGTGGTCTCTGGTTCATGTGTTTCAGGCACAACGTTGCTAAACATGTTCCCTTATCCTTAAGCAGTAAGTCCAGCCACTTCACCTAAAATCCAACTGGTATAGCCCCAGAGGGCCAAGCAGGAAGGCGTGGGGAATGTCATATATTAATGAGGCCACCAGGCATATGGGACAGTCAATAGCTGTGCCTAAGAGACGGTCTCAGTAGAATGTGTGCACTTGCTGACTTTATGTTTCAGGCTCATTGTTCTTCAAGGTGCATTTTTCCCCCTTTAATTATGATGTCAAGTTAGAGAGTCTAGATCCTAAGTAACTTGAACAGGTATTAGAGACACACAACAAACTCGTTCTATTTCCTCATCTCTATCTCTAACTCCACGCGCACCGACTCCCTGGGAAATCTCACAATCTCACGGCCTCTCCTGACTTTAAATTGCATAGAAATGTTGATGTCATCAACATTTTTATCTCCAGCTCCTGAACTCCCCTTGACTTTTCCATTTAGACGACTGAAACGATTTTCTGACATAACATACCTCCACAAGAAATCTTTATCTCTACCTCTGGGCATTCTCTACCTCCGTGCGTCCCAAAATCAAACCAAAGCGAGCAAAGAAGCTAAAACAAAACTAACAACCACAAAACCATGCTAACGACAGACCTATTTCTCTCTCCCGTCTCAGCAAGGCTAACAACGCAGTCACCCAGTTTGTGTCAGGGCGAAAATCTAAAAGGCATGTTCACTCCTCCCTTCCTTTCATCACACGTTCAATTCAGGGACAAGTTTTGTTGGTTTCTCAGTTCCAACTTTCTTCTTCTCGAGGATTGAAAGATTCACAGAGAAAAGCGCAAATGCATTGTGAGAGCTTGCATTTTGATGAGAAATCCTTTAATTAAAATTTAAATCCTCAACCCTTTCTTTGATGATTTCATGACTTCCTGTGTTGGTGGATGGACGTGGATGGACCAGTAGGAGCTGTTATTGGGAATGGATGCCATCATGGGGGGCACTTCATAGCCTAAGGCAGTGGTCAGCAAACTCATTAGTCAACAGAGCCAAATATCAACAGTACAACGATTGAAATTTCTTTTGAGAGCCAAATTTTTTAAACTTAAACTATATAGGTAGGTACACTGTTAGTAACTTAATTAGGGTACTCCTAAGGCTTAGGAAGAGCCACACTCAAGGGGCCAAAGAGCCGCAGTTTGCCGACCACAGGCCTAAGGCAAGGTTGCCCAAGTTCTGTGTCTGGTTTCCCTGGGCATTATCTTTGAGTCAAGTGAGTATTTTTATTCCATTGGTTGGTGACAAACGTAAGTTTACTCGTTAGATGCTTTAGTAGCGATGTCCTCGCTGAGTTGGTTTCCCAAGGCAAAGCCATAAGGTTTTGTTGACACGTGACAATGTTTTCTGGTGTTTTTGTTGTTGTTGTTTTTTTCCAGTTTGACCTCCTTGGTATTCATCTCCCGTAATGTGTGAAGTTTTTTAAAATAAAAAGAATAAACGAAGGCTGGGTTGGCTACTGTTGGCACATGGGAAACTTCAGGACTTTCCAAGTATCCCACACAATGTGGCAGATGTAGCCAAGGGTTTAAGATGTTAGAACTCCAGCCAAGCAAAATGGCGGCCACAAAGAAGCCAATTTGTATGTTCATGTGATTCGCAGCTTAGATCAAGGACTTGAAATTTCCAGGCAGCTAGAGAGCTATTTGATAGGTCCAGATCCGCCTGGTTTATCCCCATCCTAATCTTTCTCCCTCCTCTCTCGCTCTTTCAATGATCATGGCTCCTAAAACTTTCCTTAAAGAAGGACTTTTCAATCCAAAACTCCGCCAACTCTTCCTGACCAAAGAGGAAAGAGATGCGGCTGTGTAAACTCCAGCCTCTTTTTCAACTCCTGTCATGGTAGTCGGACCCCAGCAAGGAAGGTCTGAGTGAAACCTTTCATAAGAGTCACAGGCACTCTCCTGCTAAAGCTAATGTTGATTGCTTTCTTCAAGGAGTTCTTTAAAAACATCCCTCTCAGAATTATACTACAGTCTATTGAAAAAACCATAGTGACCCAGATATGGCGACCCCTCTACCTTTTCTTGGTTTTGTTTCTTGTAAGCATTTGATTGAAGTATAACACACAAGCAAAGAAAAGTGTGCTTGTCCAACATTTACAGCTCAATCAACTTGTTACGAAGGGAACACACAGGTATCAAGTGCCCAGGTCAAGATAATGATGAAAGGGATGCTCCTTTCTTTGGGGGGAGGGATTCAGAATTGGCGTGGATAGAACAAGAGATAAAATCCAGTTTAATAAAAGGAGTGACTTTTAAACAATTAAAGCATCTACCACTTGTGATGAACTGAGGTTCTATATGGTTCGTGGACAGGAGAGAGAAGAACCTGAATCGAGTGGTAGGTTGAATGAGATGACATCTTTGCTTCTTTTCAATTCCAAGAAAATATACAAAAACCAACTGAAGATGAATATCCTGGTGGTAGCAGCCAGGTGATTACAAAGGTGTGCAAAGAAATTTTATTTTCTAATTTATCAGTGAAGATGATATTGAGAAGCTCCTGAAAAATTGTTTTCCAACTTCATCCAGTATGGACATTAAAAGAGGAATGGGGTGGGGTTTCCATTTCCCATGTTTATAGAATATTTTATTCTCAGTGAAGAATACCTTCAATGAAGTCTGGGGTTGGAGGTTAGAGTAAGCTGCATGGGATGAAAGAGTAATGGGTGAATTTTGTCAAATAGTGAAAATTTACATCTCTTCTTCTTAAAGCTAACATCATTTAATTTTAACACAAAGGTGTTGCCTAGACGAGGGCAATAAAATTCTTTTGTAACCGTGCACCCCACGTTCAACATCACAACTAAGATCTCATTCTTTTGCACTTATTTTTTAATGAGGAATACTCTTCCGTACGTGTCCATTTCATCTTGTGATTTAAACGTCTTCGAATACAACCTGCTTCGATGACTTAATAAATTTCAAGAAGGCACATACAGATAAGGGTTGTCTGTGTTTGCTGCTTAACACCTGGCTTTCGCAGAGCCCGGGGTGATTAAAACGAGGACAGCATTCCTTCGGGGTCACCTATGAAACAGCGATTCTGGAACATCATCAAAAGTCTGGGCCAGGAGGAATCACTTTTTGGACGGGGAGGGTTACACAGAGGCCAGGGCCTCGGATTTATCTAGTCCTTTGAATGAGATTTAACACCATCGACCTGGCCACACTCCAATACCATTCATTATAGCCTGCCTGTCTCCAGCGCCCTTGAGATTTTAATAAGGCCCCATATTTCTTGTCTTAACCCACTTTCCCAAGACCGCTAGGAGCAGCTGTCCAGCTGTGGCCTCTCACGTAGGGAGCCGGCCTTATCTCGCGGCAAAGGGCAACCCTGCCTCTCCTTTCCCCACAGAAGCAGGAGGAAGCCATGCGAATTCGTTCCACTGAAAAGCTTTGAGCAGCTTAGACAACTAGGTAGGAAGATTCAAGGACGATAATCCAATTCCGGATGGTGCCTTCATCGGGAAAACAGAAATGACAGAAGCGGGCACCCGGCCAAGCATGTAACTGCCACCAGCGTGAGATTCTGCAAAGCCCCCGAAGGTAGAAACGCTGGGAGAAGTTAAAACGCAGGGCGGCCTTACACCCGGATGCTTCCCAGGTCATCAGCAGCCTTTTGGGCCTTTTACATCCTCACTTTGATGCTTCCTGTCTGGACACATCCTCATATCAGATTCCAAGCAGCCCAGCGGGACCCCGGGGCCCAGGAACCAACGCCAGGGCGTGTCTGGCGTCCGTTCTCACTGGATTGTCCTGGTGGGGAGGGATTGTAGGACGCAGGTCAGGCCCCTAAAAGCAGCAGGAAAAGGGGAGGGGTCCCTCAGGTCCTCCTTGTTTCTAGTGAAAGATACACTTCCCTCCATGACCCCAGGATGTCCTCTGACAACCATTCCCATTGGAATTACTACTCCTAGGTCCTGGGAGGTCATCAGTTAATACCAGCTCTTCACGTAAGCAGCACCTCACTAGGACCTGCACTTTGTGGGCTTCTGACAAATGGGTCCCCCATCCTGGTTTCCTCTCAGTCCCTCCCTTTAATATTTTAGCCTATTTAGGCAATGCATATTGGAGAAATATATAGAAAAAAATTTTCACTAGGTGCAAGGAATCCTATATAAGAAAAGGGTAACATGCAAATGGACCAACGGAGGAACGACCGGTCACTATGATACACACTGACCACCAGGGGGCAGACACTCAACACAGACACTCATCGCCTGATCGGGGGCCTGCCGGCCAACATCTAGGTCCCTTCCCCCCAGCCAGCAGGCTTCAATTGCCTGATGGCAAACAGGGAACCGGGGTGGGTGGCGGGGCCAGCTGCCGGCAGCTGGGGGAGATGGCCTTGCAACCATGAATTTTGTGCACTGGGCCTCTAGTATATTATAATAGAGAAACAAGACATTATGGCTATATATATATTTTTTCATATACATACATATTTTTTATTGATTTCAGAGAGAAAGGGAGAGGGAGAGAGAGAAAGAAACATCAATGATGAGAGAGAATCACAGATCAGCTGCTGCCTGCACGCCCCACACTGGGGATCAAGCCTGCAACCCGGGCATGTGCCCTGACTGGGAATCAAACCATGACCTCCCGGTTCAGAGGTCGACGCTCAACCACTGAGCCACGCCGGCCAGGCCATTATGACTATGTTTGAGTCACTCAGATTGTCTGCCTAATACCCATTGACCCCATATTTCACAGGCAACTTCAGATCCTGGCAAACATGCTGAGGAAATAAAGCAATGGAGCGTTCTACGTTCAGTTGCACAGAATAAGTAATTAATTTTCTGTAGGGCCGTACGGGGATGTCTTACAAAGGTTTTCTCCAGGGAGACTCATACATCAATTTAATTTGTGTATTTGTAACTAAAAGTGCTTCCTCACAAACAATTATTTTTTTGCGTGTGTCCTTTGTAATAAATTCTGTAGCTGTAATGTATAAAATTGATTCAATCACACTGAGCACCTGTAGGAAATGATTAAAGCCCGGCAGGCGTGGCTCAGGGCTTAAGCTTCAACCTATGAACCAGAAGGTCCCGGGTTTGATTCCCAGTCAGGGCATATGTCCAGGTTGGGGGCTCAATCCCCAGAAGGGGGCATGCAGGAGGCAGCCGATCCATGGTTCTCTCTCATCATGGATGTTTCTATCTCTTTCCCTCTCCCTCCCTCTCTGAAATCAATAAAAATATATTTAAAAAGAAAATGATTAAAGGCGGAGCGTGGGCATCCAGCCTTCCTGTGTCACATGGCGGCATCACTAATCGCAATGGTCATCATGAGCGATGTCCCCGCCTTCAATGAGAGGGACATTCCACAGCCACTAAGCTCACAGGAGACATCTCAGACACGTCCACGCCGATTGGCAACAACGCAGATGACAGACCAACCAGTGAGATAGTGGAACCTCCAACGTTCCACACTTGGTGATGGGGCTGGAGGCCTGACTCCACATGGAGTTTGCAAGCCCACACGGTGTACCCAGGCGGCGCTGGGCGCTCCCTTTTCAAGCCGAAGGATTGACACCGTGATGGTGAATGAAGGGTGGACTGTGGGGCCAGACTTCCTTGGTGTGAAGGTACATGATTCTGCGTCCCTGTTTCCTCACTTACAAAATAGGAAGATTGACAGCAGCCTAATTTGCAGAGTGGTTGTAAGGAATACTAGTCCATGAGGGCATCCTCAATGAATTTTCTGTCTTTGCTTGCAGCTCATTCACACCCATGAGTCCCGCAGGCCTGGCTGCTTCCTGAGTCGTCAGCCCTCAGCGTTGACAATCAGAGGGGCAGATAACCAAACACCGACCCGCAGTCTCCCCTTGATGATCCCCCAAAGCATCTCACACTCCATTGCCTAGCATTTCCGGACGCTGAGGACCAGAATGACCGCCTGTGCCTGCGTCTGCTCCTTTGCCAAAAAAAATCAAAGTAAAACTAATCTTCATGAAAGGCGGAGAGACTTTTAATCAAACGGGGCTCGCTCTGAACTTTGGAGGATAAGCAGGGACCTTTGAAGGATTTTCTCATCTGAGGATCTTGAGGGGGAGTGTGGCGGGGAGGGTCTGATTTGTCCAGCGCCTGGGCTAAGCTCATTCATTCAGGTAACTTGTTTCCAAAGGGAAATTTTCCTGGGAAATGCTGCTGGGGCAGACCTGGGGTGTCTGTCTTGTCATTGCCAATGTCACAGGGACACCCCGCTATTGTGAATGCGCCAAATGAGCTGTAATTGTACACCACGGTCTGTCCAAATTGGTACCGAGTCCTAAATTGTCGTTTAAACTTTAAAAAGGCAATCAAGGATTGTTTTCCCCAAAGCAATGGTTTTTTTTTTAAAGGTAAATAGAGCCTTGACCTGTTTAGCTCAGTGGACAGAGCGTCGGCCTGCGGACTGAAGGTCCCAGGTTCGATTCTGGTCAAGGGCATGTACCTCGGTTGCGGGCACATCCCCAGTGGGGGATGTGCAAGAGGCAGCTGATCGATGTTTCTCTCTCATCAATGTTTCTAACTCTCTATCCCTCTCCCTTCCTCTCTGTAAAAAATCAATAAAATATATTTTTAAAAATTAATAAATAAAAGGTAAATAAATACATACGGCAATTTTTGAAACTGCTCTTTGCTATTTTCTTTGTTATTCCATCATGAAAGAATACGTCTATGTCATAGGTCATAATAATTGTGAAGGAAGAAGCAAATTTTCAGGCTTCTTTCTTTGCTCTTTGTCCCCCAATCACCCCAACTCTTCAAGTTCAATAGGTTATATATAATATAATAATAATATATTAGAATATGCTACATATTCTAGATATAGCACTAATATTCATACAGTGCACCAACATGTTGATATTAAAACTTCTATGTTCTATTAATATTTATAGCATAATCTTCTATCCTATTATAAATGTGCCATTACTATTACTAGTATTCTTTTTCACTATGATACATTTTTAGGCAACCTTTAATCCTGGATTGAGTGAAGGTGGTCCAAAGGTACAAACGTTCAGTTATAAGACCAATAAGTCCTTGGGCTCTAACGTACTTCATGGTGACTGTAGGCAGCAATACTGTACCGTACACTTGAACGCTGCTAAGAGAGGAGAGAGATCTGAAAAGTTCTCGCCACATTCAAAAGCCAGCATGAGAGGTGATGGGTGTGTCAACGCAATTTTTGTTTTTTGTCATCATTTCACAACCTGTACGTGTATCACATCAACAGACAATCTGTACATGTATCACATCAACACGTGTATCCCTTAAACTTACACAAGGTTATGTGTCATTTATATCTCAATAAAGTTGCGGGGGGGGGGGGGTGGAAATGGGCTAATTNCCCCCCCCACCCCCGGGGGGGGGGGGGGGGGGTGGAAATGGGCTAATTAAAATATTCCATCCCCTCTCCCCTCTCTTTCTCATGAAAAAAGACACCCCACCAGAGTCTCTCCTTCATTCTCGGTGACCCGATGTCCTTTTCTATAAACACATTTCCTGTGAAAACTATCATTTTCTAGCCTGGGGTCTTTCAGAATATGCAGCAATAGGACTAAACAGCAAGGCCATGCACGCACAGTCACTGACGCATGAAGGATTTATGTATTTTAGAGCACCGTTTTTGCCTGGAATTCCTGGGAATTGTTGAAATTCTTCCCCGGGCAAGAGCTGCAGGCAGAGGCGGCTTCCCAGCGGACGGCACAGGCATTCCCTGCCAAATGCAATTAGATCGAGCGAGAGAAGTCACCTGGAGACCAGAAACACAATTCCTTTTACTGCACCAGGTGGGCAGCCCGATTGCTCTGCCCAGTGGGATCCATCAACCCGCTCACCATCTGAAAGGCCCCGCTGAGGTCGCTGGCGTGAGAACGAATTCGTTTTTAGTGCGGCCAGCCCAGGAGAGAAACCTTCTAGAATCATCTGCCTGGTTGGCCCGTCCACCTCTCATAATAACTATTGATCCCGCTGGCTCACTTGGCCCAACTCTGATGGAAGGCCGCGGGGTCCACGGCCGGCCGGAGCCTCATAAATTTCTCGCGGTTCCCTCGGATCCCTTCCGAAGGGGGGTTTAATGGCGTCATTTCGAAGCTGGGAGAACAGCAACGCCGGGTTGTGCTGTGCGAGTGTCACTGTAATGGAGGATGATGGCAGACGGAGAAGTTCAAGTGCAAACGAATGAGTGTGGGCGCCTTGCCGCTTCCCGGCTAACAAGCCGGGTGGGCGTCATCTATAACCCCGGCCTGGGCAGCATCTGAGCTTCCGAGAGCCACAGCCTGAAACTCTCTAACAAATCCCACTCCTGGGGTCTTGCACATCCAGCGGCCGGCTCTTTGCAGATTGCAGGCCGATGCGACCATTCCCAGGAGTGTGTTGGGGAGTCGGATGGGGCGGAGGCAGGAGTGGAACAAATGAGAATCAAGAAGAATGGCAGGCAGGAAGCAGTAGACCCTCCCACGGGGATATACACCAGGCTCACAAGTCAAATTCAAGTCTTGGGTGGCTGAGAGGGTCCAGGTCTGCTTTTGCAGTGGTTCTCAACCTTCCTCATGCCGCGACCCTTTAATACAGTTCCTCCTGTGGTGGTGACCCCCAATTTCATTGTTACGAATTGAACATCATGAAAGCATAGTGATGAATCCCAAAAACAATATGTGATTATGTGTGTTTTCCGATGGTCTTAAGCGACCCCTGTGAAAGGGTCGTTCGACCCCCAAAGGGGTCGCGACCCACAGGTTGAGAACCGCTGGCTTAGAGTTTGTGGCTGAAAGGTGGGGTGCCCCGGGGCACAGACTCGTGGGATTCTGAGGAATGTGTTGGAAGAAGCTATGCGGACTTAGGGATGGAGCCAGGGGAGGAGGGAGCTCGAGTGGGTGTAGACTGAAATTGCAGGGCACCGGGGTTGGGGGCGGGGGGCAGAGGGCTAGGCCAGGACCAACAAGACAAAAACAGCACATGGTTCCAGGTGTTCTCTTCCTGTCTAGGAGGAGCCATGGGAACTAACAAACCATTGTTTCTTCCGCTGGGTTTCCTGCTGCCAAATTAATAGCCTCAGGATCCTGCTCGACGGGCAGCGCGGCTCAGTGGTTGAGAGTTGACCTAGGAGCCAGGAGGTCACGGTTCAATTCCCGGTCAGGGAACAGGCCCGGTTGCGAGCTTGAGCCCCAGTGTGGGGCGTGCAGGAGGCAGCCGATCCCTGATTCTCTCTCATCATGGACATTTCTATCTCTCTCTCCCTCTCCCTTCCTCTCTGAGATCAATAAAAAAAATATCTTTTAAAAATATAGCCTTGGGATCCCGACCTGTAGGGTGCGCTGGTAAAGAACCCACAGCAACACCACTGCGAGAGAAGCGAAAAGCTGGGCTGTTTTCAATTTCCCTCCGACAATCTTAGACGAATGCGCCCGGTACCCTCAGCAGCGCCAATCGCTTGAAGAGAGATCATTTTTTTTCCAAAGGATCACAATTCATTATTAAAGAGGTGAAAGCAATGGGGGGGCAGGGAATACTATTATTTTACTAGAAAAGGCCTAAGGACTTAGAGGATTTAAGGAGCCAAGCGCTTACCAGGAAAGTGTTGCCCGAGGAGGACAAAGTCTGGCCACAGATCGCGTTTCGCCCGGTGGAATCTGAAGTGTTTGGGGAATGACATGTTATTCCAACCACAGCGCTCTAGGAACCAGACTTCCACTCACAGGAACGGAATTGTTATGAAGACTAAGTCACGGCAGTCTGTGCTTTTACTGCATTTCCCCCCAAAACTGCTTCACTCTACAAAATGCACTTAAAGAAGCATTGGAAAAATCGAATAAAGACAGGCGAAAATACGGCAATCAAGGACACTTCTGTTGAAATAGTTTTCCTTCAAAACTACAACAAAATGGTCTCAAGACCAATTTCAAAAACCTTCCTATAGATAGATAGTGTTTGGGCATCCTTTCTGAATATCTCCATAAAATTTATCAAGTTTGGGGTGGTATTTTATGTAGATAAGGGCTGTCCCCCCCCCAAAAAAAATGTATATGTGCTTTGAATAATTATTAATTCCAGTGGCTTAAATCTGAAAAGAACGAAACATTAATTGAGTTATCAGCTGTTAAAGTGTGTACATATTTTGGGGGGGGCTCGCGCTCTCTCTCTCTCTCTCTCTCTCTCTATATATATATATATATATATACATACTGAGTGACCAGATTATTATGACTACGCCATCAGTACAATGAAGTGAATTACTTATGTGAATAATAATAATAATAAAACCTTGAGAGTATTTGCTTAGGAAGTTTTCAATATTCAGTATTTTTGGAAGTGTCAATGAAGTATTGATGGGGTGGTCATAATAATCTGGCCACTCAGTGTGTGTGTGTGTGTATATGTGTGTGTGTATATGTGTGTGTATATGTCTGTGTGTGTGTGTGTATATGTCTGTGTGTGTATATGTGTATGTGTGTGTATATGTGTGTGTGTATATGTGTGTGTGTATATATGTGTGTGTATGTGTGTATGTGTGTGTGTATATGTGTGTGTGTATATGTGTGTGTGTGTGTGTGTATAGGTGTGT
>JAWPEG010038709.1:1563261-1598354 GCA_035771395.1 Myotis vivesi | reverse complement strand
AGAGAGAGACAGAGAGGGAGGGAGGGAGGGAGGGAGGAAGGAAGGAAGGAAGGAAGGAAGGAAGGAAGGAAGGAAGGGAGGGAAGGAGGGAGGGAGGGAGGGAGGAGGGAGGGAGGATAGAAGGAAGGAAGGAAGGAAGGGAGGGAGGGAGGGAGGGAGGGAAGGAGGGAGGGAGGGAGGGAGGATAGAAGGAAGGAAGGGAGGGAGGAAGGGAAAAATAACAACAGTGAAACTATTAGATGCCGTAATCTAATTGATCTCATTTCTCTAGCCAATCACAGCTTGAAACGTCTTTCAAAAATCCCTCACTCCCAGTGTGGTTTCCAAGATCTCTATCGATAGCGATCAATACGTACCTGCTTCTCTTTCTGATCATCGTCACGTGCGGAAGCTGTCTACGAGGCGATCGCAGCGTATGCTTTGAAGTCTCGCTGTGATTTAGCCCGAGGGTCACCTGAAGTGAGACAAGCATCTGGTACATAGCCGTCTCTGTTTTCCATGAAAGTGAAATTAAAACCAGTCTCAGCCCATCGCTGCCGCCACGTCCGAATGGCTGGGAAGGACTGGGAACGGTTCCCGGCCTCCGAGCCGACCACAGCGCTCATTACGCATCGCGGGCCCGGGTGACCCTGAGCTATGACACCCGCTGCCTCCTTGTAATATTTTACCCGGAGTGGCAAGCTGTCTGGTGATTTCTCTTTCAAGGGGAACCGGGGAAAGGATGGCGAGGCCACGTTCGCTTTTTGAAGAAAATTGTAATGGACCCAAGGCAATACTTGGACTACACAGTCAAAATAACAAACAGATGTTGACTCGTTTTGACGGGCGTCCAAAGGCAGCGACCCGTGCAGTTCGGACGGACCATGCCGATGCCAACCGCCCTGCTAATTAGATTCAAGAGATGCCACTCCAGCGGGCCTGAGCTTTCATTTCGTTTCTCCCCCCTCCCCCCAACTTGGAAGTTCATGAAGTTTTTAAACCAAGTTTCCTCAATCGGTGGCCGACCCCCCACTTCTCCCCAACCCCCCAACCCCCACCCCTTTCCTGATTCCCCCACACGACTAGAAACTGTGTAACCCTCATGAACAATCCGGGACTTCAAAAGCTATCTGCAAGATCATCTCTTTCCGAAAATTCGCGGCACAAGCTCAAGGGAAATTCTATTTTGCGTCTCCCTTCTTAGTCATCAAATGAAAATATTCTGCATTTGCTGTTACCTATAAGGAATGTTGGCTGGGGGGTTATTCCCATTATAAGAAGATGCCGCCCGGATTGTGGGCTCCATCCCCGGCAGGGGGTGTGCAGGAGGCAGCCGATCCATGAACCTCTCTCATCATTGAGGTTTCTATCTCTCTCTCCCTCTTCCTTCTTCTCCGAAATCAATGAAAACTATATATATATATACTAGAGGCCCCGTGCGTGAAATTCATTCACTTGAATGGGAGGGAGTCCCTCAACCCGGCCTGCGCCCTCTTGCAGTCTGGGAGCCCTCAGGGGATGTCTGACTGACGGCTTAGTGCCGGTAGTCGGACATCCTTAGTGCTGCCACAGAGGCGGGAGAGGCTCCCACCACCACTGCTGTGCTCTCCAGCCGTGAGCCCAGCTTCTGTCTGAGCAGCGCTCCCCGTGTGGGAGCGAAATGACCACCAGGGGGCAGCTCCTGCATTGAGCATCTGCCCCCTGGTGGTAAGTGTGAGTCATAGCGACCGGTCGTTCCGCCATTAGGTCGATTTGCATATTAGCCTTTTATTATATAGGATATATACTTATGAGCCATAATGAGAAAATGGCATCTTTCTGGCCTGGTCCATGTCCATCCAAGAGAGAGGAGACGGACTAAAGAGGGCAAAGGCAAGCTCTCCCCACCCCTCACCCTCCGACATCATGATCTTGGCTTGATGTTCCCCAATCATGGTACCCACTGCGGATGGAGAATGCAGTCGGCTGAGTGGACAGGGAAGATGTGGGGTCTTGCTCTCTTTTCAAGCCGATCGTCACATCATCAGGCATCTCAACAAGGCGAGTGTGGAGAACGGTTTCTCAAAGCGTAGTTCCCGGATGTATTGCTGTCTCTCTCTTTATCTCTCCTTCTCCCTTCTTCCCTGAAATGAATAAAAATATGTTTAACATTTTTTTAAAAAGCCAAAGGCACTCAGGATCAAAATGAGGAGGGTTGCCAGGGCCTCTCGCGATGAGCTCAGTAAACACATGAGCCCCAGTCACTAGCTCTTGGTGTTGTTTTCTCCTGCCTGATGCATCCAAATCAAGTTGTCAAAGATGAACGTTCCCCGAAGCACTTTCTAATGAGATTCAAACTTTGTCAGTTAAATGTCAGATGTATACAGAGCCTCCTATTTGCATTGCTAATTGACCTCTTCCAAAGCCAGTTGACATTTTTGGCTTTTTTTTTTTTTGAAAAGTGCTCCTGATCGGTTCACTGTAAAGAGGAATTGATTTGTCTTATGGGAAGAGACATACTTCACCATCGTACAGCTCCTCCATACCAGCTGCAGTGCCCACAACAATGGATTCGATTCCTCTTATATTCCCTGAATATTAATTATGAATCAGATTCCATCTGAACACCACTCTTAAACTCCCCTTCCTTTTTTTTTTTAAAATCCTCACCTGAGGATCTTTTTTCCATTGATTTTTAGAGAGAGTGGAAGAGAGAGGGAAAGACAGAAAAATATCAATGAGAGAGAAACACATCGATTGATTGCCTCCTGCATGCGCCCGGACCAGGGCCCAGGCCAGGGAGGAGCCTGCAACGGAGGTACATGCCCTTGACCCGAATCGAACCCAGGACCCTTCGATCTGCAGGCCGAGGCTCTATCCATTGAGCCAAACCAGCTAAGGCACAACCCCTTCATACCACTGGATCTCATCTCACAATAAAGTGCTGCTTAGCTTCTAACAATCTGTCCTGTCTTTTCCAAGGATTCATTAATACAGGCATCTTTGCTAGACAAGGGCCTCACCCTGAGTCCTATACAGGAACCTGTGGGGCAGCCTGGGCTGGCGGTCAGCTCAGCTCTGAATGATGGCTAGGGAACAGCGAGCGTTGGCCGGGCAGCTGCAGGTCAGCCCTGAAAGCCAGCAGAAGTCACGTGAGCGCTCGGCCACCAGCACACGGGCCTTGCTCTCCCGGCCTTTGTAAGAGCTGCCGTTTTGCTAGGGCCCGTGTTGATTTATCACCAAAGGAGCAGCCCCCACAGCTCTTACTGCCACCCAGGGCATCGATCTGAATCTCACCAGTGGACCCTGTAGAGATGGAAGATGTGCAGCCGTCTGGTCACAACGCCCCCTAGCGCTTCCTCGAGAAAGTGACTCTTCATGAAGAAGCATTGGTCCTTCAGCCCGACCACCTGCCCCCCTCTCCCCACCAGGGTTTAATGAGTTTGGCATGGACCACATACATACGTGAACTTTTCCCAAACAGTGTTCTTGCACGCCATGAACAAGATGAACAGCTTGTTCTTCAGGATGGCTGTCCCTGTTCTCTCTCCAGACACCCCGATTACCCTCGACAGCCTGTGGGAATGAGAAGACGGATATCACATAGCTCCATGGGGATGGCAATGCGCCTGCCGGCCGGGTTGTCTCAGGGGAAGAGGGGTTCCGGGCTGAAGAACAGTGGGAGGAGTCCAAGGGTACTTCTCCTCTCGCTTCTTATCACAGTTCCCATAGAAAAGTCTCTGCTGAAATACAGGTCCAGATAGAGTCCACCCATAAAAACGAAGAAAAATAACCGTTTGGGTCAAAGGGGAGACAGCGCTTCGTGAGCCAAGACTTCACAGAGGGAAACGCGGCTTTGGAAAATGTACAACGGGATCTTGTTCTGGCTTGTCAGCGCCTCTGGCTTCACGCTTCTTTCCCACTAACTCGAATGCACGATGCAAAGATGGTGGCTGCTGACGTAGAATGAAACAGACCTAAAAGGTTGCCTCATAGAACCGCCTAGAACCCTAAAAGCATACGCAGGGGCCCTACGAGCCACATGGGTTGAAGTGCACAGTGCACTTATCTGCAGATTTTTTTCAATACGTACAGTCATTGTGCTTTTTCTTCCTTATGATTTTCTTAATAACGTTTCCTTTTCTCTAGCTTATTTTAGTGTAAGAATACAGTATACAATACACAAAATAGTCAATAGTAGACTATCAGTACAGCTGGCCCTCCACATCCACAGATTCCTGACCGTGGACTGGAAATACTGTTTTCAGGCCTGGCCGGTTTGGTTCAGTGGATAGAGCATCAGGCTACGGACCAAATGGACCTGGGTTCAATTCTGGCCAAGGACGTGTACCTCGGTTGCAGGCTCCTCCCCGGCCTGGGCCCTGGTCAGGGCTCATACAGGAGGCAACCAATCGATGTGTTTCTCTCACATCGATGTTTCTCTCTGTCTCTCCCTCTCTCTTTCACTCTCCTTAAAAGTCAATGGAAAAAATATCCTCTCGTGAGGATTAATCAAAAACAAATAAAATAAATAAAAAAAGAAAGAAAATACTGTTTTCAGCCTGGTTGGTGTGGCTCAGTGGTTGAGCATCGACCTATAAACCAGGAGGTCATGGTTTGATTCTCAGTCAGGGCCCATACCCAGGTTTCGGGCTTGATCCCCAGTGTGGGGCGTGCAGGAGGGAGCCGATCTGTGATTCTCTCTCATCATTGATGTTTCTCTCTCTCTTTCTCTCCCTCTCCCTTCCTCTTTGAAATCAATAAAAATATATATTTAAAAAAGAGAGACTTAGGTAAGACATTGAGAAAGACTAGCTCAGGGGTCCTCAAACTTTTTAAACAGGGGGCCAGTTCACTGTCTCTCACACTGTTAGAGGGCCGGACTATTGGAGGGCCGGACTATAGTTTAAAAAAAAAAAACCATGAACAAATTCCTATGCACATTGCACGTATCTTATTTTGAAGTAAAAAAACAAAACGGGAACAAATACAATATTTGTTTTTGCATATGGCCCGCTGGCCGTAGTTTGAGGACCCCTGGACTAGCTCGAGGAGACTAGAAAATACTGGGCAATCCCCCAACATCTATAACATCCAAACCTATTGAAAAGTTGTCCCCAAGCAAATCGCCTCCCTGCCGTGAGGTGAGCCCCACCACCTGGCAGCGTGGGATGATGGATGGTCCGAGCCCTCTGGCCCACCCAGGACTCGGCGCCCTTGGCCGGCTCCCTCACGGGTCCGGCTCCTCGCAGATCTAATCGGAGGGCTCCCCTCCCGGCCCAGAAGCCTGAGCCAAAAAAGGAAACGAAAAGCCTCAGCTATGCTCGGTATCCCAGGGGATAAGAAACTGTTTTTCTGGGAGGAAACCTCCTTTTTCCTCTTTATCTCGGCCCTGCCCCAGCCACCACCCATCCCCTTCCAGTTTGAGCCCAGCCATCAGCCAGCGGCCCCTGCAAGCAACGTTCACCTTCTGGGAGGTGAGGGAGGAAACGTTGCTAACACCCAGGCCCGCTGGTCTGCAGAGGGAAGAGGGAATTTTCCAATCACCGTGGAGTTGTAATCACTTGTTTTGGAAAATCTGGCTTTTGCAAGTCATCCTACCTGGACATTCCAACGTTGTACTGAGCTGGGAACCACTGACTTGTTGAGCCACGGAGACCTTCCCATGATCTCCTTCTGCTTTGGGTTGAAACATGGGCATCCAAAGGAAAAGAAGAATTCAAACTCATCAGCTACATTCTTGTTTGCCTTTGCCTAAGGCAGTGGTTGGCAAACTGCTGGGCAACCCGTGGCTCGCTAGCCACATGCGGCTCTTTGGCCCCTTGAGTGCGGCTCTTCCACAAAATACCGACTTCTGCGCATGGGCCACGAAGTTTCAATCGCACTGTACGTGCGCGCCCGCACGTGGTATATTGTGGAAGAGCCACACTCAAGGGGTCAAAGAGCCGCATGTGGCTCGCGAGCCACGGGTTGCCGACCACGGGCCTAAGGGCACATTGCAGGTTGGCAACTTACAGCCCGCGTCCCAGGGCTCCTTGGCATCCCCTGTACATGGACCTTTTATCGCAGTGGTTCTCAACCTTGGCTGCCCATTAGAATCACCTGGGAATCTCTTTAAAATCCTGATCTCTGGGCCTCCTCCTCCGGAAATTCTGTTTCTTCCTTACTCATGTTGTGGCCCCGCCCCGTCACAAAGAAACAGAATTTCTGGAGGAGGAGGCCCAGAAATCAGGATTTTAAAGAGATTCCCAGGTGATTCTAATGGGCAGCCAAGGTTGAGAACCACTGTTTTATTGGGTGGCAGAGAGACCAATCCTCTTGGAGAAATCGGTGTCTTCCTGCCTCAGTTTTCTCTTGGTTTCCAAATATTTAACCTGTTTTCCATTCTAATGGATGTGTGTGTGTGTGTGTGTGTGTGTGTACAAATTACTTCCCTTACATCCCAAATTCGCTAAGGAATGTGGAGAGCGATTTCCCCCATGATTAAGCATGCATGAAATGTATGGGGCTTGGGAAATAAAACTGTACCATTCCAGGTAGACGAGGCAAATTTTAGCCGCAGCCGGTTTGGTTCAGTGGATAGAGCGTCGGCCTGTGGACCAAAGGGTCTTGGGTTCGATTCCATTCAAGGCCACATGCCCAGGTTGTGGGCTCAATCCCCAGTAGGGGGTATGCTGGAGGCAGCCAATCAATGATTCTCTCTCATCATTAATGTTTCTCTCTCTCTCCCTTCCTCTCTGAAATCAATAAAAATACATTAAAAACAACAACAAAAACACCCACCCACCATTCTTCAAGTTTAAAATAAATTCAAGGACTAGTTCAAGCACATCACTAGCACTTCACAGGGATATCAACCCTTTACCTATTCTACCTTTAAAGGTAAAAAGATAGTTTTCTGACGATAACTAGAGACATCTCATGATTGACAATGTAGCAGAGGTCGATAGTTGAATGACCTCTGAATTAAAAACCCATTTCCTCCCCACCCCCTATACCCCCCTGGGCAAAGACTTGGAGGCATTTGTGAATGACAGAGTCACAAATGGACTCTGAGAATTGTGCTTACTCCTGAAGGCTGCTGCCCAACGGCCCACATCTCTGTCCAGGCTTCTGCAAAGGACAGAGCCCTGGCCAATGGCCCAGAGTCTTCCTCCCTCCGCAATCTCCCCCTGCTCTCCATGTGGCCCCCAGGAAAGACACACCCACATGGCAGTCTCCTCGAATTACAATTTGGAGAAATACTGTCACCACAAGTTTCTTTCCGCTAATTAGCGTCGGGGAAGGAATAAACACAGCCCTCGCCCTGACAGGTTTGGCTCAGGAGATAGAGCATCGGCCTGCGGACTGAAGGGTCCCAGGTTCGATGCCGGTCAAGGACGTGTACCTTGGTTGTGGGCACATGCCCAGTAGGGGGTGTGCAGGAGGCAGCTGATCCATGTTTCTCTCTCATGGATGTTTCTAACTTTCTATCCCTCTCCCTTCCTCTCTGTAAAAAATCAATAAAATATATATTTGAAAAAAATAAAATAAAAAACATAGCGCTCACATAAGACACGGTTCTGAAGCCTACATTTTTTTGCACACCTTCGCCTCGTCAGAGGCCCAGGCACCCCAGTGTGTTTTGGGAACGGGTGGGCCCGCAGTGGCAAGGCCTCCCGGGAGGATTAGCTGCTGCACTTGGAAATGAGCAAGTGCACGGGCTTCGTTCCCAATACCTTTCAAACTTTCCATCCAAGTCCGATTGTGCTGATGGCAGTCAAACCACATTGCGGCATCGATTCAAAGAACCTGCTGATGGAGTAGAAAGGAATCCATGGCAACCGGGTAACGACAAGGACAATTATCCGCGTCTCAGCAAGTCACGCCGGAATGTGCTGAGCTCAGGCGGCCCCGCGCCAATGAGGAGCTCTCGTCGCTGATACTGACAGTTGGACGCGACACGTGGCTGCGATTTCACTGTTGCACCCGGACAAGGTGCTGTTGGCTCGATACCGCGTTTCCCGACACGGAGGCTGGAAACCAGCTCCTTCCTGATCATCGCCTGAAACGTGGTGTTAGATACGGAGGGAAGCGTGTGGCAACTCACGCAAACAAAGCCCTGGGGACCTGCTGCCTCATTTAGTTGTTTTAGTTCTCCACGGGCACTTGGGGTGTTACAACCATAGGACTGAGCCTGGCTGGCATGGCTCAGTGGTTGAGCATCAACCTATGAACCAGGAGGTCACAGTTCGATTCCTGGTCAGCTTGGGTTGCGGGTTTGATCCCCAGTGTGAGGCATGCGGGGGGGCAGCCGATCCATGACTCTCTCTCATCATGGATGTTTTTTTTTTATTTTTTAAAAATATATTTTTCGCCAAAACCGGTTTGGCTCAGTGGATAGAGCGTCGGCCTGCGGACTGAAAGGTCTCAGGTTCGATTCCGGTCAAGGGCATGTACCTGGGTTGCGGGCACATTCCCAGTAGGAGATGTGCAGGAGGCAGCTGATCGATGTTTCTCTCATCGATGTTTCTAACTCTCTATCCCTCTCCCTTCCTCTCTGTAAAAAAATCAATAAAATATATTTAGAAAAAATATATATTTTTTTATTGATTTCAGAGAGAGGAAGAGAGAGAGAGGGAGAGAGAGAAAGAAATATCCATGAGAGAGAATCATGGACCGGCTGCCTCCTGCACGCCCCACACTGGGGATCAAGCCCACAACCCGGGCCTGTGCCCTGACCAGGAATCGAACCGTGACCTCCTAGGTCATAGGCCGACTCTCAGCCGCTGAGCCACGCCAGTTGGGCCTGATCAGCTTAGTAACACTCTGTGCGCCTGTCCCACGATCGTCGACCCTAACAAAGTGAGGGGACCGCACCCGTCAGGATGATGTAGGCTGGAGTCTGCAATGAGGTAAAGCAGAGGCAGGGATGGCAGGGCCCCCCATTGGTCACCTAGAGAAACGAAGGGGTTACCTGCCCGGTTACAAGAGAAGAGCCACACCGCCATGCGAAGTTTGGGTTACAATCGATTTTATTTCATAACTGCATTGTTGGGCACTTTATGGCAATGCGTAGTTCATCCAATATTCATATTTGCATTTTTTTTTTTAAATTCCCCCAACAATCCTTTTCTACACAATGTTCTCTCAGTAGTAGTCAGCCTTTGAGATGATTCCTACTGCAGCCTCCGGGACGCAGACACAGTGGAGCCTATCTCCACTCCCCGTGTCTCGGAGAGGCCTCAGGCCTTCTAAACAGCTACCGTTAAAGCGAAAGAAACACGCGAGGGGCAAGTTCAACTCGGAACCCCTCGCGAACCGCGTCTGCAGGAAAGCTGGGTGCACGGGAAGCCGGGGGTCTCGCCTGCCTGCGGTGTCAGCGCCGAAACCACAGCAGAGGCAAGAAAGCTCGTGTTTGGCATCCGATGGTGAAATTGGTCGCAAGTCAAGCGTGCAGAGGGGGAGGGGTGTTCCCTGAAGGAGGCCGACGGAGGGGTGTGGTACCTGGAGGATGCACCCAGACTCTTCTGTCCCATCCTCGACGTCACAGGACCAACCAGAGGCCGATGTGTTCGTGTCCCTCGTTGTCCCTTCTTGAGGGACATGGACAGGCGACCCCACGGAGAACGGGAGCTCCACGGACCGAGAGACTGAGGGGTGTCTCACGTCAACGAGGTAACCTTTTGTGGTTCTGAAACCTTTGAAGACAAACGATTGGGCGGCTCACGATCCCTTCACACTCCACGCAAGGAGCGAACACAGCATCCGGCGGACACCACTGCTCAGTACCTTCGAGTTTGTACCTTCACTTTGTGTTTGTTTGCTTTTTGGTAGATTTGCATATTGTATCCCAGTCTACAGAACTCCCACAGTGCTTTTCTGCCGGATTCAAGTATTTCAAAGGTAGAAACCTCGAGAAGCTGGGAGGCGCAACAGACGGTACATCACACACAAAGAAATGAACTTCATGCACTGGCGGTGCCAAGCTGTGGGCAATGCCCCGAAGGATGTTAACACTGCCCAGCTGTGGGCGTCGCCGGACAAATGCCCCTTCGATTGGCATGGCGCGGGGTTGGGTGTTTGTTCAATGGACACGTAGAATCTACATGCTGCTCTGTACCCGTGTCCTTTAAAAACACAACGTGGCCAACACTCCCCTAAGGCTGAGGATTCTTCTTGCATATTTATTGTTGCTGAGGCAGTTCGTGAGGATGCATGGTCCACAATTATTTTAAATAAACAGACACATTTCTCCTGCCAACCACAGAAACACTATACATTTTTTTCCCCCTAAAAAAATCCCCGGGGGCATTACTACGTACAGTTCTACACAAATACCGAACAACACCTTAAGGCGTCTGCTACCAAAGCAGATTTGCGCATGTATCTGAACGAAATGATGCAAGAAATTATATTGCACAAAATCCTATCATTTTCAAAATGAAATATCCTTCTTTCTAAACATACAGAATTCTCTAGAACAAATCAAGATGCTGACTGATTTGATCAAAACCATCCTCTCTCTCAAACAGGCTTGAAGACACAGACACTGACCAGAGGGCGGGCTCCGCGTAAGACAGACCCCAGTACTGACCCCATTTGAAAGAACCCCTGGCTATGTCATGAGGCGCTTTGGAGAAATTAGATTTGGGGACTCATCTGACTTTTTTTTTTTTCCTTCATGTGACATTCTTAAACTTGTGTTCCCATGGACAAATCTCAGCCCAGAATCAAGGTGCCTTATGCTAAACAAAATGGCATTTGCATCCAAAAATGTATTCATGAGAGTAATTTTTTTTTCTCCCAGGAAATCCAGATTTTTCTAGAAGAGAAGGAAGAGCTACTGATGTTGAGAATATTCACAGTTTTCTCCTCTGGCACAGGAGCCGAACTTCCTCACCTTAAGACACAACTGACTCATTCAAACCCTGGATCCTATTAGGGAGTTAGTGACAGAACTGTCACATACAGTCTTCCTTCAAAAGGGAGGGGATTAGAGCCAGGATGGCCTGGCTCAGGGGTTGAGTGTCAACCTAGGTACCAGGAGGTCATGGTTCGATTCCCGGTCAGGGCACATGTCGGGGTTGTGGGCTCGATCCCCAGTGTGGGGTGTGCAGGAGGCAGCCGGTCCATGATTCTCTCTCATCGATGTTTCTCTCTCTCTCTCTCTTTCTCTCTCCATCCCCCTTCCTCTCTAAAATCAATAAAAATATATTTTAAAAAAATAAAAATAAAAGTCGGTACCTCAGGTAGCAGCATTATTCTAGATTCTTCATATAATGACAGAGAAAGGTCATGAGCTTAGACATGGCACTGTGGTTTTGACTTAGAGCAAGTATCAGATGAAGCAGCTTTAAGAGGCTTTTTTTTTGGTACTAGAATCTTGGGTTAATAACATCTAAGCAGAATTTATTATTATTATTATTATTATCATCATCATCACTATTGATATTTGCAATCCCTTTTAACTGGTCCCTTCGCAGCAGGGACAATGTCCACCATTTTCTTTCCCTCCGTCCTCAGATACTGCTCCTAGCATGTGTCCAGGACGAAGAGTCTGAGATTACTTCCTAAATGAGAGGGCTGTTCATTTTTAATAGAACGACGATCATGCTATAATCGGGTGCTTTTCTAAAACATGCGAAAGGAGGTCACCATCCTGCTACCGACACTCCTAATGCTACTCCGTAACACTCTCCCTTAACCAAGCAAGTGCTCCGGAGTTCACACGCTGCTCTTCCATCCCCTGCAATGCTAAGGGCGAAGGATGCAGGCTGGGGATGGGGGGGATTCCGGGGAGAACCCAGGCTCTGTGGAGAGCCCGCCTCCCTCATCTACACAAGTCTCCTTGTCGGACAAACAGGTGTTAGGTCTTCAAACACATAAAATCCCAGCAGCAGGGGGATCTGCAAATAGCTGGCTTCGTCGGAACAGATGAGAGGAGCCAAGCAGAAGAGAACACTTCTGTGCATGGCAGACCTCGCGTGAATTTCACTTCCTTCCCCCCCATGTCCACCGGGGCACTGGGGAGTCCAGCTGAAGAGCAGGCGTTGAATACCCAACGATTCCATGGGCTGACACAGGAATCCTCGCTGCTAGTCTTTCGGATGGTTTCTCGGCAGAGCATGGCGAGTGTTTGGTTTGGCTTTTGTTCCTAATGTGGAAGCGAACGCTGACTCTGCGTGGTCAGTAAGGCACGGATCCAGCTGAAAAGACCTTGAGGGAAACGGTACCCGTGAGGGGGTGAGCAGCTCTCCCAGCCAAGGGGGGATCTAAGGAGACATGACAGCCACATGGGCCTAGGACCGAGAAAGGACAGCAGGGAAGACTCAGGACATCTGAAGAGGCGTGGACCATCAATACTGACTCACGAAGCCCGGCTGGCGTGGCTCAAGGGTTGAGCATCGATCTATGAACCAGAAGGTCACGGTTCGATTCCTGGTCAGGACACATGCCCGGGTTGCAGGCTCAATCCCTGGTAGAGGGCGTGCAGGAGGCAGCCGATCCATGATTCTCTCTCCTCATCGATGTTTCTATCTCTCTCTCCCTCTCCCTTCCTCTCTGTGAAATCAATAAAAAATATATTTAAAAATAAATACTGATTCGTTGATTGTGATGAACGGACCATCCATACTGACCTGGGCTATGAGAACAGGGGAACTGTGGGTAGGGATGGACGGGAGCTCAGGATCTCCTTGACAATTCTCCTGGAAGTCTAAAACGTCTAACATGGAAAGTCGATTACTTTAAAACCCAACTTGAAGGTATAAGCAATTTAGAGAAGTATTAGATAAGGAAAGAAAAAGATCAGAACTTAAAAAGTCAGGACAGTGTGGGTGGCCTTTGGCTCTCTGAGGGGAGGGAGGAGGGGGGGGAGGGGGGAGGGGGGAGGGGGGAGGGCCTCCCCAAGAGGCTGGGGGGAGGTGGGGAAAGTGTCTCGTGTGTAAACAGGAGGCATTCCCTTCACGCTGTCGTGCAAGAAGCTCCCTGTGTGAAAGGCGTGGACCTGGAGACTTGTTTTTTAGAAGACGTGGCTGCAGCGTCCAGAAGAGCTTTTCATTAAAAAACAAACAAACAAACAAACAAACACAAAAAAGAGGGAGAGATTTTTGTCCTGGACTCAACGACTAGAAAGGCGTTATTGCTCCGCAGGCCACGGCTAACGTCTCTGGGAGGGTTGACAGGCGACTCCGTGAGTGGCTATGTTTGCTTACTGGCGGCGGAAGATTAAGGCAATCGTGGGTCAAGAGTTTCAGCAGTTGGAGGGGAGTTCGGATACGTTTTGCTAACTGGATCGGTTCCTGGAGTAGCGCCGGGTCACGTGCAAGACTTCCGGACGCATCCTCCGTTTAAATAAAATGCAGGGTGGTAAGCACCAATCCTGGGAAGTCACGTGTCCAATGATATTCTCAACACACACACACACACACTCACACTAGTACCTGACTGGAGAGCACAGCAGAAGAAGTAGCTTTCACCCTGAAAGATCAATGGGCCGCACAGACACACCAGATCCGCGGGCGATGTCTCCCATGAAAACGAAAATGTCTAGACAACAGTGAGCGTTGCCATGCCTACAAGTAACTGTTTACTGCACGGTCCCGAGGGACCCTCCGAGACGCATGGACGCCCGAGGCGGGCCCTCAGTTCTTGACGGAGGCCTGGTTTCCACTCGGGCTCCCCCCCAGAACGTTCCCGTCGAGCTGGAAGGCGGGTGCCTCGGAGCACAGCGACGCGGCTTCGTGGAGCTGCCCAGGGTCTCCCGGAGCCCCCTGGACGCCATTGCCTTCCTTCTCCCACGGGACCGAGGAGGACGGCCGTCGCCCGAGGCTGGGGATCAGCAGATCGTCTGGGGCCTGGATTAGTGTTTCCTCCTCGTCTGCTTTTCCTTCCTCAGTCCGGGCAGCGTCCGGAGGAGCCCGTGGGACACCCAACTCCGAGGGGGGGGCCGGCTGGTCCGCCCCATGAGGGCCGCTTCCGGGGTCCCCGTCGAGGGGCCTGGCACTGTTCTCCTCCTTCAGGCTGAAGAGCGAGCCCGTGGCGCAGCTGGAGCTGGCCCGCTTCCTGGGGGACGGGGGCAGGTGTCGGCCGTGGAGGGCGCTGTCGTCCTGGCCCCGGTGCCAGTCGCCTTGGTCCCCGGACCCACTGCACAGGGCCGCCAGGTTGTCCTCGCTCGGGGTGTTGGATTTATTCTGGAAGAGGAAACAGCCCATTCAGGAACGTCTTTGATACCATGAGAGCATCGCTTGAGCAATTGACATGATTTTATTTAGTTCTTTTTTAATCCTCATCCAGGATATTTTTTTAAAAATATATGTATTTCCATTGATTTCAGAGAGGAAGGGAGAGAGAGAGAGAGAAACAGCAGTGATGAGAGAGAATCATGGATCGATGCCTCCTGCACGCCCCACACTGGGGATCGAGCCTGCAACCCGGGCCTGTGCCCTGACCGGGAATCGAACCCTGACCTTCTGGTTCATAGGTTGATACTCAACCACTGAGCCACGCCAGCCGGGCTAGCTCTAGTGTTTTTAAAGCATTCAGGTCAGTTTATTTAAAACTACAGCTCCTTTTTGAGGCAAGATGACAAAAATTTAGTGTATTTTAAGATCAAGGAACTTTAGAAAATATAGTGGGGACATTTCACGTTTGGGGGAAAACATTCCCCCCCAAAAAAGACAACTATAGAATTAGATTGTCAGGAAATGCTACTACTTGGCCAAAGAATTTCAATTCTTGACAACCACTACCAGAGTTGGCTGAATAAAAGGGAAAACACTGAATATTTTTTTTTTACTAGAATTAATTCTTCACGATTCAACGTTACCGTATTTTTGAAGTCGGGGAACGTGCCCACTAGAGCTCCGAACTAAGACGACAGCCTGGGGCCGTCGCAGCCACGGGAGGAACGGGGCCTTGAACTCCGTGGCCGGAGCACCACTCACCGCGGGCTGGTAGTCGATGTTGTCCATGGAGCGGAAGAAGTCCAGGCTCTTGGCGGCCGCCAGCTTGCCCGGGTCGGAGCTGTGGGTGCTCAGGGTGTCCAGGATCTCGCCCAGCAGGTCCATCTCCCCCGAGTACAGCGTCTTCCCTCGCGTCTCCACCGAGTCATCGCTTTCGTAGGAATAAGCCACCGCCTCCTCTCCGTCCTCCGAGGACAGCCTGCGGGGAAACGGGACGCGCTCTGGGGGCCGGGCGACCACACGGGCTGCTGTGCCCCACCTCTCGCCGCCTCCCTTCCAGGGCCCGCTCGGGGGAACAGTGAGAAGATGGAAGTCGGTCCATGGCCAAGTTCACCCTGGGGAGGATGTCTAGCCCAGTCACATACGGGGAATTCTGAGCAGCTGCATTAAGAACATGCAGCCAGGCCCGGCCCGTGTGGCTCAGTGGTTGAGCGTCCACCCAGGAACCAAGAGGTCAGGGCACACGCCCGGGTTGCGCACTCGATCCCCAGTAGGGGGCGTGCAGGAGGCAGCCGATCGATGATGTTTCTCATCGATGTTTCTGTCTCTCCATCCCTCTCCCATCCTCTCTCTCTAAAAATCAACAAAAACATATTTTTTTAAAAAAAAGAACGTGCAGCCGGCAAGTCTACGGCGCCTTCACCAGGAAGCAGAAAAGCCGGGATGTCACCCAGGCTGATTCTGTGGGACTTGGGACTTTGGCCTTCGAAATGGTAGACCCAACGCTTGCGCCATGTGCTGGGGTCAAGTTCACGTTCGATATTTTTAGTATTTGGTTTATCCCTGTACAGTGGGGCCTTGACTTACGAGTGTCCCGACTAACGAGTTTTTTGAGATACCAGCTGCCTCTCGGCCGATTTTTTGCATTGAGTTGATAGAGTAATTTGAGTTAGCGAGCTCCTTAACGAGCTCGGTCTCGGAACGAATTAAACTCGTAAGTCAAGGCCCCACTGTACTTATTTAGTCGCCTGTCTTAGGGAAGAATGCATATTCCCTTGTACAGACCAAGACTGAACAGCGAAAGGGAATGTTTATTGGTCACGCCCTTGTATGTTAACATTGAGAAGTCTAACAGACACTTTATTATTATTATTTCCCTTATTTTATGGTAAAATTCCTCTTCACCAGTGGGTTGCACTGTAGACGTAAGTCTCTCTGATCCCGGGCTCAGTCTGTTTCCATGGACTTTCCCTGTTTCTGATGCTGAACCTGCCCCCTTCCGGGGGGCTGCGGGGCCAGGGTATAACCTGGGTGGCTTCCTACTCCCCCCCGCCCTCCGTCCCTGACATCTCCGCAGGCATCCTTGCTTCCCAAGAACCAGCCAGCCCAGGCCCACTCTGCTCTCCCGTCTCAAGATTCACCCCCCCACAAGACGGGTTAAGAGCATCACAAGGGGGTGCGCACTCTCGAGTACCCTGTATGACCTACGACCTCTGCCTCAAGCCCCGCGGCTGGGAGGTCATCCAACCCCATTACTGACTTGCTGGCCCGGTCCATGTCCTCGTCCTCGTCCTCACATGGCGCGCCGTCGTCGAGGCTCTTGAGGGGCCTGTGTAAGCGTGTCTGCGGGAGGGAGGGACAGACGGCGTTAGGGGGACAGCAAGCCTCCTTCCCAGTCACGTGTCAAGGAACAATTTGATTTGCACAGGAAGATTTTTTTAAAAGATCGATTTCAGAGAGGAAGGGAGAGCGAGAGAGAGAGACAGAAACATCCATGATGAGAGAGAATCATGGATCGGCTGCCTCCTGTACGCCCCCCACTGGGGATCGAGCCCGCAATCCGGGCAGGTGGCCTGATTGGGAATCGAACCGTGACCTCCTGGTTCATAGGTCGACGCTCAACCACTGAGCCACGCCACCCGGGCGGTCAGAAACACTTCTAAAAGCAATACGCCTTCAGGGTTTTCAACGTTACCCAATAATTTGGTGAGCTGGGCAGGAAGAAAGGAGAGAGTAAGGGGTCATTTATCTCAACACTTACCCCACCTCACACTCAAAACCAAGAACGAACGAGAGGACTGAACAGGTGTATACGCAGCCCACCCACCCGGCCGGCCGGTCGGCCGGTCGGTCGGTCGGTCCCTGTTTGTTCTGGGAATACTTGGCTTATAATTGATTTGGTCAACACTCAAGAGAGAGAAAAATGGCAGCTTATTCAACACAAGCAACCCAGGTGGTGTCTGCGTTACCGGTTCCGTTGGCCGGGGACTCGGGTGCAATGGTTTCTGGGAGGCAGCAGGCCCAAGTCACAGAACCACCCAACTTCCTGTCCTGACCACCCCCTGCTCCTCCTGCAGTTACCATTTCTGCCGCTAGATGGCAGGCAGACCCCAATCAGGCAAAGGGCTGGGTCCATTCCAATTCATAACGGGGTTAGGGAGTGTGTGTGTGAGGAGGGGTAAGGGGGAGAGATGAGGAATATAGGCAGAGGAATAGGCAAATATGATTGTTTAGACTTCATAAAATTAAGATGCTGTGACATGTGACGTGTTTGAAGGCAGGTCCTCTGTGCTACTGTCCGCATTTTGGAGTTGGGAGTGACTGAGGCTCTGAAGTGTTACCTTGCCTACCCAGACTCCGCAGCAAACCCCTGAGCTTATGCATTCTGGATGCCCCGACTTGCATGAAATAACGTGAGAATAAACTTTAGAACTCCACGGAATTATAATGGCAACAACCTTAAAAAAATGCATGCGGTTCAGAATCGGAAAAGAGCTTTAAAAGCACGCCTGTCGTCATTTTTGTAGGTGGGAACTACAGCAAGGTGCAGGAGACATCAATCCAGTTCAGATTATGATAAGGTTCTATTAGTCCGGCCGGCGTGGCGTGAGCGTCGACCTAGGAACCAGGAGGTCAGGGTTCGATTCCCCATCAGGGTACAGGCCCGGGTTGTGGGCTCGATCCCCAGTGTGGGGCGTGCAGGAGGCGGCCGATCAACGATTCTCTCTCATCGTTGATGTTTTTATATTTCTCTCCCTCTCCCTTCCTTTCTGACATCAATATTTAAAAAAATAAATTAAAAATAAATTAAACATGTTTTAAAAAGACTACCCTGAAAGGTAAATTTTATCATTATGAATTTTGTCTTGCACAACCATCATCTTTCAAGGAAAGGAAGTATCATCTCATGCCCACTAGAGGGCAGCCTTGTAACCCATAACTGGATGTTGGGGAGGGAGCTATGGAGCACAAGTTGGACTACAATCGTATGTGACATGCTGGAAATTAATATTATTTCAACAATTTAAAAAAAAAAACAGGAGAAAATAGCTTTCTTTAAAATTAACAATGTGGCACCAATACTGTTCAATATTGGCCTTGAAAGATCAAATTTAAAAATTAGTGACATTAGCATAAATTAGACTAAATATATGCTATGGCAAGAGTGACTGTGGGACAGAGATGCTAAAAGGTGTTTAGAAAATTCAGACAATTTTTCTTGGGCGTCTTTAAATGGGAACATACATAAAACATTTCAAAAAAATTTTTTTTATCATTTAGAACTTGCAAATAGATTGCCTGATCACCTTCACTCATCATTTCAGCTTAATCATAACAACAGTACTCTCACTACCGAGTCAAATTAAACAAAGTGCTAAAAATTTAAATTAAAAAAACAACAACGGTTTTGTTTTTTTTTTACTTATCACGATTCGGTTAAACGTTTTTTTCTTTTCATTTTGCAAAATGTATAAGAAGCATTCGTTCCAATGACCTGGGCCTCCTCCTTCCTACACACAGGCCCCGCCCCCAGGTCATGGTGATCTTTCTCCTGGCGACCACTGACAATCGCTTTTCCTTGGTCGGAAGAGCGACTGGCTACTTCCAAACCAATGGCTGAGCCATTTCTTTCTTGACCAATAAAGCAACGCTATGCAGCGGGCCGTGCTTGCCATGTTCTCGAATCTATTAAGTCACCTGAGCGGGAAACGCGACCTATAACCACATTCATTTTATTCCCGGCGTCCGCTGAATTCCAATGAAGGAACGCGTGTCCTAAGTACGAGACGGTCACCCACAGCCTACGAGGCGCGAGTGGGCCAATTTGGGAGCTCGATCATTGAGAGCACGCGTCAGTGTTTTCCTGGAAATTTCACAGGAAGTGTCGCGAATTAACATACGAGATTCATTATCTGTGCGATGTCAGCCACCTGCTTGCTTCTCTTTTTAAAGACAGGCTTCCGTCCTGGGATTTCTTTCCAGTCCCCCTTCAACCAAGAAGGGGGCTTTGAAATGCCCGGCTCGCAAGTGTTTCCTTGCCAAACAGGCACAAGGGACCTCCACGCACCTTCTTCCTTACAGGTGAAATTATGGCTCATCTGCTATCAAATGAGCATGTGCCATTTCCCGCCAATCCAAGAGCAGGATGTATCCACCAATCAAGTCATAAGGACCCAAAGAGGTAGCCAAGTTTCCTCCGAGGTGTGTGCATAACAGCTCGCATGATGGATAGAACAGGGAACATCACCAAATGGTATCTGCTAGTGCACACACCTCCCCTCTGTATACACTGGAGAGAAGACTACTCGTATCTCACACCACGAGCCTCGACGTCAAGACCCTTAAAAATAGAACAAATGCCCCGGCCGGCTTGGCTCAGCGGATAGAGCAGGGGTCCTCAAACTTTTTAAACAGGGGGCCAGTTCACTGTCCCTCAGACCGCTGGAGGGCCGGACTATAGTTTAAAAAAAAACTATGGCCAAAACCGGTTTGGCTCAGTGGATAGAGCGTCAGCCTGCGGACTGAGAGGTCCCGGGTTCGATTCCGGTCAAGGGCATGTACCTAGGTTGCGGGCACATCCCCAGTAGGGGGTGTGCAGGAGGCAGCTGATCGATGTTTCTCTCTCATCAATGTTTCTAACTCTCTATCCTCTCCCTTCCTCTCTGTAAAAAATCAATAAAATATATGAAAAAAAAAAACCCCAAAAAAACGTGTGTGAGCCCTAGCCAGTTTGGCTCAGTGGATAGAACGTCAGCCTGAGGACTGAGAGGTCCCGGGTTCGATTCCGGTCAAGGGCATGTACCTGGGTTGCGGGCACATCCCCGGAGGGGGATGTGCAAGAGGCAGCTGATCGATGTTTCTAACTCTCTCTATCTCTCTCCCTTCCTCTCTGTGAAAAATCAATAAAATATATTTAAAAAACAAAAAAAACTATGAACAAATTCCTATGCACACTGCACATATCTTATTTTGAAGTAAAAAAACAAAACGGGAACAAATACAGTATTTGTATTTGCATGTGGCCCGCGGGCCGTAGTTTGAGGACCCCTGGGATAGAGGGTCACCCTTCGGACTGAAGGGCCCCAGGTTCGATTCTGGGCAAGGGCACATGCCTGGGTTGCAGGCTCGATCCCCAGTAGGGGGCGTGCAGGAGGCAGCCGATCAATGATTCTCTCTCGTCATTGATTTTCTATCTCTCTCTCTCCCTCTCCCTTCCTCTCTGAAATCAATAAAGAAATATATTTAAAAAAAATAGAATGACCACACGTGGAACGGTATGTGGCGTTATTCGTGGAAACTACAGCTATTAAACACACGTCCACATGTACACACTGCGTGTGGGTGAGAGTCTTGACTGCATTCCAGGGGGGGTGCTGTTCACCCACAGGGACACCCCCCTTTCTGTCATGGTTCAGGCGGAGAAATAACCTTCCTCTACATCAGGGGTCCTCAAACTTTTTAAACAGGGGGCCAGTTCACTGTCCCTCAGACCGTAGGAGGGCCGGACTATAATTTAAAAAGAAAGCTATGAACAAATTCCTATGCACACTGCACATATCTTATTTTGAAGTAAAAAAACAAAACGGGAACAAATACAATATTTGTATTTGCATGTGGCCCGCGGGCCGTAGTTTGAGGACCCCTGCTCTACACTGTCTTTGCAGCTTCGGCACAATTGGCTGGATGGGTTGGAAAGAAACCCGGCTCTAGGGCGAACGGCTCTGGGGCCCAGCCGTGAAGGAGTTAAGAGCGACGCCTGCCAGGGTTTCCGAGGGCCTAACAACAAAGAGCCCAGCCCTGCCCTCGCAGGGGATGGGGATGCGGTGTTTGGTTTGCTTGGGGCCATCCATCTGCTAATGTTGACGTGCAGCACAGCTAAGCTCCCGCCTACGGTGCACCCATCCTGCTGCTGCTGCTCTGTGTGTGTGTGTGTGTGTGTGTGTGTGTGTGAAAGAGAGAGAGAGGGAGAGAGAGAGAGAGAGGGAGAGAGAGATGCAGACACACACACACACACACACACACTACTGGACTAAGACAGGCTACTATGATTACAAATGCAGCCGTCTCTTTGATGCACACACATTCGATGTATCCTTTCAAGGCATTTCTCATCCTTGGAAAATGCCCCTCGGTTTCTGCAGGGCAGCACAGAAGGCAGCATCGTAGAGGACAGACGTCATCCAAACATCGCCCACGAAGCCTACAGGGTTTTGTTCTGTCACCGCATGGACAAGATTAAAACCAACGTGCAGCTCAGATCCTCACTGGACCCACCGGCGGTGGCTGCCATGACACGAGGGACCCCCTCCCCGGGGCCTCGTTAGCCTGGGGCCGCCGCCAAGCCCGCATCGAAGGGGCCAGGCCTGGGCTGTACAGATGCAGCACTAATTGGGAGCTGTCCCCCGGACCTGTCACACAGCCTCATCAACGAAACGGGAACCAGCCAGGCCCATCGGCACCTCCCCACGCGGTTCCCACGGGCCCCGGGGGGGGAGGAGATGCCCAATCGGTTCCAGCCACGAGCGAGTCACACACGCGGGCTCGGAGCCCACACAGTCCGGGGGTCGGTCCATTCTCGTCCACGGGACCCGGGTGGGGAAACGTGCCTTTTTCGCTTCTAAGCACACCCTCGGAATGTCAACAATCACCACCATCTCGTTCACATCCTCTGCAGAACAGATGAAAATTAAGTGCTTCAGTGACACGAGTCTGGCTGCAAACTGGGAGTGGAAGGCTCTTCCTGGAGCTGAGGCCCGGGGCGCATGGGGCAGGCGAACGGGCGAGTCCAGATCCTTTATTTCGATAATTTCACTGACAACAAAACGATATCCTCAAGGTCTGCCAGGCCAAGATGTTTCTTGGTACAAGAGCTGTATATATTTTTTGGTCTCAATGTGTTTGTATTGATGTCAGAGAGGAAGGGACAGGCAGAGAGATAGAAACATCCATGATGAGAGAGAGTCATGGATCGGCTGCCTCCTGCACGCCCCACACTGGGGATGGAGCCCACAACCCGGGCCTGTGCCCTTGACCGGGAATCGAACCGTGACCTCCTGGTTCATAGGTCGATGCTCAACCACTGAGCCACGCCAGCCAAGCAAGAGTTGTATATGTCTTTTCAAATCATAACCTGGGGTCTTCAAGTCATTCCTACTTAAATGGAAACAGACACCGTTAGGGCCCCGTGACGTTAGTGACTGGAGGATTATTGTGTGACGCCGGGAAGTGGCTACCGGGAGGGAAGACAGCGAGCAGATGCATGGCTATGCGCGGCCAGAAGCTAAGGACACGTGTGTCTGTGTACACAGACGGCTGCCACCTCGCGAGCACACACTCTCTCAAATGCCTGCGGCACCCTGGGAAATGACAGGGGTTGTCATCCCCATCTCCCAGGCGCCCGAAGCGAGGCTCGGGGACGCTGTGTTCTGCTCAGTGCTAAAGGCTAGGACCTTCTTCAAAGTCAGGGGTGTCTGGCTCGGAACCCCACAGCCTGGTCCCTCAGGGCCCCGCCTGACTCCTTCCAATGCAAAGGTCAGGCTGCGGCTTCGGTACCCGGTTCCCAGAGGCAGTCTGTCCCCCTTCCTCCCTGCTGCTCTGTGTACCACCTGCAGACCCGTGGGCACCGCAACCCCTCCTTCCCTGGGAATTTGCTGATTCTAGATTCTGCCTTTCACCACCTGCAACTGTCCCGAGAAATGCTCCCCTACCTCCCTGAAGATCTCAACGTGCCCAGACCCTGATGTTATTCCACTCGGAGAGATGGGGGTAAGAGAACCTCTCCTCTTCACATAGAAACCCGTTCCCAGAGGTAAATACAACCTACATGCTCCCATATCGAGGCAGCCCATCTTCTGCGAAAGTTAACTTCATAAGAGGCGAGAGCCTGAGACGGATAGGAACTGAACATCCTGGGAGCAAGACTGAGATGCCGATTACAAACCCATCAGTCGTTTACGAGTGAGTACAGTGGGGCCTTGACTTACGTGTCCCAACGAACGAGTTTTTTGAGATACCAACTGTCTCTCTGCCGATTTTTTTGCATTGAGTTGACAGAGTAATTTGAGTTAACGAGCTCCTTAACGAGCTCAGTCTCAGAATAATGAGCTCCTTAACGAGCTCAGTCTCGGAACTAATTAAAAATTAAACTCGTAAGTCAAGGCCCCACTCTAAATGTTTCCCAGCTGATGGCAGTGGGTAGAACAGGTTGCCTCACTGGCGGAATCATCATCATCATTATTATTATTATTATTTAACACTGTTAACTAGTTATTTAAATATAGTTTATAATTGATAATTTTTTTTTTTTTAGAGAGAGAGGAAGGGAGAAGGAAAGAGAAGAAACATGGATCGCTGCCTCCCGCACGCCCCCTCCTGGAGGCCCGCGGGCGGGCAGCCGTACCTGGGTGAGCCTGCGCTTCTCCCCGCTTGGCCCCTTGTGGTTGTGTAAGGTGTAGACTGGGGGGTACTGTACGAAACCGGAGTAGGCCCCACACTCGTCCTCAGTCTCCTGCACGTGGGAGAGAGACGAGGAGTGATGTCAGAACGCTGCTCCGATGACTGACCGACGCTCTTGGGTTCCTCAGCCAGGTACCCGGCACAGATGTAAATAACAAAAGAACACCCGGGCTGCACGCGTAAAGGCTCTATTTAGAAGAGTAGGTCCCCCTGCATTTTTCTGTGTCGTGAATGAACAATTTCCAGAAAAATCTCTATTTTGAGTAATTTGAGTCAAACGCGTACGAGGATCATTCACCCTCCGTCGTGACCATGAAAGTTTTGAGTGGGATTATTGTTCTCCAAAGGTACAATTTCAAAACAGAACAACCGATAAAAAAAATCTGCCGAGATGTAGTATGTAATCAAATCAAACAGACATACACACAGACGCATAAATATGCACATACATGCGATGTTCGCAGAGTCCAGTACTCACCCTCAAACACAAACCTTTGTCAATGAAGGACAAGCGTAGTGTAAAGCAGCTACTATTGGAAAGAGCTCATAGACCAGTGGTTCTCAACCTTCCTAATGCCGAGACCCTTTCATACAGTTCCTCATGTTGTGGGGACCCCTGACCATAAAATTATTTTCGTCGCTACTTCATAACTCATTTTGCTACTGTTATGAATCATAATGCAAATATCTGATATGCAGGATGTATTTTCATTGTTACAAACTGAACATAATTAAAACATAGTGATTAATCACAAACACAATATGTAATTATATATTCAATATGTGTTTTCCGATGGTCTTAGGCGACCCCTGTGAAAGGTTCGTTCGACCCCCAAAGGGGTCGCGACCCACAGGTTGAGAACTGCTGTCATAGACCAAAGGAGGGCATTCATGGCTTAATCCTGCACCCCAAATCATCTTCTTTTAAAAAATCATTAGCTTCACCCGGCCGGCTGGCTTGGCTCAGTGCTTGAGCGTCGACCTATGAACCAGGAGGTCATGGTTCGTTTCCCGGTCAAGGCACATGCTCGGGTTGCCGGCTCAATCCCCAGTAGGGGGTGGGCAAGAGGCAGCCAATCGATGACTCCCTCTCATCATTCATGTTTCTCTCCCTCTCTGCCTGTCCCTTCCTTTCTGAAATCAATAAAAATATCTACTTAAAACAAATTTTTTTTTTAAATACATAAAAAATGATCAGCTCGCAGCAAAGCATTTTGGGAGGGATAGATATACCAAGGCCATGAACTTTATGGGAACAACACATCCTGTTAGAGCATCTTTGAAGATCTCCGGAGCCCTGTGATAAAATATGCAAGCGATAAAGAGATGGCTCCGCGGGCGCACACAGGCAGGCGGTTTCCTGGGGGCTTGTTATGAAAAATCCATGCCCGAACACAGGGCTAAGCACACTTCAAAAGTCATTAAAAGCACACATCCCGTGCGATCTGCGAGGTCTGAGCGCCAACCTCTCGCAAGCGGGAGGAGGAGGCCCACCTTGTGTTTGAGCTTGCTCTTCACTTCCTTGATGCCCTGCTTGGCGTGGCTTTTTGCCTGGAAAACAAGAATACGAGTGTCGGGCTCGGAACGCTCCTTCGACCACTTGAAGAACGCGTCCCCAAGCCCTGGCCGGTTTGGCTCAATGGATAGAGCAGCCGTGGGCAAACTACGGCCCGCGGGNCGGATCCGGACCGTTTGAAATGAATAAAACTAAAAAAAAAAAAAAAGACCGTACCCTTTTATGTAATGATGTTTACTTTGAATTTATATGAGTTCACACAAACACTCCATCCATGCTTTTGTTCCGGCCTCCGGTCCAGTTTAAGAACCCATTGTGGCCCTCGAGTCAAAAAGTTTGCCCACCCCTGGGATAGAGCGTCAGCCTGCAAACTGGGTTCAATTCTCGGTCAGGGCACATGCCTGGGTGGGTTGTGGGCTCGATCCCCAGTGTGGGGCGTGCAGGAGGCAGCCGATCCATGATTCTCTGTCACCACTGATGTTTCTATCTCTCTCTCCCTCTTCCTGCCTCTCTGAAATCAATACAAATATGTTTAAAAATAACATGAGGAGCCATTGTTAGCTTTTATAAATAAAACTAGAGGTCCAATGCACGAAAATTCATGCAAGAGTAGGCCTTCTTCCCCCGGCTTCCCTCCAGCACCCGGGATCCAGGCTGGCTTCCCCCAGGCCACCCGCAGGCACCTGGGACCCCGGCTGGCTTCCCTCCAGCCCCAGCTTCGTCAGGAAGGACATCCGGAATGACGTCCGGTCTAATTAGCATATGACCCTTTTATTATTATAGATATGCTCTCTATATAATGACACCATTCGAGCACTTGGATTTCTTTTGTTCAGTGTTATTTCTGATTTTTGACCATCGTATTTCAAAGGAAAGTAGGGAACATTCGAGACTGACAGGTCTCTCGGCTAAAACCACGCCGAAAAATTTTACCGGTGGGGTTTTCAAGTATCCAATGAAGACTCACGTATTTATACGCCGTCCGCACCGCAGGGGTCGCTCTGGTCATCGCGGAGTTGAACAGGGCGCCTCCTTTCTGCAAAGGAAACACAGACACTCATTTCCAAATACGGTCGACCAGATGACCCTGGAAACAAGCACGAGTAATAGGGTAAAAAAAAGCTTTAGTCACAGGTGAAACGAAGGCCTACAAAACAGCAACGATGAGAGAGACTCATGGACCGGCTGCCTCCTGGACAGCCCCCACTGAGGATGGAGCCCACAACCCAGGCCTGTGCCCTTGGCCGGGAATCGAACTGTGACCTCCTGGTTCATAGATCGATGCTCAACCACTGAGCCACGCCCGCTGGGCTCACCTTGGAAGGTGAAGCCTACTGCAGCGATACGGCCAGTAACAGGTCTATATTTAAAGCATCATAAAAAAGAAATACGACTGTTTTCATGTTGGGCAATAAAGTCTCGATTTGTGGAAGAGGGGCTTTATATATTTGAAAAAACCGTATTAACAAAAAAACTGTACCGGAAAGGGAAAAAGTCCCCCCCAAATCTCACTATCCCACCCAATTCCCTGTTTTGGAATAGAATTCAAGGTGGCAGTGAAATCTTGCTTTTTCAAAAGAAGCCATCTCTCTCCGGCCAAAAGCTTTCCATTGGAAATCGTATTCATAAATACAAGCAAGCTATAAGCCTGAAACAAAGATGTTTAAATGTGAGAACAAACACATTGAGAAGACCGCCAATACACTGCATACTTTGGCTGAACCTACCTAACCCATAGATAGAGAGTGGAAAGAGAAGAAATTCTGGAAGGCTATCATTACCTTGACCGTATGTACCCATTGCTGATAGGACCTCGGGCTCCCTGGAAGAGGGAAAAATAAGATGTCAGGAATATTTGACCAGAAATAAATCCAGACCAAAATTTATCAAGAACGAGGACTGCCAGGAATTTAGCAAGCAACTTTTACTTTTCTGCAATGTGGTGGACGCAGCCATGAAATGCCATGAGAAAGAATAAACTGTTCTAATTCTTCGAACAATAATCACTATTTTTAAGCACAGACACTTTTTCTTCACTCACAGATGAAGCCAAGACGTTAAAATATGCTGCCGTCTTTAATTTTTTAATAGTGTCTTCAGAGAGGGAAAAATACCATCTCTCTTTTGAAAGCCAAGATGTCCGAATCTTTTAAAAACTGATTTTTCAATGTTTTGTGTCTCTTTTACCTTTTTTTTTTGCCTCTTTAACACAATCAGGTTCGTCTTAAGATAATATTTCAAGTGGATAAGATAAAAAAAACACACAACAACTATAAGCAAATTGAGAAATGCAGAGGACCTTGAGAACAAAAAAGATTCTCTATGGATGTTCGATATTCATTTTCATGGACAACAAATCTGATTTCAATGCAATTCAACTGCGGCTCCCGTTGGAAAACAGTCTCTAGTTGAGAACCCAAGTGTGAGAGATTCACGCCAGGAGGCGGCTTCTAGGCCGCTGGTCATCACAGTCACTGGAAAGCTCAGAGGCAGACAAATCCAGTCCTAATAACACCAGTGATCGCATATCCGGCTCCAAAGATGGCCATTTAGTCGATAAAAGGATATCAGAAGCCCCACAGCTCAACGGAAGGCATGCCCTATAGCAGTGATGGCGAACCTTCTGAGCTCGGCGTGTCAGCATTTTGAAAAACCCTAACTTAACTCTGGTGCCGTGTCACATATAGAAATTTTTTGATCTTTGCAACCATAGTAAAACTTACATTTTTGATATTTATTTTATATATTTAAATGCCTTTTAACAAAGAAAAATCAACCAAAAAAATGAGTTCGTGTGTCACCTCTGACACGCGTGTCATAGGTTCGCCATCACTGCCCTATAGCAACTGACTGAGCCAGATTTCATCGGCCTTCCTGGTTGTTTAATTTTAATATATTTCTTATTGATTTCAGAGAGGAACAGAAAGGAAGAGGGAGAGATAGAAACATCCATGATGAGAGAGAATCATGGATCGGCTGCCTCCTGCACGCCCCACACTGGGGATGGAGCCCACAACCCGGGCATGTGCCCTGACCGGGAATCGAACCGTAACCTCCTGGTTCCTAGATCGATGCTCAACCACTGAGCCACGCCGGCCGGGCTGCCTTCCTGGTTGTTTAAATGCTTAAAGCAACGTCCCAACGGCTACCCAGCGAGTATCTGGTTCACAGAATCCCTAAAACAGTTCATCTTTTTAAAATGGAGACAAAATTGACCCAAATAACATTATATCTATAGCTCACATTCAGCCCTTTCCAATTTTGTTCTCAAATTTTGTTTTTTACCTCCGTGACATTATTTGAGTTGTACTTTTCAACTCTAAAATTGGGCCCAGCCGGTGTGGCTCAGTGGGTTGAGCGTCGAACTATGAACCAGGGGGTCACCGTTCAATTCCCTGGTTGGGGCACGTGCTCGGGTTGCCGGCTCGGTCCCCTGTGTGGGGCGTGCAGGAGGCAGCTGATCCATTATTCTCTCTCATCACAGATGTTTCTATCTCTCTCTCTCTGCCTCTCTCTTCCTCTCTGAAATCAATAAAAATATATTTTTTTTAAAAAAAGAATCTGGAATTATGTGGCGCAGGGCAAACTAGAAGTCCCTAAGAAAACTGCCTAAGATGATAGGAAAACATGCTGTATAATTTAGGTAGAAACCTTTTTTTTCTTTTTTTTTAATGTCTAAAGGATGCTTGTCTCTTTAAATTTCGTGCTTTTAAGATCCTAGGCTCCTATTAGCACAAAATTGAAGAGACAAGCACATTATTCTTTGAAAATGTTCTTTTTTAAAGGCTGTTTTTCTCCTTAAAAAATGCATCTGAATGCCAAAAACGAAAGAAAAAAAGGAGGAAAAAAAAAATCCCCAAGACCTTCTGTTCGAGTAACAGGATTATGGGAAGAATCAGCATTTTTTGAGAAAATTCTTCACATTGTTCCTGTTCATCAAAACAGCGATTTTTCTCACCCTCAAGGACAGAATCTCTGGTCTGCGCCAAGCCTCTCTCTCCTATGTACTTGTTTAAATTCCAGTCATTTGGAGCGTCTTATCCCCAAACATGTAAATTGGTCTAAATTGCTCGGTGTGGCCAAAAAAATGACACTCAAACTGATGATTAGTTACCGCCCCTTCAAATTCCTCCGCTACCTTCGTCAGTAAGACGGGAGACAGGACTGCCCGGCCGGCGTGGCTCAGTGGCTGAGCGTCGACCTATGAACCGGGAGGTCACGGTTCGATTCCCGGTCAAGGGCACGTGCCCGGGTTGCAGGCCGATCCCCAGTGTGGGGGGCACAGGAGGCAGCCGCTCCATGATTCTCTCTCATCACGGATGTTTCTATCTCTCTCTCCCTCTCCCTTCCTCTCTGAAATCAATTTTAACAAAAATAGATCAAAAAAAGAAGAATCCAAAACCCTTTGCGTTTTTCAAGAACGTGGTTGGCATGAAGTCGTACTGAAAATGCAGTCCCCAAGTCAGGTGCCTGCTGGGGACCGCTATCCCCCATCCTTTTTTTCAAACAATAAGACCTACAGTGACATCGGTAGGGACCGCCCCTCTCTTGGGGAAGCCACCAAAGCCACCTGGCCCCGCTCCATCGCCTGGAACGGGGACCCACTCACAATCCATCCACATGAAAGGCTCACGCCCTATTACTGTCACCCATGTCACCTTCCTCCCAGGGGTGCCGCCAGCCCCACGGGGCACAGAGATAATGAGAGGGCAGTTATGTAAATACCCAATCGATGCCTCCAGCAATTTGTCCAGGAGCTGACAATGCTTTGCTTGTCTGAGGTGAAAAGTATTAAAAAAAAAAAAGTCTTATTTTAACACAAAAGTCCCATTGAAGCTAAATTCCTCCCAGTGAACTGAGGGGAGCCGGGAGGTGGGGGGCTCCGGGTTCGGCACCTGCAGAGTCAAGTTCGCTAAGTTTTCCCCAAAAAATAAGAGCTTCCAGGAAAATTCTGTGCTTCCTTCGGGCCAAGGCCCACCGCGCTGGGCTCCCTTTACGTCTTTAACTAACGGATAGACGGCTCCGATGGCTTTTCTGTTTCCATGCTGCATAAATAGATCTCATTTAAGAGTAAAATTCACCGTGGGGGCATCTTTAGAAGAGTGCTATTTGTCTTTTCACGTCTTCTTTAAAAAATATATTTTTATCGATTTCAGAGAGGAAGGGAGAGGGACAGAGAGCGAGAAACATCAATGATGAGCTCTGGCCGGTGTGGCTCAGTGCATAGAGCGTCAGCCTGGGGACTGAAGGGTCCCGGGTTCAAGTTCGGTCAAGAGCACGTCCCTGGGTTGCAGGCTCCAGCCCTGGCCCTGGTCAGGACGGATGTGCGCGGGAGGCAACCCATCGATGTTGACATCTCTCACATCGACGTTTCTCTCTCTGTGTCTCTCCCCTTCCCTACCACACTCTCTGAAAAAAAAAAAAATCAACGGGAAAAGATCCTCAGGTGAGGATGAACAATAACAACAAAAGAAGGTCACAACCGCTACAAAATAGACTCACTGAGTGATCAAGAAGCCACGTGGTTCCAACCTCTCTTTTCAGAGGGCAGGGCCATGTACCCTGTCTGTGGCCTGCTCCCCGGGCAGTAGCATCCCTCGTACGTCCGAGCAGACAGCGCTAGCCCGGAGGACGGGCAGGGAGAGCCCAGCGCCTGCCTGTCTGTGTGTTTATGTCCAGAAATAGCGGGCGGTGACCCAAACCATCACCCCTTGGGGGGCCCCTCCACCCCAACGCCGCGAGTCACGGACACAGGCAAAGGAAGTGGATGGATGGGGCGGCCCCTCTGAGGCAAGAAGATGCCTCTGACACATCACCCGTTCAGGGGGAAACAGCGGGCATCAAGCCGCTGCTGCCAGACACAGGGCAGACGGATCCTCTGGAAGACGGGTCCTCGCCCGGGACGTCGTCTTTACCTCCAGAAAAGCCCCCGGAGGTGATCTCCTCCTCGAAGGCGTCGGAGAAGCCCTTTCCTGCGTTCAGCTTTGCCAGCCGCCCGTCGATGAACTGAAATGGAAGAGAGTCGGATGGGTTCATCGTCATGGCTCTCCTCAGAGTAAAGGCTCACATTTATCAAAGACGAGCAGCAGACACTCACAGAAACATAATTATGCACACGCACAAATACACACATCTACACTAATAAAAGAGAAATATGTAAATTGGTCATCACTCCGCTACGCCCACCAGTCAATCAGGATGAGTATGCAAATTAACCCAACAAAAATGGCGGTTAATGTGCATACACAGGCGCGAAGCGAAGACTGAAGGCTCCGGCCAAGTGAAGACTGAAGATGACTGAAGACTGAAGAGGCTTGTCTTCTCCGCTGCGGCTGGACCAAAGGACTGGGTCCCAGGTACCGAAGGGAAACCGGTGCCGGCAGCCAGGGGAAGGAAGGCCTATTGTGCAAATCTTTGTGCAACAGGCCTCTAGTATATATATATATATATATATATATATATATATATATATATACACACACACACACAGACACAGGACAAGAAAATGCTCACAGAATTGCAATAGCCACGACTCAGGAACAGCAGCTCATTATTTAAATATAAATGCACAGACTAACTTCACGAATGGGAATCGGAAACTGCAGGAGGGCCCGGCCGGCGTGGCTCAGTGGTGGAGCGTTGACCTAGAAACCAGGAGGTCAGGGTTCGATCCCAGTCAGGGCACAGGCCCGGGTTACGGCTCCATCCCCAGTAGGCGGCGTGGAGGCAGCCGGTCCATGATTCTCTCTCATCATTGATGTTTTTATTTCTCTCTCTCCCCTCTCTGAAAAATCAATCAATCAATCAATCAATGTGTATACATATGGAAAGTGCAGGAAGAATGATCCAGGCTCTGGGCAGCTTGCTCAGTGCACAGGAGTCTGCACGGAGGCCTGCTGGCCCCTCCCGGCCTCCGTGGCCACAGTATCCGCTCGGGGCGTAGCTGCAAAGCTTACATGAACTTAACCTGACGGATGCACTTCACAGGGATGCACAGTCACTGACACAGGCAGCATCCAACGGGTGTCAGACCCCTGTACCATGGAGATCAAGTTCCTCCAGAAAAACTCAGCACCCTCATCTAACCCATCCTGTCCCGAAATATAACACAGCAGAGGTGATTCGAACTGCTTACCAACAAGTTAGCATACCTCTCCTTTTTAAAAATACACTTGTATCGATTTCAGAGAGGAAGGGGGAGGGAGAGACATAGAAACATCCATGGTGAGAGAGACTCATCGATCGGCTGCCTCCCGCACGCCCTACACTGGGGATGGAGCCCGCAACCCAGGCATGTGCCCTGACCGGGAATGGAACCATGACCCCCTGGTTCCTAGGTCGACGCTCACCATCATGGCCGGGCTGTCATGTGTGGAATTATTCATTCCATCCTCCCTTAGGTCAGAGGTAGTCACTTCTAACGCGGGCATCCCTGCTCCACAGAATAAACGGCTAATTCATAAGAAAAGAGGTTGAAAGCGCTTGCAACATTCGGCCTGCACCCATTCCCAGCCCAGCATTATCCATCAAGCATCCTTTTGAAAAAACACACACACACACACACACACACACACAAGGCGAGGCAGAGAGATAAATATAAAGCGATCCGTCCCCAGCGAAGGCATCCTTTTAAAGGCCTCCACTCGCCTGAAGAGATTAAGACCACGGGACTTTCTAAAAGGTTTCCATTTCTGTGTTTACTGGAAATAATCCCCCCCTTTTACTTGGAGTGGGACGGCTCAGGTCTGGAGAGAGATAAATCCCCGACCATCCCCTGATGGCGCGTTTCTGGGGGTGAGTGAGTGCTGGGGGTGACGGCCCTGCCGTGCGACCCAACAGCCATCCATCACCCGCCTAAACGCCTCGTGTTATCGCCGACCGGGCCGCCAAGCCCACCAGGGACGGCCAGACACGTCTCAGCCGCATGCTTCATGAGGATGGGTCTGGGGGCGCGCACCCCCTCATAGTATGAGCGCCCACACAAACACAGGCACCCCCGGGGGCAGCTGGGCCGTGGGCCTCACGGCGGGAATGCTGAAGGGCAAGAGTTCTTCCAACTCCCTTTTTCTATTTTTGCCTCAAAAACAGCTTCTTTTCCCCTCCAAGTGGAGTTGGTTCCCGGCCACACCTCCCCTCCTAATAACTCCCTTGCATTTCACAGTGAGAAAAAGAAAAAAAAAAAGAAAAAGATAAGAACAGGTTTGGCTACCGTGGCACAGAAATAAATTGTGAACGAGAAAACAGCCTGTGTTGGAAAGCGATGGTTTTATAAAGGCCTTAACCTTGGGTAACAGTTAGGAAACACACAACCCTAGGCCAGTGGTCGGCAAACTGCGGCTCGCGAGCCACATGCGGCTCTTTGGCCCCTTGAGTGTGGCTCTTCCTAAGCCTTAGGAGGACCCTGATTAAGTTAATAACAATGTACCTACCTATAGAGTTTCAGTTTAAAAAATTTGGCTCTCAAAAGAAATTTCAATCGTTGTGCTGTTGGTATTTGGCTCTGTGGACTGATGAGTTTGCCGACCACTGGCCTAGGTCATTGGAAGACATGAGTTTTGAAACAGTGACTTGGTATTGAGAGGAATGACAAGAAACACTGCGAATAACAACGAAAGTGCCCGAGACAGGACAGAAAATGAGACGGCAGTAAGTTTTTAAAGAAATGCTCTACATCTTAGATGGTGTTTACGTAAATTTTCCTATTTGGCTTTTAGTCCAGAGCATCAGCCCGAGCACTGAAGGGTCGCATGCTGGTTTGATTCCGGTCAAGGGCACGTACCCCGGTTGCAGGCGCATGTGGGAGGCAACCAATCGATGTGTCTCTCTCTCTCTCTCTCTCTCTCTCTCTCCCTTTCTCCCTTCCACTCTCTCTAAAAATCAACAAAAAAAATATCTTCGGGTGAGAATTAAAACTAGTAATAATAAAGGCTCAAAAAGATTGTTCAGGGCAGAGGGGGTCCGTGGAGCAGCTCTTTGCAGGCTGGGGAACAGGAAGTCGGGTGCTCTTGTGTGTGCTAACCTAAAGCACAGAAGCCAACTCCCAGAAGCGACACACTAGACACAACCACACACCCAAACGCGTTTTCAGTCCGGAGGAAAAATGACCGTGTTGCAAAAAAATGATCTATTAGCAGCCCCTCTTGGACACGAAGATAACTAAGCTAATAAAATCCACGCCCCGAGAGCTAGAGAAAAAGACCTTTTAAGTGAACCAGAGATCATCCCACAATTTAAAAAAATATTCTAAAAAAACTAAACTACTTTTAAAATATATTCATTTCTTAGGGGTCTCTACATTTCCCTTTCTTCGGGGCTAAAAAAGAACCAGGTAGTCTGATTTAAATATTTCACCTTATAAATGCTCCGTAAACCTTGACAGGTTAGTGAAAACTACGCTAAAGCGTTATAATAAATTAAGTCATCAGCTACTTATGGGCACCTGCTAATGGCGAGAGGTTCAGCCAGTCGCTGTATATATACACACGGCCTGTTGTAAAAAGTGGGAACATGCCGGGCCAGTCTCGAGCTTAAATCCAGAGAACGGAGTACGTGAAGGAGTAGAAATATATTGTTATTTTTATTTCCTCGCCAAGATTCAGTGGTCATGTGACAGTTAACCTATCACATGCTAAATTAGACTGCCAGGGCATAATGACCCACAAAGCATGTGAAGAGTATAAGAAGCCCATTCAGCGCTACTTATTATTAGACCTAATAATTTAAAAGCAGCATCGGTGGGACAATAGCGCCCCCCCAGGAATATCAACAGACAGACATGAAATAATTTTCTCCAGCACGAAGTCTGTTGAACTTCATGACCATCGGCCCGAAGGATCCATGAATTCAATCATTCAATAAGCACGTAATGGCATGTCTGCTACACACCGGGCACTTTTCTAAGCGCCTGAAATACTGAAAATGAATAAAACAGACCCAAATCCAAGTCTTGGTGATGCCACAACAGCTGGTGAGGGCGGGGGGGGGGGGGGGAGGGATGG
>JAWPEG010038709.1:1530035-1563217 GCA_035771395.1 Myotis vivesi | reverse complement strand
GGGGGGGGGGAGGGATGGAGGGGGAGAGAGAAATAGCAAGAAATAATGTGATCCATTACTTAGTACGTGAGAAGGTGCTGAGTGTTGGGAAATAAACTCAGATTGTGTGGGGGAGGCTGGGACTGTGGGGCAGGCACTTTCCATTTCAAATAGTGAGGCTGGGCCCTGGCCGGTGTGGCTCAGTGGATAGACCATCGGCCTGCGGACTGAAGGGTCCCGGGTTCGATTCAGATCCAGGGCACATGCCCGGGTTGCAGGCTCAATCCCCAGTGTGGGGCGTGCAGGAGGCAGCCGATCCATGATTCTCGCTCATCATGGATGTTTCTCTCTCTCCCTCCCTTCCTTTCTGAAATCAATAAAAATAAATAAAACATAAAAAATGCGAAAATGCATCCTCGTGCTGCTATTCTTGCGGCTGCAGGGTCTCCATTGCCCGCCTGGGTCACATTACACGTTTACTCCCTTTTCAGTTGCCGCCTCGCCTCCGTTCCCGCGACAGATGTGTTCTCACACCCCGCAACGGCGTGATCTCCAGCTCCGCTAATGCATGTGCTGATCTCGGCTATAAATTACGTACCGTACCTAACCAACTATGTGTTTCTTTAAAAAAAAAAAAAAAGATGAATAGGAAGGTGTGGAGATTTATCAGAATTTATTGTTATGTTAAAAGCTTTCTAAAATCTCCCCCAAATCTCCAGCGAACATAAAAGGGGCACGTTTGGCTCCTGACCCGTCTCTCTGATCCAGGATCTTATTCAAGTCGGAGGAAGTGGGTCAGAGCACAAGACATAAAGGCTCTGGATCACAGCGAATTCCCACTCTGCACAGCACGTCCTCACGCGACGACTGCAGGTTTAACATGGCGGACACCACGCCCGGCCGGTGTGGCTCAGGGGTTGAGCATCAACCTATGAACCAGGAGGTCAGGGTTCGATTCCCGGTCAGGGCACAGGCCCGGGTTGGGGGCTCGATCCCCAGTGTGGGGCGCGCAGGAGGCAGCCGATCCGTGATTCCCTCTCATCATGGATGCTTCTCTCTCTCTTTCTCCCCTTCTCCCTTCCTCTCTGAAATCCATAAAAATATATTTAAAAAGTAAAAAAGGGCAAGAAACCAACACAGGTGCGAGGCTGCTGAGGGACCCCAGGTAAGAGGCCTGGATAGAAAGGCTCGGGCCTCGGGAGGCAGCGGCTAAAGAAAGATGGAGCTGTCAGGGCTGGGGCTTAGGAAGCGGTTTCTGGGACGCCTTCCAAGTCCATTATCTAAAGAGGAGCCGATCCAAATGGAGCCGCTATCACCGCCCACATTCTGTTTATTTCACGGTATCGGGGAATGTTCGCGTCGGAAGGTATCTCGGACGCGGTGGCACTGAGGGCTGACTCATGTTACAGGGGCCCCAGGAGGTTAAGGAGTGGACAGTCAAGAAAAACAGCCCACGACTGGCGAATCTAGAAACGTTCAAAAACAGGGTTTTTTTCCTTTTTTTTAAAAAAAAAATATATTTTATGAAATATATTTATATTCAGAAGGTTTCTCCATTTGCATGTGCTCATTCGAGTCTTTTGCACAATTAGATTGGATATGATTCTTTACTGACACATAGAAGTTTGTTTGTTTTTTTATATTCTAGATTCCAAATTCTTGGATGGTTCACAAGTATTGCAAATATGGTGTCTTTTTTTTTAATATATATTTTATTGATTTTTTTACAGAGAGGAAGGGAGAGGGATAGAGAGTTAGAAACATCGATGAGAGAGAAACATCGATCAGCTGCCTCCTGCACATCTCCCACTGGGGATGTGCCCGCAACCCAGGTACATGCCCTTGACTGGAATCAAACCCGGGACCCTTCACTCCGCAGGCCGACGCTCTACCCACTGAGCCAAACTGGTTAGGGCAAATATGGTGTCTTTTAATGGCCAAAAGTTTTTTATTTCAATGGACTCAAAGGTGTGTTAGCTATTCGCTTATGTCTTAGGAAACGCGTTTCTATCTTCAAAGTAGTGAACATGTCAGTTTGGCCCGGCCGGTGTGGCTCAGTGGTTGAGTGTCAACCTATGAACCCAGGAGATCACGGTTCGATTCCCGGTCAGGGCACATGCCCTGGGTTGCAGGCTCGATCCCCAATAGGGGGCGTGCAGGAGGCAGCTGATTGATGATGATTCTCAACACTGATGTTTCTCTCTCTCTCACTCTCCCTTTCTCTCTGGAATCAATGAAAGTATTTTTTAAAAATAGGTGCTTTTTGTAACTATATAAAAAAAAAACTTATTGCATTGGACGGAACTTGCTCTAATGATACGACTCTAGTCGTGGAGTTCTGATGGTCAGAGGGACGGAGTCAGTTAGATCAAGCATGTCAAACTCGCGGCCTGCGGGCGGCATACAGCCCACAATGAACATTTTTGCGGCCCAGCCAATATAACGGTACGCAAGAAACATTTTAATAAAAATTTCCTAACTTAATTTTTACAATATCCTGTTATCCATCATTATTCATAACGAACTACACGTTCGCTAATGACTGATGACTATCATCGTGTTGCATTCATTTCCCTTACGCGCAGGCATACAATTTCTCTCCACTAATATCGGCAGCGAATATTTTAGCAGCCGATGGCCACGCCATTCATCTTGGACTTGTTTGGTGTGCACAACAGGAAATATTTCGCTTTCGGAGAATGAGAAAAATAGGTTTATTTGCGTGACGCTTATTCATTTGTGTAGTTATTCAGTGTCTGGTAAGTCAATGTTCAAGAACAAATATTCATTTTTATTAGAGTGTTCTATGACTTTTTGTTAGCAATGACTCACTTATTTCAGTCTTTTGTATTCAGCACATCTCTATCGAAATAAACCCATGTTTCTATGAACATGGAAGCTTTTGTGGTTTTTTTGTGGCCCACGTACGCTTACACCTTGTTGATTTGGCCCGAGTTAGCCTTTGCGTTTGACATGCTTGAGTGAGATCTTCTACCCGCCCACCCCATCCTTGACCCCCACAGAATGTGACCTTCACAACTGACTTAGGACACAGACAGGGGGCACGGTCTCACCTTGATGGATAAAGACACAGAAGGGCACTAATCCTCACGGAGGGGGCCCACCCTCACCTGCTTGAACAGCTGCAGGTTCACGGCCGTCTCCAGGAATTGCTTCATGGGGCTGGAGCGGTGCCTCACAAAGCTCTCCTCACAGAAGGTGACGGGCTCCCCCTGGAGGGAGAGAGGAGGTCAGGGCGTCCGTAGGCGGGAAACCGGACAACCAGGGGGTCCGGGCTGCCTGTCGCTACTTGAGCCAACTCAGCACAGACAGGGTTGAGTCCTCCACAGATGAGCGTTCATTCCAATAAAGCCGGCAGCATGGGAGAGCCGCCGTTGGAAATGGTTAGGGGCAACACAGCCTACTGGGGACTAGCTACGACCTCACTGCCCAACCCCGGAGCCCCACCCAGCCCACATGGCCGTCCCCCACGCCTGTGATCCCTGCTTCCCCGTGTCATCTTTGTCCTCCTACCCTACAGAGGCAGCTGGCTATGGGGGCTGCAGAGCAGCTTTTTGTGGATGACCTGCTGCTGTGGAGGTCAGGGTTCGAGTCCCGATCAGGGCACATGCCCGGGTTGTGGGCTCGATCCCCAGTAGGGAGTGTGCCGGAGGCAGCGATTCATGATTCTCTCTCATCATTGATGTTTCTATCTCTCTCTCCCTCTCCCTTCCTCTCTGAAATCAATTAAAAAATGTATTTTTTTTAAAGAAAAGCAAATGCAAATTGATATCGCGACGCAAGGCAGGCTCACGGGTTTGTATCTCAGCGCGTCTCGGTAGCATCCGAACAGAGCGGCCTGCGCCCTGAGGAAGGCCCGGGCCACCCCGTCCCCCGTGGCCGTGGACTGCTTCTTCAGCTTCGTCTTCAGGGCCGAGACCTGCGGGATAGAGAGGAGCCGTTACATCAGTGGTTCTCAACCTTCTGGCCCTTTCAATACAGTTCCTCGTGTTGTGACCCAACCATACAATTATTTTCGTTGCTACTTCATCACTGTCATGTTGCTACTGTGATGAATCGTCATGGAAATATCTGATATGCAGGATGGTCTTAGGCGACCCCTGTGAAAGGGTCGTCGACCGCAAATGGCTCCGTGCGCTCCCTTCTCCTGTCTCCCGAGGCCTCTTGACATCAACGAGCTTTAATTGTTTTACAGGAAACTGCTCGGAAGCCGCTTCTGTGCCCATTTTTTTAGCCATTACAACAGATGTCTACCTGTCTTGAGAGGTGTCTACCCTCCATTTCAGCCCTAAAAAGCTCCTGGTTCCAGGTCCTCTGGGATCCCTTCCCATTGAATCTTATTTTTGGAAGCCTCGCCTGCATATGGGATTTTCCGATCCCTTGCTGAATAGTTCTGAGCATCTATAATAATCAAAGCGCCATATGCTAATTAGACCAGACGTCCTTCCGGGTGTCCTTCCTTCCGGACAAAGCTGCAGCGGGGCGAGGGCGCGGCAGAATTTTGTGCATTGGGCCTCTAGTTATGACATAAAAAAGGGGAATGAAGGTAAAGTTATTGAGAACCTACGGTGAGTAGAGAACTGTGTTGTGCAAATGGTATACCTGGTCTCCTTTAAATATGTTTTTATTGATGTCAGAGAGGAAGGGAGAGGGAGAGAGAGAGAGAAACATCAACGATGAGAGAGCATCATGGATCGGCTGCCTCCTGCACACACCCCACGCTGGGGATCGAGCTGGTGGCAACCGGGGCACATGCCCTGACCGGGAATCGAACCGTGACCTCCTGGTTCCTCGGTCGATGCTCAACCACTGAGCCACACTGGCTGGGCAAGAAGGAATATTTTTATTTTCTGACGCAAGCGGTCCTGACTCCTCTTGTCGATGACGGTTGTCACGGAAGGGTCAACCTAATTAACAACTCAACTTTGAATAATGCTAATGAGAGAGGAACACAGCGTCCGAGGAGAGACCAGCTCTACAGGTGACAAACCTTCACAGGAGTGACATTTTCCAGGGAAAAGTCACGGTGACTCTGATCTGATCAAAGGGAGGGACCCCCACTGGGTCCAATTATACCCACAGTTTGGAGAAAATGATTGAGTCTGGATATTCATCACCTATGCAGCAAGGCCTGTGTCCTGTGGGTTGCCTCCCAATAGCTGATCTTTTCCGTTTCTACCCAAGCCCCCTAGATGCAGATGGAAGTTTATTTTTTTTAAAGAATCTGCCTTTTATTTCACGTGTGAATTTGAACAGGGCGGGGATGGGATGTGATTAACATTTTATTTTTCTTGTTTAAAATATACTTGTATTGATTTCGGCGGGGAAGGAAGAGGGAGAGGAAGAGAGAAACATCCATGATGAGAGAGAATCATGGATCGGCTGCCTCCTGCAGGCCCCACACTGGGGATCCAGCCCACAACCCGGGCCTGTGCCCTGACCGGGAATCAAACCCTGACCTCCAGGTTCATAGATCGATGCTCAACCACTGAGCCACACCAGCCGGGCATCACTGCTTAATTTGTGCTGATTTCGTCTGGGCTTCACCTAGAAATTTCAGGGGCCTCCATGTACTGTTAGACACAATGAGGATTTTAGCAGAACTGAACTGTGGCAAACCTGGAACGAATGGACTATTCTCTGGGGCCCTTTTTTTTTTCTTGATGACAACGTAACCTATTAAACCTTCATGTTGGATTAGAGGGAAGAGCCAAAGAATTCGCCCTGTCTGTTGACTATCTCTAGCTGGGAGAGTGCTGTTTGTTTATATACCTACCCTTTTTTTTAAAAAAAAAAAAAAAAGCTCATTTAAAACACTCTTTGAAAAAGCCCATTCTTTCCCAAACTTATTCCCACATTAATTAACTCGCTTGAATGCAACTATCTAAACAATTTATTTAAAGTCAGCGTTGTTGTTATTGTTTCTAGCTCTTTAGTCTTTTCATGGTTTTTGGTGACTGAGAACAATTCATGCCTTTTTTTTTTAAATATATTTTTTTAATTGATTTCAGAGAGGAAGGAAGAGGGAGAGAGAGATAGAAACATCCATGATGAGAGAGAATCATGGACCGGCTGCCTCCTGCACGCCCCCTATTGGGGACCAGGCTCGAAACCTGGACATGTGCCCTTGACCAGGAATCGAACCGGTTCAGAGGTCAATGCACTGAGCCACACCAGCTAGGGTGCCTTTTCTTTGTATCACAATAAAAACATCAACCTGTTCCTTCAGGGGCAGTTGAGAGCCTTGAGGGGAGATGCCCGGGATTTTAAACGACTCATTTTATGTCAAGGCCTCTTCAGCGTTTCCGTAACGACAGACACTTCACACACACGCACCCGTCCTGTACAGAACGCACCGCGATTCCCAGCGAACCGCACGAGGACTCTTACAGATACCTATTTTCTACACATCCCTCCTTTTTTTTTTTTTTAATATATTTTATTGATTTTTTACAGAGAGGAATGGAGAGGGATAGAGAGTTAGAAACATCGATGAGAGAGAAACATCGATCAGCTGCCTCCTGCACATTCCCTACTGGGGATGTGCCCCCAACCCAGGTACATGCCCTTGACCGGAATCGAACCTGGGACCTTTCAGTCCGCAGGCCGACGCTCTATCCATTGAGCCAAACCGGTTTGGCAACACACCCTCCTTATATGACACAGGAAATCATTTTCCAATAGAGTTACAGGCCAGATGAGAATGAGTGGTTCAGACAGTGCAGAAAATCCGAATTTACCTCCAACAGGCCATCGTGACGTGTCCGTAACAAGATTGAAAAGGAGAGAAGCTTGGATATGGAATCTTAGAAGAGTTAACCCATGGCCCCGGGAGTCACGGTTATGGGAGAGGGACCTCGGTCTGGGGTGTGGGGCATGAATCCGAGGGTCAAAACCCATATCACCTAAAGCTCTAAAAACACCATGAACGGCACCGTCTCTGCGCCTTCATCTTCAAAACAGGAGACCTGAGACAGGTCACCTGTCTCAGAGTATATTATTAGTAGTAGTAGTAGTATTTACGATTTACTGAGTTAAAATGAAAGACAGGGAAGCAATATAGGTCCAAATCCACCTGCCTAGTAATGGACATTCCGACGCACGTAACTGTCAGATGCCCACTCTTAACCTGCTTTCAGGTACAAGAGCGAGCTGGCCGTGGTTTTATCTTAACAGTCCCCTGGAGACGGATTTCCTGCATCTCGTCATGATTCTAATTAGCTTCATTTCCCAGCAGGCGGGTCGCCCTATTTATTTCTGAAATAATAACCACGGTGCAAGGTACTTGTCCAAGTGTCAATGACGATAAAAATTAAAACACGCAGTAATAGCTTAGAAATACAGTATTTTAAGTGAGTATATAATTGACACGATATGTGTGTTGATATTTGGAATGGGGGAGGGGGGAGCAGGCGGGGNCCCCCCCCCCCCCCCCCCCCCCCCCCCCCCCCCCCCCCCCCCCCGTCTCCATAGTGCATTTTCTTAAACTAAAGTGACCTCATTTGAGATTTCACATGTTCTGTTTAATCAGACTGGTTCTTCTCCCACCCCTCGCTTCAGAACATAACACAATAACACAAACTTCAATTGATATTGTTTCTAGCCCTAACATGGCCTTTTTTTTATTTCCAAACACTCAAACTACATCTGTTTGAAAGTCTCCATATTTGGCACAGCCAATAAAAAAATAAAATCACACACAAAAATTAAAAAAAAACTACAACTAAAAACATCACAATGTCCTCACAGGCCAACACGGCGACAGCCTCTCTGAATGGACCCCCAGCTTTTAAAAGCGACCCCGCATAATAATCAATATCGTTAAAATCATTCCCCATCCAACCTGCGCTCCGTTTCCTTTGAGCGCCCCAAATCTGTAGAGAAATGATGAAATCGAAAAACAAGTGTTCGTGTCAGAAGACAGAACGGGAGTTTCTCTCCCCTGCCCCCCCACCCCACCCCCTTAAGGGACACAAAGGGTCGCCGGACGCCTGGCCCTGATTTATTTCTCCAATTTTGAATTCCTTGAGTAACGGAACTGCTACTGGCAGGGTCGTATTTCTCACAGTCCATAAATCTCCAATATTATGTGTGAATATTGGAATGAAGCCATTAAGAAGATTACAGCGTGCGACTCAGCAGAGGGTCCCCGGGAAAAAAGACGGGTAATTCAGGACAACTGTGACCACTGACCCGGGGCCAGCGCGGCCACTGGGCAGGCGGGCACCTAATCGGGAGCACATGGGCCCGGGGCCTTCCGGACTCGGAGCGCAATTTAAGGACCCGCTGCACGGTTTTAAAAGGCCCCCGTTGAACTATCAGTTAATTTATTAAACAACCAAACAAGGCCAGGAGTCCTATGTTTCAGGCTTCGGGTCTAGTTTACGAGCTCCCGTCACACACAGGAGTCAGGATGATTTTTGACATCACTGAAAACACGGACAGTGACAGGACATAGGGCTTGAGACTTGATTCTGTCATCCTCAAAGCGGAGGATACAGCTAAATGGGCGCGAGATGGTTAAGCAGTCGTCTGAAATGTTTTTAAGACAATGAGTAGGACTTCAAACATCGCAGGCTTTCGGTCATAGCCCTAGCGCTACCTGGGAGCTATTTCAATTTCTTCTTTCTCCATATTTGTAAGTCCCTGGCCCTTAGCTTCACACACACACACACACACACACACACACACACACATTTCTGTCTACACCACCTCGCAATGGCCTTCTTAGCAATATTTTTCACTGTTTCACTTATGCCTAGTTAACTGTGGCTATAAGATGGTCCCTCGTGTCCTTGTACATTGTGTGAATATTGGTTAATTCCTCGTATTTAACTCGATGTTTTCATATCAAGCTGATTCTACTAGGGAAGTACTACTTCTTTACTTAAAAAAGAATCACCCATCAAAACAATTACTGTTAAAGATTCTTTTTCTCAAAGAAAGAATGAGGCATCGTTAAAGTGACTAAAAATTTTATTATGACACACACACACACAAAAAAACACATCGATTTCTTTCTCATTTTTCTTCCTCTTCCTCCTCCTTTTTTTTAAAAAAAAAAATAAACAATTCTTTCTCCTTAGAGTATTAAGAGCAGGGAATACATGCACATAAGGAAGACATTCTTAAAAGTTGGGGCTTTGTTTTCGTAATTATTTCTCTATCCAGGGAAGAATACTTTGATGGATTTCCAAATTAATAACTCTAATCATTTCTAGCAACTTCTGCAAAATTTTTATAATGAGGCAATCTAGTTATAATGAGCTCAAAACATAATAAAATTCTGCACTGAGCAGGGTGTGGATTTGTTCGTACGTAGCCTTAATGGCAAGATAAAGAGGTTCGATTTCATTTGCTTCAAGGTCAGCAAGCATTCAAGGTTATTTATTTTATACCCATAAATAACCTGATGTGGACTTAAAATATCCTATTTTCCTATCACTAGCCATAAACACAATCCGGTTTAGTTTCACTGTATTTTTTTTGAGTACGACATTTTTAAATTCCATTTTTCAAACTCCCTAATCATGATTTCAAAATACTTGCCATATTACAGGGAAAAAAATATATATTCTGGAGGTTTTGCTTATTCTCCAATTTTAATACTTCTGAAAAGAATGAATTTTTTTTAAAAAAAGAGGGGGGGGAGCAGTATTTTTTTTTTTAACCTACGACTGTGTTATAAAGATATTTTTCAACCACTATTCAGAAACAATCCCAGCCTGCATTTTTTTTGGCCCTGTCATCAGAAATACCAAGGCCATAAAATGTACTTTTGGAGGCTATTTAACATGGAATACAGAATCTACCCTGTTATAAGCTGCAGACACACACGTGTGCGTGCACGCACACACACACACACACACACACACACACACCCTTTTCGAGATCAAAGACCAGGAGAGAGCCGGCACTTATTCATCAGCCTTCCCCGACCAGAGACAGTTTTCGTCATTTCAAAAGGCTCAGATGTCTTTTATGACAAGCCGGGCCTGCAGTTTAATTTACAAAACAGAATCCCAAGCCGGCGAGTCTCCGGGCCCGGGCCCGCACGGCCTGGGTTTCCCTCCCCGCCGCCCCCAGCAGGCCCGGGAAGATGAAACACGCAAACCGAAATAATTTAGGGAAAACAAATAAATGTTTCAGGAACGTCGAGGGGGATCAAAGGCAGCATTTGCTGACCCCGCCGGTCCCCGCATTTCTGATGAGATTGACCGGGGCCATCGGATCATTAATTAAAAGGAGCGGCGCTGGCAGGTGGCGGGGACGCGCCGCCGGTAATTGGCTCCCTTCTCTTTCCTTCAAATACTCTCTCTCTCTCTCTCTCTCTCTCTCTCTCTCTCTCGTTCTTTGGCAAGACATGCCACCAGGCAGACAGAAATGCCTACTTTGTAAGATAATGATGAAGATGAGAGGGAGAGGCGCCCGTTTCAAGAAACGCCGCCTAATGAAGGCGCCCGGCTTTTTAATTATGGCCCTGCGTCTCCCCAGCTGCCGAGGAGGGAAACATAGGACACGCAGACCCGCACGGATGCCTCGCACACGCGAGGGCCCTTGATCTCCGAGTTTATGAAAGTGGGGGGACTCGCTCTCGGGAGCTCGGGGCGCAGGAGAAGCCATGGGTGTACGGATCCATGGGCACCACCAAGGGCCCTCCCGGACTCACCACGTCACTGGGGAGGTTGTCCAAGTCGTGGAACGGGGACTCCAAAGTGTTCGTGTCCACATTTAACATCACCACGTCCTCCAGGGATTTATTCCTCACCCTCTGTTGAAAACACACCGTGATCAATGAGACAGCTCAGTGCATCGTCCCTCCAAAAATCTGCCGAGCTTGGAAATGTAGGGAAAAGTATCTTTTTTTTTTTTTTTTTAAGGCCACCAAAAATTTGGTTGCCTCCCAAAAAAAAAATTGGGAGAGAGAGAAACATAGGGAAAAGTATCTTAAGGCATGAGTCTGGGCCAGTGGTCGGCACACTCATTAGTCCGCAGAGCCAAATATCCACAGCACAACGATTGAAATTTCTTTTGAGAGCCACATTTTTTAAACTGAAACTATTATATAGGTAGGTACACCGTCATTCACTTCATTAGGGTCCTCCTAAGGCTTAGGAAGAGCCACACCCAAGGGGCCGAAGAGCCGCGTGTGGCTCGCGAGCCGCAGTTTGCCGACCACGGGTGGGTCTGGGGGGGAGAATTAAGGGAAAGTCCTGCATCATAAAAAGAATGCAAAACAACCTTGCTTTACGAGGAAAAAGAGCTCCTATCCGACCATTCGAAAAGGTTGGGTTGAAAATGCTTAACTAGAATGTTCGCTCATCTCAACACACTGATTTAGTTTGGAGATAAGATCCATGATTTAGCTGCCAGAGATATCTCACGACAAAGACTTACGAAGTGGGCGTGGTTATGTTAAACTGAAAAGTTATCTTCTTTCAATTTGGTCAACTGGATTTCGATCTTTGATACAGGAACGTGGGTCCGGTCCTATACCTTTTTTTTTTTTTTTTAGCACAAATCATAATGTAGGTCTAAGATAAGCCAACCAAAGTTTATAGCAATGTTTTCTCTATATTCCATTTCAATTTGGTGTAAGTTTACGATGACGACAAAGTCAAAGAAAAAAAAAAAAAAGACAGAGAGGGAAGTAATATGGAAGTCATTCTTAGTATTTAGCACATGAATTTCAACATAAAAGATCAGATTTCATAGCCTATCAGATTAACCAGTTGACTTATGTATTTGTTTGACAGCTCAGTCAATTGGCCAAATTATCTCAATATGTATACAGATAATAGTGAATTAGAATTTCATCAAATTTTTCATCCTTAAAGAAAGAAAATACTTAGTTTATGTTTCCTATTTAATTTAATATGTATACTTAAATCATATAATTCTATTGGTCTTTAATAAATGATAGCGCCTCATCTTATTCCCTAATGCAAATAAGGTGTTCATTAATAAATTTATCCACCAACTCAGAGCTCCATAATGCTCTAGCTGTAAGTCAATTAACTTCAGCATCATATTTTAAAGTGACATTCTAGAATAACAGCCATTTTTGAGAATTATGAAATACTGTAAATTTGAAGTTGGCCAGATCAATTATTTTGTTTTAAAGTTGGGCAGGACTAAAATTTCTCTGACTTGTTTAGAATTTCAAATCTCTGCATATTAGGTAGAATTTTAAATTTGCTAGCGAAATGGTCATTTTTAGTATAGAATTCTTTTGTACTAAGAATGTCATAATATCGATGTGGAATATGGACTTGCAGGGCAACACATGATTCTAAAAATCTATCTTGTAAAAGACCTAATAAATCTAACGTAAGACTCAGAACATGGCCATTTCTAAGAAATTAACAGAGAATCACTTAGAATAGCGATACTATGACAAAACATTTATAAATACACTCATTTCCTTTCCATGTGTACACATTTCTGTAAAGAAGTTTACATTCATAAATATGTAGTTACCTACAAATGATGGCATAACTACAAAAATAACCTATTTTATAAGCAAAAATATATTTATATGAGTGGTATTTTTGAGGGAAAACTATGTCATAATTTTGATTTCCATCTTCAATTCTAAGTTGTCCTTTTCACAGAAACTGCCAAGTTAATCCACAAACCTGATACGTTTTTTTAAAAGAATGAAAACAGCCTAAAATAATGACTATGTGACCCCAAAATGTTTTGTGATGACACCAACAATAAACTAAATAAAGGAAGTCAGTGTTAATATGAAAAGTAGACTTTTTTCGCAGTTGTTAGCTTTAAAAGGTCTGATAAAAGCTGGAGGTTAAATTTTGTTCACCCCAAAAGGATGGGAAATGTATTCATTTTAAGGAAACAACACATTAAGAGCCCCTAAAATGAGAGTAATTATATATTTTTTAAAATATACTATAATTTAAATATCTTTTTCTAAAGTTGGAGTCATGTGAGGATTTTACCTATGTTTTCCCTCCAAATTAGGCTTCAACTATTGTTTCTTCTAAATAGAAGTGGCGAGTCATACTGCCTATAAAATGGTACCCCTTTCATATTCCTTATATCATAAAATTCATGCTTGTTTAGTTGGGAAAAAAATAAGGAAATACAAAAAGATGATTTTCCTTTTTCTTCAAAAATAAGAAAATGAGCCCAGCTGGGGTGTGGCTCAGTGGTTGAGCATCAACCCAACAAAGGAACCAAAAGGTCACGGTTCGATTGCCGGTCAGGGCACATGCCTGGGTTGTGGGCTCCATCCCCAGTGGGGGGCGTGCAGAAGGCAGCCAATCCATGATTCCCTCTCATCATTGATGCTTCTCTCTCTCTCTCTCTCTCTCTCTCTCTCTCTCTCTCTGTCCCTTCTTTTCTGAAATCAATAAAAATATAATAAAAATAAAAATAGAGCACAAGGTGTTGAAGGTGGTCAGCCTGCCTCCCATCCTCGCGAGAGGACGCTTCCAGGCAATGAGGCTAGAGTGGACGGACAGGAGCATCGATGCTGGAAGATGCCACCAAGGCTGCAGCCCCCTGGGCTTGTGCAACAGGGTAAGCATGTTCTACAGAATCCTCTGCGCGCTCACACGGTCCTCCCATTGGCGGCCTCGACTCATTTATTCCTAATCGCTTACAGGCCTTCGCCAGCCTTGGGTTCATCCCTCAAATCTAATTTTCCAGGCAGAACAAAATGTCCTTATCCTTTATTTTGGAAAGAGAGCTCTACTGTCAAAAGAGACTGCTAGCCATCTTTCATACCCAGGATTGCATAAAAAGAATTAAAAGGGAGACTTAAAAGGTCATTCATTTCATGGCTTTGAACGACTATGTTTACAAGTCTTGAACTGCCTTGACTGAGAAAGAAGAAGAGAATATGTGATTCTTCCTTAAAAAAAAAAAATTCGTTGTAACTGCAGCCAATTCAGATGCGAAAAATTACTCACTTCAGCCTCACCTAGAAAACATGTAAGTAGATATACCTTCGTTTTAATTATAATGACATTTATATAAAAATTAAAATTTTGGTGAAAAAAAATCTGCCAATAATGACATGATGAGAATGGAATTGGAGCTTGCATATCATCTCGTAATAGATTAAGGAGAAAGTTACTAAACGGTGACCAACTAGTGTAAAACATACCTACCGTTCCTGTTGTACTGTCTCACTCACGATGAAACCAAATAATGGTTCATTAAGAACTAAAAGTTTTCCGGATTTAAAGCTAACCATGTGATTTCTACCATATGTGACCTATTTTCATGGGTTTCATGTCATTGAAGAAGCTCATTTGGTATAAAAATTAAAGTGACGTTATTTCAATGTTACCTTTTTAAAAATGGCCATGTGAGAATGATATTAAACTAGTCACTGCTCTGTACTAGTCAACTGATATTCTTCCAAAGCACAACTGTGTTCACTATGATTTTTATGAATGAATTGATCACTATCGTCTGACGGATACTCACCTCTATGAGGCTGGAGTGTACTCCAATCAGGTACGGCATCGGAGCGCTGAATTTAAAAAACAATACATTCATAGTTCATTAAAACTGGAACAACATACGTAGTTCTGCATGCTTAAACTTGCTGGGGTCCAATCCCAGCAGGTCCAGGGGTCCCCAAAGGTGTGGACGGAGTCGGCGAAGAAGGAATGACACGAAGACAGCCTTCAGTTGGTCAGCAGCCTAGTCAGGACCTCTAGCCAGGATCTCCAGCCAAAGTTCTGGTCGGAGTTCTGGTTAGGAACCGATGAGGATCTGACATTTATTGTCTTGTTACATCCGTATTTATACCAGCCGATTTTAATCCTGTCCATTTCTATTACAAGGGGTAAGGTGTTTCTCATCTCCATTCCAGGGAGTAAAGACCATGTAGCTTAACTACCCGCCTGGCACTTAATGAAGGGGTTGTATCCCCTCCCTAACCTCAGGGAAAGATCCCCACCTGGGGAAACAACCTTTCTCGGAGAGGTGACCTTGGTTAAAACACATGGCGCTAAAGGGAGCAAACATATTAAGAACAGTATGCTACACACGCCAGGTCCACGGAAACACATGCTGTGCAGATGCCTCCTTCCTACAGCGACTGCGTCAAGCAGCAAGGATGGACCGGCCTCCGGCATAAACTATTACTTAAACGCACAGTGCTAACGTAGCATAGTCCAGGTATGTTAAATTATTTTCTATATACAATTCAAATTGAAAGGCCGTTAATAGATTCAAGTTAAGGGTGATTTATATTTTAAAAAATCACAAAATCATTTCTAAGTAAATCGAGAAGCGGAATACCTTAAAAAAACTTTACCGATTAAGAATATTAGGGTCAAGGCCATAACATGAGTTGACTCTTTTCCACAGACTTCAGGTCAAATATATCACAAATTATCATCAAATGTATTCATGTTTCTTTTGTACTTCTTATCCAATTAGATCCTCAGTCCTATGATTTTCTTAATATATCATTTTTTCACCCCTACATCAGCAACATTTTTTTGAGTCAGTCAGTACCAAATACTTACGGAGCCCTACTGTGCGCAGGGCAAAGTTCTTCCTCACTGTCATCATCCTATTTCTGTCCTGTCCTTCCACGCATGTGCCCTTGTCCTTTCATTCAAATATCATCCTTTCCTTTTTATCCCACATTCATATTTATTAATAGAATAATTTTAACAAATTAGAAAATATTCAAATAAGTGTAAGAATAATAATATATTAAAGTAATTAAAATATGGAAAGCCCACCAGGTGCCCTGGTCTAGGGCCTTGGGTCCGACAAGTAAACAATATGGACCGAATATACTCCCCTGGGGGTCTCATACTCTAGTAGAGAATAGAGTCATTCAATAATTTTTGTAGCACATACCATCAGACGCACCACTAACTCAAAAACAGTTCTCATGAAACAGAAGAAGGAAATTATTCAACTTGGCATTGCAAAATTAAAATTCTACTTGACAAGAAACCATGAGAATGGGCAGATGTCTACAAAGGTGACAGGAAATACCCCAATACACAGCTACTTAAAAATAAAACACTTTTCAATATGTTCGTACTGACTTCAGAGAGAGGGAGGGAGAGGGAGAGAGAGACAGAAACATCCATGATGAGAGAGAAGCATGGATCGGCTGCCTCTTCACGCCCCCTACTGGGGATTGAATGGGTGACCTCTTGGTTTATGGGTCAACGCTCAGCCACTGAGCTGGCGAAATCTGCCCCTTTTGGGGGAAGAAGACCGGGCCCATCGCCTAGATCCAAAGGTGAACCAGCCACGGGTGAACGAGGAAGAACAACTATCATTTTCTTGGTGCTGGAGTTGCCCCGCCTCCCGGGTGTGTAAGGACTCACACAGGCGAAGCCCTTCCGCCAACATCACAGACTCGCCCAGGTTCGAGACCTCTCTGTTGAGACGTGACATGCGCCCCTTGTGTACGTACCGAACTGTTAACCTGCTAACCGACCACAGGAGGTCGTTCAGTAGACCTCGAGAACTAAATCACCTTGCAGAACTGATGCCCGTGGACTAGCAACTCCCAGCCCTGGCTGGTTTAGCTCAATGGATGGAGCACCGGCCCTAGACTGAAGGGTCCCGGGTTCAATTCCAGTCAAGGGCAAGTACCTGGGTTGGGCATGGGCGGGAGGCAACCAATGAATGTGTCTCTCTCACATCGATGTGTCTCTCTCTGTCTCCCCCCCTCCCTTCCACTCTCTCTAAAACTGAATGGGAAAATATCCTCGAGTGAGGATGAACAACAACAAAAAAGCCAAACAGAAACTCCCCATTTTCTCCTCATCCTGGGAGATGGAGGGGAAGAGGCAGATGGTGTCACATGACCCTAGAAGCCCCTCTCCATCCGGGTAGGCCAGTGGTCGGCAAACTGCGGCTCGCGAGCCACATGCGGCTCTTTGGCCCCTTGAGTGTGGCTCTTCCACAAAATACCGACTTCTGCGCTTGGGCCACGAAGTTTCAATCGCACTGTACGCCGCACCCGCACGTGGTATTTTGTGGAAGAGCCACACTCAAGGGGCCAAAGAGCCGCATGTGGCTCCTGAGCCGCAGTTTGCCGACCACTGGGGTAGGCCATGGGGACCTCTTCCTCCTATGTGACTCCTGGGTGTCCCCATCCATGCCCCCTTTATACACCTCTGACATTCACCTCGCAGAATTACAGTGTTACTCTGTGCCCTGCGTGTGTGTGCCTGTGCGTGTGTGCAAATGCGTGTGTGTGTGCATGTGTGCGTGTGTGTGTGCACGTTGGTGTCAATTCCTTCCCATCTGGGAACCCCGCAAGGACAGAAGCGAAGTCTTATTCCTGACATGACAGACACACGGCTTGGCAAACGGGTGCTCGCTACACGGTGGACGTACAAATGAACGAGGGAGTGAATGGAGGCGCCAGCACCCTGGGGAGCCTTTACCGGCGGACCCCGAGGCGAGGTTTCCCCACGGGCACGGGGTGGCATCCCGGCCCTCACAGGCCAGGCCATCAGAGACACCCAGCGCGAAAGCAAAGGCCCTTCCAGCCGCGAGGACGGCCCTGGGGTTGGGAGGGTGGGCGCATACACCCCAGCGCTCTCCAGGCTTCCTGCTGCTATTTCTGAAGTGGAATCTAAACCATGGACTGGCAGGCGTGGCCTCTGACACCCGTCTCCCTTCCGCATGCCCACCAGTCTGACTAGAACCGTCCGCAAGGACACAGAGAGGGAAGTCACGCTCCCCAGAAAGTAGCTGGGTCCGTAGAATTCTCTGACATGGAAGACAGCTCACGTCTAAGAGGGCTGGACCTCAATACACGGCTATGTCCTCCTGCCCCACCTCCTGAGCCCATCCTCGGGGCCTGGAAGCTCGGACGTGTTGGTCATCTCCCCTGCACCCCCCACCCAGGGCCAGGGGACAGTCTGGCCTGAGAACTTGTCCCCGAGGCTCCTGAGGGGGCTGGAACCCAGTCAGAAAACTCCAGAGACGAAGCCAGGAAACAAGCTCCCTCTGTTACCATGGAAACAGCAGGAAAAAGGTCTGTAGGGGGGCTGGCTTAGGGAGGACCAGGATGGCCCCCCAGGAAAGCACCGCTTGGCCCCTTCTTAAAAGCATGTTCCACACTCTTCGCTAATCCCCAAAGCAGGTTCCGGCACGTCCGGGTACGTATGTACACATCAAGCTTCCCGTGGCTCAGTGCGTGAGTGTCAACCTAGGAACCAGGAGGTCAGGGATCGATTCCCGGTCAGGGCACAGGCCAGAGGTGCCAGCTCGATCCCCAGTAAGGGGTGTACAGGAGGCAGCCGATTCATGATTCTCTCTCATCATGGATGTTTCTGTCTCTCCCTCCCTCTCTGAAATCAATAAAATTATATTTAAAAGAGGAGGAGGAGGAGGAGGAGAATAAGGAGAATAAGAAGGAGGAGAAGGAGAAGAAGGAGGAGAGGAAGAAGGAAAGGAAGAGGAAGAGGAACTGGGCTTTCTCCCACGTGACCCCGGGTCCGGGAGCCGCCGGGAGCCGGCGGAGGGCGCTCACCAGCAGTAGTCCAGCAGGTGCGGCGGCAGCACCGGGATGTAGATGTGCTGCCAGAACATGGGGTAGAGCAGTGCGGCTGATCCGTGCAGGCAGGCAGTCAACTGCGAGATGGAAAGGGACACAGTGAGGAGCAGGCTTCCTACAAACACAACACCATCCTCCCCACACCCGCCCCCCCCCTTTCCCCAAGACGATCATAACACATCCCAACTGCTCTCATGACCCCACCCTATGACTTCTACCAATTCCGCACGCAACACGCCTTCCATTTCGGAAGCGTCCCTCCCTGAAAACACACAGCCTATCAGCAGCTTAGGAGGTTCCTGGGGGTCTCAGGGAGACAGGTGTCTGAAAATACAGTGTTTGGGGGTCAACACGAAGCCCATGGACAGAAAGATCAGGTGGGCGCCGTAGGGGAAACGGTGGGACCCGACGGCTGGGCATGGCTGGGACTCGTGCTCCTCGATGAGACGTGGAGAGGTGGGGCGGGGGGGGCTCCAGAGGGAGATCATTAGGGCAAATTGCCAAAGCGTGAAACACAGGTCCGACAGCTGGGGCTGCACCGCCTGAGCGCCAGGGGACCGGGCTGCCCGACAGTTGGGGCCTCCGCAGCGTGTTGACCGCGGGGCGCGGTACCCAGAGACACTGCTCGCTGACACATGGGATGTCACTATTGACCAGCGCGGGCCGCGCCTGACAGCTGGGCCGCAGGAAGCCAGGAATATCATCATCCCCTCCTTCGGCTTCTCCTTCCCGACGCCCGTTTGGGGGCCCAGCTGCGGATCAAGACAGCTGCCCGGACGTGGCTGCGATGGCAAAGGGAATTGCCATTTTAATTGTTTTGATTTGGCGAGTGGCTAATTAAATCTTTTCAACGCCTCACGTAAAGATACCTCCCCTCTCTAGTCCCCCCTTCTTCCATCCCATGGACCCCCAGCAGAATTCTCCCCCTGTGGTTTTCCGTGCATTTTCAATTCCGTTCCTGTAAGCGGGGAGTGGTCTTTCTCCCCCAGTGTTTACAGCAATAAGTGAATCAGCACGCATCATCGTTTTAAAGGGTTGCTAGGGTCTGCCTTTCAAGGCGACGGAGGAAATCGTTTTGCCCAGCTTGGAAATCAGATTTGAGAAATAAAACCACCTGAAAACGGGCCACAGACTTTCTATTAACCATCATTTCTCTTTCGTTACAGAGGGAATGAAAATTTTACACACAGTAATCAAATTAATTTAAAAATTAAATGCATACAAAGCAGTTCAGTATTTTCTTATTATTGAATATACTGGGGTGACACTGGTTAACAAGATCATATAGGTTTCCGGGGTACAAATCTACACCATCATCTGTGTATTGTATTGTGTGTTCATCACCCCCAAGTCGAGTTTCCTTCCATCATCATTGATCCCTCCCTTTTCCCTCTGCTCCCTCCCCCATCCCCTTCCCCTCTCAATTCAATCTCAATAGCAGCACCGTCTATATTCAAGTGCCAAGTAGTTCTACAGAATTAAAAAAAATTAATTAAGATAATCTAGTCGGGAACCAAAAACATACACATTTTGATTAAAAGCCTATTCCTCTTCATCACGTGTTCTGCCTTTTGCCAATTAGATTTTTCATTAGTGACATGTGAAAAACGATCGATTTTGGTTCCGTTTAGAATAAATACCACTGACGGGTTTTAGCGCTTCACCCTTGCAAGCCTTCACAGCTCACCGATAGCTGTCTTTCAATCAACACTCGTTCCAAATTCCTTCATTCGAATACGCCATAGGCCACTAGGAGGCATGCAAATGCTTCCATTTGGAGATTTCGGACCATGGACTCCCTTATCTCCCGTATCTGAGCCAGAGGGTAATAAAAACGGGGTTCATCTAGCTCACGGTGGCTTCCCCGAGAGCTTTCGGGCACTCCCGGGGGGTCAAGGAGGCATCTTTGTATGTGGAAAGGCCGTCGGAAAGAGTTAAGGAAAAGGCAGCTCTTTTGCTCACTTCCTCCATTTCTCCGGACATGGCTTTGAAAACCCCTCCTTTCACCCCTTGAGAAGGACGGTGGCCCGGGCGTGTGGTGCAGAATCACAACGAACAGGCTAACGGAGGAAGAAACACATTCTCAGGGTGGGGGGGTGTACTTATCTTCAGGGTCACTTATCTTCCGGGCCATACCCAGAACCCAAAGTCCGCTGGTACACGTCACCTAGATCCGTCCCCAACGCCCCCAGGGGTCATCCTTCATGGCCGTGATGAATGAGGCACAAGAGCAGCTGGCGCGTTGGACCGGCTTCCGGAAGAATGAGCTCCCAATGCTAAGCAGTCACCGCCTCTGACGACGGTCAGCACGCGGGCTCTGTCCCTGACGCTAAGGCAGCGCTAACTGTCCCGACCAATCCTGTCCCTGCACCCCTCAGAGCCGAGCCAAGGAAGGGAAATAAACAAAGCGTTTTAGAAGAAGTTAGGTTGGAAGAACAAAGTCCTAGCAGGAAATAAGCTCCGTTTAAAAGCCAGGGAGAGGAAGGAGTTTCTTGCTTTTTTAGTTATTCATGACCTATTGGATCCTGAACCTTCAAGGGCAGCGACAACCACATTTTGGGGCCAGATTACCCGAGGTTCCGCCTGGCTGGTGACGAGGCTAGGAAGCTACACTGCTTTTCATTTTTTTGAAATATATTTTTATTGATTTCACAGAGGAAGGGAGAGGGAGAGAGAGAAAGAGAAACATCCATGATGAGAGAGAATCATGGATCAGCTGCCTCCTGGGGATCGAGCCCACCACTTAGGCATGTGCCCTTGACGGGGAATCCAACCGCGACCTCCTGGTTCATAGGTCAACGCTCAACCACTGAGCCACGCCGGCCAGGCCACAGTGCTTTTCTGGTATCTTCCAGCTGCTTCTTTCATCATCCCTGCTGCTTCTCATGAAGTTCAAAGAGGAACAAATTGACCAAATCACGGTTTAAGAGAAGAAAAAAACCCACCACCGCCATTCCTCCCTATCTGGGTCCAGTGGCATGTGAATATCTCCCCGCACCTGTAACCCCACAAAGCTCCCTCAAAGTGCTGACTAATGCGAGATCAAACCCCCGGGAACACCGATTCCCCACACACAGCGATTGTAGAGTTAGCACAGGTGGAAGCCACGGGAAGAGACGAGAAGTCCACAGGAGAAACCTGACCACGAAGGCGGGGAACAGTGATCGTGGTCATGGGACAAAGGCACCTGGAACTTCCGGTCCCAGGCTCCCAGGTCGAATGTCACCAACGATAACAACAATAGCAAACGTCTCCAGGACGCTGACCATGTGCCCGCACTCTTCTGAGAACCTGACATTCTCACATCTGTGACCACTATTCCCACCAACGGACCCGGGCACGATGGCAAAGGTAGACCAGTTGCCCGAGATCACACACCTCGCAAGCGGCCAAGCCAGGACTCCAGCCCAGGCGGGCACAATCGAGAACCTTTCTTTCCGACTGCCTTCCCACATACAAAGGTCCAAAATGCCCACCCTTCTGAGACCCTGAGTCACATCTACTGACGGAAAACATTTTATCCGAACGACACGACGGAGAGTGAGTCTTTGGGGTGGACAGCCGGACAAGCACGAGACAGGAGGAGAATTTTCCTGTCTTAGAAGTTCCCTCCGATAAACCTCCAGCCGTACCTGCCAACAAAGTGCCACCTGACCACCCAGTGGTGACCTTGAACCAGGAGGTCACGGTTCGATTCCCGGTCAAGGGCACATGCCCGGATTGGGTCTCGATCCCCAGTGTGGAGCGTGCAGGAGGCAGCCGACCCATGATTCTCTGTCACCCGGTCCTATCTCCACACCCCTGTCCCTCTCCCTTAGCTCTGAATGGAAATGCACGTCACACAACACCCTGGGAAGGAGAATTAGCAGGGACCGCGTCAGCTGACATCACTGGTTGCTGTGGGCTTTGGGGAGAATGAAAAATCTAAAATTCCTAGCATCTCCCTCCCTGAGGGGTCTCAATGACGACATGCAACGGCACCCCTCGGCTGCAGCTCGACAAACACGAGGGGGGATGTGCGCTAGGATAATTTTCGCAAAGAAGTGGGCCTGGCTCACCCCTGTTCCCTCGCCAACCGTTCAGTTCCTGATCTCCAGAAAGATGCTTTGAGCTTTGGGGTTCGGGCTCAGTGCCCACCACACAGGTGACCCCAGTGAGAGACAAGTCACGGACCCTCAAGATCCAGATGGAGAGGTTCAAGCCCCCCCGACTCCCCTGCAGCCCAACGAAGCCTGTGAAATCCCCATCTTCACGGCCGATTTTCCAGGGATCACAGAGCTTTCTGCTGGCAGGTGCCCTGGACGGAATTAGCGAGAGGAGGAGCGAAAGCATATGCCTGGCTGCCCGGGGGCATCTCCCACAAAGGCCGACATTACAGTTTATTAACACGATTCCAGCACGCGCGGCATACTGCTCGCTGGGCGTGTTCCCGAAGGGACCTGCGCCCTCGCTCCAATCTCTGGAACTAACGGGCTTACGGGCTTCGGGAGGGAGATGTTTACCAACTGAACATGGGTCCGGACAGGAGCCCCCTATTAGAGATCGGCTTCAGAGAGAGGCACCCCGCTCCCGCGCTGCAGGCCAGGGAGGCCCACCCTCGTTAGCAGATGACTGACAGCGTGATGGGGAGGCCCTGTCAGACGCTGGCCGATGGGACAAGACGCACAGCCCAGCCGGCTGCTCAGAGGAGGTCTGAGGGACCGTGACAGACGCGGATGACAGCGCTGTACGCCCGACCGCCTTGAGACGCGGGGACATGACTTTCGACAGCCTGTGTTCCCAGCTCCGGTCGTAAAGCAGCAAGGAGTCGAGGGATCTACGCGTGTACGATCATGATGGATCCTCTGCTTTGATGTTCCGCAAGCCCCGCCGAGGTGCACCCCCTCCCCGCGGGGACATGCCTGTCTGTTGCATGGATGACACCCACGTTCTCCAGGGTTTCCAGGATGCCCCGCCCCCCAGCCGTGTGTACTTGACAATGGAAGTGTCGACAGAATAAACACAGAGGTGCTATGTCCTAGTGCCGTGGTCGGCAAACTGCGGCTCTCGAGCCACACGCGGCTCTTTGGCCCCTTGAGTGTGGCTCTTCCTAAGCCTTAGGAGGACCCTAATTAAGTGAATAACAATGTACCTACCGATATAGTTTCAGTTTAAAAAATTTGGCTCTCAAAAGAAATTTCAATCGCTGTACTGTTGATATTTGGCTCTGCTGACTAATGAGTTTGCCGACCACTGTCCTAGTGCATGAAATTCAAACACATAAAAATATAATAATGGGTCCCAGCAAAACACTACACGTATATTAGGGGGGTGGGGACGACACATTAACATTTCATTTTATTTTATTTTAAATATGCTTTTATTTATTTCAGAGAGGAAGGGAGAGGAAGGGAGAGATAGAAACATCAACAATGAGAGAGCATCATGGATCGACTGCCTCCTGCACGCCCCACACTGGGGATGGAGCCCACAACCCGGGCCTGTGCCCTGGCCAGGAATCGAACCGTGACCTCCTGGTTCAAAGGTTGATGCTCAACCACTGAGCCACGCCGGCCGGGCCACAGCAACACTCTTAATATTTTTGCTAACATATCTCAGAACTAGTTTTTTTATGTTAAAGTTCATCTCTATAAAGATGATGGAAAAGTACAATTTTAACTACAAACAGTAGGTAAAGAAAACAGAGCCTCGAGTAACTGAATTCTCTAACTGTGCGTCAGCGCTAAAACCCCCAGCAAGCTATAAGGCGGGCAAGCGTGATTAGAATAAAATTATGAATGTCAAAGGGTAAAACACGCAAACACAATTCCTCAAACGACAATCAAATAGTGAATGTAAACACACCTTAACTTATATGTGTTCTTTCAAGAATTAAAATTTTGGCTGTAGATTTTTAGAACAAGTGCAACAATTCATTGCGTTAAGATGAAGTGCATTCTAGTCTTTATGGCATAGAAAGAAATATAAGACTATGAAAAGCTTCACAGCAAGTCATTTCACGGACACTTTACTCTTTCCGTGGATGTCTCCGAGGTTTCACTAAATTCTTTCTAAAATCAGTCCCTTCCTAATTTACGTATCGTCCTGGTCTCTGACCTTAAAGTGTTACCATGCGTAGGATTCATGGCAGATCTAGACATGAATTTCCAAGAGAGAGAGACCCAGGTGAAGCGGCTTCCCCCACCTAAGACGGGTAGCAGATCCTGACCGTGAACTTGATCTGTGTGTCTGTGATCAACCCTACGCCCCAGAGAGGGAACTTAGAGATGACACTGCGATCGAGCTTTCTCGAACGGCCATAAACCCTTGCCATTGGGTTTAGTACCTCGAACCTGGGAAACGACTCCCTGAGCGAGACCACGCCTTCAGTAAAACAATTTATTTTTTTAATTCAGATAAAGTTAAAGGGCGGGTGTGTTACTCTATAAAATGCATTATCTAGTCCCTTAGAAAATTATAGCTGACAATCATGGAAGAATCATTGGTTCTTATGTAGATGGAATTCTTAGCACTTCACCTGTATGGATATGTATGCATATGTATGTATATGCATGTGTATGTATATGTGTGTGCACATGGGTATGTGTGTATAGGTGTGTGTACATGTTCAAAAAAGGATGAAGAGAAGAGGGAGAAGAAAGAAGACTGGTTTTACCGCAGTGGTCAATTTAAAAAATGGCAGAAAAGCAAATTTATAACGATTCAGATTGAATTTCTCGATGTTGCTTTAAGAAAATGCAAGAAATCACCTTTGTCACCGCCTGTTACATCCTCCACGCTTCCTCCTTTAAGTGCAAGTGATGCATCTTTCAAGATGTAAAATAATAGATCTCCAATTTTTTTGAAAAAGTGAGCATATCGATATTTCAATTCAAAAATCTGAAAACCGTGGTTTTTTTCGATTATAGAGTCACGGGAACAAGCCAAAATTAGAAGCAGAAAACCCTGGACCACGTGACCTGTCTCCAGTGAGCTCTGGGGCCTGTGGGTGGGCATGTAGCCCCTCTGATACCACCTCTCTCGCCATTCAATACGAAACCGACCTCCTAGAAAGATCCTGAGACTCTCTCTACTCGAAAATACCAAACTTCATTGTTTCTATTTCTACGACAGAACAAAACATGTATATGTCACCTCCTTTTTACCAGCTACCCAAATGCTTAAGACAGCAAACTCATGCCATCTTAAATAATGGGTTTTAATAAATATCTCACATATTATGCTAAATATCTAAGTGGATATTTAAAATTTTTAAGTCCATCAAAAATATTAAAAATTGCAATATCGAAAGCAGGAAAAAAAAAACCACAGGAAATGTAGCAAAAGACTTGTGACTCTTTTTCTATGGCCCAAAGACACTCCGATTCTCACCGCCTTCGCCACGTCGATCGAGAGCTTCCATAGCCCGTTTCAGGGAGCGACGGACGACGTGTGATTAATAAAAAATAAAAAAAATGCTGCTTTGACTTTTAAATTATTATCCATCTGAAGAGCCCCTCCAAGTCCCAGCTCCTATAGAACCTTCCAGCAAACCCACGCTTGGCAACAAAGAGGCACCCACCTACCGCCCGGTTGGGAGAGCAGCTATTCTCCTGGGGCCCGGGTCCCTTTCAGGCAAGCGCCCGGGGAACAAGCCACAAGTGAATAATCACCCTCTCATAATAGCTTTTCAGAATTCTTTCTCTGGCAGAAGGCAGTCAAATGAACCCGGGAGAGTTAACAAGAAAACTGGAGGGGGGAGGAAAAGAAAAAAACACACGCAACTCTCATCTCCCGGAACCGAAAAAAAAATAATTAACCCGACTTAATGCATCGCAGGCGGCCTTCCATAAATCAGACTTTTGTCCTTCAAGAGCCACGGGACAACCACTTATCAGACACGGGGCCTCGGATATTGTCTCCCGGGACACGGGGAACCTGTCCGAGTCCGCAGAGGCGTGCGGCCTCTTTGTGATGCGCGGGATGCAGGGAAGGGGGGGTGTCCCTTTGTGATGCGCGCGACGCGGTTGCCTAGGAGACGGGGTGGTACTCACGGTGCTGAGCTTGCTGGAGGTGATGAGGATGCGCCGCTCATGCAGCATGCTGGCGTACAGCTGCAGCATGTTGCTCACGTCCACGGCCACGAAGTACTCGGTGAGGTTCCTCTGCGCCCGAGAAAAACCACAGTGTGCGCGTCAGGGCGCGTGGGGATGACCGAGGAACACGTCTTACACAGTTAATGGTCTTTTTAAAAAATACATATATTTTTTTTTCATTGACTTTTTTAGAGAGAGGGTCAGGGAGAGGGAGATAGAAACATGTTTGAGAGAGAAGCATCATCTACTGGCTGCCTCCTGCACGCCCGCCTACTGGGGATCGAGCCCAAAACCCAGGCATGTGCCCTGACTGGGGTGGTTCATGGGTCGATGCTCAACCACTGAGCTATACCAGCTGGGCACGTACCTGGGTTGCAGGTTCAATTCAGGGCCCCAGTCAAGGTGTGTGCGGGAGGCAACCAGTCAATGTGTCTCTCTCGCACAGATGTTTCTCTCTCTTCCTCTCCCTTTCCCTCTCCCTCTCTCCCAACCAATCAATGTGTCTCTCTCGCACAGATGTTTCTCTCTCTTCCTCTCCCTCTTCCTCTCGGTCAACCAATCAGTGTCTCTCTCACCTAGATGTTTCTCCCTCTCCCTCTCCCTCTCTCTCAACCAATCAATGCGTCTCTCTCACACAGGTGTTTCTCTCTCTTTCTTTCTCTCTCCCCCCTTCCTCCCTCCCACCCTCTCTTCCACCCTCTCTAAAAATCAATGGGGGAAAAAATATATCCTCTGGCGAGGATTAACAAAAAATAAATAAAATGAAAATTCTGAAGGGAAGGGTCCAGGGTCATATCAGTCAAGGCATGGGGGGTCAGCTGCCAGGAGGACAGAGCAGGGCGGCCCAGCCTAGCGGGAGCAGCACGTGGACTTGAGGCCTGTGAGGTGCCCTGAGCCTCTGGGTGGCCCCCCCTCAGGCCCACATTCAGAGCTGTGAGCGGAGACCTGCCCCAGGAGCTCTCTGGACGCGTCTGCACTGGCAACACCATCCACACATCGTCTGGGTTTGACACGAGAAAATTCGAAACTGATTTCTTGGGCTTATTCACGCGTCACACGTGTGCTTTTCGGAAACAAACCACTCAGGAGCTTTGGAAACACGTTTGGAGGAAGAGTGGAGCTCCGAGGAAATAATAAATATTCCGGGAAGTGTTTTTTTCCCTGTTGATGTTTCCCTAACGTGCGATCGAATTGTTTCTCCCGGTTCATTTTATCTTTCCAAGGGGAGCAGACCAGAAATCACGCAGGAAAAATAGTCCCTTTCCACACTGTGTCCAAAAGCATCTTTCCGCTGACACTCAGCCATGTACACTTTCCTACGCAGTATTAACTGGGAATAAATATTAAAGCCCTAAGAATATTTCTAATATTGCCCTAACCGGTTTGGCTCAGTGGATAGAGCATCGGCCTGCGGACTCAAGGGTCCCAGGTTCGATTCCGGTCAAGGGCATGTACCTTGGTTGCGGGCACATCCCCGGTAGGGGGTGTGCAGGAGGCAGCTGATGGATGTTTTTCTCTCATTGATGTCTCTAACTCTCTATCCCTCTCCCTTCCTCTCTGTAAAAAATCAACAAAATATATATATTTTTAAAAAAGAATATTTCTAATATTGGCTCCAACCAATTGGGACATCAAATGCAAAACTTAGCAACTTTTATAATTTCTTGTTAATACCCCGCAGGCCTTACAAAAAGCATGCTATTGCTTAAGTGAGAATCCAGAACTCCGGCACGAGACACCTAAGAGCTGAACGGAGACAGAAGCAGGGATCTCAGATACCCCAGTCAGTTCATGGAGGTGACTATTTGTGTGGAAATATTTCCCACTGCGGTCGCCATTCCCCACCCATAGAAGTCCTCCCATGAGAAACGCCCCCTCCCTGATCCTCACTGAAATATATGATCCCCTGAACTATCTCAACTGATGGAAATATTGGTTCTCACACCATTCTCCTGACCACACCCTGATATTCAGAAGCGGGTAAAGTAGCAGGAACATAAAGAAGAGAGAGAGAGAGAGAGAGAGAGAGAGAGAGAGAGAGAGAGAGAGAGAGACCACGTTACTCCTTATTTCTTCATTATTTCTCAGAACCACAGTTAGTTACTACATCTTCTATGTCTTTACACAGGGACCCTTAAACAGGAAATCCACACAGGGAATAGAATAAAAACCATAAGCAGAACAAACTTACACTCTCGGGGATGGTTGGGAGTCCGGTTACGTCGGGGGCAATGAAGTAGGAGTGCTAATGGATAGAAGGAAGCACACGGGGGGGAGGAGGGTTACTGGGCAGCATCGCAGACCACGTGGGGTAAAAGGAAGAAAAACTATAGCGACTGGGTTTGTAGATACCAAGGACCAATGCTCAGGATTTGTTGAATTTGAGAGATTATGTCAATGAGGTTTAAAGGAGCTTCAACGATCACTTTCTCATATAAAGAACTAAGTGTTGGCCCTAGCCGGTCTGGCTCAGTGGATAGAGCGTCGGCCTGTGGACTGAAGGGTCCTGGGTTCGATTCCCCATTAGGGCACATGCCCGGGTTGTGGGCTCAATTCTCAGTAGGGGGCGTGCAGGAGACAGCCAATCCATGATTCTCTCTCATCATGGATGTTTTTTTTTTTCTCTCTCTCTCTCCCTCTCCCTTTCTCTCTGAAATCAATAAAAATGTTTTAAAAAATTAAGTGTTGGTTGAAAATATTGAATTTTACAAACCAAGTCCTAAATACAGTTGAGAACAAAAAGCATATCACCGTAAGATAGGTATCTCTTCATTTTTGTACATACTTACACTATATATTTATATATTTAAAAACACAGTTTAGGGAGACTGCACCCATAAGGCTTGCTTCCCCAAAAAGATATCAAAATTAAGATTTCCTATGGACAGCCACAACAGGTTTCTCTGGTACATATCCGTCGCTGTACCATTTAGAAAGCGGCTATCAAACAATATTTCAGCCTTTAAAACTTCTTAAAAATACAGTGACTCGTTTCAAAATGTCGTGGCCTTCATACATCCCCTCAACGAATATGAATTAGCTTCGATATCTGAAGCAACACCACAGGTCTCAGCCGGATCTGGATAAAACGCACACTGTGTATGCCGGCCCGTTCCCCATCCCGCATCTATCACCCAGAATCAGAGTCCCAGGGAATCACCAGAATTGTTTTATTTTCTGTTCATATCAACCTCCAAAATAACTTTACTATCTTCATCACAGAAGGACATATTTAATACTGTTTTAGGATTAAAGATGTGGGGGGGGGGGAGCCATTCGAGCCAATACTGAGCTCTGCTGAACTAGCGACACAAGGCTAGTTCTCACAGTCCATGTATATATAATTTTCCAGGATAGGAGAACAAGATGAGAGAGACCGCAAGGCCTCCAGGGACCTTGTGACAAAAAGAAAAAAAAAAGGGACAGAACTCTCACTCCTAAAATGAACTTCAACATCACTACTTCTGACGATGGAGAATATGCATAGATTTAGTCTCGATTCGCTTTTACTTGGAGGGGTTTTCAAAAGAACTGAATTTCACACAACTGGGCTTTAAAAAGGAATATAAACAGAAAATATATCCCACGTGATTAATTTCCTTCCGAGAGACCCATTCCCCATTTCCCACAGACGGGAGCGAATCTTAAAAGACACAGTGAAAGGATCATTTTCCCAATTTGATAGTGATTTTGAGAAGTTGATGCCCTTGGAACTCACCGGTGCTAGGGAGGGCTGATCTCTCAGAACTTGCTCACTGGCAATAAATATCTCTTGATTCTTATGATATATGAGAGAAAAAAAATGAATATTTTTACTTTCAAGGGGGAAGTCTGCACCGCCACTGGCTGCGTCGCTGAGACAAACCCACGTTAGCCACACGGTCCACTGAAAACATTTGAAGAGCATTGATGATAAATGTGATTTTAAATGCAGATCTGCTCATGGGATGTTAGGATAATCTGAAAGGACGTATTTTCATTCTCCCGTGAGAGTAGAGAATGCTATGGGTAGGTAACGATTCTGAAAGACGGTTTCAAAATAACCATTTACATGAGATAATTCCATTTTCACAGCCTCGCTGCGATATTCTAGCGGCCATAACATCAAGTCTTGAAGAATCCATGTGCTGGAACATGGAGATTGTAAGAAACAGGAGATCGTAAGAGAATCAGAGTGCCTTCTCTAGAGTTGTCACATTTTTCTAATGGAAATTCTGGAAACAAAACAAAAATTTCTTTCCATTTGAGGGAGGAACAAAATTCCTAACTCATAAAACTAGAACGGCTCCCAGTAGTTCAAAATAAATGATTCAATCACAACTTTTGCCCCACGTGAACAGCACAAGACTGGGCGCATGACTCGTCCCCTGCTCTGAAATCAAATGAAATTTCAAAATAAGCTGTACACAAAGTTAAGGCACTATTTTGTTCACCTGCTGAATGTACCAACACTTAAGATATTGTATTGAGAATAGGTGCACAAGATTTGAAAGCTATCAGAGACTACTGATTCAAAATTTTACAAAAAGACAAAAAACAAAAACCCCACTGATTTAACAACTACCGAGATACACATCCAACGTATTAGGTGAGGATGGTTAAAGCAGGTCCAAAAGTCTCGCTGTCCTAAGGCTCAGCGTGATGTTCGTTCTAGCACTGACGCTTTCCTGGGAGCAGAGGTGCGTGTAGGATGAAGTTCCCTAAAGCTGCGTGTGTTCTTAAATGAGACCCATCTATAACGCCCACAAATCAAATCAACTGCCTGTGTACTTACCACACTCAGATTGACAGGGCTGTTTGCCTTGGGGACTGGGTGGTTATAGAGCGCTGTGAGAACTGCATTCAAATCACTTTCCTACAGTAAACAAAGAGGTAAATTTTATAAATCAAATATATACTGAGCAAATATGATGAAAACGATTCGATAAAGTCAGGCACCGTGCCTTCTCATGTTGGACTGGCTCTGTACAACTGATTTCCACAGAAATGCTCTAAATACCCAAAATTCAAATATTTCAATCTAATAAATCAGGAAAAGATATTCCTATGGCTTTATCCAGAAAGAATAACAGCAATCCTTATATCTAGTATAAATATATATTTGGCAACATTTAATTCTTATAAAATATACTGTTATCTAAGGAAAGAAATTATTTAAAGCGTTAAATCCAAGAACAAGGGAATGGTATAAAAACAGCAATACAATTCATCAGATTACTGAAAGCTTCCACTTCCTATTTTAATTTTAAAATCTCAAACCTAATTTTTTAAGGACTAAGTATAACTTAAGTAAAATATCATACTAAGATCCAACACAGAGGTTATCCTAAATATTTCTTTTCTAAGTAGCAACTGGTCCCTACCCGATTCACAAAAAAAAAAATGGAATTAAATAAATTATATAACAGATCTACCTCCTAGATTTTTATAATTAAAATGTATCTTGAGGTGCACACTTACTCTTTCTGATTTACTCATGCAAATCCAGTAATAGATATAGAAAGGCAGCTTTTTAAATACATAGTTATTTTTATTCTCTCTTAAAATGTTTAGGTTGGGAGAATAAACGAAAAGAAAGGCAATTCTTCAAGGACGGTAACAACTAATTTTGAGGGATGTGGACACGAGACACAACTTCTCACAAGGTTTCTATCAACTTGGGCATGAAATTTAATTCCCATCACTATGAACGCCTGCAAAAGCGTGCACTCCCAGCTGCCTATCTGGAATTCTCTTTAGAACGACTGAAAAAGAAGACAACAAAGACTTTATCCCTTTACCATTTCAACAATGAAATATACCACAGAATATTCCGGATGATATCGATGCTCTGGCTATATAAAGTTCCTATGGCCACATGAATTTTGCAAAAGTCCAGCTTTTAAAAATCCTTGGTACCTGCCCACTGTAGGTTGCGTAAGGATAACTTGAATTATAAAATCTAAACATCCATCTAAATAACCTGGGGGAGTCGATTAAAAGTAAAAATAATAAAAATTAAAGATTTCCTTCTGGTTATTCATCCCATGAACTGATAATATTTTTGCTCTCATAAAGGACACAAGTGTAGTCTTATGTCCTCTTCTCGGAAAACTAAAATTATACAGATTTCACAATTCTTCAGAAAATTAAATATGAATTACCGTATTAGCAGTTTTACTTCTGAGTGTATTCTCAAAAGAGCTGAATGCAGGGACTCAAACATATGTTCGCACACCCATGCACATAGCAGCATTGTTCACCATAGCCAACAGGTGAGCAAACTTAAGTGTTCACCTAAGATCCAAGAACAAACAAAATGTGGTCTGTGCGTACAGGGGGATATGATTTAGTATTAAAAGAAAAGAAATTCTGCCTGGCCAGCGTGCCTCAGTGGATAGAGCGTCGGCCTGCGGACTGAAAGGTCCCAGGTTCGATTCGGGTCAAGGGCATGTACCTGGGTTGCGGGCACATCCCCAGTGGGAGGTGTGCAGGAGGCAGCTGGTCGATGTTTCTCTGTCATCGATGTTTCTAACTATCTCTCTCCCTTCCTCTCTGTAAAAAATCAATAAAAAATATATTAAAAAAAAAAAAAAAAAAAA
>JAWPEG010038709.1:1499264-1522679 GCA_035771395.1 Myotis vivesi | reverse complement strand
CACACACACACACACACACACACACGCAGGCCCTGCTGCAACACAGCCTCAGCTCGCTTCCCAACTGGCAGAAGCGCGCCTCGGGGGACAAGCCTTTAAACCTCGGCGCTCTTTAAAATTCAACCAGCCAGCAGGCCCCCAGCCCAGCACATAAACAGCCCAGACAAAAAAAGCCCCTCTCGGCTTCTGTCGGTGACAAAGCCGCCCAGCAGTGTGGCCTGTGTCTCCCTTGACAGGGGAAGCCGGGCTCACACAGATCAATAGATGGGAGTCCTCCCTAGCTCCCTCAGCTCCTGTTTCTGCCTTAATTACAGGTGCTATTCACACTGAAGTTTAAAAAAAAACGCGAGAGAGGTGGGAGGGAAAGGGGAAGGGAGAAGGAGAGAGAGGGAGAGAGAGGTAGAGGGAGGGAGAGAAAGTATTGCAGGGAGAAATAAGACACATGAAATTCGTTTTGGGGGGGCTGCTTTTAACAATACTGTTAATTAAAAGTTGTACTTCTGCAGTGATTGGAAGTGTTCATACATCTGATCTTTCCACTCCACAGTGTTTTGGGTCACACACACACACACACACACACACACACACACTTCCAGGCCGACACCCACAGATGATGTAAAGGTTTAAGGTAACACTCTTCAAGCGTTAGTTTCCCCATTTTCTACAGGTTTTTGTTTTGTTGTTTTTTGTGTGTGTGTGGTTTTTTTACAAAACACCCAATTTCCTTAACCGAGAAAAATGATTTGGGTTTGCAAAATCCTCTTAGTTCTCTGGACTATTTTATTTTTATGCGGAAAGAACACGTGGACGACGTTAAAAACCAAGCTTCCAAAAAGGAGGAAAGGGAACATCCATTATGAACAAACAGCAAAATGGAACGGGCAGTCACACATCTACCGGCATGCACCCCACAAACACCCCCCCCACGATCGGGTAAGGGAGCGCTGCCTCTTCGGGCCTCAATCCCGTATCCGTCCCCATAAGGATGAGGGTCAAGTGGATCTTGCGAGAGAAAAAGAGAGTCAACTGTGGGTGTGGCTACGGTGGATTCAATCTTTGTTCTCTGAGGATAAGATCCACTGACAGGGGAAACAAGCATTTAAGAATCTAGTTTTTTTTAAGCTAAAATATGTCAAGCGTGTCTCCTAATTCTAGTTCAATAACGACAAAGGTCCTAAATCTGCCTCTCCCTCTCCCTTCTTCTCTGAAATCAATTAAAAAAATAAAATAAAAAGAAAGTCTAACCATCCACTGGGAGGGTTTTTCAAAACACACTTGAGCGTCTGTATCATCTATAAGCACCGGACAGCCCTCAGGGTCTGGACTCAACAACGTCAGCCCAATGACAAGGCAGACAGATTTGTTCTTGGGGACAGACTGACCCCACATCCTCCTTGAGGGCTCAGGAGTCTTCGTCCTCCTGCTCTGCTGTCCCCAGTGGGCTGGCCGTGCCCTCGGCTACCTCTACGCAGGGTCACAAAATGAGCGGCCGGACTTCCACACGTGACCTGCCGTCACAGCTGAGCCCCTGGAAGCATCTCTGGCCAGGAGTGTGTTCATCGGTGGGGGAACCCTCCCCAGGAGCCCCCCTGCTGACTTTCTCATTCTGTCTGATCCGCCGAAGGTCAAAGTCACTCCTAAACCAAAGAATGACCGTCGGAGAAGCCGAGCCCACGGTGGGACCTCTCTCTTGGTTCTTACTCTCCTGTCATCATTCCAGGGGAAACACAGTTCTCTTTCCTCCTTCCCCCTTCAATGAGGGAGATCGCGGCAGGACACCGTGAATGCCGACACGAGAAACTGTGGAGGTTGTTGACTCCGGTCAAGTTATTTCTCTCTATCGACATTTTAAAGGGAATTTTTTTATGGTTGGAAGATGCAAATAGCGGCCATGAAGCCAACACATTGTGCTATTAAAAAAAAAAAAAACCCACAAAAAACAACTGTGCTGGTGACATGTAAATTTCAAGAGTTTTGCTTGCATGGGTGTATGAGTCCTACACGATAAGACCCTGCAGTCTACAAATATTCCTTCCTGAATTCTTTCCCCCCCCAAAAAAATGAAGAATAGGAAATGCTTCCAAACTTATTTTATGAGGCCAGCATGACTGATTTTAGTACCAAAACCAGACAAAGACAACACACAAAAAAGAAAATGACAGGCCAGTACCCCCGATAAACATAGATGCAAAAATCCTCAACAACATATTAGCCAACTGAATTCAACAATACATGAAAAGGATCATTCAACAAGACCAAGTGGGATTTCTTCCCCAGGGAGGCAAGGATGGTTTGACACCCACAAACTGACTGTTACCATTTATTGTGACGGAACTCAGAACAGTGGTTGTCTGGGGCTGTAGGGGTGGGTTAGGGGGCACAGGAAGTAACCAGGAATCAACACGAGGGAACTTTCTGGAATGACAGGAAACAGTCTATATCTTTAAAGGAATCTGGGTTACACAGGTGTCGGCATCAGTCAAAACTCATTTCACTGTGCACTTGGGATCGGCACTGCACCATATCAAGGTCATTGGTCAAATATCCTATATAATAAAAGGCTAATATGCAAATCGACCAAGCGGTGAAATGACCGGTCGCTATGACACGCACTGACCACCAGGGGGCAGACGCTTAACGCAGGAGCTGCCCCCTGGTGGTCAGTGCGGGGGAGCGCCGCTCAGCCAGAAGCCGGGATCACAGCCTCTTCCGCCTCCGAGGCAGCACTAAGGATGTCTGACTGATGGCGGGGAGCGGGCCTAAGCCGTCAGTCGGACATCCCCTGAGGGCTCCCAGACTGCAAGAGGGCACAGGCCGGGCTGAGGGACAACCCCCCCCCCCCAGTGCACGAATTTCGTACATCAGGCCTCTAGTAAGTTAATAAATAAGTCTCTCCATTTGGATAATAAATTAAGGTCACCCTACCTAAGAGAAATAGCGAAGCTTTGAAGGGTTTAAAGGGGGGGGGAGGGCATGACTGCACTTGAATTTTAGACAGATCCGCCTGGTCTCACGTGTAGCATGGATTTGCACAGGGTCAGACTCAAGGCTGGGAAGTCCAATGCCAGGAGGCTTTTGCAATAACCCAGGGAACGGGTGGCCTTGAGTCACCAGTGACAGCTGCTCCAGGAATGCCGAGGAGGGCACAAGACTAAGATAAATGTGGGAGTCACCGCGGAGACATCCAGGAGGTGGCGGCTCCACATCTGGTGCTCCAGGGACAGGCTCTGGCCTCGGGGAAGACAAAGAGAGGACATGGCACCGAGTCAAAGGCGCAGAGCGACCAGAGAGACCACGGTTTCACCCTCCACTTCTGTGGACGGTCGATACTGGTCTTCCTATTTTTTTGTTTGAAGTTCTCTCAAATTACACAAGCTCCGCCTTTCATAAAAAAATGTCCACGCCCAAGACTTTGGATACGTCCAACGACAATGAAATCTGAAGTCCTCAGTGTTCTGTTTTGTTCTTTTAAGGAGTGTGTCTTGAAATTCTCAATAGAACTACTGGGAGCTATTATCTTACAGACGTCTTCTGCCCCACACCCACTACAGGACACCCCTCCACCTGCCTGGACGAAACATCGAGTTCCACACTCCCTGCTGAGGTCACCTTGGGCCTCTGGCTGAGACTCTAAACAAAGGTGCCGATTTGGGCCTCGGTTCTGGTAACTCCGCACTCTTTTCTCTGAGAACCTGAGCCGCGAACACTGGTTCTTTTCACAGAGAGAAAGCCACCAAACAGGTCTCGCCGAATAGTGACGGGTGTGTGTCCCTCCTGGTCTAGTCCGCTTTGGCCTGAATGACCTTAAAGAGAAAACACAGCTGGGCCTCTTGCGAAGGGTTTCACTCCGTAAACCAGAGAATATGTCTAGCCCAGGGGTGGGCAAACTGTTTGACTCGAGGGCCACAATGGGCTCTTAAACTGGACCGGAGGGCCGGAACGAAAGCATGGATGGAGGGTTTGTGTGAACGCATATAACTTCAAAGTAAACATCGTTACATGAAAGGGTACGGTCTTTTTTTTTTTTTTCAGTTTTATTCATTTCTCGCGGGCCGGAGTTTGCCCACGGCTGGGCTAGACAGTGAGTTGATAAGCTTTCTCGGGGAAGAGTGGACACTCCCCTTGAATAAGTCATCTCTTACGTCCTGCTCATTCTTTCTGTGCTTTTATTGGGATATATGGGAAAACAGGGGGTCATTTTAAAAAACAGGGGTGACTTCTGTGTAACAGCAGACTAGGTGGAACCCTGTAAAGCAAAGCATCAACCTTTGTTCAGCTCCAAAGTAAAACCAAAACAGTTCTTCCTTTCGCTAGACACTCTCTTGACGGTCTGGCCGGCCTTCAAGTCTCTTGCTTCTTGCTGTGGAGTCTTCTCCGTCTGCGGTGATTTCTAATTTCTACCTTTTAGATAAATGTCTTTTTATTGATGAGAGAGAGAGAGAGAGAGGAAGGGAGAGGGCGAGAGAGGAAGATGGATGTGCGAGCACTGAGCCACGCCAGCCGGGCTGTCAGGCTAACGCTTTTCCAAGCTCTTCCCAAACTTCAGAGCCAGGCACGGGCCTTCTCTCATTGCACACAAGAGCCTCGGATAGGGGTCCGATCCTCGTGTCTGCAATCGCGCGCACGCCCATAGAGACCGCACCACTGCCTTGTCTGGGCCAACAGGCTAAGGGTAAAGACATATGCTGCCCGGCCGGCATGGCTCAGTGGCTGAATATCGACCTATGAACCAGGAGGTCAGGGTTCGATTCCCAGTCAGGGCACATGCCCAGGTTGCAGGCTTGATCCCCAATAGGAGGGGTGTGGGAGGCAGCCGATCAGTGATTCTCTCTCATCGTGGATGCTTCTATCTCTCTCTCCTTCTTCCTTCCTCTCTGAAATCAATAAAAAAATATATTTTTAAAAAGATGTACGTGTCCTAACCGGTGTGGCTCAGTGGATAGAGCGTCAGCCCATAGACTGAAGGGTCCCAGGTTCGATTCCGGTCAAGGGCATGTACCTTGGTTGCGGGCACATCCCCAGTAGGGGGTGTACAGGAGGCAGCCGATCAGTGATTCTCTCTCATCATGGATGCTTCTATCTCTCCCTCTTCCTTCCTCTCTGTAAAAAATCAATAAATATATTTTTTTTAAAAAGATGCACGTTACCAATTAGTAAGTTTACCAAGAGAAGCTGCAATCTTATCGCTTGTCTGGAACAACACACGAGAATAAACCTGTCACTATGTGTTCGAATAACTGGGCCCTAAAAGCTACAGAAAACCAGGCGGAGTCCACAGATAATAACAGTCCCCATCAGTACCCGAGAAAGTACTTAACAGACCACCAACACGAAGTTAATTTTTGAAATTACGCCCGCGTAAAGGTTAAACACGCATCGCATCGCGTGTACTTCTTGCAAGAGTCCTGTAGCGTCTTCCCCCCAACACGACCACGTCTTGGAGATTTAACAAGTCTCACCGAGGCGCAGCCTATTAAAATGCACATATCTTACCTCCCTGGAAAAATGAAAACGGATCGAATAAATAATACTGCTAATCTGGCCCCCATGCGCTCTCCCTGCACACACACACACACACACACACACACACATGCCCTGCCTTTCTCCCCGACACGGCAGCTGGCCTGAAAGATTTCAAACGATCCCTTTGGCGTCATCTTCCATCATCTTTTCAGGGGTGTGCCTGGCTCCCCTCTGAGCCCCATCCTTTCACCGGGGTCCCCTTTGAGATCCGTCCAATATTTCCATAATCCACGCCGCTGTTTCCTCGGGGCCTCCCCAGGGTGGAGGGACCCCCCCCACCTCCGGAAGGGGGGGGGGAGGAGCGGAGGGGGTGTTACAACGGCCAGTAAGCCGGGCAACAATCTCAAGACAACAAAAGAACCGGGTGGGGAGGAGGCGAGCTGGTACCATATGTTGACCAAGTTCAACACGTTCAGGTCGCAGGGGCTGTGTTTTTTTCAACTTCAAAATGTGAGGAGGGCAGCGCCTTCCTAGCTACGTATCCTCCCCAATTGCCTTCGTAAACAGCGAGGCGGTGTGGCTTTCACAGGGCTCATCCCCGAACAATGTTCATGGGAATAACCGAAGGAAAGGGTCAGAGAGGGGGCATTTTCTGGGTCGTCGACTCGTCCTGGTCACCCACAAACCTCGCCCGGCTCACCCCTGTTCCTAAAAAGAAACAAGAAGTAAAATGATGTCCAAGGAGCGCATTTCCTAGGACTTCCTACTGACTTTATGCCCATTTGGAAAGACGTCGATTTTTTCGTCGCGTGCCATCTGATGATGTCATTCTTGTTTCCACCTTTTGTTTTGTCGTGAACTGATGTTCGCTTCTTTTCGAAGAGACTTTAGGGCCCCCATCGTCGAGTTAATTTTTTTTCCCTCCTGACTCGGGGGAAACTGCTCCTGATTCATCGGCCCGTGTTATGTCACCTTGAAAAAAATTTATTTTTTTCTCTCAAGGACTCAGAACTTTCTAGGACCAATTTGCAAATTTACGTGCCCAATAGTCACCGCTCAACAGAAAGTAACTTTTTGTGAAACCACAGTTATCTCTTTAAATCCACAGCATCTATTATCATTTGATTTCTATAGGCTACTGAGCAATGCCAGACCTTTTGGGAATGATGGGAGCATTTGCGTAGTTATTATGATTTCACTGCCATAAAAATAAATAAAGACCTCGCTTCTGAGAGCTTATTAAAATAAAACCTGTTCACCCCTTTGGCAGGAAAAATAAGGTCAATTTTTCAGGGCCTCTCGCATTTTATGATCTACAATGTATGCGAGAATATTCTTTGCAATGGGAGTTGGCGACACTCCACAGCCCTGTTTCCCAGTAAAATGTCTAAAATGCAGCAAAATTTCTAAAAGATTGCTGTTTTTCCCAAATTAGTTTCCCTGTCTGCAATAAAAAAATTTTTAAATTTAAAAGTAGTAACTATAAGGCAGGAGGCAGGTAAAAATCAGAATGTAACTACATTTTGCCTTGAGCTTCATAAGACTGCATCGACAAGAGAAACCGATCTTGCCTCTATAAAGAAAGGTGGATAGAGAGAATATAATTATAACGATAATCGTAGATTTAATTGTAAGCACTTTCCCACGTGCTTGCACTTTTGTTTTATTCTGATTCTTCTTTTGCAGACACAAAAATGTACAAAACAGATAATATTCTGTGTCATAAAACAGGGGTAAGAAATAATGGCTATTGTAGGGTGATTAAGATAGTTCACTGATACAATATTTGAGTATGAAACAAAGAATGAAGTCCTGAGATGATTATAATTCTCATACTATCATCTCTCTTTACATAATTTTATTTCATTAAAAATTAAAACTCGATGTGCCTTAGAAATATGGTTTATAATGTCTATACTCACAAGGGTAGTGAAATGAAAAATTAACCACCACACCTCAAAAACTGGCTCAAGACACTGAATTCTTTTCATTTAGAAAAACAATAGCATAGGATGCAACAAAATTATTTTTTTTTCTGTGTATGGGATCAACTTGGAGTTAAAAATGACAAAACCAAGTCCAAACAAGCAAAAGAAAAACAAAACACTTTTAAAAACCACATATCCACAATTGTTTAAATATTTGTTAAAGTATGAAGATTGAATCACTTATTTGCAAATACTTTAGATCTTCTTTATGAAAGAACTTAGCAAAAGTGATTCTCCAAGGCCGTTGGCCAGATTCCCATATAAAGTTTGGGCTTCTTTTTATTTTTATTTTTTTAATTTTTATTGGTATCAGAGAGGAAGGGAGAGGGAGAGATAGAAAACATCCATGATGAGAGAGAATCGTGGATCACCTGCCCCCTTCACCCCCGCCCCCACCCCACTGGGGATAAAGCCTGCAACCCAGGCCTGTGCCCTGACCGGGAATCGAACCACGACCTCCTGGTTCATAGGTCGACGCTTAACCAGTGGACTGCACCAACCGGGCAAGTGTGGGCTTCTTTAGTCATAAAGTCAAAGTCATGAGACGCAGCAGTATCTAAGGCAGCGGTTCTCAACCTGTGGGTCACGACCCCTTTGGCGGTCAAACGACCGTTTCACAGGGGTCGCCTAAGACCATCCTGCAGATCAGATATTTCCATGACGATTCATCACAGTAGCAACATGACAGTGATGAAGTAGCCACGAAAATAACTGTATGGTTGGGTCACCACATGAGGAACTGTATTTGAAGGGCCAGAACGTTGAGAACCACTGAATTCTAAGGCCTCTTTCAGCTCCAACCGCCCCCTCGCAAAGGGCTCCAAGAACTGCTGTGAACTGGGATCCGGGGTGATGAAGTTCGTCACCACTACAGAGCTGCCTGCCTTAGAATTTTACTAAGTATGTAAGGGCTGACCTCACACGTATGGAGCACAAAGCAACCGTTCAGCCCGACGGAGCAATCACCAGCGGAGAGGTCACAGCGAGGGTCAGCAGAATGAAAAGGGTGTCCCTGAGAAAGGACACGGTCGCCCTGAGGGGAAACCCAAGTTAGGGGGTCTTCAGATCCCCTAGAATTCTCGGGGTTTACAAGATGGAACACACACACACACACACGCACCCCACAGAGACCTGGACAGGTCAGTGGACAAGAGAGAATTGAGAAGACAAAGAGAAGAACCGCCCGGCCGGCGTGGCTCGGGGGTTGAGCATCGACCTAGGAACCAGGAGGTCACGGTTCGATTCCCAGTCAGGGCACAGGCCCGGGGTGCAGGCTCCATCCCTAGTGTGGGGCGTGCAGGAGGCAGCCGATCCATGATTCTCTCTCATCATTGCTATTTCTATCTCTCTCTCCCTCTCCCTTCCTCTCTGAAACCAATAAAAATATTTTTTTTAAAAAGAGAGAACATTATTTCCAAATGGCAAAATGAGTCAGGAAGGCTCTCAGATCACTGCCCATGACTTGGGGACAAACCCAATTTAACTTCCTATGTCCAACCGTGTTCTCACTGTAAGGACTTTTTTTCACCGACGTGAAATATTCACAAATCTGTTATTTCTCTAAAGGGCTAAACCCAAGTTAAGGGCACACACCCTCTTGTTTTGTGAAAGAACAGCCATGGACTGCTCTAGACTGGTTAACCGTCTGCACGCCCAGGTGCCTGCATTTTTAGTGCAATTTCCTGGTCTTAAATGCTGGTCTCAGAACCACGTGCCTATAATGGTTTCTTTTGTTGTTGCTGTTAATCCTCACGGAGGATATTTTTCCATTGATTTTTAGAGAGAATAGAAGAGAGAGGGAAAGACAGAGAGAGAAACATCCATGTGAGAGAGACCCATCAACTTGTTGACTCCAGCACATGCCCTGACTATTGCCAGGGATAGAGCCCGCAATCCAGGCTCGTGCCATCGACTGGAATCGAACCCAGGACCCTTCAGTCTACAGGCCGATGCTCTATCCACTGAGCCAAAGCGGCTAGCGCTATAATCATTTCTGAAGGAACTGCTTCAAACAGGGACGTGTGTCAGCATTCATGCCTGTCAATGATGAGAACTATGAAAAGCACATCTGTGAATGTCACTTATGGTTACATGGGCAGTATTACACTTTTATCATCTTAACAGCGACGAGGACTGTTTAAGCCCATTTCCTGGCAGATAACGAAAAGGAACCTGCTCCTCATTTTCCGTAAAAGGGGCTCATTTCTATCAAAGTGTAAATTTGTATTTTTAACCACATATTATATCATTCATTTCAGAATGATCAATCTATACTGTAAATTTTTAAAGGTTGTTCTATTTACACACATCACGTCGTCAAAGTAATCCATCAGTTTGGTCACACACAACACGTAAGGAATTACTGAAGGCCATAATTTGAAATACAAACGGAGGAAATGCATTCTGAAGCCTCTCGTTTCCTTTTAAGAAAACAAAGCTATAAAAGAGAATTCCTTAACAGTAAGAAAATACTTTTCTTCCCACTGATGTAGAGAGAGAAAGGAAAGGAGAGGGAGAGAGAAACATCCATGTGAGAGGGAAACATCCATGGGCTGCCTCCTGCACACCCTCCACGGGATGGAGCCCGCCACCCAGACATGTGCCCTGACCGGGAATTCCACCGGCAACCCTCAGATGCTCAATCAACTGAGCCACACGGGCCAGGACGAGAAAATACTGACAATTCCATTTATAGACTGCCGGAAGCCGGTCCATCCTTGCTGCTTGACACAGTCGCTGCAGGAAAGAGGCATCTGCACAGCATGTGTGTCCGTGGACCTGGCGTGTGTAGCATACTGTTTTTAATATGTTTGCTCCCCTTAGTGCCATGTGTTTTAACCAAGGTCACCTCTCCGAGAAAGGTTGTTTCCCCAGGTGGGGATTTTTCCCTGAGGTTAGGGAGGGGATACAACCCCTTAATTAAGTGCCAGACGGGTAGTTAAGCTACATGGTCTTTACTCCCTGGAATGGAGATAAGAAACGCCCTAACCTTTGTAATAGAAATTGACAGGATTAAAATCGGCTGGTATAAATACGGATGTAACAAGACAATAATCATCAGATCCTAACCAGAACCTAGCCAGAGAACACGGCAAAAGATCCTGGACAGAACCTAGACAGAACATGGCAAAAGAACCTGGATAGAACCTGGCTAAAGAACCTGGTGACTGAACCTGGCTGGAGAACCTAGCGAGAGAACATGGCAAGAGAACCTAGACAGAACTTAGCTGGAGATCCTGGAGGGAGAACCTCGCTATGCTGATCAACTGAACGCTGACCCCGTGTCATTCCTTCTTCGCCGACTCCGTCAACACCTTTGGGGACCCCTGGACCCGCTGGGATTGGACCCCAGCAACATAAGTGATTCGGCTATTACTATAACAGGAGCGAACCGATCCCTTGTTGATAGCAGCCACTACTCACTTCTACGTAGACAGACATAAGAGGAGGGTGTTCAACAGAGTATGGTGTCAATTTTCTGATGGGGAAATTTGTAAGTGGTTCGAAATATCGTTCCCATAGCTAGATTTTTAGAGAGTGTAAAACTGTGGTAACACGGAATACTCCGGTCCTATTTGCCTCATTCTCAGGGCTTCGTCCTCACCCACCTACGGGTAACTTTACAAGACGTTCCCCGTCCATCCTGCCCTCATGGCCTTTGTTCTGAGTTAATCAGAGAAATCCTGAGAGCAACGCACGGGTCCTAGCGGCGGCCGAGACCGAGATCAGAATCACAGTCCTCGGATTTTAAATGTTTTCTTTTAAAAAAAGGGCAGGATTCCTACCTGGTCTCCGAAGCCCTCCGGGAATTTCCACAAAACCACGGGATCTGTAAGGAATTAACACATGGCATTAAACAGAGGCAAACACACACACACACACACAACACAGCCACGGTTATCAAAATCCTCTGAACAGGTCAAAGCGCCTTTTTAAAAATGCCCAGCCCAGCCCTGAATGGCAAGGCTGTGGTATTTCCCCCCGACCGTCCGGCCGCAGGAAAGCACTGGCAAGTCCCGTCAGGGCTGGAGGTTACTGTCAGTCTCGAGTGATGGGAAGAGAATTTAAACAGAAATGTGGTTCCCGGTACCATGTGCTGATCTGAAGCTCATACAAAGGGGAGTGAGGTTATTTTTTCCTTCCAACCCATGACTGCTCAATGCTACCCCTAACCATTTGAGCACCGTATGCTGAGTAAGTAGACAACCCACCGCCTACATCTGAAGACAGTGGGACGGAGAAATAAGGCCAGATAAATAAATGGAGGATTTGGAATGATGGCATGAGGCAGCTCAAGTTCTCCTCCTACATTCACGAATAACCAAATACGTAACTGTTTGAATGGCCTAAACCCTTATAGACTTGCTCTGAACAATACTTAGACATTTGTATGTGAAGAAACCTGGAAAAAGATATTAATTGCTCATAGATTCAACTCGACAACGCTCTCATTCTAGATCTAAAATAATTCTTATTTGCCCGGCCAGCATGGCTCAGGGGTTGAGTGTCCACCTAGGTACCAGGTGGTCACGGTTCGATTCCCGGTCAAGGGCACAGTCCCAGGTTGTGGGCTCGATCCCCAGTGTGGGGTGTGCAGGAGGCAGCCGATCCATGATTCTCTCTCATCATGGATGTTTCTCTCTCTCTCTTCCTCTCTCTTCCTCTCCGAAATCAATAAAAACATATTAAAAAATAAATAAAATAATTCTTCTTTGAGTTTGACTTACAGCTACAAAACCCTTAAGGAAGTGAAATTAGTATTTTAAGATGTGTTACTTTAGATCCAGCTGCAAAAAGGCAGAGGCGAGCGTCTACCGACTACTTTACATAAATGCACACACTCAGAACAGAACAGCAGGCAATTTGGGAAGCTTTGTCCGTTAGTTCCACCTCTTACAACCTATACAAGCAAGGGGTGCAGACGCATCTAGTATCATGGCCCCTCTGTGACCGACTTCCCTGGGAACAATCATTCAGAGAATCAATCCACTCCGACTGTCAAATTATCTTGGTCCTTAGGACCCTCAAACCATAAAAGCAATTTAACCGAGAACTCTGGCCTTTCTAGATGTTTCCTCCCAGAATGATCTCACATTAGCTTCCCGCCTCAAAACAACGCAGGCTCTTTTGGCTCAGAGGTAAGTGAATCCCAGCTCAGGTAATGACCATGGAACGTCCAAGAACTTTAAACCCTTAATTCGTAGCAACTTAATGTATCACTTGGCTTCTTCCGGGCCCTTTCACGCAAAGACCTATTATCATAAAATGAAACCCTTCATCAATCGCCCGATCGAGTAATTCCGAGCCGATCGCGTGAGTCCAAACTTAACCCAACAGGGCTAATGGGTGCGAATTGAATTGAAAACACCTTGACAGAGAAAGCAATTTCTTTTCTTTGCACTCCTCTGAAGCTGTGGGTGACCGCGGTAATCGAACCATCAACAGCGAGGGGCCATCTGTCCCAGGGGCCGTTCATGAGAGTTCGTTTTTTTGTGTGTTGCTGTTGTGTGTTTTTTTAAATTTTAAATTAACAACAACAACAAAAAAAAGAAAGCCACGCTGAACCACAGATGTTCAATCTTGACTAATCTATGACAAGAAGCTTACAACTGAGAATCAATGTTTTGACATTTTTCAGATACCAATCATTAAAAGCCAACACAAAAGTTTTTTACAAGTACACGGGGGGGGGGGGTGGAGAGGGGGAGTGAATGGGTTGCTTATAGAAAGATGGTCTTTCATAGGAAATACTTTTTGGTCACCTGAGCTGTTCATCATATCCTAAAGCAGCGGTTCTCAACCTGGGGGTCGCGACCCCTTTGGCGGTCGAACGACCCTTTCACAGGGGTCGCCTAAGACCATCCTGCACATCAGATATTTCCATGACGATTCATCACAGTAGCGACATGACAGTTATGAAGTAGCCACGGAAATAACTGTATGGTTGGGTCACCACATGAGGAACTGTATTTAAAGGGCCAGAAGGTTGAGAACCACTGTCCTAAAGCAATAGCTTTTCTTATGATTCCTTTTAGAAGGAGAACAGACTAGAGGCTATGCTGTAAATGAGCTCTCAGAGCCCTGGCTGGTTTGGCTCAGTGGATAGAGTTTGGATTGTGGACTGAAGGGTCCCTGGTTCGATTCCCGGTCAAGGGCACATGCCCGGGTTGAAGGCCCGATCCCCAGCAGGGGACGCGCAGGAGGCAGCCGATCCACGATTCTCTCTCATCATTGATGTTTCTCTCTCTCTCTCCCTCTCCCTTCCTCTCTGACATCAACAAAAATACATTTTTCAAAAATTAGCTCTCGGATTAGCATTGGAGACTGTCAATTGTGTATATTCTTTCTGCAAGTATACGATGAAATACTAAGGACTGCATTTATATTCACAGCACCCAGTGCACGTAAGCTTTCAACGGAAAAAAAAAAAAAACATTTACAAATGAAAATTGTGATTTTCATCGAGCATTCCCTGTTAAGACGTCAATTTGTTAAGCACTGTCACTAATAAACACAAGACAGGGGTTGGCAAGAGTAGGTGTGCAGTTGTTTGTATAGAAATTAATACGAGAATCGCTACATAATCACACAAGAATAAACTGTGTTTCTCGTCCTCATGACTGTAAACCGATTTATGCCCAGCCCTGTAGTTAGTATGAAACACTTGGAAACCAGTATTCTTGTTTTTGGGGGGAGGATTTTTTTGTTATTGTTTGATAATGTCTTTTTAAAAATATATATATTTTTATTGATTTCAGAGAGGAAGGAAAGGGAGAGAAAGATGGAAACATCCATGATGAGAGAGAATCATTGATTGGCTGCCCCCTGCACACCTCCTCCCGCACCCCCGGGGATGGAGCCTGCACTCCGGGCATGTGCCCTTGACCGGAATAGAAGCTGGGACCCTTCAGTCCGCAGGCCTACGCTCTAGCCACGGAGCCAAACTGGCCAGGGCACAAACTACTATTTTTGAACGCACGTCTTAGCTTCCTGTTTCTTCCGGAACGTGTCTAAACCTGGACACAGTGAACGCAGCCAACGCGTAATCATGATCAAACTGTGTCGCCCTTATTGTCAACTGTTTTCCTGCAGAGATACTCCTCCCCAAAACCACACATTTCACAGCAAAGCGACCACTCTGAGACACGGCGAGCCCTCTGGAGCAACTAGAACAAAATAAAAAGAGAGAACACACCATTTTTCTAACGAAGGAAATTAACCTCATCCATGGACTGTCATGATTAAACAGAACCGACCGCTTCCGTGGATATAAAAGAACAACAGGGACCAAGACCTTGAAAAAAATTCCCCGAATACGACAACTCCCTCTTCTAAACACCACATCCAAAAGAAACTCAACGACCAACAGGCATTTAAATCCACAGACCCCGGGGACGTCCCTGTCCCCGTGGCTGAAAGCACCCCCGCCCTCAGGCCATCGGTTCTGTCCCAACCAATGCTCTCTGCACACATTGGTATGCTACTTCCAATCCTCGGCGAGGCTAAACTTTACCAGAGTTCAATGTGAAAGCGCTGCTTCGGGTTAATGCACGTTCCGTTTGAACGCTAAAGGCACCGGTCCTCCGTGGCATGTCTGCCACCGGACCAAGACGAAACGGTTTCTGAAATGACTAATTTCTGGACGCTTCCCCGGCTGCAGAGCACGCTCAGATGCACCAGACTGACAGCTCGGCGCTGTATTTCCAGATTCGACCGATAAGGGAGGAGGAAGTGAAAGAGGAAAGGGCCCTATCTGATCTTCACCGGTTCTGCCAACTCAGTGACAGAGCCTGTGGTTCATCGTCAACGTCCTTCTTTTTTAAAAAAAAAATAAAAATTTTAAAGAAAGCTCCCCTCGCTTGTGATGATAAAAATCTACAGCCTTTCAGTGCTCTTGGCAAGAAAGCTTTTGAACACGTTTTTATTAAAATCCGAAATATGGGTGTTGGAGATACAGCACCGCCTTTTCTTCACTTCGTTTATTTTGAATATATTTTTATTGATGTCAGAAAGGAGGGGAGAGGGACAGGGAGAGGTGGAAACATCCATGATGACAGAGAATCATGGATGGGCTGCCTCCTGCACGCCCCCTAATGGGGATCGAGCCCGCAACCCGGGAAGCAGGCACCCCACCCCCCAGGAAAAGGGAAGGGGGCGGGGTGCGATCATTCACCCGAAAAACCCAGAAGTCACCTTGGACGCCAGCAGCAAAAATAAAGAACAGGTGACCCACAGAGGTACCTACTGAGACAAGTTATAATCAAACTGTTAAAAAAAATACAGGGTGTCCCAAAAAAGAACGTATACACACGTTAACAGCGGAGAGCTCCATTTTGCAAATGCAATGCCTGTTAATACACAACGGCTTTATAATTATTCACAGCGTGTGTGTACATTTTTTGGGGACACTCTACATAAACTCCGCAGCATCCTTATCGAATAATCAACAGATACTGAGTGTTGAAATGAGATTTTTTAAATACATATTTTTTTATTTCAGAGAAGAAGGGAGAAGGAGAGAGAGATAGAAACACCAATGATGAGAGAGAATCATGGACCGGCTGCCTCCTGCACGCCCCCCACTGGGGATCGAGCCTGCAACCCGGGCCTGTGCCCTTGCCCGGGAGTCGAACCGTGACCTCCTGGTTCCTAGGTCGATGCTCAACCACTGAGCCACACCGGCCGGGCTGAAATGGGGTTAGGCTTCCACACCTGCAGGCGGGGCGGCTCGATGAAGGAGGATGTGCTGACCGAAGCTACATCTAAAGTCCAGCTGGACTTCCAGATTTTCTACATGAAACAAAGGCAGCGCCTCTCACAGACACGGTTCTAAAGAGCCAGGTTCGCCGCGGCCCCCGGCTGGCAGGTGGGAGAAAAGGAGAGTTTGGTTCAGGTCCGCGACCCTCGGATAAAGGGAACCCTTCCGGCCCGGGTGACCCTAATCCATCCAGTGTGTGCGGATGGACAGGGAGCCAGAGAGAGTTCTCGAATGAGCGCACCGCCAAACGCAAACCCTGGTGACCACATTTCACTCACAGGTGTTGGTTTTTTTTTTTTCCACGTGGGGCGATATGCAAAGTGTCCTAAACCACTTCATTGCAACGTGTGATTCACCAAAGCCCTACTTTCTAAATGTCAGGGTTCCCCTGGGTTTGGGGCTGTGTGGGTGGGTGCACACGGGTTTCAAGGCGGCCTCCAAAAAAACATACATCTACCCCTACCCGGTGTGGCTCAGTGGATAGAGCGTCGCCGGCCCGTGGACTGAAGGGTTCTGGGTTCGATTCCGGTCAAGGGCATGCACCTCAGTTGCAGGTTCCCCGGCTCTGGTCCGGGTGCGTGCAGGAGGCAACTCATGGGTGTGTCTCTCTCACATCGATGTTTCTCTCTGTCTCTCACTCTCCCTTCCACTCTCTCTAAAAATCAATGGAAAAAATATCCTCGGGTGAGGATGATCAACAACGACGACGACATACATACACAGTGCAGGCCCCGGTGAGTCTGTGATTCAGAGGAAAGACGCGGGTCCTGAATGGGAAAGGCTGAGCAGAGGGCGTCCCGACCCAGCCCAGCCCGAGACACACATGGTCCCACACGTCGAACGTCCCTGCTACTGTCACAGCGACTGACGCCCCAGGTCGCTTCCATGACCAGCAGCTCTCCGAAGTGATGGATCGGCGCTCACGTGCCCCGTGTCTGGGCACGGAGCCTCGTCCGATCACCTGGATCCACCGGGGACTCACTCCCCACGCGGGCCAGGCCACACTGAGCTCTTCCTTCCAGACGCAAAGGAGGAAGCGGGGCCTGCCCTGCTTCAGGAGCTTTGCTGAAGCAGGACCAACAGACACTCAGACACCGTCTCCGCCTGCGTGTCCTACCCGCACATTCCTGTCGGGACACAGTGAGTGCCGAGTTCGGGCGCACCCCGAGCCAACAGGACCCCTACAGGCGAGACGCACCCCAGGAGAAGTAGGCTGGAAAACGCCTTTGTGCACGGGGCGTGGGGATGCGGGCTGGATCAGGATCCGCTGGCTTCGGCTTCTGATGTCAGAAAAGAGACAGAGGGACCGGCTGGTGTGGCTCAGTGGTTGAGCATCAACCTAGGAACCAGGAGGTCGCGGTTCGATTCCCGGTCAGGGCACATGCCAGGATTATGGGCTCGATCCCCAGTGTGGGGCGTGCAGAAGGCAGCTGATCCATAATTATTCTTCCTCATCATTGCGCTCTCTCTCTCTCTCTCTCTCTCTCTCTCCCTTCCTCTCTGAAATAAATAAAAACATTTTAAAAAATAATAAATAATAATAAATAGGGGGAGAGATCAACCAAAGGACTTATATGCAAGCATATAGGCCTAACCAATGGATACAGACAACAGGGGAGTGAGGGCATGAGTGGAGGGGATAGGGGGTAATGTGGGGATAAGGAGACATATGTAATAACTTAATCAATTGAAATAAATAATAGCCCCAGACAGTGTTGCTCAGTGGATAGAGAGTCGGCCTGTGGAGTGAGGGGTCCTGGGTTCGATTCCGGGCAAGGGCACATGCCTGGGTTGTGGGCTCAATCCCCAGTAGGGGGCGTGCAGGAGGCAGCTGATCGATGATTCTGTCTCATCATGAATGTTTCTCTCTCTCTCTCTCTCTCCCTCTCCCTTCCTCTCTGAAATCAATAAAGAAATATATATTTAAAAAAATAAATAATAAATAAATAAATAATAATAAATACGTGTACCCCATGCAGCTTGTTCTCACAGATTTCCTCCCATGATCACAGAGCAGCTGGCCGTGAGCTCATGCAAGGTGAGGCGAGGCCACGGGCCAGGTGATTAAAACAACAGATCAGATCTGCTTGCCAAGCAACCCAGACGCAGGAGCCGGGCCTCAGGGCACGTTTCCTCGCTTTTCTGTGCTGCTCCGGCTTCTCCCCGTGCCAGACGGGAGACGGGTGGCTCCTATCTCCTCCACGATCCGTCCAGGAAAGAAACACCCACTTCGGAGAAGCCATCGCCAGAACACCGAGGAGGAAGCCGGCGGGCACGCGGGCCAGGGCCGCGGCGCTCTGTGCCACCCTTTCCCCCAAGTCCCACGCAATGTCTCTGACACGACACACGCGTCCAAACTCGGATCCGAGGAAGGTGACCGAGTTCTACGTCAACAACCAAGACCGTGACAGATCACTAACCAAATCCTGATTAACAATCACGCGTCTCCAATGCGGTTTCCGACCTGAAACCTGCTGGGGATGTATGAAAGGATTTACAACGTCCCCATGAAGAAGTGGGCGAGGGAAGCCTGCCGAGTACCTTACCGTGACGTCCCCAACCTTCACCAACACCCACTTGACCCCCGGCGTCCTATGTTCTACTGGATCCCGTGGCCATCAGAAATACAAACCGCTATTCCCAGACATGCAGAGAGCATTTTGATTGATTTTCCAACTTTGATTCCTTGCCAGGTGCTTAGGAAATCAGCGGGGATCGTCTTCTCACTCCCCCCTCCCGCCGTGACACCCACCAATGACTATTTTAGGGATGGTTGGGCCCCAGGGCAGCGTGGGTCCCTGGGATCCGAGGTGCTGGGGGATTCTGGGAAAGAAACTTCCTGGCCGGATCTCCCGTGACCTACTTTTACACTTCCTCTTCTGTGAAACAACCACCAAGCTTCCTTATTATCCAAACTGATTTTGAATCTGGGCCCTAAAGCATCCTGATTTACACAGGTGATTTTTCAGGTAAATTCCTAAATAAGTAGGGCCTCTGGGTGCCTTTAACGTCCAGGGGTGGGGAACGTCCGGCCCCCGGGTCGTATCTGCCCCGGGAAAACATTTGGTCTGGCCCTGCCCAGGCCTCAGGGATGAGTTCATTAAACATCTGACCGCCTTAGCTGGTTTGGCTCAGTGGGTAGAGCGCCGGCCTGCGGACTGAAGGGTCCCGGGTTCGATTCCGGTCAAGGGCACATGCCCGGGTTGTGGGTTCGATCCCCAGTGGGGGGCGTGCAGGAGGCAGTCGATCCATGATTCTCTCTCATCACTGCTGTTTCTATCTCTCTCTCCCTCTCACTTCCTCTCTGACATCAATAAAAACCTATTTAAAAAAAAATACAAATGACAATGTTTCTAAAAAGCAGCAGTTTCCACAGCAACAGCCAAAGGGCAAGAAGAGAAGACCAAAGTGGGAAAAAGCAACTGGACAGACCAGTTCCTAAAAGATGGGCGAGGGCAGAGGGAGTGAGGATGGAGTTGGCCACTTGCAAGTCTCCGGGGAAAGGTCACAGCCCGCCAGCCCCAGGCACGGAGCACTCCCCGCGGGCCACCGGGTCCTTTCATCGCGATGACTTTAGCCTGCATGCACTCATGACTATAAGCGGCTGTCTTCCATCAACAATAGGTTATAAGAGGCTGTCCTCCCTCTCAACATTGAGGTTTCAAACTATGTTTAAAAAAAACTATTCATAGCCCTGACCAGTTTGGCTCAGTGGATAGAGCGTCGGCCTGCGGACTCAAGGGTCCCGGGTTAAATTCCAGTCAAGGGCATGTACCTTGATTGCGGGCACATCCCCAGTAGGGGGTGTGCAGGAGGCAGCTGGTCGATGTTTCTCTCTCATCAATGTTTCTAACTCTCTATCCCTCTCCCTTCCACTCTGTAAAAAATCAATAAAATATATTAAAAAAAAAAAGAAATTAAAATGTACAAACCACGGCAGAAAGAGCGCCGCCATGGTCCCAGCCGGCCAGCGTGCAGCAGCCAGGGGCCGGCCGAGCCCGGACCGTGTGTGACTTCAACTTCCTGCCTGACATCAGCCACGCCCCTGTCGCCACAGCCGGGGTGGGCACCTCTATTTTAAGGTGTGCAGCTCCAAATCGCTTAAGAGCATAGAACTGCTTTTTTAAAAATAAAGGCATATAATTGCTTTAAAAAAATAAAGGCATATAATTGCTTTAAAAAAAAAAGGCATATAATTGCTTTAAAAAAAAAAGGCATATAATTGCTGGCCAGTTTCTGACGCTGAGAGTGTCGGCCGCCTTTGCACTAAGAATAGAGGCCTCATCTCCCCAGATCCACACCTAAGCATCAGGTGTTGAGGGTCCGAGTGCACCGCCAGGGAAATCACACCGGCCACACCCGTGAAAACATCACACAGGACACGCTGAAAAGGAAGGAATCCAGAAGATAGCCCTCATTCTTGCTCACACACACACACACACACACACACACACAAAAGTGGGGAAAATGAACAAAAATCACCCTCGCAAAGGGCTCTGTCTTTTCAGGAAATTGCACAGAACTGACAGCTGAAACCCTTCCCAGGCATGTCCCACGCCTGCTTCCCTCCCTCCCTCCCTCTCCCCACCAAGGCCGGGCAAGCGAGGTCATTCCAACTGAAGGGGCAATTCCAGGACCATCAGGAGGGAACGGGTGAGGCTCCCCCTGGAATGGCGGAGAATTGTCACTGGTGTTTGATCTATTTATTATTTTTTTTTTTTTATTGAGTTGAGAGAAAGAGGAAGAGAGAGACAGAAACATCCATGATGAGGGAGAATCATCGATTGGCTGCCTCCTGCACACCCCCCACTGGGCATTGAGCCCCCAACCCGGGCATGTGCCCTGACCGGGAATCGAGCCATGACCTCCTGGTTCTTAGGTTGGTGCCCGACCACTGGACCACTGAACCACACTGGCCAGGCCTCACTGGTGTTTTAAAAAGGAGCCACCTTTCCGAAGAGGAGTGAAAGGAAGTGAAACATGACTGCCCCACGGGACGGCCGCGCTGGAAGCTGTGTGTCTCCCACACCTGACACCGAAGCTGCACAGACAACATTCACGATTCCTGCCAGCGCAGGGCCGAGATCCGCAGCGATTTCATTCCCAGCAACGAACGTGAGGCGACAGGAGGCGAAGAGAGTCACGCAGCGAGAACCCTCACGCATCCCCCACGCGGACACGCGCTGGGACGGGCTCAGCCATCTGAGGAATGGACAGAACGCACGTACCTTCGCCTTCAGAGGAGTGACATTTCACGTTCAATACCAGGTCAAAGGTTCTTTCTGGGTTTTCCCTAAACGAAAAAAAAAGAGCGTGGTTATATTCCCATCCCGTGACATGCGTACGCATCTCCGAAAAGCCGGTATTCTCATCACTCGGAAAAGGAATCTTGCGCTGGTCTCAATCGGTGCCGTGGGACGACATGGCAGCAGTGCAGCGCAAATACAGTTTTGTTGTTGCCATTTTCCCACGTCAGCAACTTGAGAGAGAGATGAGGCCCAGAAGGCCTGAGACGCCGGGAAAAACATTTCACCTCTGAGCTTTCCCCTATAAAGGGCCTAGTTCGAATCACAGTGTAATTGTGAGAATCAAGTAAATTAAATTGTGAGGATTCAGTAAATTGAATAGTACGTCTGGAAGTACCTTATAAAGAATTAAGTGATGCCTCCATGAAAAGCATCCTCTTGCCTGGCTGGTGTGGCTCAGTGGTTGAACACTGACCTAGGAACCAGGAGGTTAAAGTTCGATCCCCCGTCAGGACACATGCCCGGGTTGCAGGCTCGATCCCCAATGGGAGGCGTGCAGGAGGCAGCCGGTCACTGATTCTCTCTCATCGTTGATGTTTCTCTCCCTCTCTATTTCTCCCTCTCCCTTCCTCTCTGAAATCAATAAAAAATATATTTTTAAATATAAAATTTTAATATATATTTTAAACATAAATTTTTTAAATATATATATATTTTTAATGCATCATCTTTATTGTATAGAATCTCAACGAAAGCCGCATGGTCCTACGCACAGAGCAGGCCTCACAATATTATGAACCACCTGGCCCCGCCCGCCCCTGCCAGGCCATCATCAGCCACGGATCACGCCCCTTCAGTGACATGCGTGGCCCCTACTTCTCTTGACACGTAATTACTCGACTCGGGCACATTCAAAGCAGCAGACCACACACACAGACGGCAAGGCCACCACCACCGGCCTCACTTTCCGTCCATTATCTGGGGGGGAAGGACACACCTGCTTGCTGGTTCCACTTTCCCACCAGGAGCTGGACAGGGGGGTGGGGGGGGGTGGAGAGGGGGGCGCTGCCTCGCTCAGACATCCCCTTCTACCAACTTCTCAGACACGCCACCGACTCATGGGCTTCGGTTCAAAACCTGAATTTGCAATCTAGGCAGACACTTTTTTTTTTTTCAAAACAGGGTCCTGCTTTCACCTCTTTCTGCCAGAAGATAAGAGATGCGCGTCTGATACCACAGTGGCCACGTGACCAAAGTGCTCAGATATATGTCAGGTTCCCCTGGCAAGGCCCCAAGGCCCGGCCAGGAGGCCTTCGCGTCTGATCAGACCCGGCCGCTGGGCTCCCGGGTAAACACTCTTTTTCTCTTCAAATTTTATGATCAAAGACGAGAAGCCAGAAACAGGAAGTGACCGGCCACATCCATTCATCTGCAAGCAGAGGCACAGTCCCTCGGCCCGGCCGCTGTGCACCGGTTCTAATGGTCACACACCGGGCTGCCCGGTGACCTCATCCCGCACCATCTAGCCAAATGGCAAAAAGGGGATTTTTCCCATCACTCCCCCCCTCTCCCCGCCCGCCGCCCAGGATGGCAGAAAATCCGTTTCAACTGCAGAATCTCCCTGATATCCCTGCCTGTGTCTCTTAGGGGCAGACCTGACATCTCCCAGCTACTGACACCTGTGACATTTAAGAAACCTTTCCCAGCCGCACAAATACACTCGATGGTCATGACTTTAAAGTCTGGGACAGGAGGGGGTGGCTAAAAAAAAGGGGGGGTGGAGAGAGAGAGAGAAACAAGAAGGAATTCTTTGCCAAGTAAGTTTAGGAATGGGGGGGGGGGAGAGAGAGTGAGAGAGAGAGAAACCAAATCCCGCATCCATGCAAGTCGCCTCCGACCTCCTGAAGGTCCCGGAGCGACCCCGGGGCTGCGGGGGGCGGGGGGGGGGGGGGACCCGGGG
>JAWPEG010038709.1:1485418-1499258 GCA_035771395.1 Myotis vivesi | reverse complement strand
CGGGGGGGGGGGGGGGGGGACCCGGCGCCTGCAAACCCTGCCCAAGTGGACACCGGTTTGCAGGCGCCCTGCACCGATCGCCGGGGGGAAAGGGGGCGCGCGTTCGCCCGCAGAAGCGGCGGGAGGAGGGGCACCCCCTGGGGAGGAGAAGACCCGCCGGGAGCCGCCGGGAAGGCGAGGTGGGGGGAGGGGGGGTGGCCGGATCGCGGGGACCCCGGGGCGAGGCCCGGCCCGGGCCTAGCGCGCACTCACCGCGTCCTGCTGTCCATGCTCACATGTCGCGGGCGCGCTCGGGGGGCGCGCGGGGCGGCGGCGGCGGCGCTCGGGGGGCCCGTGTCGCCGCGCGCGCCCGCCCGCCCGGCCGCGGCCTCTGTGACAGCAGCGGGCGCCGCCCGTGTCCCCGCCGCCCTCCCGCCCGCGGCCTCGGTTCCTGCGCCGCCGCCGCCGCCGACCAGGAAGTGGGCGGGGCCTGCGGGAGGGGGCGGGGCCGGGGGCGCACCTGGCACCTGACCGCCCGCCGCCCCGGCGCGTCCCCGCGCGACCTCCGAGCGAGCGGCGCCCCCAGATCCTGCCCTGTCGGCGGCGTTCGGCTCGCGGAGCGGGCTCCCCGCGGCGGAGGTCCCGTGCGCTGCGCCCCGCTCACCCCCCGCGCGTCTTTGGGGGGCGCCCCCTCCACGGGGCGGGTCCCCACTTCACCCTTTAGGCCAAGCAGGTGCTTTGCTTGGAGCTCGAGGTGGAAAGCCTGGGAGGCCGCCCCTGGGCAGCCTGGCCCCCCCACCTCTGCGCCTCCAGCCGGGGCCTGGGGACCCCAGTGCGCAACTCAGGGCGCCCCCTCCTCATTCACCCACGTGCACCTGCCAAGTAGGCCACCCAGGGCCCACGGATGGGGGCGCCCCTGGGTGCACAGGACGGCGGGGTTTCTTCGCAGACCCGCCTGCACGCGCAGCGCCAGCAAGGACCGCGTTTTGTTGTTATTTTCTTATTTTGGTTTTGGTTTTTGAATGTGTTGAGGCCACTGCCTCTGCTTGTTTTTATTGTTTTCATTGATGTCAGAGAGGAAAGGAGAGGAAGAGAGAGAGAGAGAAACATCAATGAGGAGAGAGAATCATGGGTTGGCTGCCTCCTGCACGCCCCCTGCTGGGGATCAAGCCCGCCACCTGGGCAGGTGCCGTTGGCCAGAATCGAACCCGGGACCCTTCGGTCCGCAGGCCGGCGCTCTATCCACTGAGCCACACCAGCCAGGGCGAGGACTACGCTTTGGACACATAGTGGTGGGTGCACGGGAGGCCTGGGGAGCCACGAGGCCAGAGGCCCGGGGACCAGGAGACATAGCCAACATGTCAGAGCTGGGACCCGAGGGGAGCGGGTGATGGCACGCAGGGGGCTTGTCATACGCCAGGTGATGGCCACTGACCCGCACTTTCTAGACCGAGAGGCAGCAAGCCAGCCAAGGGGGGGTGTGGGGGAGCATGACAGGCCCGCCTGGTGGCCAGTGAGGCCACCTCACAGGCCCCTCTCTCTGTTCTGCGCCTTCCTCCCCAGGCTCCGGGGAGAAGACACGAGGAAACGTCTCCGGAAGAACCTTCCACGGCCTGTGCGGGGTCGGACACCCGTGTGGACACCTTCTGGAGGCTTCTCCCACCGGGGTTCCCACCCAGGACACCCAGCCGCTGTTTGTCACCGGGACAGGGCAGTTGCTTCCGACTCGATTCTCACAAAAGGTAGGAGGGGAGGAAGCGGAATGCGGTTTGCAAAAGAGTAAGTCATGACAGGTCCAAGCCCAAGGCCAAACCTCAGGAACTCACAGCAGAATTTAGGCTCAAGAGCCTGAAAGGAAACTGGGTTACGCCCGCGTTGAATGTTCCTGCCCAAGGTGGGGGGTTCCTTGGGCAAGACAACCAGGTCTAGTGCGTCGCCAGGGACTTAATCGTCCACAATGCGGGTAGGACATCATGGGGGGGGGGGATGTATACATTAGCCTAATGTGTTGTCATAGCTCGTCACACCCAGACATTTCGGCTTCTTGGTTCCTGCGCTGGTCGAATGGGAATAATGACTTGTCCGTCACGCGGACAGCGCCGTGTGCGAGTCAGAAAGGGCTGCCGATTTTATCTGATCTTTTCAGAAACGATTCTGTGGATTTCAGTTTCAGTTAGGCAAACGGCACCGCACACATTCCCCCCCCCCCAAATAAAACTCCTTTCTACCCAAGGAGTTACCGTACTGCAGATACATTCTGCGAACTGAAAAACCACTTCTGCTCCCAGAGTTACTAAACGGCTAGAACTTCTCCTTTCATTATAATGAATTCTCCTCCCCAAAGAAGGAACCCTACCTGGGATGTCTGCATGAGGAGTTTTTTTTATCTGTGGTGCGGAAATGTTAATATATAGGTTTCTCCCACCCCTGTGCTGGGATGTGAGCGACAGTTATACCTCTGCAGAATCATGGTTATTTTTTTAAATTTATTTAAGTATATAAAAGGAAAATACTATATATGCACACACCAAATCTATATATATGTATATATATAATTGATTTCAGAGAGGAAGGGAGAGGGACAGAGAGATAGAAACATCCATGATGAGAGAGAATCATGGATCAGCTGCCTCCTGCACGCCCCACACGGAGGATCCAGCCCACAACCCAGGCATGCGATGTGCCCTGACCAGGAATCGAACCCTGACCTCCTGGTTCATAGGTCAACACTCAACCACTGAGCCACGCCGGCTGGGCCCAAACAAATCTATTTAAACCAGCGTTGAAGCTGACCATACACAAGAGATTCCTTTATCTATTCTGGTATGACTGAGATAAAAGGGACACACCCATTTACGGACACAATTTGCATGATTTGTTACAAATTACCGAAAAAGAGAATTCTGTAGACACTGATCTTGGGGACATGTCTATTTAAACCAGGGGTGGGGAACCTTTTCTCCACCAAAGTCCATCTACATATTTATAACATCAGTCCTGGGCCATACAAAATTATCAACTTAAAATTAGCCTGGCCCAGCCAGTGGGGCTCAGTCACTGAGCGTCAACCTGTGAATCAGGAGATCACAGTTCAATTCCAGGTCAGGGCACAGGCCCGGGTTTCGGGCTCCATCCCCAGTAGGGGGCGTGCAGGAGGCAGCCGATCCATGTTTCTCTCTCACATCGATGTTTCTCTTTCTCTCTCTCTCTCTCTCTCTCTCTCTCTCTCTCTCTCTCTAAAATTCAATAAAACCTGTTTAAAAAGGTAGTCTTCCAGTTTGAAGACAAAAGGGCTGAGATCCCTCTCACCATCTTTCTCCCCTGAATATATCCAACTCTTTCTAAAATTCAAGGGGAAAGTAATGTCTGTGTCTTTGGCTGCTAAACTTTCAGTGAGAAAGGATAGCGCAGTTCTCAAAGACAACCCAGCCGCGATGTCCTGTCCCCGCACCCCCGCACCACCTTTCCAGGTGACTTGCCCCAAAATTAAGGAATCAAAGCTCTTACCTCTGACCGACATCTCCTGGTCGGCCTTGCTCCTTGCTCCCCAACCTGCCAGACATCAGGAAGCTTAAGATAGTCCTGAGTTAAGCAAAACGGTCAGAAGCAGAGTAGCGCAGGCGGACTGTATCGGAGAAGTCCGGTTCTCTTCCCGGACACCTTGAGGAGGCTCACCTGGAACAGGGCGGAGTGTGTGTGTGGGACAGAACCTCCCAACCCCGCCCACCAGGCACTCCCGTAAATTAAAAACATCTCCAAGGTAGGCCACCTCGGCTCACACCCATCCATCCTCTCCGGAGAGTGAGTCATCATGTCCAATTCGCAGTGACGTCAGAATGTATTGGAGGAATGCCTGGCTGGTGTGGCTCAGTGGAGCCTGCAACCCAGGTATACGTGCCCTTGACCGGAATCGAACCCGGGACCCTTCAGGCCGCAGGCCGACGCTCTATCCACGGAGCCACACCGGCCAGGGTGGAAGGAAGGTTTTTGAATCAAGTGGCCTGCTGTGGAGGTAGAAACAGCCGACCCCAGCCAGCCAGCTGGCAAAGCCAGGCTGTGAGCGCAGAGAAAAGGAAAAAGCCTCAGTGTTTGCGTCACTCTGTCACCCATGCATGCAGGCCTCACGTACAAACCAGAAAGACAGGCCTGGCCTCGTTGGCGTGCGGCCTCTTCATAGCCGTGATGTTGTCAAGCGCTTTACGATCGCGTTTTATAAGCTGGGTTTCCGTCGTCCATGACGTATAGATTAGTAGGTCAAACAGGTTACCACACCTGGCAAAGCAGGAAGCTAGTTCTCTAGGGATATCTTATCCCAAGAATGCACCCCCCCCCCCCGCCCGTGTGTGCTACAGGCCCTAGGAAACGGGTCAGCCTGTGAAATTCTACTGAGACATCAAAGCCATTATCTTCATAAAGCCCATAAGTCAGTCTCTCTCTCTCTCTCTCTCTCTCTCTCTCTCTCTCTCTCTCTCTTTCTCTGTCTCTCTCTGTCTCTGTCTTTCTCGCTCAACAAATGTGAGCAAGACTCAAGCGGGTCCCTGTTTCAATTCCAATGATTTATTGTCATATGGCCTCTCCTTCGTTGATATGTTTAAAATATCCAAATTACAATCGTGTTAGATATTTCTGTAGTCATCCCTTTCTTCAAAAATCCTTTGTAGCCCAGCCAGCGTGGCTCAGTGGTTGAGCGTCAACCGATTAACCAGGAGGTTGGGGTTTGATTCCCGGTCAGGGCACAGGCCCGAGTTATGGGCTCGATCCCCAGTGTGGGGCGTGCAGGAGGCAGCGGATCCATGATTCTCTCTCATCATTGACGTTCCTCTCTCTCTCCCTCTCCCTTCCTCTCTGAAACCAATAAAAACATATTTTAAAAAAAAAGACACTCACTGAACCCACATAGGCAGCAACTGGGGTCCTGTTCAGTCAGGGACCCAGAGGCACCAAAAAAGTCCCAGGAAGCAAAACCTGTGCCCTTACCGCCCAGCGCGGCTCAAGTCGCTGAAACTGCTCAGAATTTCGACATTATGCTTCTGTTTGGAGGTTCAGGGCTAGTCACAGCGGTGCTCCCCTGTCAAATGACCGAGCAGGAGGGGACCCCAATTGCACACCCAGGAAGAGGGGCGTGGCAGGAGGGAGAGCACCCTGTCATCTTGGTGCCTGAGGCCAGCAAGTCGCCTTTGCTGAGAGGCCGGGGAACCTACTGCAAGGAGGAGTCGGGGGCAGGTACACCCCGAGTTCCTTCTTCCTTCCTTCCTTCCACCTCCTGCTGCGGGACCCAGGGTTCGAGTCCCCCACAAAGCCCGCGGGCCCAGAGGCTGAGCTGGTGCGGCCCGTCCACGTGGCTCCCCGGGGGCAGACAGCAGAGAGGAAGGCGGACACGTGGTCTGAAGGAGCCACACAGACACTCAGCCCCTGGTGCCTTGGGTGTTTGCGACATGTTCCACGCCCTCTGACCCCTTCCAAGCAGACCAGCTAGCAGTCCTAAACTCGGAGCAGGCACAGGGGAGCAGGAACCCCCCCCACCCCCCCCATGACTTCCTGGGCTCCATCCTCTGTCCCTCGGCATCACGGTGGGCCTGGAGGGGGAACATGAAAAGGAGGAACCCCGCGGTGCGTGCTGACTCACAGGCTGCTCCTGCCAGGCCGTCCTGGGTGAGGGGGAGGCCGTCCTTCCTCTTTCCTCCGCAGCCCTGCCTCCCACACACTCCATCTGACTCACCTAGAGCACCCCGGCCAGACGCCCGGTTGCCCGCGGCTCTCCGCGCTTCCTCTCCTCCTGGGTAACAATGAGACTGTGTCCCCAGGCTGGCCTCCAGCCCTCGGTGTCCCTCTCTCTTCCATGGAAATGGTTCTCTCTGTGATGTTCCTGGAGCTGAAAGCATGACGCCACTCTTTCCTTCCAACTGTCACCTCACAAGGAAGGAAGGGGGGCAGGAGGGAGGCTGTCATTGAAACAGAGAAGGTGCCCTAGCTGTTTGGCTCAGTGGATAGAGCATCGGCCTGTGGACCAAAGGGTCCCCATGGTCGATTCCAGTCAAGGGCACATGCCCGGGTTGCAGGCTGGATCCCCAGTGGGGGGCGTGCAGGAGGCAGCTGGTCCATGATTCTCTCCCATCATGGATGTTTCTCTCTCTCCCTCTTCCTTCCTCTCTGAGATCAACAAAAATACATTTAAATATATAATATATTGAAAAAGCATGTATAATTAGCATAAAGAGTCAGAAATGAAAAGAGAAAGAGAATAGACAAAAAAAACTAGACTGTCGAGCCAGGAGCTGCAGCCTGTGAACGAGAGAACCAAGAGGCAGAGATAGGTACCATCAAAGGAATAGCAAGAGGAGGTTTCCTGGAACGAAAGGACCTGGTTCAGAGGTTCAGAGCTGAGAGGGCCCCTCCCAAGTCATGGAACGGAAAGAGATGCGTGCCACGTTGTCAGGGTGATTAGGAACACCCGGGTTACCGTGAAGAGCCTGGAAGCTTTCAGGGATCAACAGACAGACAAAAACAAACAGACAAAATCAAACCACGTAAAACAGACAGGATCCTCCCGCCGGCGTCCCCAGAAGTTGGAAGACCATAGGGGAAAATTCCAAGGAAATGATTCCCAATCTAAAATTCCATACTCAAAAAGGCAAATCCAGAGATGTCAGGCAAAGCCTAATGTTTAGACTGTGGTAGCTATCCTATATAATAAAGCCTAATATGCTAAGTGCCCGACCGTTCGACCAGTCACTATGACGTGCACTGACCACCAGGGGGCAGACGCTTCAACCGGTAGGTTACCTTGCTGCTGGGGTCCGGCCGATCAGGACCTGGCAAGATGGGCTGGACACGCCCTGGAGATTTCCCTCGGTCCCTCGCCGGCCCCAATAGTGCACCGGTGGGGTCCCTTGGCCTGGCCTGCGGGGATCAGGCTGCAACTGGCTCTCTGACATCCCCGGAGGGGTCCTGGATTTCGAGAGGGTGCAGACCAGACCAAGGGACCCCACCGGTGCAAGAATCCATGCACCGGGCCTCTAGTTACAAGATAAAACAGCTCATGGAGAGGGGCAGCAAAAACTATCCCTCCTCTAGGTCCCAAAGGATGAAGACTGGGGTGATCCAAACTCAGTAGAGAGAGACTAGAGAGAGCTTTGACCTTCAGGAGAGAGACTCAGGCAGCCCGAGGGAACGAGTCAGGGTAGCCACACCCAGCTCCTCCTCTGGTCTCTGGTAAGGGATTCCCATAGACCAAACCCCGCAAGAAGCCAGAGGATGGAGGTGCATATGGATTTAACCCGCTGAAGCCCAGCCTCCCACAGCAGACAGCAGGGCAGGGTCGGGGAGGGCGGGGAGTGGTGTAAGGGGCAAATGGAAGAGTTCAGAATCCTGAGAACTGACCCCAGTTAGGCAGTAGCTTCCACTGTGTGCATCATGAACACAAGTCTTTTTTTAAAAAATTATCGTTATTTTATTGATTTCAGAGAGGAAGGGAAATAGAAACATCAATGATGAGAGAGAATCGTGGATCGACTGCTTCCTGCACCCCCCACACTGAGGATGGAGCCCACAACCCGGGCATGTGCCCTTGACCGGAATCGAACCTGGGATCCTTCAGTCCGCAGGCCGGCGCTCTATCCACTGAGCCAACCCAGCCAGGGCGTGAACACAAGTCTCAATGCAGAGTTTCTCTCCTAAGGAGCCGGGTCCCTCTACGGGAACGTTCTCCGAGGGGTATCCAGGCAGCAGGGTGTAAGGGAGCCTGAGTCTAGCTTTTCAGTTCCCACTCAAGTTGTGAAAGTGAATGAAGTTAAATCTACTTCTTTATGACCCTTTCCCCCAACCCTGCAACCCTCCCCCCCAAAAGATAGTTGGTTTGATTTTAAAAGGAAGTGAGTTGTCCGAAGGCATCTTCTCTGTCATCTTCTGCCCTTGACAAGCAGGCTGCAGCCCAGCTACTGAGGGGCCCTGAGGGGGTGGGGAGAGAGGGAGGGTGGGAGGTGCTGACCCATAAGGACGTATGGACACAGGGAGGCAGCTCTGGCCAGGGGACCGTTAGATGGTGAATATGGAGTCTTGAGGGCCATTCAAGAGTTTCATTGAGGCCAGGGGACACTGAGGTCACCCCAAAAGCTCTCCGAAGACCCAGGGGGCCATTAGCTCCTGTCTGAGCTGGGGAGACTCTTTGCAGACAGAGGTGAGAAACCACACAGAGGAAACCACCCCTCAGCCGGCCCACGGGCCACCACTGGTGTCTTTGTTCCCTAGCAACATGCCCTAGCAACAGGGGACTTTTACTTCTGTGCTGGCAGCTGGAAATCAGCCCCCGGTTGGTCAATGTGTCTCCCAACCTTCCCCTTTATTGAATTGGGACATCTTCCTCTCTCTCTCTCTCTCTCTCTCTTTCTCTCTCTCTCTCTCTTTCTCTTGCTCACTCTTTTTTTTAAATATATTTTTATTGATTTCAGAGAGGAAGGGAGAGGGATAGAGAGATATCGGTTTCGGCCCGATTCCCCACTGGCCAGGCTGAGAAGGACCCCCTGCTGGAAGGACCCCCACTCACTCCGCAGACACCCTTCGAACCCTGGTGCCACCCCAGGTGCAGCGGCTGGGGAGGGACTGCAGGAGGTTGGCTCCAGGGCATGTCCGGCACATCTTGCCCAGTCACGCCCTGCCGGCCACCTTCTAATTAGTTTCCTTTCAATGTGCACGAATCCATGCACCGGGCCTCTAGTACATTTATAATTCTTTACCACTTTTGGCCTCGTGCGTTCCTCCTTCGGCGACCCTGACACCCGAGAGGTGGGGCCAAGAGTAAGCAGAGCCTGTGGGTGTCGCCATCGTGGGCTCTGAATGAAGCCAAGTGCCAAATCGGGCAGGATCTGGTCGTTCGATCGAGACCCCGAATGTCCCCTTTTAACCGATCGATTTTGCATTTTGTAACCTTTGTTTGGACCCAGTTCTCCAACCTGTACAATTTTTTGAGTCTCAATTCTACTTTCCATCCTGTGAAGTGACTCCTTCCAGGTTCTGATCTGATGGACTTTTGATTGATCAGAATTTGCATTTTCATTTAAACACACACACACACGCACACACACACACACGCACATGCACACGCACAACAAAATGACACCTCACCCAAAGATTGTATTTTCATGGAAATTTCCACCGAAGCATTGTCGGCCACTCTAAATGAACAGGAACGAAACGAAGCGCTCTTTTTCCGATTTTTCTATTTCAGCTTTATTTTCCCCTCTTTCTCCAGGGGCTGCTGTTTTCTTCCCAACCCCACCCCCGTCTTCATTGGGCCGTTTCCCCTCAGCGCTCCACTGTTCCCTGAAACCAGCCGGAGCCACACAGCTGTAGTGCTGGCTTCACATCTGACTAATAATGCTTCCCTCCAGAAGTGACTTCCTTCTCTACTTTGTTTTGGTTTCTTTTTTAAAATATATTTTTATTCATTTCAGAGAGGAAAGGAGAGGGAGAGATAGATGGAAATCCATGATGAGAGAGAATCACGGATCGGCTGCCTCCTGCACCCCTAGGTTGACGCTCAACCACTGAGCCACGCCGGCCGAGCTGTTTTGGTTCCTTAATTTTACAGGTGACTGCCGTAACACAAGATATCCTAAATCTCTCAATTATTTTCTTAAATGTAGTTTTATGGGTTTCAGAGAGGAAAGGAGAGGGAAAGAGAGATGGAAACATCCATGAGGAGAGAGAATCATGGATGGGCTGCCTCCTGCACGCCCCCATACTGGGGATCGAGCCCGAAACCCAGGCATGTGCCCTGAGCGGGAATCGAACCGTGACCTCCTGGTTCATAGGTCGACGCTCAACCACTGAACCACGCTGTCCGGGCATTCATTTCATTTCTCCTGTGGCTAGATCCTGATACTTCCACAAAGCCCCCTGAGGTAGGGGCAGGGTATCCATGTGTTGTGCAACCTTCGAAAAGCCTGCTCTGTACATCAGGCGTCTAGGGCCTCAGGGAAAACATTCCGCACAGAGCTATAAATAGGTCTGCTTCCTGCAGGCGATGAGTGAGTGGTGGCCAGGCCTGAGGACACTGGGCCCCGAGCTCCTGCTGGGAGCAGAGGTCCCTCCTGTTCATCGCTAGTCCTAGTGGGGGAGCAGGTGGGTTAGTCCAGACTCTGCAGCCACACTGGGTGCCTGGGGCAGCCCTGGCTCTGCCACCCATGAGTTGAGGGCCCCTGGGCAATGCATCTGCTTCGTCTCCTCCGCTGTGAAGTCAGGGTAATGATCATGGTGAATAGTACCTGTTTCATTTTATTTTACTTTAAATATATTTATATTGATTTCAGAGAAGAAGGGAGAGGGAGAGAGAGAGAGAAACATCCATGATGAGAGAGAGTCATGGACCGGCTGCCTCCTGCACGCCCCACACTGGGGATCGAGCCCACAACCCGGGCATGTGCCCTGACTGGGAATCGAACCCTAACCTCCTGGTTCATAGGTCGGTGCTCAACCACTGAGCCACACCGGCCGGGCAATGGAACCTGTTGTGTAGGTAGGTTGTATTAAATATGTGAGTACACATGGAGTGTACAGCTGCCAGGTGTTCGCTACTATTATCATGATGCTGTTTTGTTGTTGTTGTTTTATTATTATTATTATTATTAGAGTTGGGTACAGAGAGGCAACTGTGGTTATCATGAGAGGAAATGCAACCGAGTGGAAAGAGAATAGAGCCTGGCCAGAGTGACTCACAGGTTGAGCATCGACCTATAAACCAAGAGCTCGCCGTTCAATTCCTGGTCAGAGCACATGCCCAGCTTGTGGGTTCGATCCCCAGTGGGGGTCATGCAGGAGGCAGCCAGTCAATGATTCTCTCTCCTCATGGATGTTACTATCCCTCCTTCTCCCTTCTTCTCTAAAGCCAATAAAAATATTCCTTAAAAAAGGAAAAAAGAGGATGGAGTGTGAATTCAGCTACCAGCAGGCCTTACTTCTCCCACGTTCTGGTCTCCGGTCTGTTTTCTAACCTGTGCCATGAGGCTCATCTTCACACCTTTTCATGAAGGTGACAGGACATGCAGGACTCATTGCAAAGCCCACAAGAGGGTCCTGGCGAACGGAGCTGACGCGATTGCGGTTGGATTTCCCATAACCTCCTTACACGGAAATGGGCCGTTATCTCTTATTTGCCACCAGGACGGAAAGGCACCCTGCCCCTTACAGATGGGGGGGCCATCAGCCTGAGAGGCACTCCGCTTTTCAGACCAAGAGGTGAAGCAAGTGTTTCGTAAAATAGATGGAAAACACTCACTTTGCAAAGCGAGGAATCACGAAATAGCTCATCTCCAGGGGCAGCGCTGTGGTTTGGGAGGTGGAGGGCGTCGGAAGGGCAGGCCCTGGGCGTGTTCGGGTTTCAGGCTGAACTGTCAGATGCCAAGCCTGGGTGTGGGAGAATGCACCCTTTCATTCCCCTAAGCCCCGAAGAAGCGGCTGCGAACCCCATGCTTTGCAGAATTCCCGCTTTCTTCTGGACATCTGGCCATTCCAGGCTCAACGACACGCACCGACATTAAACCAGAGAGTCTAGGGCAGTGATGGCGAACCTTTTGAGCTCGGCATGTCAGCATTTTGAAAAACCCTAACTTCACTCTGGTGCCGTGTCACATATAGAAATTTTTTGATATTGGCAGCCATAGTAAAACAAAGACTTATATTTTTGATATTTATTTTTTATATTTAAATGCCATTTAACAAAGAAAAATCAACCCAAAAAATGAGTTCGTGTGTCACCTCTGACACGTGTGTCATAGGTTCGCCATCACTGGTCTAGCGTCTGTTTCATCATGTGCACCTTCTCCGGCTTCTCCCCTTTAAATTCCACACGAGCCCCAGTGCACATGGCGTCATTGTCTTAGTCTTCGAGGGTTTGTTTGTCTGTTTGTTTCCTCTTTGACTGCAGCTGCCAAGGTTTTTACTCCATTTCCTCCGAGGGACCATGAGAAAAGCTCTTCTCTCCTTTGCCTGGGACCCGAGAGAATAAACAAAGTTTCCGTGAGGTTGCCAGGGGTGGGATAGGTCTACACGGGAAATAATTTGGGTTTTTTCTGCTTGGAAAGACTCAATTCCGAGACCATGGCCCTGGCAGGTTACACATAAAACCCCCTGTGCCCACACACAGCCCCCTGTCTGCTGAGCTCTCTCTCTCTTTAAAAAAAAAAATTTATNACATATATAAATATATATATATATATATATATATATATAATTGATTTCAGAGAGGAAAGGAGAGGGAGAGAGATAGCCACATCATTGAAGAGAGAGAATCATTGATCGGCTGCCTCCTGCACACCCCCCATGGGGGATTGAGCCTGCAACCCAGGCATGTGCCCTGACCGCGACTCGAACCATGGCCTCCCTGAGAACAGTGGACTAAAGCTGAGTTGAATCCAGCCCGGCCGGTGTGGCTCAGTGGTTGAGCTTCGACCTATGAACCAGGAGGTTGAGGTTCGATGCCCGGTCAGGGCACAGGCCCGGGTTTCAGGCTCGATCCCCAGTGTGGGGCGTGCAGGAGGCCGCCGATCCATGATTCTCTCTCATCATGGATGTTTCTATTTCTCTCTCCCGCTCCCTTTTTCTCTGAAATCAATAAAACTATATTGGAAAAAAAATTTAAAAAGAAAACTCCTTATCTTTAAAATAAACAAACAAAAATAGAAGCTGAGTTGAATGCAGACAAAGCTAGCAGCTGGAGGCGGAGAGCTCTCCGAACTGCTTGTAACTAACCAACCTTTCTTCCCTGAAAATGCATCTGGCTCAGGTGACTCCTCTTGTCCCAAAGGCACCCCCCCTTTTTTTTCTTCTTCAAAAGCAAACTGCTTGCGTACTGAGGTCTTACATCCGCGATGCATTTACCGTTGCGTGTGGTGTGGGTTAGGCCAGTGGTCGGCAAACTCATTAGACCACAGAGCCAAATATCAACAGTACAACGATTGAAATTTCTTTTGAGAGCCAAATTTTTTAAACTTAAACTATATAGGTAGGTACACTGTTATTCACTTAATTAGGGTCCTCCTAAGGCTTAGGAAGAGCCACACCCAAGGGGCCAAAGAGCCGCATGTGGCTCTCGAGCCGCAGTTTGCCGACCACGGGGTTAGGCCTCCCCATTGTCCCACCATCACTTCCCAGGAATGTCCATGTGACAGTTGAGGGCGACCTGGGGTGTATTCTTGGGTCACAGTGTGTGAATGTTGGCTGTCTCCTCCCTTTGGGGGCTGCACGCAGGATTCACTTTTAAGTTTATTCTGCTTATCAACACTCTTTCCCCCTCCCTTCCCCTCGTCAGGACCTTGAACCAAACGATAAATTCAGGCCTGATTTGTGGTCGTGCCCGGGTTCGAGGTGGGAGCACTCCCCCCCGTGGCTGGCTTCGCGCTGCCCGAGTGGTGCCGCTCGGCGCAGAGCCCAGAGGAGATAAGGGGACCCCACTCTTGGGCAGCATTCCCTCCGTGGAGATAACACGGGTATAAATAACCCGCAGGAGCTCAGATGACCGTGGCACGTCCAGTGAGGGCCCAGTAAATTACAGCCGAATAATTAGCACACGGTGAACGTGGGGCATTTCGTACTTGTGTGTGTCACATAATTTATTGAGTTATAAGTGCACATCATGTCGTTGTGAATAGTGTCTGTGTCTGAAAACCAGTCCCTGACATTGTTCTCCTAGCCCAGGGGTGGGCAAACTTTTTGCCTCGAGGGCCACAATGGGTTCTTAAACTGGACCGGAGGCCGGAACGAAAGCATGGATGGAGTGTTTGTGTGAACTGATATAAATTCAAAGTAAACATCATTACATAAAAGGGTACGGTCTTTTTTTTTTTTTTTTTTTAGTTTTATTCATTTC
>JAWPEG010038709.1:1466754-1485224 GCA_035771395.1 Myotis vivesi | reverse complement strand
TTTTTTTTTTAGTTTTATTCATTTCAAACGGGCCGGATCTGGCCCGCGGGCCGTAGTTTGCCCACGGCTGTCTTAGAATCAGTGGTCGGCAAACTCATCAGTCCACAGAGCCAAATATCAACAGCACAGCGATTGAAATTTCTTCTGAGAGCCAAATTTTTAAAACTTAAACTCTGTAGGTAGGTACATTGTTATTAACTTAATTAGGGTCCTCCTCAGGCTTAGGAAGAGCCACACTCAAGGGGCCAAAGAGCCGCATGTGGCTCGCGAGCCGCAGTTGGCCGACCACTGTCCTAGATCAATAGAGATCAATCCACAAAGAAAGCTGCAGACACCTTCAAGCGGTTTGCATCTGACTGTGTCAGCGTGTGAACCCACACATGCATTTAAAATCTGGCTGATAAAAAGATGCAGAGATTGGGGAGGGGTGAACGTGTGAGTGACAATGAAGTGCGAGGTGCAGGATGGCAGTGACTCCGGAGGGGAGAGACCGGGCGGGGTGGGACCATTAATCGCAAAAGCAGGACAATCCCACCTCCTGTGCACCTGGTGGGCATATATGGGGGACCCCCATGAAAATCTCCTGCTAGGAGAAGAGAACTTGCATCTGCTTAACTGCCTAGGCCCGACTCCCAATGACTGAAAAACGGGGGACACGTTAATATGGTAGGGGGAGCCAATGGGGTGCAAGCAGCAAAATCTAGAGTGCGGGTTTTTTTTCATCAAATAGAGGTGTCCCAAAATTCACGCAAGAAGTAATTTTGATAGTAAACACAGGTTTATAATTAAAAATTGTAAATTTCTTATTGATTCATAAAGTACACAGTCTAGGGTTATGTGTGGAATAGCACATCGGGTCAATGGCCTCCACGGCTTTGCTGGCACAGACACAAAGCCGCGGTCTTCATTGGTCTTCCTTGTCCCTGCTCCTGGGCCATCATTGGTACTTGATCATGCTTATCAAATGGAAGGGATTGAAATCAAAGGGCAACAGATATTAGAATCTGATTCAATAAACCAAGTAAAATTAGGCTTTTATTTTGTTGTTGTTGTTAATGCTCACGCAAAATTCAAATCTTTCGTGAATTTTGGGACACCTTATACATTCCAAGAAGGAGAACAGACAGGGACCAGGCATCTCAGCCTAAGAGAGAGAGGGGGGAAGTGCGTCCATCGGTGGCGATGTATAGACATGACCTTGATTCTGATGCAAACAAACTGTGAAAATCATTTTAACCAACGGGACATTTTGAAGGCTGAATGGATGGTCAGGGATATGAAGGGATGACTGGTAATTATTTGAGTTCCTATCATGGGATCATTCATCATTTTTTACCTTTTAGACATCGGGGCTGAGAAAACGTGTGGAGGCGGATGGGGCGCCTAGGACTTCCTTTCCCCGGGGATCTGGGGGCCGGGGGAGTGGGCAGAGGTCGAGAGCCAAGAAGATGCTTGCTGCTTCTTTTATGGGCTTGAAATTTTATACAAATGTTTCTTTAGAGGAGGAGGGAGGAAGGAAAACAGGGAAGCAAACATGAAATATATCCCGACGGTATTTTAAACACAAGGATCCTGCTGCAACACCAGGGGAGCGATACCTTATCAGCAGTGAGAGAGGAGCTGGGGCTCCCCTGCTGCTGGGATGTGCCAGACACCCTGAGTCACCCTCCCACCAGCCCGCTGCCCCCCACCCCAGACCCCCCTCTGCAGAGAGCAGACAACGGACCACGCTCTCTCGTGTGAGCCCAGGCCTTAACCCTTCCTGTCCCGTCACCAGCAGGGCCCTCACTGGCTCCCTGCTCCCTGGGGAGCTGCAGTTACAAGATGAGGGTGCAGGAGGGCGTCGAAGTCCCCCAGTCCCGCATCCCTTGTTCTCTTGGGATCTTCAGGTTCATTCGTGCTCACAGTGTTCTCAGGCCACGTGTGTGTTGCTAAACAATTTCTATATATAGAAATAATTATTTTTATTTATTTATTTATTTTTTTATTTCAAAGAGGAAGGGAGAGGGAGAGAGAGAAAGAAACATCCATGATGAGAGAGAACCATGGATCGACTGCCTCCTGCACGCCCCCTATTGGGGATCGAGCCTGCAAGCCGGGTAGGTGCCCTGACCAGGAATCGAACCAGTGACCCCCTGGTTCATAGGTCGACGCTCAACCACTGAGCCACATGCCCAGGTGGCTGCAGGCTCGATCCCCAGTAGGGGGCGTGCAGGAGACAGCCGATCCATGGTTCTCTCTCATCATTATATGTTTTATCTCTCTCTTCCTCTCCTTTCCTCCCTAAAATCAATAAAATATATTTAAATAAAGAAAGAAAGAAGAAAAAGAAAGATACCTTGATAGTCACTGGAAGCCAAGTGATAGAAACAGACCATCTCAGGGGCTGAGGGGCGATCTGAAGCTTAAATCTCACCACCTATCGAACGGCTACCGGTTTGTGATTAGACCTCCCCTCAAATTCCTCTCGTGACGGGGTCACCCACACAACCAGGCAGCCAGGTCCATACGAACAAAGCTAGCTTTTTCGTCAACATTTAATAGGGAACAGGCACAATTAGAAGTGCCCAGCAGTGAGCATCTCATGTGATCCTTACGAAACCCCCATGGGGGAGGTGTGACCATTGCTCCCATTTCACAGACCTAGCCAAGGCTCAGACCCCAGGCAGCAGGTGGTGGTGGTGGTGGCCTTGAAAGTCCACGGGAAGCTGTCCTCCAGCCCTGCCCCCTACTGCCCCCCGGAGGCAGGCTTGTGCAACTGTGAATGCCAACCGGTTCCTTGTGGAGCCCATGGCATTTCCCTCTGCAGTGTTGCTTCACTGCTTCTCCAGTTCTTTTTCTTTCAAATACATTTTTATGGATTTCAGAGAGGGAGGGAGAGGGAGAGAGAGAAACATCCATGATGAGAGAGAGTCATCGATCGGCTGCCTCACCTGCACGCCCCACACTGGGGATGGAGCCGGCAACCGGGGCATGTGCCCTGACCGGGAATTGAACCGTGACCTCCCGGTTCATAGGTCGATGCTCAACCACTGAGCCACTCCGGCCGGCCGGCCCTCCTGCTCTTCTTTCAATGAATTCCCCTGCAACCTTGCACATACGAGAGAACTGCAAATAGTCGAAAGTAGCCTTTAGCTCTAGAACTCGAGTGTGTCTCATGGAAGCCCGAGAAAGACCAGAGAACTTGGACACAGGCCTCCCACAATGGCGAGGGGAAACGGCAGTGTCTGTATCTCTTGCTTATTACAGACCCCATGTTCAGCCAACTGTTCAGTCTTTACAGGAAATGGGGCTAAACATTTTTAGGGGGCGGGGGGCGCGGGGGCAAGCGCCCAGCGGTAAAGCACAAACACTGATGGGGAGGATGAACATGACCGTGGGAGAAACGCGTGAGCCTAGAAGACACCCCTAGAATCCCTTGCAAGCCTAGGGGTTGAGTCTTTCAGGCGTAGAGGGACAAATGAGAGAACGGCCAAGAGACAAGTCTAATGAGCTCCCAGTTAGCCCGGCCGGCGTGGCTCAGGGGTTGAGCGTCAGCCTAGGAACCAGGAGGCCACGGTTCGATTCCAGGTCAGGGCACCTGCCCGGGTTTCAGGCTCGATCCCCGGTGTGGGGCGTGCAGGAGGCAGCCGATCCATGCTGATCTCATCACTGAGGTTTCTATCTCTCTCTCCCTCTCCCTTCCTCCCTGAAATCAATACAGTGGGGCCTTGACTTACGAGTTTAATTCGCTCTGAGACCGAGCTCGTTAACTCAAATGAACTCTATCAACTCAATGCAAAAAATCGGCTGAGAGACAGCTGGTATCTCAAAAAACTCGGGACCCTCGTAAGTCAAGGCCCCGCTGTACAAACATTTAAAATTAATAAAATAAAATGAAAAGGCAGACAGGATATACTATCCATGCTCCTCCTGTCATGGACCTTAGACGGGTGGATAGACCTTAGACGGGTGGCTGGATGACCCAGGCGTGTCCCGGATGTACGGCTGTCACGCTATGAACAGAGAGCAGCATCGCTGTGCAGGGCTCCACCGGCCACGACCTTTTGGTTGCGCTGTCGTTATTGGCCCCAGGATGTACAAACCAGGTGAGCTCCCAACGGTGCTATCCACAGTCACCGGATGAAGCAACAGGTGTGGACGGTGCCGGTGTGACCACGCTCACGGCGACATTGCAGTTGCACCGCCCGCGGCAGATTGGCGTTCCCGGGATTTGAAAGGTGCACGGACTTTGCATGTGCAGTGAAGCTCAGGGCGGGGGCCGAGGTGCTGCTCACTGAGGCGTGTCCCCGGGAGGATATTAACATGTATCACACTCGGTAGACCAGGCAGACATGTCAGTGTCATGGATACTTGACCTGAAACTCAGTGCGCCTTTCATTCCCGTCACGGAACAGCGGTCAGGCCTTCCTCCCTCAGGCGGTGAGTGCGCAGAGAACAGCCCTGCGATTTGGGTGTTGTCTGTTCGGCCTTCACCATGATCTCTTTACAACTGTGTCAGGGTGTGGGAAGCCCTGCAACGCTGTGGCTGCCCACCTCATTTTGAAAACATAATACTGCCCTGGCTGGTTTGGCTCAATGGATAGAGCGTCGGCCTGCAGACTGAGGGGTCCCAGGTTCGAGTCCAGTCAAGGTCACGTACCTCGGTTGCAGGCTCCTCCCTGGCCCGAGCCTTGGTTGGGGCGCGTGCAGGAGGCAACCAATCAATGTGTTTCTCTCACATCGATATTTCTGTCTGTCTTTCCCTCTCTCTTTCACTTTCCCTAAAAATCAGTGGAGCCCTAGCTGGTTTGGGTCAGTGGATAGAGCATCGGCCTGCAGACAGAAGGGTCCCGGGTTCGATTCTGGACAAGGGCACAGGCCCAGGTTGCAGGTTCAATCCCCAGGAGGGGGGGCGTGCAGGAGGCAGCCCATCCACGATTCTCTCTCATCATTGACGTTTCTATCTCTCTCTCCCCCTCCCTTCCTCTCTGAAATCAATAAAAATATGTATAATTTAAAAATAAAAATAAATAAATAAAAATCAATGGAATAATATCCTTGAGTGAGGATTAAAATATTTACATATCGCCAAAACCGGTTTGGCTCAGTGGATAGAGCGTCAGCCTGAGGTCCCGGGTTCGATTCCGGTCAAGGGCATGTACCTTGGTTGCAGGCACATCCCCAGTAGGAGATGTGCAGGGGGCGGCTGATCGATGTTTCTAACTCTCTATCTCTCCCCCTTCCTCTCTGTAAAAAATCAATAAAATATATTTTTTAAAAATATTTACATATGTATATAAAAATAAAAACATGATACTAATCCGTCCATTGCACTAAGGTCTATGGTTGAGAGGGCGGAAGAGGAGGTGAACGAACTAGATAACTTCCTGTGTGCAGCCCATCTACACTCGCCTGGGAGACGCAGAGGAGAGGGACAGATGGCAGCCACTGCATAGCTCTCTGGGCTGCGGTGGCGGTGGCGTGTCGGACTCCCCCGTGGAGGCAGCAGGGACTCGCTGGACTTGCCCGTGGAACTGGTTATACTCCCCGCCAGGGTCTTCTAGGACCAGCTCAGTGAAACCAGGTGGGCTCCTGGATGTCCAATGACATGAGACCAGGATTCCCTACGGGCAGCCTCGGGGGCGTGTTAACGTCTGCTCTCCATCACAGGGATTGAGAGCGAGAGTGCACTCACCCTACATGGAGCCTGACATGTCCTAACACAGCGTCCAGCCATCCCGAAAGCATCGACTACCGAAATCAGGGCCCGCAAGACCTGTGCCAAGCGGGCAGCGGACGGCGGAGCATCTGGGCGTGGCTGTCAGCCCCCAGCAGGGATGTGTCCACTCACAGGACAGTCCACTCGTGACTCATTAGAAGATAACCCTTAAAGTCAATGAAAAAGGGGGGCACTTCAGGGGTGCGGACAGGATAACTCGGTAATGTATGCATCCGTCCTGTTTATCAGTAAAAGGGCCCAAGGTGACGTCATAAATACAGTTTACTAGGACTTCAGAGTTGTTATAGGTATCACCTAGGTTTTTTAAAAAGTATTCATTTGCAACCATTAATAGTCAATACCGTCAAATCTGCATCGTTATATACAGATTGTTAAATTTCCATATGGAACGTAGTTCATATGCATTTGAGAATGAAACCCGCTGACTTGGTTGCCTGCTCAAAAATTCATTATTCACTAAAGATGGGCTGTGGAGATACATACATGAAAAAATGACATGTTCCCCACTGTCTTACCATCTATTGGGAAAACATTGCAAAAAAAAAAATCATTACCTAGAAAAAGCTAAAGCGGCGAAAATACTCATACAGGCGGGACCTCAGTGAGAATGCCTGAAATGAATTAAATCCCGAAGGACTGGGCGGGCCGGACGAAGGCTGCTGCCTCCGTGGTCGCCCTTTGCCCCCAGCGCCCGTCCATCAATCCAGGCCCTTCTTGGCCAGGGCTTTGTGGGCGGACCGAGCCCGGGCCCTGATTGGCTGACGAGCCACCTGCGCTCACAGCGATTGGCTCAGGAGCGGACGGGGTGGAGAGGGAGCTGTTAGGGCTTCTGGGGGCCAAACACAGGCTTCTTCATGTCCAGGAGCCTCGTGACCAGGCTGTGGTCTGGGCTGGACGCGAATGAGAAAGGCTGAGGCTCTCACCCTACGGGGTTGGCCTGTCTCCCTACGGCCGCGGGCTCGGCGGGGGCGTGGCGAGCTCGGTGATGGGCGTGGCGAGCTGGCGGGGGCATGACAGGCGCCCAGGAAGGGGTGTGGCGAGCTGGCGGGGGCGTGGCAGGCGCTCAGGAGGGGGCGGGGCGAATCCTGCAGGGCGGGGCGGCACGGCCCGCGGCGGCCATGGCGGCCAGGCGGGTGCCAGCGCTGGTGACCGCAGCCTTCGGGGCACGACCTCCCGCCGCCCGGCCGGCGCGGCTCCTCTGGGTCTCAGCAAGGCTCCGCCAGCCCCTCGGGGTCCCCCTCTGCTCCGCTTCGGAGGGAGAGCGCGGCGATGTCGGGCCCCCCTCGCCAGACAGCCCGGCGGCGGCGGAGAGGTGCCCGGAGACCGGAGCGTTAACGGCGGCGGAGCGATGGATCGCGGAGCTACACACAGCCGCCTGCGCGGTGAGGCCCCGCCCCCTGTGCCGCCCCGCGGCCCGTGCGCCTGCGCGGTGAGGCCCCGCCCCCTGTGCGCCCCGAGGCTGAGCCTGCGCGGTGAGGCTCCTCCTGCCTGGTCCTGGGGACCTTGGCGCCCGTGCGCCTGCGCGTCCCAGGCAGAGGGGGAGGTCGGGGGACCTGGGCCCGTGCAGACTCAGCCTCTAACAGCTCCCAGGCTTCCCGCCCCCGCCAGTGGGGCTGAGAGTTAGCGTCTGTCCGTCTGTCCTGAGTGCTACTCTTTCTGATCAGTGCATGAGCTGAACATCATCACTCCTGTGTGTGTGTGTGTGTGTGTGTGTGTGTGTATTATGAGTGTGCCTTTTTGTGTCTGTCTTTCTGGGTATGTGTGTCTGAGTATGTGTGTCTGTCTGAGTATGTATGTGTGTGTGTTTTTCTGTGTCTGTGTATTATGTGTCTTTCTGTGTGTGTCTGTATGAGTGTGAGTATGTGTGTCTGAGTGTCTGTGTGTGTGTGTGTTTGTGTATGTGGGTGTGACTGTATGTGTCTGAGTATGTGTCTGTGAGTGTGTATGTGTCTGTCTGAGTCTGTGTCTGAGTATGTGTGTGTGTGTGTGTATGTGAGTATGTGTATATGTGTGAGTATGTGTATATGTGTGTGTCTGTGTGTGTATGTGTGTTGGGGGATGGGTGTGAAGGAGTTGATGGAGGGGGTAGAGGAGCCGGGAAGGCACAGGAGCAATGTCGTGCGTTGATCTGAACGATCAGTTAAACACCCTACCAAGCGATGCTTTTAATGATGAATAATAAAGCATGAACTTACCTTTATTCTACGTTCCGCCGCCATCCCTTCTCCCCTTCCCTCCACTCTTCACAGAGCACAATGTCAAGGAGGCCATCAGTGGGCACCTAGGTTCTTTTTTTTTTTTTTTAAATATATTTTATTGATTTTTTACAGAGAGGAAGGGAGAAAGATAGAGAGTCAGAAACATCGATGAGAGAGAAACATCAATCAGCCGCCTCCTGCACATCTCCCATTGGGGATGTGCCCGCAACCCAGGCACATGCCCCTGACCGGAATCGAACCTGGGACCCTTCAGTCCGCAGGCCGACGCTCCATCCACTGAGCCAAACCGGTCTTGGCGGGCACCTAGGTTCTTGCTAGGCAATCTGGAGCTTGGTTCTTCTGTTTGGGGGATTTGACAATTGCTTGTCAGCACCAGTGTCAAAACTCAGCCTCTCTCTCCCTCTCGCTTTCGCAGAGTTAGGGGTGGTGACAGCGTCCTGTAGAAAGAGCAGGAGAAAGTCCCTCTACAAGGTCTCAGGCTAAAGAACGTCATCCGTGTGGCCAAGACCCAAGGAAGAGGCCGAATTGGTGACTTGGCCTTCACACCACACACTCGGGGCAGTTTGGAAAACGGGATTGAGTGTAGGTAGACCGAGCTTCCTGAGCATCTGAAGGGCCGTCGTAAACCTTGCTTTTTGTCCCTGGCCGGTTCGGCTCAGTGGGTAGCGCGACAGTCTGTGGACTGAAGGGTCCCGGGTTCCATTCTGGTCAAGGGCATGTACTTTGGCTGCAGGCTGGATCCCTGGCCCTGGTCGGGGACACATGTGGGAGGCAACCAATTGATGTGTCTCTCTCTGTGTCTCTTCCCCTCCCTTCTACTCTCTCTAAAAATCCATGGAAAAAATATCCTCAGATGAGGAGTAACAAAAAAAGAAAATAAAAATCAAAGTTGCTTTCGATCGAACTCATGAAAGCAGTGAGCGTTAATATGGTCAAATAATACCAGGTTTTTGTGTGTGTGGAGGGAGGGGGGGGGGTGTAAAAACAGAACTAATCACACCCTGAAAAGAAAACAGCGTGAAGTATTCAGTGCGGTCCCACATCACGGGGTAATGAACAGTGTTCAATACGGCGCAGGCCGTACTTTTCTGGGCGCTGTTGGTTTCGATTAGCGCCTTTCCTGTACCTTTAAATCACCGTCTACATATTTTCAGCCCTGAACTCGCCAGTGGGACTTCTGAGTGCAAGTTCATTCGCAGCCTCTTAAGCTCTTCAAGTCTCCGAAATCACCTGTTATTAAACCTGTTCCCGAGGAGCCGAGTGAAAAATACCTAGGCGGTGGTTGCAGGGGCCCTGGGCATAGAGGCCTTCTTGTTTCCCCATCAACGTCTCGTTCTCCCCGACTGTGTATTTCCTCCTCCTGCTGCTGCACAAAGTCGGCTCCTGCATCACATTGGAATGTGTTTGCGCTTTGATTGCGAGGGGCCCTGAAATTGCTTGAAGAGGTTCATATTGGGGTTTTTGTTTTTGTTTTTTTAATATATATAGATATTTTTTTTAATATATTTTATTGACTTTTTACAGAGAGGAAGGGAGAGGGATAGAGAGTTGGAAACATCGATCAGCTGCCTCCTGCACACCTCTTCCTAGGGATGTGCCCGCAACCAAGGTACATGCCCTTGACCAGAATTGAACCTGGGACCTTTCAGTCCGCAGGCCGACGCTCTATCCACTGAGCCAAACCAATTAGGGCTTAATATATTTTTTATTCATTTCAGAGAGGAAGGGAGAGGGAGAGAGAGAAACATCCATGATGAGAGAGAATCATGGACCGGCTGTCTCCTGCACCCCCCACACTGGGGATGGAGCCCGCAACCCGGGCTTGTGCCCTGATTGGGAATCGAACGTGACCTGGTTCCTAGGTCGATGCTCAACCACTGAGACACCCCGGCCGGGCAATCTTGTTTTAAGGGAACTGGGCAGTTATTTTGTTAGTAGGATTTAGGGTAGATGAGGAGATACGGTGAATATTGAGACTAATGCATTGTTTTATTTCTTGACTCTGCAGGCCAAGCAGCTGACCTACATGGACCCGGCCACTGGCTACATGGTGCTCACTCGACTCGCCCACTAGCAGAGGGGCCGGTGCTGCGGATCCGCCTGCAGACACGTGAGTGGCAGATCCTCGCGTTCCGGCAGCCCCTGGCGGTGCTTCTGTAACTTCATAAATGCCTGTTATTTGAACAACAAGTCAAATAAAAACGGGAAATAGACCTGCCGCGGGCTTTTCACAAGCTCCCTCGGCCCAGGACAATGAGGCCTGAGGACCAACTCAGGGCCTTTAAACTTAATGGCGTTGGGTAACATTGCGCCGTGGCCAGCGGGCGCTTGCACGGCCCCGGGCGGCGGTCCGTGGGAGCTCTTTATGCTCAGGAAACCTTTCAGGAGGCTTTAACTGAGCCGGGCTCACTGGGTAAGTACAAAGGGCAGGAAGGGGAGCTGGGATATTGCACGCCGGAGCCCAGAAAGCGTTTTCTTTCATTATTAGCTGTTAGCTGACTACATAGAGACTTGCCGAGCACTGAGACGTGGGAATCCCTTCAATGATAATGATATTCTCTCTTTGTTCCTTCTTTCCTTCCTTTCTTCCTTTTTCCTCCTCCTCCTCCTGCTCTTCCTTCTTCTTCCTCCTCCTCTTCCCCTTCCTCCTCCTCCTCCTTTTTCTTCTTCCTCCTCCTTTTCCCCTTCTTCCTCTTTCTCTTCTGTCTCTTTCTCATTCTTTCTCTGTCACTTTTCTGCTCTGTCTTTAACCATGAAACTACCCCAAACCATGGGAATGGATTCTGCACTGTAACTTTGCAAAAGTACAGTCGCCGGGTGCATGGCTACGGAGATCAGATTGTGAGCCTGCGTCTGCAGACGCTCCGACTGTGTGAGGTAGAGCATTATTTCCTCTCGCTGACCCACTTTCTAATTAAGGAGGAGACGCCGAGTCCACGTGCCAGCCGTGGCCAACGTTGACAAGTTAGGCCTTCGCTTTCATGTGCGTTCCCACCTGCGCCATTGTCTGTTTCAAATGACGTGCGTACGAGCTCTGCGTAAACTGGGGACTTGGGGTTGTTCTGCGAGTGAGCTTTTGACTGTAAAACCTTCAAGTCGGAAGGATGCTCAGAGGAAGGGGCTCTGGGACCCTCATTAGGAGGGTTCCTCAGGATTCTCCTCTCGCTCTGCAGGACCTGAAAGATCAAATGACCTTTATCACGCCGTCCACGGTCCCCTTTGTTCACCAGGGGCAGCGCTTACTCTGTCAAGACAGTCGCTAAGGAAGTCATTAACAATTTGTCTTCTTCCTCCTGCAGTGCCCATATGGTCAAGTCAACGTTCAAGATCCAGCTAAAAAGAAGAAATTCAATTCCTGTTTCTATGTTTGACAACAATTTCATCTCTGGTTGCCATTTCGTTCAACCTTATTTAAAAAACACACACATCTCAATTCAGAATTGCTCTCTCTGAGTGCTTGAGCACTGATTTAATCATAAGTGTGTGTGTGTGTGTGTATATATATATATATATATTAAAAGAACATCAATAAAATGAAAAAAAGCGAGGGAATGTTGGTGTGTTTCCAAAGTGGCCGTGGATTTCTGCTGGCCTCCCTCCTCATTGGACACATGTGCTAAAGAAGAAAATAGCGACTGTTCCCTTAAATGCAGAGGTGCGATCGGGTGGCATCAGACCCTCTTGGATTTTCCTGGGGCCTCCCTGCTCCCCATGGGCTTCTTTTCTCTGCGGGGCCAGCAGCCCAGCGGAGACATTCGTCACCGTATTCCTATCTCCAGCTCCCTCCGGGGAGGTGGCTGCAAAGCTGTACCCGCAGCATCTGAGTGGCCAAGGAGGGCCTCCCGTGACAGGAAGGCTCTCATCCTCCATCTGTTCTCTCGGTGGAAATGCTAAATCACTCTGCCTGGGGTCAGGCCGTTTATGAGGATTTCTTGATTAAAGCGCCTTCCTTCTCCGCCCCAAGGGTCCGCATTTCCCAGGTGCGGCTCTCTAGGCTCTCTACCGGTCCACTTGCTGCTGGGCAGCCCCTGGGCACCATCCCCTCTGAGCACCTGCCCCCCCCCCCCAAGCAGCTCTCACCCCTGGAGGGCTGGCTCTACCCAGAGCGGACCCTCAGCCAGGTCTCCCAGCAGGATCTGAAGGTTCTGGGACACCCTCGGGTCCGCCTTGGTCTCTGCCTGCGGCCCCACTAAGGGCTCTGCCCCTCTTCTCGGGTCAGCTCCAGAAGAAAGGCCGCCTATGCTGTACGACGAGCGCAAAGAAGCCCCGGGAGGTTCTAACGGCCCCACCGACCGTGACCTGTGACTCACTCCATGTCAAATAAGAAATGTTTCCCACGCTTGGCATTCCGGGTGCCCAGTGTCTGCTGGTGCCCCGGCCAGGCTCCCCCTCTGGAAATCACGTCCAGGACAACAGGAGGAGGGGGCCAGCAGCGTGATCGCTGGGGGAGGCAGGCGTCTTTCCAGAAAGGTCTATGGGCCCATCTCCTTCCCATTCCTGGGTCAAGGAGCAGCCATTGTGGAGTGAGGGTGGACGGGGCTTCTGTCCTCGGTCCCAGGAGGGAGAAGAGAGAGAAATGGCTGAAAAGGCCATCTTCCGGGGACATGAGGAGGGAAGGACATTCATTCTGACAAGGAGCCCGGCCACAGTGTTCTGAGAAAGCCCCTTGGCAGATGGACATGACTTAGGGGGACCCCCTCCAGGGGGGCTCTTTCCCAGGTCACTGCCTGGCAGGGGCGGGGGGCGGGGGGGTGGGTGGCCGCCCAGGAAGCCAGGACTGGTGTGACCTTCCTTGGGAAAATGTCAGGCCTTCCCAGCCCCACAGCAGGACCCCCCCCCCCCCACTTGCTGGGGATGGTGGGGTGGGTGGCGGTGGGGCCATCTCACTGGGTTACATTCAGGGTCTGCGGTCCTCTGTGGTTCTGGGGAGATGCTTGCAAACCATACGTCGGTGGGGGGGGGGCTCCCACAGTAAACAATGTGGCCACATGACTGGGCCTTCTGCCAGAGGGTGGCTACACCGAGTTCACATGCTGTAAAGCACACGTTCAGCTTTCTCGCGAGGCGTGTGCCCACCGCACGTGGACGCTGGAGGGACAGCTTTCAGGGTTGCAGAGACCCCTGCCGCTGGGCGCCATCCATCAGGGGGGTGGGCTGCAGGTGCCTGGCCACAGGCTGTTTCCCGCACACACCCCCCTATGGGAACGGGGGGGGGGGGTCTTGCTGTGGGGACATTCTCACCCCAGCAGGCCCCCCAGCAGGGAGATGGCACGCACCCCCCCCCCCAGAAGCCACACTGGGCCCCTCTATTTTGGGAGCCAGGAAGGGAAGGGCTTTTTAAAAATCCCCCCTCCCCCCCAGTTGGCATGGCTCAGTGGTTGAGTGGCAACCTATGAACCAGGAGGTCAGGGTTCATTCTGATCAGGGCACATGGGGGGGGGGGCTGGGTCCCCAGTGGGGGGCGTGCAGGAGGCAGCCCATCCATGATTCTCTCTCATCATTGATGTTTCTCTCTTTCTCTCTCCCTTCCTCTCTGAAATCAATAAAAAATATATTTTTTAAAAAGAAAAAAAAGCCCGAAGCTCGTTTAGTGAGGGGTCGGGTGGACTCGGGGTGCCCTCTGGGTGCCCTGTCTTTGCAGGAGCGCCCCGCCCGCGCCACCTACACCCTCGTCCCCACGCAGGGCTTCACATTGGGCTGGGGACCCCTAAACCGCCAGATTCGGGGAGCACCCTTCCGGAGACTCCGGGTGTCAATGCGTGCGAACCCGGAACCTGGCTCTGGGGGGTCGGGAGCATCCCGACGACCTCCTCTGTCCACCCGCATCGGGGGTTCTCCCGTGGCGGGCGCGGCTCCGTGAGCCTGTGCTTGTGGGAGGCATGCATTTACCAAACACCTAACCGGTTCCTCACCAAAACAGGGTCAAACGTGCTGCTTTGGGCCGGGATCAGTGGCAGCACCTAAGCGTTTTGGGGTGGGTGTCGCCATCCATCCATCCGTCCATCCATCCATGAGATGGCCTGGCTGGGGAGCGTAGAAACGGAACGTGGGCGGCTGCTCCCTCCCTGGCTCCGAGAACAGACCCAGATCCCGGGCTTCTCTAAGGCCAGGGTGGGGAGGGAGCCCCGGGTGAGGGACCTTCCCAGGCGACGCGGCGGTGGGCCTGGCTGGTGGCGCGGAGTGTGTGGGTGGAGGGAGGGGCACTGCGGCCCGGGTGCCCCGAGCGACATTGCGGATTCGGGGCGGGAAGAGACGCCATCGGGCTTGGCTTCCAGGCTCCTGCGGGTCCCTGGCCTCTCCCAGCCTGTGCGCGGCGCTGCCCGGACCCACGCGCCCTGCATCCCACGCTGTTGGCGGCCGGGCCCCAGGCGCCCCCCCCTCTCCCCCGGCCCCCCACACACGAGTCCTCTGCTTCCCGGAGGCGCTCACCGCGGAGGCGGGCTGTGGGGACACCCTGGAGGGAGGGGAGGTCAGGGAGGGACTCTCACAGTCTGGCTGCTCACACCCGCTGCCCCAGCGCCCAGGACCCCTCGCCCCCAGTCTCTCGCTGCGAGGGGCGCGCTGGGGTGGGGAGTGAGGGAATCAGTGGCCAGAGGCCCGGCTTCCCGGTTCTCGACCGCTTTCCGGCTCCGATCGGCGCCCGGGGCTGCCGGGGCCACCGCCCCTCGGGGACCTCAGCTCAGGTAACCAGACCCCACCTACCCGGGGTGTGTAGTCTGTCTGCGCCCCCCGCCCCGGCTCCTCTCCGAGTGTGAGCCGTCCCACCCCCTTCCCCACCTCCTTCCAGGTGGGGCTGGAGAGGAACCTCGGAACCCGCCGACCACGGCCCCTGGCGCGCAGAGCGTACCCCAAAGTGCTGGGTCCCCGCGCCCCGCCCGGAGCGCAGAGAGCGAGCCAGGACCCGAGGGGAGGGGAGGGATTGCGGCCGAACGGTCACTGGCCCGGCCCGGCTCCCCGCCCGCGCCGCCGCCCCTCCCGTCTAGGCCGCCGGCTGCCTCGGCCAGGAGGGCGCCCCGGGGACGCCGCGCCGGCTGGGGACCGGGCCCGGGGCGCGCCGCCGACTCCAGCCCCCCGCGGCGCCCCAGCCCCGAGAGGCCGCGGCTTTACGAGGTTCGGGAGCGGCGAGGCCTCCATTAACACCTCCCGGATGGCGGCGGGGCTGGGAGGGCGGGACGCAGCCTCGGAGCTCGCCTCCCGGCACCGGCCCGGGGGACCCTCTGCCCTCCCCCCTCCCCCTCCTCCTCCCGAGCCGGAAGCATAAACAGAAAATAAAAGACAGGTGGAGGGCGCTGCGGGCCAGAGGTGAGGGATGAGAGAGAGAAGGGGGGCGGGGGGGGGGAGAGGTTTCCCCTCCACAGTTTATTTATTTGGATCAACAGAGGGAACCTCGGCGAGACCTGGGGGCCGGCCGCCGCCTCCCGCCCGCCCTCCCCGAGGACCCGGCTCTTGCGGGAGGATCTAGATCTCAAGGTAAGACCCGGGGGGCAGGGCGGGGGGCGGGGGCGGGGGCTGCCTGGCGCCAGCCGCTTTCTGCCCCGGGCGCGCGCGGAAGGAAGGCTGGACGCCCTACGCGCACCGCCGGCGCCGGGTTCCGAGGACCCGCGCGTTGGGGGGGGGGGAGGGGGAGGGGAAGAGGGAGGGGGCCTCTCCCCGCAACCTGCCGGCGCGGCTGACGGCGGCTCTTCCTCGCAGGGCGGGCAGCCTCCGCCGGCTGAGCGGCGCCCAGGATGCTGACCGGCACGACGCTGGAGGCAGGTGAGGACGGGCCGGGCGCTCGCCTTCTCGGGTCTTTCTCTTGGGCCGGCGCGCACGGCGTGTGTGTGTGTGTGTGTGCGTGTGTGTGTGTGAACATGTGCACACGCGTGTGCGCGCTTCTCCGGGTGGAACGGAGACCGGTGTGTGTGTCTTAGAAGTGACCCGCACTGGGGAGGCGCAAACACCCAGCCGACGCCCGCCTTTCTCCGAGCGCCTGCCCTTCGGGGGACGGAGGCCGCGGTGCCCGCAGCCCAGCGGGGTTCATGCGCGAGGGCTGCGCTCGGGTCCTCCCGGGAAGGGGTGTGGGGGCCGGGAAGACGGCTCCCCGCCCCTCGCAGGGCCTCGCTGGGAGCGAGCGGCCCCCGCCTCGCTTTTGTTCGCTGCAACCCCCGGGGCCTGTGAGGCGGACGCGGTGCGGGACGCGCCCCGTGATTCCCCGGGCGGCGCGGGGAGTCGGCGGAAGGGGCTGCAGGTATCAGAGCGCCTGGTCCCCGACTCGGAGGCCGCGCCCGCGCAGAGGAACCCGTGGCCCCGGAGGGAGCAGGTGGCCGGCGGGCGCGGAGCCGGGGCGCGGAGCCGGGGCGCGGACTGGAGCGCGCGGAGCTGGTGGCTCGGGCTCCCCCCGGGCGGCGGTGCCCCGGGCACACGCCCCGCAGATCCTGGGGGTTCCCTCGGATTCCCTCCTCGCGGGAGAGTCCGAGGCGCGCCGGCCGCAGCCCAGCCGGGATCTGCACCCTCGCTGGTGGGGAAGGGTTGGTACCGAGGGGTCCCCGGCTCCCCGCCCAACGCCGCCGGGCGCCCAGCGCTGGGTGGTCAATGCTCCGTGCGCGGTACTCGCGCCGGGACGACGCTGACTCCGTGGGTCCTGGGTGCCCAGAGCCGACACCACACCTTTCAGACCCAGGGCGCCTCTCCACCAGCTCGCCGGGGCCGGAGGACCGGGCCAACCCGCGGGCGCCGGGTCTTGGCCTCCGAAAGGCAGGTCTGAAGGGACCCAGCGCCACTGGTACTGGAGATGCAGGTCCGGCCCCGGGAAAGCCAGCCTCCTCCCGCCCCTCTGGGGAGTCTGGGTCCGAGCCTGACACAGGGTCTCTGCCTTCGTCCTGGTGGGAACCCCGGACCCTGACCCCTCGGTCCAGCTCCTGTGCCCCCGGAGTCTATCCAGCTGCGCGCCCAGGGAAGCGCAGGAAGAGCCAGTTGCGTGTGTCCAGCGCCGCGCCCGGCCCAGCGGCCAGAGTTCGGCCCCAGGGCTCCGAATGGCGTTTGGGTTCCGACTGGAGACTGGGTCTGGCCTCTGGGCCTCCGGCGAGGCGGGCGACTTTCAGGGCACGCGAGGGGGGAAGAAGGCAGAGCCGCCCAGACGGTCTCCGTCTAGTCTTTTGAGAGAGAGGGGTGGCGAGGAGGGCCCCCCTCGGGTAATTTTCCGCGGCTCCCCGACCAAAAGGGGTAGGACACACCCAGATTCGTCCTCTCCTCCTCGTCCTTGAAGGAACCGGAGCAGGAGGCCGGGCTGCCCTTTCCGGGGAGCTGAGAGGACCTCCCCAAGCCGCCGGGCTCCTACCCCTCCCCGGGCTCCCCGCTAACTTTCTGCATTGGCTGAGCCAGAGGGGTCCCTGCCGGGCCTGACTGCTTCATCCTGGGAAGCAGCAAATCCCGCGGGGCGCAGGAACTCATTACCCGACTTTTGTAAGAAGGAGCAGGCGTAGCTGGGAGCCCAGCCGGAAACTGCTTCCAGAAGGCGCCCTGCCTTTCTCAGGAGCTGAGAGAGGAACAACAAATAGGGGTGGAAGGGAGTGATGAATGAATGAGTGAGTGAATGCATGAATGAGTAAATGAGTGAGTGGATGAATGAGTGAATGAATGCATGAGTGAGTGGAAGAATGAATGAGTGGATGGAAGGCTGACAGGACTAGTCTTTGCCTGCGCTGGACATTAAAAATATATATTATTTTATTGATTTCAGAGATGAAAGGAGAGAGAGAGAGAGAGAGAGAGAAACATCCATGATGAGAGAGTATCATGGATCGCCTGCCTTCTGCACTCCCCACCGCCCTAACTGGGATTGGAACCCTGATCTCTGGGTTCATAGGTCAAGCTCAACCACTGAGCCATGCTGGCCCAGCTGCCCTGGACGCTTTCCACAATGATCTGGAGTAGTTTCCTGGCGTTGTTGGTTAAACTTTCACTTCCCAGAGTCTCCGAACTTTCATCTCTTGCGAGGAGAGAGTGGTGTTCTTGGGGGAGGGAGGGTCTTTGTTGTTTTTGCTGAGCTTCTAGAACCCAAAATCCAAGAACTGCCAGACTGAATCCCAGACCCCCATTTGGGCAGGAGGTGTGTGTGGGGGGTGAGGGTGGGGTGAGGGAGGGGGAAGAGGTCAGCTCAGAAACCAGAGAGAGCAGGTCCCTAGATTGCGGTCCCATATTTCCCATCTCCTAGGACCTAGGAGCTTGGAGCCTCCTTCTGCAAGTGGACAGATATTCCTTTCCCAGACCCTATGCCTCCTCCTCCTCCTCCTCCTCCACCACCTCCTGAGTCCTTTTGCCTGCTGACTTGTGGGGGGCCACCACCTCTTTGTGAGGGGACCTGCTGTCTGGGAGCGAGGGGTGCCCCCGCCCCTCCTTGGGGCCCTTTGCTGAGCTCCCAGCAGGCACGCCGGTTTGCAAAGCTCATTGATTTCCGTCCAAAGGGCCTAATTACGTTACTTACAGTAAACAGCCACCCTGCTGTCGGCCAGGGCTGCCAAGCTGGGCGGGAGGCGGGGGGGGGGGGGGGG
>JAWPEG010038709.1:1446078-1466742 GCA_035771395.1 Myotis vivesi | reverse complement strand
CGCTCTGGCTTAGTCCACTTGATTGGCTTCATTTTTGTGTGAAATTGTGTTTTTTGAGCCACATTCTGACGCCCCAGGACCTCACGGCGGCATCCAGTCTGCAAATGACATTAGTTCTGATCCCTAGAAAAGAACGGGGGGGGGGGGCGGGGCGGGGTCTTGGGGGTCACGGAAGGGGTGACTATGGCAGCTTCAGAAAACAGCGTTTTAAGAAGGGAGTCAGGCTCTGCACCCAGAGTTCCCTCCTTCCATTCTCCCTCTCCTTCGTCCCTCCCTCCCTCCGTCCCTTCTTTCCCTCCTCCTGCCCTCCCTCCCTTCTTCCCTCCCTCCTTTCCTCTTCCTCTCCTCCCTCCTGTCCCTCTCCATCTTTCCAGGTTTGGCACAGTTCCTTGTCCTTCCTGCATTGGGAAGGGGGTGGGCCACCAGGGGACTCCCCGAGGTGCCCAGGATGTGTCTGGACACAGCTCTCTGCTCCTGGGATGGCTGTGGGGAGGGTGGGACCCAGGCGGGCCACAGGGAGGAAGGCACAGAGTAGCCTGCCTCCTCCTCTCCCGTTCAAGCCGGCCGGTTCCCGCAGCCGCCCCAGTTTCCAGCGGCTCCAGCATCTGGAGGTTTGAATGAATTGACCATCTCCCAGGACTGTGGGCACTTTTTAATAAGGCCCAGGAGGGGCTGCCCGGGGACAGAGGGAGACAGAACAGTGTGGCCACTGGTGAGATGCTGGCCAGAGTTCGCCTTCCCCCGTCCCCAGCGAGGAGACCCCTCCCTTACATCCTCTTAAAGTCCCTGGTGTGGTGTCTCTGGCCCCCCCTGTCCTGCCAGGGCAGTGGGGACCCAAAGCAGCGGGCCCATGCTCAGCTCACGGGATCCCCAGCGCTGCCCACACTGACAAGTGTCCAAGGGGACGCCAGCCTCGCCCGCTGTGGTCCCTCAGACCCAACAGGCTAAGAGAGGAAGTCACCCATTCCTCCATGGACGGGCCAGTGGCATCCTGATGCCCACAGGCCCCCCCCCCACCACCACCACCACACTGATGTCTCCAAGAAGCACCTATCCCCAAAAGTAAACTCTACAAACACAGCCTCTCCCGGCCCCAATCTCTCGTGGGTGTGGGGGGCGGCCCCAGCCTGAAGTAACTGGGGAGTCCCCGCGGGAGGGAGGGAGGGGGCGACCTGCTTAGAACCCGGGAGCGAAGGGCCAGGGAGTGGGCAGGCCAGACATCGCTCTGCAGCCTCTACTTCTTTGGGGGCTGGAAGCGGTGAGTGAGTGGAGGACCAGCAGATCCCCGGGAGGAAATACAAAGTTTGGAGGGAGCCGGCCTCCCGTTGGCCTTGAAGAGCCCAGGTCTGGTGCCAACTTGGACCCAACAGGCCGGCTCTCTGGCTCCTGAGCACGGGCGGGACCATAAGGGCTCCTTTTAAAACGTGGTTGCCGGGAAGTCTAGGGGTGTGTGTGTGTGTGTGTGTGTGTGTGTGTGTGTGTGTGTGTGGTGTGTGTGCGCGCGCGCGCCCCCGCGCTGGGGGAGCGGGGACGGCACGGCGGCCCCCTCCCGCGGCCACCCCCGACCCCCCTCGGTCCTGTTTGTCCCCGCTCGCCCATCACCGGGGGTTGAGAGGAGTATGACAGGTCTTTGTTGTCTGAATAAAAAAAAAAAAAAAGCCGGTGGCGGCTCCGGGGAGGGAACTCCTCCTCCTGAATGATCAGCCATGGGCCGGCGCTCGGCGCGGCGCACATTGGCCGCGGCGCGGGCAGGAGCAGTCCCAGCCCGACCCGCAGGCACGGGGACCGCGCGCGCCCGGCCGGGGACCCGCCGGACGGAGCCTCCGCTCCCGCCCCCCCCCTTGGTGTTCAGAACCGGTTTCTGGCGGCACCAGAACTCGGGCTCCTCCCGCGCGGCGGACGCTGCTGGGCACTAACACGGTCTCCCGGAGCCGCGGGCTTCCCTCCGACCCTCCCGCCCGCGTTGGTTTACTTTCTGCGCAGCAGCGGGAGCCGCCGGGCTTGGGTTCTCTTTGGTGTTTTTCTTCTTCCCTCTCTGTTTCTTTCCCTCTCATTGCCTTTTCTCCCCCAAGCAGATCGCTTTCCTCTTTTCCTGCCTCTTCCCTCCGCGCTCTCTCCCTCCCGCCCTGGGTCCCTCCCCCGGCGGCTCTGCGCTCCCAGCGCCGCCGCCGCCTCCTCCGCAGTCCCCGCCGCGCGCGCCCGGCCTCGGATGCGCTGAGAGCCCCCGGCGCGAGTTTATGGAAATAGTGGGGTGCCGAGCCGGAGACGACGCGTGTCCCTTCCGCCCCCCAGCCATGCTCTTCCACGGCATCTCCGGAGGCCACATCCAGGGCATCATGGAGGAGATGGAGCGCAGATCCAAGGGCGAGGCCCGCCTGGCCAAGGGCGCGCAGCTCAACGGCCGCGACGCGGTAAGGAGAGGGGGCCCCCCGCCCCTGGCCCTGCGCGCCCCGAAGTCCCGGTCCCGGCGGCCCCGGGAGGACGGTGGGTGGTGAGAGGACCACGCGGGGCTGGCGGGTGGGTTTTCTCGGCTTCAGCGCCCGCCTCTCGCTGCCTTGAAACGTCTCCACCGCGGAGACCCCGCGCCCGCCACCGGCGGCCGCCGTTGTGCCCAGAAGCGCAGGGGAGCCGGGAGCGAGCGGATGGGGACCGGAGACTCGGGTCCCAGAGCCCCTCGGCGGCCCGGGGTCTCCTCGGAGCGAGAGGGACAGAGAGGGAGCGAGAGCCGGGCGCGGGCTGTGGGCTGACGGCGTCCGGGCCACGCGGGAGCCGGGGAGCCCTGGTCTCGGGTCTGACGACGGGGCCTTTGGGGGGATTAGGAAGGAAGGAATGGGCCACCTCTACTTCTCCGGACCTGGGCACCCCCAAACGCAGCGATTTTCGGGGTCCCTGGCAGCTCAGCTCGGCCTCGCTAGCGAGTCAGGACAGCGCCGCGCTGCGCCCCGGGCCGGCCCCGTCGGCTGTGCCGGGAAACCGGGTAAAAGAGCCGGCGGAGCGGGGCGCGCAGCCCGGGGGCGAGAAGGAGCTGAAAAGCGACCTGATCCTTGGCTCCTCTTCACGATACTCCCAGGCCCGTCCCGTAAAGAAAACCCTTTAATAACCTATGAGCCGCCGCTTCCCGCCACGAACCGCACCCCGAACCGGAGGGGAAACTGCGGACGTGAGGACCCGCCTGCGGGCCCCGAGCTGAGGGGTCCATGGGCGCCGCGCGCGGAACTGCAGCTCAGACTCACCGGGCGCGCAGCCTGGGGCCGCTCAGCCGCTGTTTGGGGTCCCCTTCCCCCCGCCATGAGCCCAGCCGGTGGATGTTTCCGCATTTAAAACTCCCAATTCCGCGAAACCTGGCTTTCCAGAACCGCCCAAGTGTCCTGGAAAGTCCGACCCGTTTCCGCAGGCCTAGAAGGACATGGCCAGAGCTTAGCTTTTCAAACCCCCTTTTAGGGGTCTCCCCGTTTCAAAACAAACAGCCAGCACCCCACATTTCTTAAGCGGGGGGGCGCAACCCGGCGCGGGCTCCCCATCCTCAGCGGGGACGCAGGCGGGGATTGACTTTGAGCACCAAACCGACGTCCAGGACGGAGGTCTGTGTGCGCCCGCGGGCTGGGCAGAGGGGACCGGCCCGGAGGGGCCCCCCTGGGAACTGACACTCCCCACCCGGGCCAGTAAGAGGACCAGGTCCCCGGGAATCAGGGATAACGACTTCTGCCCAGTTCATCCCCCTCATAACTCTGCGACCAAACCGCCAGCTCAGGCGCAGAAACCTCCCCCTCTCCCTGCTCCCGGGATTCACGGGGACGCAATTGTGATCTCGTTCGTTTTACAATCAATCCCCTTCCCGCTCCCCAACCACGAAGCCCATGGATTTTACTCCGCCTGCGTCGAAAGCCATACTTTCCATCTTTTTTTCATTTTGTTCGGGTTTGGAAACAGGCACCAAACTAGCATCCTTGCGCGCCCAGGCCTTTTTCAAAGAGGCTCCGGGTGGCCGGCGCGTCCTCAGGTCACCAGCGGGCCCCGGGGACAGGCCGAAAGGGAGTGAGGCGCACAGGGGCGCGAGGGAAGGTGTCCCCGCTGTGGGCTGTGGCCCCCGCCCGCGCCCTCGCTCCTGCGGCCCGAGACCCCCTCACCCGCGCTGTGTTTGCCTTGCAGGGCCTGCCCCCGCTGAGCCCTGAGAAGCCCGCGCTGTGCGCCGGCTGCGGGGGCAAGATCGCCGACAGGTACTACCTGCTGGCGGTGGACAAGCAGTGGCACCTGCGCTGCCTCAAGTGCTGCGAGTGCAAGCTGGCCCTGGAGTCCGAGCTCACCTGCTTCGCCAAGGACGGCAGCATTTACTGCAAGGAGGACTACTACAGGTGCGCGCCCCCCTGCGCCCCGGCACGGAGCCCCTGTTCCCTCGGCTCCCCCCACTTTTCGCCCCGTCGGGGAACGGTTAGGGGACCAGGGAAGTCCACTGCTGATACCTTCAATCCGCAGCCCCAAGACAGACCGTGAGGATGGGTGGGGGTGGGGGGGACCCCCCTGGGATGTCCAGCGTCCCCGTGACCCCCGTGCGCCCGGGCCCCTCGCAGCGCGTGGAGGGAACCCCGCCGGGAAGTCCGGGCGGAGTAAATGAACGCGTCGTGGTCCTCCCAGGCGAAAGCGGGTTTTTTCCGTTTACTACGAACCCGGCAAGGTCCGCGCGCCTTAGTCCCGGGCGCTGCGCTTGGGCGAGGGCGGCGGGGACCGTGTAAACAACCTGGGAAGGCAGGACTTCCCAGCCCGAAGCCAGGCGCCGCGGTTCCCAGTTGCGCCCCCGCTGGGGAGGGGGGGACTCCAGGTTTCTCCGAGGCGAGTGCAGCAGTTATTCCTCTGGCCGACGGGGAAGGGGAGGGTGTGTGCGCGCAGGGATCCCGCTCCGCGCGCAGCCCCCGGAGAGACGCGGTTAGAACGGAATCCGCTGTGGAGCCCGCGAACCGTTTTCGCTTGGGTTGCGATTGCATAGCCTTCGCGTTCGTGGCGAGTCAGCGAGTGCAGAGCCTGCTGTTTTATTTTCTTTAAAAACACACAAAATCTTGGCCCAACTGGCTCAGGGAGGTCAGGGTTAATCCTCAGGTCAGGGCACATGCCCGGGTTGCAGGCTCCATCCCCAGTGCGGGGCGCGCAGGAGGCAGCCGGTCCGTGATTCTCTCTCCTCATTGATGTTTCTATCTCTTTCTCCTCCTCCCTTTCCCCTCTGAAATGAATAAAAATATTTTTTTGAAAAATCTCCATATTACAGAAAGGGAAGCTGAGGGTCGGTGGCTCTCTCCCATCCTGGATGTTCCTCTCTCTCTCTCTCTCTCTCTCTCTCCTCTCTCCTCTCGCTTCCTGTCCGAAATCTATAAAAATATATTTTAAAAATCTCCATGTTACAGAGAAAAAAGCTGATGTGAACGGAAGGGGTCTTTGTCCCATTATCACCTCAGGACAATGAGCAGATGGAATGAATGGACTGGCGGGGCCCTGTCCTCTCCACCCGGAAGGGAGCGCTCCCATCTCAGGCCTGGGCCTCCGCTGACCCAGTCCCGGGGGGGGGGGGGGGGGGCGGGGGGGCCGGCCCGGCCCCCCCCGCCCCCCCCGCGCGTGGGAGCCGGCCCTGCCTCGGCCTCCACCCGCGCCCTGACGCGCGCGCCACTGCTCTCCTTCCAGGAGGTTCTCCGTGCAGAGATGTGCCCGCTGCCACCTGGGCATCTCCGCCTCCGAGATGGTCATGCGCGCGCGCGACGCCGTCTACCACCTCAGCTGCTTCACCTGCTCCACCTGCGGCAAGACGCTGGCCACGGGCGACCACTTCGGCATGAAGGACGGCCTGGTCTACTGCCGCGCGCACTTCGAGAGCCTCCTGCACGGCGAGTTCCCGGCGCCGCTGAGCTACACCGAGCTGGCAGCCAAGGGCGGCGGCCTGGCGCTGCCTTACTTCAACGGCACGGGCACCGTGCAGAAGGGGCGGCCCCGCAAGCGGAAGAGCCCGGCCCTGGGAGTGGACATCGTCAATTACAGCTCAGGTGGGTGCCTGCCGCCCCCCTTCATCCCTAGACCCCACAGGGCTCCTGCCCGTCCTGGATCTGGTTCCCAGAAGCCCCTCTCCCTGCTCATCCCTGTCCCTGGGATGGAAGGAGGAAGAGGGAGAGGGGTGATGGGGATGGAGAAGGAGAGGGAGGAGGGGGAGAGCCACAGGGAGGGAGAGAGAGAGGGGGGACCCTTTATTTAAGTTGTGGCCAGAAAAACACACTCGTCGCCAAGGGTTCCAATGGCTTCCCCCAACAGGCAAAGTCAAGTTCTGGTTGCCCATTAGTTAATGAGCCCATTAGCGTCTGGCTCCCACTGCCAGCCAAACAGCCCCCCGGGCGATTCCTGGTGGAAGCCACTTTATAGATCCTGGAGAAGGTTTCCCTAAATACAGAAGGAAAAAAAACCTTCAGAGCCCAACCCCCGTTGGCCTTGGGGGGGTGGGGGCTGGGTGGGGGCAGACGCTGCGGTCGTCAGCCTGAGTTGGTTAGGAAAGCAGTTGGCAAGAGCATGGAAAAAGCCATCCCTGAGGTTGGTGAGAAGCGCCAGTGGAGGGTGAGCTGGCGGCTCCCTCCATAGGTAGGTCAGGCTCCAGGCTGGCCAGCTGTTCGCTGGCCGTGCGATAAGCCAGCCAGAGGAGCAGGCCTGGAAGTTGGAGAGAAGAGCCTGTGGGTGAGGCCCACTGGGGGGGTGGGGAGGGGTGATTCTGTGTCCCTGATGCTCTTGGCCTTCCACCCACCTTCTCTTTTAATTGAAAACAAAAGGCAGGCCAGGCCACCGGGCACCTCTCCTCCTTGCCATTGGGGCCACACGGATCAGTCTCCATCTCTCTCACTGGCCCATTTCCTATTGTTAGTAGCCTGCACCCCCTGCCCCCCCCCCTGGTGAGGATGGGGACAGGCCTGGGGACCCCAGTCTCACTCTGCATAGGTTGGAGCCCCCAGCTACTAGGAAAAGGGGTTCCAGTGGCCCTGGGCCAACTTTGGGGAGTCTAAGGACCTGCCCTGTGGATGTGACTTCCCAGGCCCTGGTCCAGCTCAGGCTGGGAACCTCACGGGGGGGGGGGGGGGGGGGGGGGNGGGGGGGGGGGGGAGGGGGACTCGGCCTAGGGGAGTCGCTCTGTTGGAAGGGACCTTGGGGACCACGTTTTGGCAACCCCACTCTGTCGCCATGAGCGGGAATATCAGCCGGGGCATGGCGGGAATATCAGCCGGGGCGCGGGCACTCCAGAGCGCACGTAGATGTCTAGTTTTCTCTTCCCCCAGCGACTGGTAGGGCACCTGGTCTTTCTTCTGGCTCCACAGTGTCCCACCCACCAGGGACGTGGCTTGTCAAGGTCAGGCAGCAGGAGGGAGCGGGTGGGAACCCCGAGTCCTGCTCCGAGGAGCCCGGAGTTTCCAGGGTTGGACCCGCGGGCTCCCCAGGAGAGAACGGGGATGGGGGCCCAGCTCGGCTGCAGCCATCCCCATGGTTTCACGCCAGGGTCACTGGGCAAAGGAAGAAGGCACCCACCAGGCAGGTTAGTGTCCGGTGGCGGGTGACCCTGGTTTTGCCAAACCTGGTAGGTAGAGGGTCTCAGCTTCCGGCTCTTCCCGCCGCACTCTGGGGAGGACTCTGGTTCCCGACCACTTTGCCCAGCAAATGACTTGGTGTCATTGGGTGCGTGGCTCCCAGGCAAGACAGCTGGGCAGGAATTGTTCTTTATTAATAGACGGCGACATTGGAATCCGGGGCCACTCACCAAGGCTCTAATTAGAGAGAGAGAGAGATCAGCGGGAATCCCTGTAGGGTGAAGGACAATTCTCTCTAAACAGAGGCCAGCCTGGTTTTCGCTCGTTTATTGAGTTGAATTGGCTGAGTGCGATTTTGCTTAGCATCTTCGTTCAGGTCAGGAAGACGTGAGGAACTCTAAGAGCGGTAGAGCGTTGCTTCTCCTACTGCGCTGAGGAGACCCAGCGAAGACCAACCGACTCCTTTAAAAGAATGAAAGGTTCCTTCCATTGGGGTCCTCCGTTTGCAAACTGGTGCCGCCACCAAGCTGTGGAGGAGGGTGATGTGTCCTCCATGGAGGAGAAGGAGGAGATGGAGGAGGAGGGGGGGAGGAAGGAGATGCTGAGGCCTCTCTCCCCCCCAGGAGTTTGCCCCTCACTGGACCAGATGCCTCTTCATTCACCCGCACATCCCTCCCGGACTCCCCCCTCCTCCCTCCAGAGACGAGCGAGCACATAGCCCATATTTCTCTCACATCAGCTGGAAAGAATCTGGAGAATCGGGGTCCAACATGCCTGTCTGAAAATCCCCCCCCCCCATTCGTTACAAAAATGTCTGAGTTTAAGGCCAGTTTGTCACAGAACTAGCGAAAGGGAGGCTCCGGCGAATCCAAAGTGCTCCGAGGTATTAAGTCAGATGGAGCCACTGGCGCTCACTCTCCTTGGTGTTGGCCTCGCTTGGGCCTGATTTGCCATCTCCGCTTCCCTGTGACTAGCGCGTCTCCGGGAGAGTCACACTGATACCAAACAAATAGCGTGTGGACGTTGGCATCCTTTCCGAGAAATCTGCTAATGAGGCGAAGACTCCCAGCGAAGATGCGAGACTTGGCAGGGATCGGTTCGTGCCAATGCCTTGCGCCGAGAATATTCCTGTTGCGGTTCTCGGTGTGCAAAGAGGCAGCTATCTTAGGAAGCGACTTGGGAAATGTATTTGGAATGCTGGGTTGAAATGATCCCCCTTTCCCCCCGGGGTGTGTGTGAAAAGATGTAGTCCAGGACAGGCCACTCTTATTTGGATACTTGAGCATTCGTGGAAAGACGGAGCTCCGTTCGCGGCTCCTCAAAATCTCCCTTCCCAATTTCCGAAGCTCCTGGGAGCTCCTCCGTCAGCTTGGCACTGACCCCTAGTGGTCTCCCAGGGATCGGTTCCGACGAGAAGGTTCCTACAGAACAGGAGAGCGCGCGGGTGCCCATTCCGTAAGCGGCCGCACCGTGAGAGTCAGATCTTCTCATTAACAAGGCGCCAGATGTGCACCCAGAGGTGTGTGTGTGTGTGTGTGTGTGTGTTTAAGACAGTTTTAAAAGAGAGATCATTTCATCTCATAAATCGGGGGGCGGGGAGGGAAGCCCCACGGCTTCCGAAGGGGACCCTAGGGACACACGCCATCGCGGGCGAGTTTACAGAATGCATTTGCAGTTACAGGCAGGTGATGCGGGAGGAGGCACCGAGCCAGGCTGCGGGCGGGCGAACTAGATCGCTCTATTAGGCTGAGATACGCAAGTGATCGCGCAGTCGCCGAGCATCCCAGGGAGCCGCACCCATGCAGGAAAGGGCTCACCATCTCCTTGCACCCGGAACTGGGTTCTGTGAAAACAAGGGTCATCCTGGCATTGGACGCCCTGAATTTTTCCGCCGATTAAAACCTCACCCGTCAGGGAAGTGGAAGCGATTTTATCAAACCTCCCCATCATTTCTGTTCTCAAGCTTCCTTTGAAAGGCTAATGAGCATGGAGATAGGTTAGGAATTGAACTCATTTCTAAGAAATAGGACTTTGGGGGAGAAGGAGAGAGCAAAGGGCCTTATTAAACACCAGTTAAGTCTCCCATCCCAAGTGTAATATTCTGTTCGATGTGTTGTTCAGGAGACGTGACGTGTGACAGGAACGCAGTCTCGTTGGCAGAAGCCAGGTTGACTAAGGCGGGCCCCTCTATAACCTGGGGGTGAAATACAGCCCAGCGAACTGGAGATAAGTAGAGTTTTATGGTGGGCCATAAGATGCTGTTTCACCCATTTGAGGATAGAAAAGTGCCATTCTGCCGGGCATTTGAACATTGGACACAATTCCAAGTATCTTCTCAGTTGTCGTATCTCCCGGCATATGCTACCCTTGCTCGCGGAGCTTAAAAAGTCCACGCTCAGCATTGGGGTGTATGTGTCTAAGTTAGATTCCATTTCCAGTTGACTTGATTTTGCATGAATCGTCCCGGACAGTGGTGTTGATGGCCAAGATGCAAAGTCTGTATTGCACGCTATTGAGCCCCCGGCCGGCCGTGTGCTTGACGTAGGAGCCTCAGGTGAACTGGTCTTTCCAGTGTCGATGAACTCACCTGCCCTGTTACACCTGGGCTGGATGCTCTCCTCCTTCTGTATCTGATGGAAATATAAACAAAGGAGACGTGAGTTCATGCCTGGTCCCGTGACACGAGGGAGAATTTCTTGTTTAAATGCGTTTCGTGCTGTGGCTGATCTCTTGATGGGATACTGCTTATCTCCTGTGTTTCTGTACATAAGAGGATTTATTGAAAATGTCTTTTAGGAAGTAATTCTAACCAGAGCATTGCAGGCAGGTAATTTTTTTTTCTCAGTTTCTTTTTTATTAAAATTTTGGGATGGCATTGGCTAATAAAAGTATATAGGTTTCGGCAGGTAATATTTTACCAAGCAGAATGGAAGCGCTAACATTAAGAGATGCCTCTCTTTCTTCAACATTCAAGTTTCTCCACACACACATGCCCACCAGTGACATGATCAGGTTGATTTTATTTTTTTAAATTTATTATTATGATTTTAAAAATCCTTATTGTGGAGAATCTTACAGATGTTCCCCTCCCTTTTCACTCCATACCCCCCCCACTGGGTTCCCACCCCACCCCAGGCCTTCACCCCCCCTACTCTCTGTGTCCATAGGCAAGATCCTTGGTTCATCCCTGCCCACCGCCCCCCCCCCCGAGATTCCTCGCTCTGTTCCATTCTTCCATGCCTCTGATTCCATTTTTTTCACCAGCTTATTTTGTTCATTCGATTTCTTGTTGGTTTATTTTGATTTTTTTAGATTCAATGGTATTGCTTGTCATTTTATTGTTTTCAGATATTCTGTTATAATGCACTAAAATTCAGGCTGATCAGATGGGAATATTCGTCGGATAAGTATCTGAAATAAGCTTTACGGGGGGGAAAAATTGCCACAGTCCTTTAAGCCAGGAAGTTGGCCGAATCCGTGAATATCTAGCAAGATGTTTTCATTTTGTGATCATGTTTGCCGTGTAGAGCCGGTGGGTTCTTGGAAATGACCTTTTCAATGCACAGCTTTCTGCCCCGGGGACAGTGACCTGCAGGCTGGGCTGGTTTGCCCTCAGGAGGCCTTTTCAAGCAGCGAGGAGAGGCCGCCCGCTCTGTGCCAAGCTTGCCAGGGCACAGCTCACGCCCTCTCACACCCGCCAGAGCCACGGGGCGAGAACTGGGCCTGGAAATGAGGACTCTCTGTGCTGTGAGCTGTGAGCTGTGGGGAGCTCAGGCCTGTGCCCAGTGCAGACAAGCCTAGGCTCGTGCCTCCCGGGAATATGCATTAAAGCAATTCCAAGGGAAAACTGTGCTCTGCTAGGCACAGCCTCCACGTTAGCCAGCTACAGCCAAAAAGCCCTCAGAAGCCATATTCCTACGATCGCATAAGCCATCTACGCATTTCTATTGTGTAACTTTCCCCTTTCTCCGGGCACTGACTTCTTCCTGATGGACAAGGTTGTAGGAAGTTCAGAAAAGGCTAAACATCGGGCCCTGGCTGGTTTAGTTCAGTGGTTAGAGCATCAGCCTGTGGACCAAAGGGTTCCAGGTTTGATCCCGGTCAAGGGCATGTATCTCCACTGCAGGCCCTGGTCAGGGCGAGTGCAGGAGGCAACCCATCGATGTGTTTCTCTCACATCGCTGTTTCTCTCTGTCCCTCTCTCTCTCCCTCTCTCTAAAAATCAATGGAAAAAAATATCCTTGGGGGAGGATTTAAAAAAAGAAAAGGCTGAACCTTGGAACTGACTTAGCCGGTGGCTCCCAAAACCCTCAGATTTGAGAGCTTTGAAATGAGCAGCCGGCATGGACCTCATGACAAAGCATTGGCTTTGGGGAATGCATCTTGGTTCACAAATACAGACCGAGCAGAGATGCGGGGGCTCTATAGACTGGGTGCCCAGGGACGTACATACATTAGGCCGGGGTGGTTTTCTCTTTTCTCTACCTTTTGGAGATGTCTCTCACTTCCACACTTGCAGCTCTTCCTCTTACGTTGTCCTGGCAACCGTGAAGCACAGAGGAGCGGCACGGAGTGTTTTTCTATGACATAAGCTGTGGTTGTGGCCACCTCCGCAGGCCGGTTGGGCTGACTTTGGCACCTGACCTGCCCTGGTTGCCTGGAGACCCGCCTGATGGACAGACCGCCTTTTCCGCGGCTGTTTATTTTTCATTTTATTCTATTTTTATTTTTTAAAAATATATTTCATTGATTTTTTACAGAGAGGAAGAGAGAGGGATAGAGAGTCAGAAACATCCATGAGAGAGAAACATCGATCAGCTGCCTCCCGCACACCCCTCACTGGGGATGTGCCCGGAACCAAGGTACATGCCCTTGAGCGGAATCGAACCTGGGACCCTTCAGTCCGCAGGCTGACGCTCTATCCACTGAGCCAAACCAGGTAGGGCTCGTTTTATTTTTAAAATATATATATATATATATATATATTTTTTATTGATTTCAGAGAAGAAGAGAGAGGGATAGAAACACCCATGATGAGAGAGAACCATGGACGGGCTGCCTCCTGAACTCCCCACCCCCCCTACCTAGTGGGGCCTGAGCCCCAAACCTGGGCATGTGCCCTGATGGAGGGGGAGGGGGAGGGGGGAATCGAACCCGTGACCTCCTGCTGCATAGATCCCGTGCTCAGCCCAGCGCCCTCCTCCTCCCCACGCGAGGGCCGTCCACTGAGCGCTGGTGGGTTCCCTGTGCCCCCGACAGGTTGCAACGAGAACGAGGCCGACCCCCTGGACCGCGACCAGCAGCCCTACCCGCCCTCGCAGAAGACCAAGCGCATGCGCACCTCCTTCAAGCACCACCAGCTGCGGACCATGAAGTCCTACTTCGCCATCAACCACAACCCGGACGCCAAGGACCTCAAACAGCTCGCCCAGAAGACGGGCCTCACCAAGCGAGTGCTGCAGGTAAGACAGAAGGCGCCCCCCTCCGCCGTGCACCCCCCCCCCCCACCTACCCCCCTGNTGCACCCCCCCCCACCTACCCCCCTGTTGTCCCCCGGCCAGGGCGCCAGGTCTGCCCCCTGCTGGCTGGTGCAGGGATTGCCTCCACCGCATCTCCTGAGCTTGAGCTGACCTCAGTGATGCTCCTACAGAGGGTGCTGAGCTTTCTCAGGGGCTCCCCCGAAGGTGCCCCAAGAGAGAGCAGCATCTTTAAAAATGCAGCCAGGCCCCACCCCCTGCGCCCCCAGAGATGGAGAGTGGGGTCCTCCAAGCCAGCACAGCTGCCTCCCTGGTCTGCAGGCCGCAGGGATATTATTTGCACAAGCTGTGGCTTTATTTTTTATTTTCGCTATTTTATTTTTGTCTAAGCTGTGGCTGTCGAGGGGGGCTTTCACGCTGGGCTCCCTCACAGATTTGTGGGGGACCCTGCCTGGCTGGCTTCTCAGCAAGCTCTTGGCAGCCCGCTCACGGGCTGTGTTAGCACCTTCCAAGTTCAGGTCCACCCCCCCCTTTTTTTCAACTCCCCCAAAGCCACCGTAGGGGCGCGCGTCTCAGCAGCTCATTGGAGCGGGTGTTTTCTCATGGGAAGGAACCACGTTTCTAAAAAAACCAAGTATTGGGGTTTGGATCCTGACCTCAGCCGGGTCAGGCTCCCCGCCTGATGAAAGAAATGGCAGGGGGTTGAGATGGCTCCCTAGGCCCCCCCCTCCACCCGTTTGGGGCTGTTTGGGGCCCGGTGGTCTGGGAGGGTTTCCTTCCTGTGCTGAGAATACCTCCCGTGCGTCGGTCTCAAGAGCAGCTCAGCTCTGGGGGAATGATGCTCGCTTCCTAGGAGTGAGTCAGACTCTGGCCATGGCTGCCTCTCCTGCTCAGAAGACAACGGCCGAGGAGGCTGGCGTGCTTTCGGCCCTTTCTCTCCGGGCCTCCGTTTCCAGGGTGTCTCCACTTAAGCTCCTAGGTCCCAGGTGGCCCTTGTTAAGCCTGGGGGCGGGGGATACAGGCAGTTGATAGAATATCTATAGTACTCATGGAAGGAATCTATTATTTTAAAAAAGCACCAAAGAAAAAAAAAGCAAATAAAAAGGACCACCTCTCCCAAGAAAAAGAAACCATTGTTTTATTTTTTGTATTTTTTAAAATTATGTTTGTTAAAAAATACTTTTATTGATTTCAGAGAGAGGAAGGGGGAGGAAGAGACAGAGAGAGAAACATCCATGATGAGAGAGAATCGTTAATCAGCTGCCCCCTGCACACCCCACACTGGGGATGGAGCCCGCAACCCGGGCATGTGCGCTGAGCGGGAATCGAACTGGGACCTCCTGGTTCATGGGTTGACGCTCAACCACTGAGCCACGCCGGCCGGGCTAAAATATGTTTTTATTTATTTATTAGAGAGAGAGGAAGGGAGAAGGATAGAGAGATAGAAACATTGATAAGAGAGAAATATCCATTGGCTGCCTCCTGCTCGGCCTCTACTGGGCGATTGAGCCTGCAACTGGGTACATGCCCTTGACCAGAATGGAGCCTGGGACCCCTTCAGTCTGCAGGCTGACGCTCTACCCACTGAGCCAGACCGGCTAGGGCAGAAACAATCGTTTTTAAAAAGAGAAACATAAATATTTAAAAAAAGGAGCCCGGCCGGCGTGGCTCAGTGGTTGAGCACTGACCTATGAACCAGGAGGTCACGGGTCGATTCCCGGTCAGGGCACAGGCCCGGGTTGAGGGCTTGATCCCTAGTGTGGGGCGTGCAGGAGGCAGCCGATCATGATTCTCTCTCATCATGGATGTTTCTGTCTCTCTCTCCCTTCCTCTCTGAAATCAATGAAAACACATTAAAATAAAAAATGTTTAAAAAGGGACAATACCATTTACTTTACAGAATTGTAAGGATTTAAAAAAAAGAAAGAACGAATGAAAGGGAGGAAGAAAGAAAGAGAGAAAGAAAAGGGGGGGGGGAAGGAAAGAGAAAGAGACAGGAAAAAAAGAGTCTAAAATTAAACCGCAGTAAAGACATCCCTTGGGATTGGTTTGCAGGTTTGGTTCCAAAACGCACGAGCCAAATTCCGAAGGAACCTCTTGCGGCAGGAGAATGGGGGTGTGGATAAAGCCGAGGGCCCGTCGCTCCCAGCGCCGCCCCCCGACAGCGGCGCGCTCACCCCGCCCGGCCCGGCCGCCCTCCCAGACCTGGCCGACGCCCCCCTCACTGTAGTGACAGCGGTGCCCTCGAGCATGGACAGCCGCGAGCCCTCCAGCCCCTCCCAGACCACCTTAACGAGCCTTTTCTAACAGTGGTTTTCTTTTTTCCCCCCCTTTTTTAAATGCTCCCTCTTCTTTCGATTCTGATCCTAATTATTATTATTTTATTATTTACAAGACCTCCTGCCCTCCCCTCCTAACCCACAAGATGTTTGGGAAATTTAAACAGCTCGGTGTGTAGCATCGCATCAGCAGCCACGTGACGAATGGGTTTACAGCCCCATCTCCTTGACAAAGTGTATTTTTTATTATTATTTTTATTTTTTGTCCACAAAGTGTGGTTGGATTTTTGGTGGGTTTTTTTTTTTTTTAAATTAATCAGATCATTCAGTCGGCAAGGGGAGTTTTTGAATCCTCCAAGTGCCTCTTAAAATTGTATGTTACTTATTTCCAGAAATCTCAGAGGGGAAAAAAAAAAGAGTGGTCTTTTGATGGGCAAATATTCATATTCCCACTTAAGTGATTAGGTTAATAAAGTATCAGTCGGTGAAAACACTTTAGGAAATCATGCAATTGTATGTGTATTTAGGGAATTTTGAAAACGTCCCATTTAAAAAAATTTTTAAACTGGAAAAAGAAAGATGTTTTGGTCACTCCCTTTTTCTTACGAATGAGGAATATGACTACACAAAAGCACTAACGGTAGCAGCTCAAATAGGAGAGATTCATTAGATTTATGAGGCTGAACAACTCGGAAATGTGACTCTTAGGGTTGTACAGCTTCACAAAACTCCCACTAGCTCCTTGCTTTTCAACATTTGGACAATACTTAAACTCCCTACATACCCACAAAACTCCACATAGGACTTGAAATCCTACATTTTTTTAACCTTCAAAAGCTGCAAATGGTAGTTGTAAAACCATTCTGTCCAAATTAATCCCCCCCCCCCGCCCAACCCCAGGGAACGTGGAAATAAGCAAAATATAATTTTTTAAGGAGTCGAAAAAAAATCAGCATAAACTTAATTCATAGCTTTATGAATTGGCTTGAGCTGTACCATGGTATTGTGTCTGGCATTCTCTGTGAATAATGTTTAAAAAAAACAACCAGCCAGCTTAATAGACTAATACCAACAATGAGAATTCTTTGATGTTCTGTTTTATTTTACTTTGGCACAGCTCGATAGATTTGTCAGAAGAAAACTTTTCTGACATTAGAGATTCAAAATCATTAACGTAGAAAAACTCAGAGGCCTCGTGGATGCTGATCTGAATATATTTCCTAGTTTACGGTAGCATTTTTTTGTTCTCCTTTTAATTTAAGCTAAAATCGTAATGGTCTGGGCAGTGGTGAATGTCCATGCGTAGGCTTCCGTTGTAGTTAAATACCAATTAGAATGTGGATTTCCTAAAAATAAATAAATAAAATAAAATAAAAAAAAAGGAGTCAAGATATATGTCTTGCTTTAGTGGATTGTTAAGAATAACTTTGCACATGTTCCCCACTTCTTGGACCCCTGAAATCTCCTCTGGTGGTCGAAGTGGCAGTTTCATAGATTTTTTTTTTTTCAAGGTGTCCTGGCTGTTGTATAGACGTGTGGTTACATATTGACAGTTCACTGCCCACATTAAAGTGCATTATCGTAACTTTTGCTCAGGGTCTTTAGAAAATTAGCACAGAAAGTAGCTTATTTTTTAAAAAGAAAAGAAAGATGATGGGAGATAAGTTAACACTGTAACAGAAGGAAGGCGTGACCGCCATGATATACTTAGCACCCGTGGTGTCATCTTCGATGGGGCGGAAATCTTGACTTTCCCTAGTTCTATTCGATGTTGGGCATTTACCACTAACCAGACCAAACAACCTTGATAAGGCTGAGATGTTCTTCATACACTTTTTACAGGTAAACTAGCGATACTTTTACACATGTTGTTCTTTGACGGAACAATCTATGGTACTATAGATCTACTTTATGAAGTAGACGGATTTATAACTCAGTTCTTCTCCTATGTGCCTTAATGATCTCACTTAGAAGTAAGTTTGTGAAAAAAAAAATCAGGATGATATGTGTTGTTTGTTAACTTGTTTGAAGCCCTATGACGCCTCACTAATTTTGTACTGTTTTACGTCTTATTTCCTGAAACTCTTTTTATGGTATAATCTGGTTAGAGGGACGAACATGTCATAGAAAGCGGTGTGCACTCTTTCAAATATAGTTGATAAATCCAATAATCTTATATATTGAGCTTCGTGTTTATAGTACAGTAAGTGGTCTAGCAGAACTGTCCCTGTTTTCTTTGTTTATTGATAAATGCATTGTATAGAAACTATTTCCCCTAAATATTTATTGGACCAAACAGTTGTGATTTATCCTATTAAATTTGTGTGAATAAACCATTTTGAATCTAAGGAGTTTTATTTCCCACAAGTTTTATTTAAAGCTTAACCGGACCAATGTGTTTCCAATACTATACAGTATGTAAAAGCTACTAAAAGAGCAATACGAACGGTTTTTTAAAAAAATAGTCAAACATACAAAGAGTTTTAAGATCTCCAAACTTCTGATTCTCTTGAAATGTACACCTCATTGCATCGGCAATGTCATCCTACGTGGAGTTGCCTTTGAATCTATTTTCTTAGGATACAAGTAATGCCCCATAGATTTGAGTCAGCCCAAGTTTTGGAATTTAAAAAAAAAAAGAGAGATAACTAACAGATAAAGTGAATTGCATGAAAAGAAACCTTAAATATGATTAAGATTTAATAGTAGGTCTATTGAGCACCAATGGATGTTTGTAAATCTAAATAGAAATTGACCCCTAAAAGCCGAGTTGCTCTGTAGTTAATAAATTGTCACTATGATTTTTTTCAGGGAGAACAAATCTTGGGGTATTACAGCCAAACATCCCGACGATTGAAAATTCCCTAAAGTATTAAAAGAAGGGGAAAGTTTGATCGGAAATCCACAGCAGTGAAGACAAAGACAAATATTAGGTTATGCTAATCACACACTCTAAAAACCGATTGAGCCAAAAAAAAAAAAAAAGAGCGAGAGAGAGACTTAAATGTCATTTCCTGATGGTGAACAATAAATAATTCTGTTCTTTATGATGCCGAATACACGCGCGCGCGCGTGCGCACACACACACACACACACACACACACACACACACACACACGGGGCTTCACGTGATGTGGTGGCTTAAAACGAAACGAGATAGACCGTGTATAAACAGAGCCACCGGCAGCCGTATGCCCCCCTCACCTCTGAAGCCAGTTATCCTCGGAAAAGCAAACCCCGCACACTTGTCAAACACAGTGCAGTCCCCCCACTTCCTCTCACCTGCTTGCTCATGTGTCCTGGTCCCACCTGTGAATGGCATCTTCCAATTGTAAAGTCAGAGCCACCCCAGGCCTCACTGGAGAGAGTAGGGAATCACCCCCCACCCCCACCACCGCCCCCCTCCCCCCTCCCCCCCCCCCGTAATTCTAGTCTTCTTGTTTATTCCTTTCGAATCAGAAATCTCTGCATGTACCTCTCCACCTGCCACTCCCGCTGTGCACCTCTGTATGAAGACTTCTCTTTGCTGTTTCCTGTATGATAAGTAGCTTTCACAAATAAACATTGCCTGCGATGCGAGCAGAGTTCACTGTATGCGAGAGACACACACAGGGTCGAGGTGAACGTTGCACGCCGTCTCCAGGAGGCGGCGCCGCACATCTCCAACTTGTGAGACGTTAGGAGCAGAGTCGAGTTGGGTTTGACGGTGGAGGTTCCCTGCTGGTAGTCTAGGATGCCCTTGCTTACCTGGTTTTGAACGTTTCGTGGATCCATGGACGTGTATTAAAGAGGAAAGAAAAAACACAAAGAAACCCAAAATGACAAAACGATAAACGAATCGAGGGGCACGTCAGATCTCAGCAGCTTTTTTAGACGGTTAGGGTGACATTTACAGACGCTCGGTACGTTGACACGTTCGCTATGCAACGGGCAGACGGATCGAACTATCCAAATTCATCCTTGAACTCAGCAAAGACCCAGCCTTTGCGGAGTTCAAACTACGTGACACGAGACGCAGCGGGAGCAGGTGGAGAGGGGAACACGTATGTAGGAATGAGGTTTGTGTTGTTTTTACATTGTTAACGGGGGATGTTGGAAGAAAGGATTTTCTAACGATTGCTATTTAGCTGTATATCCAAAGCAGATGTGAGACACGCTAGCGTCTAACTTTCCAGGAAATTTTTCATGCTGATGAAATTTTTATTATATACAAATGAACCCTATGTAAATGATGTAACTTTTACGAATGACAGACATTAAATATTTCACTGACATGTGTTCTCAGAACTTTGAATGTTTTCTTAAATGCTTTCACTTCTTGAATACTCCCCCCCCCAAAAAAAAGACAAAGAAAATGTAAAGAGAGAAAAACTCAACTGGTTAAAAAAAAAAAAAAAGCAACACACCATGACATGTAGACAATTCTGAGCGATCGCCAAGCGTGCTGGATATTTATGCCTCGTTGAACCCCCCACTCCTGGTTTAGTAACTTAAATAGATTTTCAGATCCGTTTCCAGCCAGCGTGTGGGAGTCTCTGCCACCTGGCTTCCTCCAGTTGCCCATCTTCTCTGTCACCTGGGGCAGTTTTGGTCAGAAATATTGTGGCTCCTCACTGGTCCTACAAACCTTTAGGTACTTGTCTGGCATGTGAGATGCAGGGAGAGGGCAAGCGCATCATTGAGGACATGGAGGGGGAGGGACGACAAAATAATACGTATTTGAAGCAGCACATTTTAAAATTATTTTTACTTTATAAGTACATTTTTATTGATTTCAGAGGAAGGAAGAGGGAGAGAGAGATGGACACATCATGGGTGATGAGAGAGAATCACGGATCGGCTGCCTCCTGCACGCCCCACGCTGAGGGTGGAGCCCGCAACCCGGGCCTGTGCCCTTGACTGGGAATCGAACCGTGACTTCCTGGCTCATAGGTGGACGCTCCACCCCTGAGCCACGCCGGCCGGGGGAAACAGGCTCATTTTTTTTAAAAAGCAAAAGGAAGCACGCTGACCATGTGAGTTTGAAGAGAACAGAGCAGGTGACGGAGTCGAAGGGCTGCCAGGCGCCCGCACACAGACACTCTGGCACAGAAGTGAAGGAGGGGGGTGTTGGTAGAAATCGGGGCTCTGAGGTTTCGTAGCTTCTACCTCCCCGAGGCCTGGGTGAGTCTAACGTCTGGCAAATGGATCTTGTGCACAAAAAAGCGAAACAGAACCCACGAAAGCTTTGTTGTGAGTGTCCCTATGCTTTGGTGGTGTGGCCCCGCCATGCTGCCCTGCGGGGCCTCCCCCAGGGATCAAACTCCCTCGCACCCAAAGCTGACACTTCTAGCATCACCTGGAAAATATCTTTATTTAACACCCCCCCCA
>JAWPEG010038709.1:1354810-1430900 GCA_035771395.1 Myotis vivesi | reverse complement strand
AGTGTGGCTCTTCCACAAAATACCAACTTCTGCGCACGGGCCACGAAGTTTCAATCGCACTGTACGTGCGCGGCCGCACGTGGTATTTTGTGGAAGAGCCACACTCAAGGGGCCAAAGAGCCGCATGTGGCTCTCGAGCCGAGGTTTGCCGACCACGGCACTAACCTGTGATCGAATAACACGAGTGAAGTCTGCTGGCTGTTTTTAAGAGCCTTTTCCACCGGGTTGCTTTCACGCCCGAAATCCAGAGCCCAAGTGCAGGCGTGTCCGAGGACTTTGGAGGTGGGCGATGTCCGCAGGGCCTGTGTGTGTGTGGTGAGGGGGGTTCGGTGATGTCAGCTCAAAGTTGCAGAAACCTGACCTCAATCTGTCTTAAAGCGCAGGAGGGCCCGGCCGGCGTGGCTCAGCGGTTGAGCATCCACCTATGAACCAGGAGGCCACGGCTGGACTGGGCTCGATCCCCAGTAGGGGCTGTGCGGGAGGCAGCCGATCCGTGATTCTCTCTCATTATTGATGTTTCTAACTCTCTCTCTCTCCCTTCCTCTCCGAAATCAATAAATATATATATATATATATATATATTTTTTTTTTAAATATATTTTATTGATTTTTTTACAGAGAGGAAGGGAGAGGGACAGAGAGTCAGAAACATTGATCAGCTGCCTCCTGCACATCTCCTACTGGGGATGTGCCCGCAACCAAGGTACATGCCCTTGACCGGAATCAAACCTGGGACCTTTCAGTCCACAGGCTGATGCTCTATCCACTGAGCCAAACTGGTTAGGGCAATAAACATATATTTTTTAAAAAGAGAAATCAGGAGTTGTTTTTTTTTTTAATCCAGCAGATCTGAAGACCACGTTTTAAAGAAATACCATGGGTTTTGGAAACAGATCAATCCCATTTAAGTCATATCCTAGCAGCTTGACTGGATCCCATTAATCCTCAGCTTTCTGTCAAAGGCGGTCTGACCAGCTCATCTCCCGGGGCTGCGAGGGCGTTTACGGCGGTAAAACCCGACGGTGCCTGGTACGGGGCATCTCTGGGAATATTTACAGGTTTGACATTTTAGAAAAGTAATAAATGGGTCTCTTTGAAGCCGCCGCTGGAACGGATGTGAGTCGGCGGAATCCCTTTCCCGGGGACCCTTTGTGCAGTAAATAAATAAATAACCCAAAGCAAAAGGAATCGTGGGTAACATCTACCAGGCAATGGTGTCGGCAGAACTCATTTTAAAAGCTTTGCTATTCTGGGATCTACGACTTCCCCCACATGACTAGATTCCCATGATGCCGATGGCTTTGGGGGTCTACTTGGAGTTTGCTATGGCTTACGCCTTCATACTGAAAAATGGCCATATCGATTTGCCATGAGATTGGAATTCCCATTAAGAATGTGTCCATTGGGCCCGGCCTGTGTGGCTCAGTGGTTGTGCATGGGCCTATGAACCAGGAGGTCAGGATTCGATTCCCAGTCAGGGCACATGCCAGGGTTGCAGGCTCGACCCCCAGTGTGGGGCGTGCAGGAGGCAGCCGATCCATGATTCTCTCCCATCATTGATGTTTTTTTTTCTCTCTCTCGCTCTCCCTGCCTCTCTAAAATTAATAAAAAATATATATTTAAAAAAAGTGAATGTCCAGCATGCATATAAGCATAACCAATGGACACAGACACCAGGGAGGTGAGGGCATGAGTGGGGAGTGGAGGGTGGGGATGGGGGGGAAAAGGGGGATAAGGACACATATGTAATGCCTTAATCAATAAAGGGGGAAAAAAAGAATGTCCATTGGCATCCCATAGTATTTTAATAAAGAATTGGGTCTAGGTTTCATATTCTAGAAACTAGTGACCACCGGCATTTTATGAAATAATCAAATAGGAAACAGAAACGGTGGTTCTCTCCGAAGAAATGAAGGGACTCCGTCAGTAGGGGGCGACCTCGCCAGGTTTTGCAAGGTGCCTGAACTAGGGAGGAGGGACATCCTCCCTTCCCTTGGCGTTCCCAGGAGGTCAGTGGGAAGGTAGGAAAAGACGATGGGAAATGCAGGAGGGCTGGGGAGGGGTTGTCTGTCTGTCTGTCTGTCTGTTGTTGTTCCTTTCTCGTGGCCCTTAACTAAATAAGTGCCCAGGTGCAGAGTGAGCCGAGGACACACAGAGGCTGAGGCCGCGAAGGTGATGGGCCAATGGTTTGGCTCCATTCCCGTGGCCGAGTTCTTGGCGTGTTGCCGGGGGGGCCTGGGAGCATCTTGAGGGGCCACGACTGCAGAGAGGGTCAGAGGGGACCCCAGTGCCCTCCATGGCAGCCACCCGAGAGGGTGGGCCATTTGGTAAACGCCGCGTCTTGCCCTGGCCGGTTTGGCTCAGTGGATAGAGCATCAGACTGTGGATGGAAGGGTCCCAGGTTCGGTCCCGGTCAAGGGCATGTACCTGGGTTATGGGCTCAATCCCTGGCCCTGGTCGGGGCGTGTGGGGGAGGCAACCAATCGATGTGTCTCTCTCACATTGATGTTTCTCTCTCCGTCTCTCCCCCTCCCTGACACTCTCTCTAAGAACCAATGGGAAAAACATCCTCAGGTGAGGATTCACAACAGGAAAACAACGCCACGCCTTCTCACTGGGTTTTTCAGTGGCTGCAGTCTGTGTGCGTGCATCTAGACATTTGCCTGTTAATGACGCTGTTGGGTGTCATCCTGAACCATCAGCACTACTGACGGAGTGGAAGGGGTGGGAACTCTAGAAGATTCTGGAGAACGAAAGATCGACGGAGTGAGAGGAAGAAAACGCTTCTCCCAGGTGATGTTCCGTGAATTGATGGCTTGAGAAACCAGCTCGGACGGGGCGTGCTGACACGGGTGTTGGGAGTTACATTCAGTTAATGATGCCAGAGGCCAAGTGCATGAAATTTGTGGACAGGTGGGGTCCCCAGGCCTGGCCGTCAATCAGGGCCTTCTGGCTGCCAGCCCGGGGCCTTCCTTTGTTCTGTCACCCCCTGGTGGTCAGCGCACGTCATAGCGAGCGATCGAACTCCTGGTCGACCTCCTGCGGGGACAAATGTGCCTCTTAGGCTTTTATATATATTGATTCTTTGCCATAGGAAGGCTATGATTCCTCGCTGGATTTAATAATGGATGCCCATAAGCGTCGTATGTATTATTCAGAATATCAGGCAGTAGAACCACGATGTGCAGTCATTAAGAGCTCCTATGAAAACGCCTTTGGAACGAGTTTTTAGATTTAGGACCCACAAAAGGCTGATTAATGGCATCTTTCTGATAAATGTCACGAAAACAAACCAGATGCTCTCTCTTGTCAGTAAATCAGAATTGTTGCCGCTCCGGGAAGAATGCGTAATGAGAAGAGCGGGTAAGGTAACGTTGGCTGATTTCTCTACGTGAGCCACTCCAGGTGAATTATTCATCTGTGCTGACCATCGCAATTATATGGGTTGAGTGGCAAGGTTGAGCGTGAAGGGTTCTACTCAGCAGGTCTAATTTGTATTCCCGCAACGGCACAGGCCACGGCTGGTTACGGATGAGCATGTCGTAACGCTATATCATGTCTTATGGGGAATAAGATCGCTTGAGAACGAGGATTTGTTAATGAGGAAAAGGCAAATTATATGTATTGCGGTTGCTCATCGCGGGGCAGTTCTCAGTGACTTTCCGTCAAAATGGTGGGGAGACAGCGTTTGGATGGACACCTCCATTAGGACGACATGTAAATTTACTGGGCAATCACCCAATTCAACAAATAGGGATCGAGCCCCTCTTCAGTGCAAAGCACTGGCCCTAGCCCAGGGGTGGGCAAACTTTTTGACTCGAGGGCCACAATGGGTTCTTAAACTGGACCGGAGGCCGGAACAAAAGCATGGATGGAGTGTTTGTGTGAACTAATATAACTTCAAAGTAAACATCATGACATAAAAGGGTACGGTCTTTTTTTTTTTTTTTTTTTTTTTAGTTTTATTCATTTCAAACGGGCCGGATCTGGCCCGCGGGCTGTAGTTTGCCCACAGCTGCCCTAGATGTTGATGGGGTGTGGGTGATGGAGAGGACATGATCGCTGCTCTTACTACTGTTAGCTGTCACCTCATCCTCTTCCTGTGCCCCGAAAATATGTCTGTCTTTGCCCCTCCCTACCTGGACACAGAACCCAGCAATTTTTATTTTATTTTATTTTATTTTTTGCATTCTCTGTACGGAACCAACACTCAGAATAGCACCGGGAGAGATGTAGCCTTTTCGATGCTTCCACCAGAAGGCGACATAGAATCATACTTGGGAGCCTGGTTGGAATCTGCCTTTGTAGCTTCCCAGCTGTGTGTTGTTGGGAAAATAACTTAACGTCTCTGTGCCTTGGCTTCCCAGCTACAAAATAAGTACTTACAGTAGGTATTAGATAAGTTATAAACCTTGACGAAGGTCCAAAATAGTATTTTATCCTCCACATTAGTATTTTAGTTTTGCAATCTCAAAGTAGAAGGCACTGCCATCGTTTTATGGTGGCCCTCAAGTAGAATTTTTATGGTGGCTCATTAAAATTCTTCCCATTTTAGGGTTGGCAAATAGGAGGAGGGAAAAAAAAGGACTTCTATGAGGTCACCAGGTCAGAAACCTTGGTTTCCATTAGACTGTGACTTTTGCTCGGGGTTGGACAGGTTTTTAAAAAAGGAATTATTTTTTTTTAAAAAAGAAAAAAATTGAGTGTATAGAAAGTTATGCTTAGTCTATATAGTACAGAAAGTTATCTTTATTATCTAAGTAGACAGTCTTTGGTATGATCTTTTTTTCCCCCCCTCTTCACAAAATTTGAAAAGGAGTCAAAATCAATGCAAGGAAAGGATGTAGCAGGTGCTAATTCCCTACGGCATTCTCTCATTCCCCCCTCTTCTCTCTCATCAACGTCCCGGCAGCTCCCTTCCTCCTGGTCCTTCGATTGCAAAGCTGGAGGTGATATTGGAGCTGGGGACGCAGTGAGAGTATTTTTAGAAGGTGGCTGTCTTGACTTTGTCTCTCCTTGGATATTCTGGGACCTTCATCATCGCTGGCTGGGGCCGAGGGGGAGGCGTCTGAGAGCTGCTTTTGGCCGTCAGTCACCCACTTGGCCTGGGATCCCAAGTCTGAGACCGAGACACCCGCACACAGCACGGGAGACCCCGGCAGTGACGGGGTCCCGCCACCCAGTCATCATTCATTCAAAGTAGGCGAGAGTCTTCAAGCCGTTAGAAGACACCTCTGTTTTTCGGTTCAACAAACCACACTTCCCCTTCCATCCTTGGGGGCCCCCAGGACAACTTCAAAGCAAACTGACCAACCGCAGGGGAAGCCATTGGAATGGGTGGGGTGGAGCAGGAGGAGGGAACCCTGCAGCCTCCGGGTGGGGATGATATATCTACTTGGCTCACTTTTGCAGGAAAGCTGGGCTGAAAGCTCTAGTCTAGGTTCCTGAAAAGCTGGCCCTGGGTCAGGTCGCTTATCTGGTGAGTGATAAGCATCAGGCCAGCACCTCCCCAGGCCTCCTCCCAGGTACCAGATCTATCATCTCTATCATCATATCTATCGGGAGCATCAAATAGCACTGAGGGGTGTTGGGGTGATAAAGCTCTTCTTCCCCCAAAGGCCAGAGCTGGAACGGGCATTGGTGGAATACCAGCATTTCCCCCCAAGTGAACAGAATTGTTCATGGAATCGTAACTGTCATTCATCCATCCACCCATTCATCCATCCATCCACCCATCCATCCATCCATCCACCCACCCATCCATCCACCCATCCACCCATTCATCCATCCATCCATCCATCCATCCATCCATCCATCCATCCATCCATCCATCCATCCATCCGACATCAAAGCAATGTTCCTCTGACAGATGGCACTAGAGGGGATGGGTGTACAGTAGTTACAATCATTATTTATTCCCTTGTTGCTAAGGCCACACCCAACCCCTGGGCGGGGTGGGGGGTGGGTAGGGAGGAGGGGGAAGTCTGGTACCTTTCAGTGGAAAAGCAAAGAGCTGAACCTTATGAAAGGCATGTTGCCAATACAGTCGAGTCCTCATAATAATTTCTCTGAACTAACTGGTTACAAGCCACGGCAAATAAAATCTGTTTCACATTTTATGTCACCCATACGGCTTCTCTTTCCTGCTGTTATTTTAAGACATGTAAGAAGGCAGCTAGGAAAATGTCCCAGCCCCGTGGCTCAGTGGTTGAGCGACGACCCATGAACCAGGAGGTCACGGTTTGATTCCCAGTCAAGGGCACATGCCCGGGTGCCGGAGGCCGGTCCATCCTTGCTGCTTGACACAGTCGCTGCAGGAAAGAGGCATCTGCACAGCATGTGTTTCCGTGGGCCTGGCGTGTGTAGCATACTGTTTTTAATATCAACAGCATATCCTTATGCAAATTAACTGTCAGCCAAGATGGCGGCCGGCAGCCAGGCAGCTGGAAGCGAACATGAGGCTTGCTTGCTCCAGTGACTGCAGACTCCAACGTTCCCCCGCCTGATTTGCCAGCCTCTGAGCTGGCAGTTTGAAACATTCTAACAAATATAGAAGCTAAACAAAAGGCCGGGATCTCAGAGCTGAAGTTATACATTGTTTTGATTATAGAACCGAAACAAACCAGATACCTGCTCTCAGAGCTAGAGCCAGAGCTAAAGCTGGCCCAGAATAAAATAAAAAAAAAGGAGCNAAGGTCACCTCTCCGAGAAAGGTTGTTTCCCCAGGTGGGAATCTTTCCCTGAGGTTAGGGAGGGGATACAACCCCTTAATTAAGTGCCAGGCGGGTAGTTAAGCTACATGGTCTTTACTCCCTGGAATGGAGATGAGAAACACCTTAACCCTTGTAATAGAAATTGACAGGATTAAAATCGGCTGGTATAAATACGGATGTAATAAGACAATAAACGTCAGATCCTCATCAGTTCCTAACCAGAACTCCGACCAGAACTTTGGCTGGAGATCCTGGCTATAGGTCCTGACTAGGCTGCTGACCAACTGAAGGCTGTCTTGGTGTCATTCCTTCTTCTCCGACTCCGTCCACACCTTTGGGGACCCCTGGACCTGCTGGGATTGGACCCCAGCACCCGGGTTTCGGGCTCCATCCCCAGTGTGGGGCGTGCAGGAGCAGCCGATCGATGATTCTCTTTCATCATGGATGTTTCTCTCTCTCTCTCCCTCTTGCTTCCTCTCTGAAATCAATAAAAATATATTTTTAAAAATTTAGAAATTTCACTAAGGATTTGAAGACCACATGGCAAAGAATGCAGTCTTTTCTTCATTTGCTATCTTGGTTGTACTCTGTTGTTTTTTGTTGTTTTTGTTTTTTTTCCCCTCCCTTTCTTCCTCATTCTTCAAGGAAATACTCCTCCTTTCTTCTCTGGCTCAGCACCACCCACTCGGAAAAATTAATCATTTTTCCCAACCAAGATTTCTCCCTGGAAGAATCCCCAGGTGAGCCAGGGAGTGAATGAGAACATCTCCCTCCGTGGGTATCATTTCATCCCAAGTTCCCACTGTGTGAGCTGATGTCTACGTTCTGTGTTCCTCACTGAGGTTTCCGATGAGACGCCAACTCCATTGGGAATGTTGTTCTCTGCAGACTTAATGTGGATCACCCAGCACCTGGTCTGCGTGCCCCAACCCTCCCTTCTCCCACAGAAACTCGCCCTTCTCCGGCCAACCCTTCCTTCTCCACCTCTACACATGGCCTTCCTTCCCACGTCACAGCTACAACAGGGGTCATGCAGCCTCAGGGCCTAAACTTGAGGCTCCTCCCTCAAAACACGGACGGAGACGGGTCCCCAAACTTCCACCTGGTCTCAGAGGAAGGGTCCCTCCCCCAGCTCAGAGCTCATTCTGCCAACTGTTCTCGTGACCCGATCAACTCCATCCCCCACTCTGATTCATTTCACCATTTCCCTCCCTCTGGGTTTCAGCCATCTCTCTCTCTCCTGAAACTCACCTTCAACCCTCCCTCTCCCGATACTTCTCTCTCTCTTCCTGCTTCTACAGTCAGACCTCCTAGAGGTCAGTGCCTAACCCCCGTCATGACCGACTGTTGTGTTTGCTGCTGGAATTTCTTGTCATCTCAGCCTCATCTAACCAGTCCCTCGGTGCCGGCAGGCCATTCTGATGGATGGGAGCTGGACACCTGACCCCAATCATGCCAATGAGATCCCGCCAGACTCCACTTTGGGTCTTGCATTCGAGTTATTGAGAAAATAGGTGTTCTCTTCCTTCGATGGGCTTTGAGCTGGAAACACCGACGGGCTGGAGCTGCCGCAGGCCGTCCGCCAACCCCCGGGGCAGAGCCCAGCGGAAGGTGAGAGGCGCTGGGGAGAAACGGGATCCCGGTGATATCATGAGCCCGGCCGAGCCCAGCGGTGACTAAGGCCAGAAACACTCCTGGAGATTTTAGCTCCATGAGCCAATAGATAACTTCTTGCCTAAGTCATTTCGGTTGTGGTATTTTGCCTGTTATTTTCAAGCAAAATAAAATAAAATAAAATAAAAAATTCTTGGGAGATGCCGTTTCTAAGCCCTCACTTCTCGTCCATTCCTTGGCCCACGGTGGTCTGCCTTCTGGTCTCGGCTCACCCCCAAACGCTCCGTCGCGAGGGTCACCTCCTCTTTGCCAGGAATTATTATTTTTTAAAAATATATATTTTATTGATTTTTTACAGAGAGGAAGGGAAAGGGATAGAGAGTTAGAAACATCGATGAGAGAGAAACATCGATCAGCTGCCTCCTGCACACCCCCTACTGGGGATGTGCCTGCAACCAAGGTACATGCCCTTGACCGGAATCGAACCTGGGACCCTTCAGTCCGCAGGCCGACGCTCTATCCACTGAGCCAAACCGATTAGGGCAACCGGGACTTATTTCACGTGAAGCCCTTGCTGGAGGATTCAGAAACATTGGCCAATCTCTCCTTTTCTAAAACCGCCTGAGCCCTTGGGTGCCTTTATGTTGGGTTTTTATTGGGTTTCCTCCTGTGTCTCTGTATTGCCTGTTCTCCCCGCCCCCCCCCGCCCCCCAAATCTTTAATCTGGTCATCACGGTATCACCCTCTTCTTAGTCTCCAAATCGGCATTCTTTCCTTGTGCGAGTTCATCAGCGATCAAGGTTTTAATTATCCTTCATATTCTAGTAGTTTCCAAGCGTCTGTCTCTAGCTCCAAGTTTTCCTTCAACTCTGCACTCATAGAGCCAACTGCTGTTACGCAACCTCACCCCCCACACCCCGATTTACCCCTTTGCTATATTTCTTTCTTTCCTCTTCTGTCTCTCTTTCTTTTCTTTTTTTTTTTTTTATATTTTATTGATTTTTTACAGAGAGGAAGGGAGAGAGATAGAGAGTTAGAAACATCGATGAGAGAGAAACATCGACCAGCTGCCTCCTGCACATCTCCCACTGGGGATGTGCCCGAAACCCAGGTACATGCCCTTGACCGGAATCGAACCTGGGACCTTTCAGTCCGCAGACCGACGCTCTATCCACTGAGCCAAACCGGTTTCGGCTTTCTTTTCTTTTTTTATTGATTTCAGGGAGGAAGGGACAGGGAGAGAGTGAGAGAGAGAAACATCCATGATGAGAGAGAATCATGGATCGGCTGCCTCCTGCATGCCCCACACTGGGGGATCAAGCCCACAACCCGGGCATGTGCCCTGACCGGGAATCGAACCCTGACCTCTTGGTTCATAGGTCGACACTCAACCACTGAGCCAGGCCGGCCGGGCCTAAGTCCTTTATTGTATTAATTTGTTTAACCCTCTCACAACAACTTAACAAGTCAGGAACTCATTTTAATCCTCGTTTTCTTCTTGCCCCAATTTTCAATCCCTTCGCCCCGCGGACTTTCTTGGCTTCCATCTGGCTGTCCCCCAACCCTCCCTCCATGGCCTGCGCCCTGGCGCCGGAGCCCAGCGGGAGGGGTTGCTACAGTGTGAATCCATGGTCGCCTGTCCTAACGGGCTCTGAACCCCAAATTTCTGGAGCCGGCCCCCTCCTGTTCTTAACCAAGTTTCGGCAACCACTCTCGCTCTGTTCTCCCAGTCCCTCTGGAAAAAGCCACCTGTGACCTTTATCTCCTGACCCTGGGGCCCGAGGTTAGAACAGCCTTGTGGGCTGGGAATCCCCTGTCTTCGCCTGCCCCCGGGGAGAACGCAGGTTTTATCGGGTTTTATCACAGAAACTCGGCTTTGTCATCCCGATGCTTCGGGCCACATTCCAGCTCAGCCAGTGCCGGAAGCCGGTCCATCCTTGCTGCTTGACACAGTCGCTGCAGGAAAAAAAACATCTGCACAGCATATGTTTCAATGGGCCTGGCGTATGTAGCATACTGTTCTTAATATGTTTGCTCCCCTTAGTGCCATGTGTTTTAACCAAGGTCACCTCTCCGAGAAAGGTTGTTTCCCCAGGTGGGGATCTTTCCCTGAGGTTAGGGAGGGGATACAACCCCTTCATTAAGTGCCAGGCGGGTAGTTAAGCTACATGGTCTTTACTCCCTGGAATGGAGATGAGAAACACCTTAACCCTTGTAATAGAAATTGACAGGATTAAAATCGGCTGGTATAAATACGGATGTAACAAGACAATAAACGTCAGATCCTCATCAGTTCCTAACCAGAACTCCGACCAGAACTTTGGCTGGAGATCCTGGCTAGAGGTCCTGACTAGGCTGCTGACCAACTGAAGGCTGTCTTCGTGTCATTCCTTCTTCGCCGACTCCGTCCACACCTTTGGGGACCCCTGGACCCGCTGGGTTGGACCCCAGCAACCAGGACCTCCTGGCTTATCTGTCTGTGGTCTTTTCTCTTTGGTCTTCACCCCCCTCGTTCCATTTCTTTCCTCGTTGGTTCCAGTGTTTGAATTTTGCCTACGTTTTCAGTAAATTGCTTCCAGTCCTTTTAGGAGCGAGATTCGACCCGGAGATAGTGGCTGTGAAACATGTTTACATCTACCCCAGGAAATGTGCAAACATAAGGCGATAAATACAGGACTTTGAATCTTTCCGACAGCTGCCCTCCAGCCCAGCTGGGGCCTCAGGTCCCTGAACTGAAGGTTTGGGGAACTAGACTGAGCCCTGAGATGCATCTAGACTTTTTTTTTTAATACATTTTTATTGATGTCAGAGAGGGAGAGAGAGAGAGAAACATCAATGATGAGAGAGAATCATCGATAGGCTGCCTCCTGCACGGGATCGAGCCTTCAACCAAAGTACGTGCCCTTGACTGGAATCGAACCCGGGACCCTTCAGTTCACAGGCTGATGCTCTATCCACTGAGCCAAACCGGCCAGGGCTCCATCTAGACTTTTTTTTTTTAATTGATTTTTTACAGAGAGGAAGGGAGAGGGATAGAGAGTTAGAAACATCGATGAGAGAGAAACATCAATCAGCTGCCTCCTGCACATTCCCTACTGGGGATGTGCCCGCAACCAAGGTACATGCCCTTGACCGGAATCGAACCTGGGACCCTTCAGTCCGCAGGCTGACGCTCTATCCACTGGGCCAAACCAGTTAGGGCCCATCTAGACTTTTGACAACATCCAAGGGTGGGACTGACATAAACAGAGGGGCCATGACTCAGCAATTCTAGGAAAACTGGGATTCCTTATTCCTTTAGGACAGCGGTAGTGGCCCGGGACTGCCGGTTGGCGATCGCTGCTTTAGGTAGAGTGCTTGTTATTGTTAAAACTAATTGGCTGCTCTTATATGGAAGGAAACTTATTCTGTGGGGTTTCCCCCATATAATCACCTTCACCTGAACCTGTTTACAGTAGCATTTAGGAGGAACTCCTCCTTGTATACAACTGACTACTTCTTATTTTTTAAAAATATATTTTATTGATTTCAGAGAGGAAGAGAGAGGGAGAGAGAGATAGAAACATCGATGATGAGAGAGAATCATGGATCGGCTGCCTTCTGGCCGCCCCACACTGGGGGTTGAGCCTGCAACCCGGGCATGTGCCCTGACCGGGAATCGAACTGGTGACCACCTGGTTCATAGGTCGACACTCAACCACTGAGCCACACCAGCCAAGCCTGACTACCTCTTATTTTAATAAAGTCATGTACAGAGCTATAGTTTTATTTAAATAAATTATGCAAGCCACACAGAGAGCTCCCCAAAGGGAAAAAAATGTATACAATAATATTTTATAAAGAATAAATATAAAGCCCTAACCAGTGTGGCTCAGTGGATAGAGCGTCGGCCTGTGGACTGAAGGGTCCCAGGTTCCATTCCTGTCAAGGGCATGTACCTTGGTTGCGGGCACATTCCCAGTGAGGGGTGTGCAGGAGGCAGCTGATCGATGTTTCTCTCTCATCGATGTTTCTAACTCTCTATCCCTCTCCCTTCCTCTCTGTAAAAAAATCAATAAAATATATTTTTTTAAAAAGAATAAATATAAAGAGGCATTCCACCAGCGATCAGATGTTGATTGAGTGCCAACCATACTCTAGGCCAGTGATGGCGAAACTTCTGAGCTCGGCGTGTCAGCATTTTGAAAAACCCTAACTTCACTCTGGTGCCATGTCACACATAGAAATTTTTTGATCTTTGCAACCATAGTAAAACAGAGACTTATATTTTTGATATTTATATGCCATTTAACAAAGAAAAATCAACCAAAAAAATGAGTTCGTGTGTCACCTCTGACACGCATGTCATAGGTTCACCATCACTGCTCTAGGCTCAGTTCTAGGCTCCCACGACCCAATGCTAAAAACCTCAGGCCAGCCCGGCCGGCGTGCGGTCTTATATACTTAGAGTCGAGGGGTCAGGCATGGATCTTAGCATTATTACTATAAACTAGTGCCCAAAAGGGGAAGCATTGCCCTAAAAAAATGTTTCAGATGTAAGACGAGCGAGAGGACCTATTTCCTTTAAATACAGCACAAGGCATGTGAGTATATGATGCAGCCACAATCATCTGAGCCATAGGTTTGTTTCTACCAAGTTTGGCTTCTCTCTCGTTTTTTCTCATTGGACTTCATGGTCTAGTCTCCTTCCCGATTCCCGAACCTTTTCCCCAACAAAATAAATAATTATTTTTAAAAACTTTTTTTAAAAAATATATTCTATTGATTTTTCACAGAGAAGAAGGGAGAGGGATAGAGAGTTAGAAACATTGATGAGAGAGATCGATCAGCTGCCTCCTGCACGCCCCCCACTGGGGATGTGCCCGCAACCAAGGCACATGCCCTTGACCGGAATCGAACTCGGGACCCTTCAGTCCACAAGCCGACGCTCTATCCACTGAGCCAAACCGGTTCGGCCAAAATAAATAATTAAAACCACAGATGAGCTGTCAGAAGGGAGCATCGTTTCCATGCAACATTCACATTTTGGTAATTAACATGGAAGCGGGTGCGTTTAGCAGATGTAACAGCATTAGACTTGTAGATTTTAATTAAATGAACGGCTCTCACGATAGCTGTGGGGAGCAGGCGCTCTCTCCAGACACTGAAAACACGGCAAAGGCGATTACAGATACTGACGGTAGGAAAAAGGACGGTCGTAGCGATGGCGGGTCTTCGTTTCTTACAAAATTGGTAAACTTGAAAGTCCTCTTTTTTAAAGATTTTTTTCAGAGAGAGAGAGAGAGAGGAAGGGAGAGAGAGGGAGAGAAACATCAATGTGTGTGTGTGTGTGTGTGTGAGAGAGAGACAGAGACAGAGAGAGAGAAACATCAAGGTGTGTGTGTGTGTGTGTGTGTGTGTGAGAGAGAGAGAGAGAGAGAAACATCAATGTGTGTGTGTGTGTGTGTGTGTGAGAGAGAGAGAGAGAGAGAGATGTGAGAGCAATATATCCCCCTGTACTGGGGATCCAGCCTGTAACCCAGGCATGTGCCCTGACCAGGAACCGAACCAGCGACCTTTCGGTGAATGGGATGATGCCCAACCCGCTGAGCCACACCCTCCAGGGCTGAAAATCCATTTAAGTGAGGCACCCAGCAAGCCAATAGAAGTTACTAGAACAGGCCATGATAACATGGAAGGGACTGAATCTACACTGCACACCCTGTTCTTGCAAATTCCCCTTTTTTGAGGAAGTTCCCTGAGATATTTCCCAGAAAGTCCATAGCAATATTTAGTCGCTTTCAGCTAGCGGCTCATGTGTCATCTCTGATTCTTTCTGCAGTTTCTGGTGGAGCGGGGCCGTCCAAGGTTCTGTTCAGATGGCTCCGTCCGGGTTTTTAAAAACAACAGGCAGTTCATCTGAGCGGCAAACAGAACAAAAAAACCCTCACCCAGTACAATTTCACTAAAATGATGACAATGATAGTGGAAGGGTAGCCACACTTCTTAGCCAATCAAAAGGACACGCGTCCTATTTAAATTCAGGGCCAACGATCGGTACTTCGGATGTGAATATCAAGTTTGTCTATTTACAAACGAGGGTCATAATCCTTTGCTATCCCCCCAAGTATCTTTACTCCCAATGACGACGACTAATTTTAAGCAGCTCACTTACGTGACTGCATGCCTTCCATCCTAAGACATACCCTTTATATTTCCTAGCGTATAAGTTCTTTGTCTGTGTTGTGAAAACAGCACTCGGCAAAAATAGGAACTCAACCAACAGTGGTTGAATGAAAGGCTACATTTAATAGGTTTACTTTTAAATCAGAAGGTCAGAAATCTGAATGTTTTCATAGGAATCGAAATGTGTAAACGAGAAGACATTCCCAATTCATGTTGACACTGATTATTAGCTAGTAAGTCTATATTTCATACATGATCTTCTATAGATCGTTAATATTGCTTTGTCGTTCTGTTCTCCAACCCTGTCTTTTTAAAAAAATATATATTTTATTGATTGTTTACAGAGAGGAAGGGAGAGGGATAGAGAGTTAGAAACATCAATACGAGAGAAACATCGATCGGCTGCCTCCTGCACACCTCCCACTGGAGTTGTGCCTGCAACCAAGGTACATGCCCTTGACCAGAATCGAACCTGGGACCCTTCAGTCTGCAGGCTGACGCTCTATCCACTGAGCCACACCGGCTTGGGCTCCCCCAGCGCTGTCTTCACGTCCACCGCGTCTTGCAAGGGCTGGTGGCGCAGGATAAAAGAATGCAGGACATTGAATGTCTCCATCGAGGAGCTATTCTGCTAAGACGACAGGGAAGTGTCCCAGCCATAAATCACGCTGGCGCTCTCAGCAGCCCTGAGTGAAAGAATTTTCATGAATCTTTAGCGAGAGGGCCGCATGCAGAAGGCTCAGCCGGGCTAAGCTTTAAATACCAGGGACTTTAGCTGCTGGCCTCTCCCCAGAGCCGCCACAGGCCCCGGACAGAGGTGCTCACTCGTCAATGTCAGATTCCTCCTGGGGGCAAAGCCATTGAATGGGTCAGCGCTGGGCCCTGGGGGACAGGGGGGTCCCTTGGGCTGAACTGGGAGGGGGAGGGAGGGTGTATGGCAGAAATTAGGGATGAAACAGGCACCGTTTTAACTCCTTTTCACACTCCTTTCTTGGCTCGGGTTCCAGCCGCCGTGTAGACGGGCTCATTTGCTGAGCTAGTGAAAGCTGGTAGCCCTGAGGTTTATTGTGGATTATAAATCGGATGGAATGTTGAGAAATAAAACTCGCCTCCCCATTGGTGAACCGAGGATTCTTTTAACTACTTTAAAACAGAAAAATGAAAAAAAAAAAAAAATGACGGGAACTCCAACCCGGACAGAGTCTCGCATTTCAACACATAAAACGCTGATTATGTGATATTTTCGTTATGAATTTTAAGCCTCTTTTAATAATCACCGTCAGCCCTGGGTCCGGTATGCTTCTGGTAATTAGTTACCAGCGGGGTTCCAGGAGTCCAGTCCTCATAAAATATTGTTAAGATGATTTTATATTTCTATAACTTAGGAAGGCCAGCCTGGCTCAGTGGTGGAGTGTCGACCTAGGAACCAGGAGGTCACGGTACGATTCCCGGTCGGGGCACAGGCCCGGGTTGTGGGCTCCATCCCCAGTGAGGGGCGTGCAGGAGGTAGCCGGTCCATGATTCTCTCTCATCATGGATTTTTTTTCTCTCTCTCTCTTCCTCTTTGAAAAATCAATAAAAAAATATTTTTAAAGATTTAAAAATTAAATGGAAGGATGGGGGCCCAGCACCCCATCTTACAACCCCGGGGAACGGGGTGATAGCATCTCCAGTTGCTGGCATTCCTTCCGACGCGAGCCATGGGAGGCGACCGGGACTTTCCTGAGCAAAAAGGAGGCCATTAGAACTCCCTCTGAGTCTAAAAATAAGACTCTCGCTGGGGAAGAGCTTAAAAAAAAAAAAAAAAGGCTCAAGGTCGTCTGGGAGAGTCATAGCCAAGGCATGTCGCACAACAGGTCTGATGGCAAAGGCCCTTCGTGTGTCCGCCCATCACTCCCTGGACCTGCCTCTGTGGTCCCCACCGAGGATTCGGTCCCAGGGCCCCGGAGCCCATGATGGCTCTCAGGACACACCCACGGGCGCCCCAGGGAGCCTGTCTCTTTCCCCTGTTGGGCAAGGTCAACGGGAGGATGTGACCACCGCTTGACCCATGAGCTGGACCTGGGTCATCGAGGCTCCGCCCCCCTGCCCTGTGCTTGGGAATGGGCCCTCCCCCCCTTGTCTTTCCTGCTCCCAGAGCTGCTCCGAGGACACAGCCCCGGGACTGGGTGCGGGACTGGCCCAGTTCAGATGCCCCGGGTGCGTGGCGGAACCCCCCTGAGGACTCTATAAACTCCCAGGATTCTGCCGGGCGGGTGTGGAGACCTACTCATCCTGCGGCCACCAAGACAAACCTGTGAGTCCCCTTCCCTATTAGAACTGCCCCTACCCGTCTGTCTCCTCCCTGCCCAGCACGTGTGGGTCGAAGCCTGTGCACTAAAGAATGGACATGAACAGGGAGGGCGGTGGCCAAGGTCAGGAGGTCTGGGGGCTGGCTGCCTCTGGGTCCCGTCTCCTTGGCTGGCTGTGTCCTCACAAGGCCCCTTCTCTGGGGGTCTCTCTTGGTGGGTCCAAATTTCCTCTAACAGGGACATCAGTCAGGGTGGACTGGGGTCCCTGCTCACAGCCTTCCGTTAACGTAGTCACCTCACTAAAGGCCCTCTCTCCAAACGTCCTGCGATACCGGAGGTTTGGGGTAACAGTGTTTGCAATGCAATCTTCACCCTTCGGTCTTCCCGGGAGGCTGTGTCCTGGGTCGAAACACTGGCTGGGGTCCCTTAGATCACAGCGATAGGAACTTGATTGAAGAGGGAAAATGCAACATCGAAAGCCGGGGTATTGTGGTGTGTAGCCGAGCAGCGCTCGGGAGGCGGGCTGCAGGCACGGCTGCATCCAGGGGCAGGCATCGGCCTCCCTCCGCTTCTCAGCTCTGCCTGCCTGTGCACCGGCTTCCATGTTCTGCGGCCGAGAAGGCCCTCGGCCGCCTGTGATTATGTTCTACCCCGAAGGATTCCAGCGAAAGTCGGGGGCCCGGCCTATGCTCACCGGGTGAGCTGGAGTCACCGTTATTTCTGACTCACACCTGTCCTGGCATTGATTAATCTTTCTCGATTTCTATGTTGGAAACATGGATGTGATAGCCGGTCCCAGTCCCTCATACGTGGTCCGCTTGGTAAAAACTATTATCTTTTCCCCACCAATGTACTCTTCCCTGCAATTTAGCCACCCAGCCACTAGGTGGCGATAGGCGCTTTATTTATAACAGCCCATTGTGAGCAGGGCTTTTTGGGGTCTGCTCAACATTATTTCCCCATTCATTGTTTTCCCATCACATATTCAAACATTGTGCTATGTCTGCCCAACTTCCTCTGTGAAATAGTAAAACCTGCCCAACGACGTAGGTAGAAGTTGCAGGCGGAGGTGGACTTGAGGAAGCATCGATTTTTTTAAAAAATATTTTTATTGATTTTAGAGAGGAAAGAAGAGGGGGAGAGAGAGAGAGAGAGAGAAACATCAATGATGATAGAGAACCACCAATCAGCCGCCTCCCGCACGCCCCCCACTGGGGATGGAGCCTGCAACCTAGGTACACGCCCCCGACCTGAATCGAACCCGGGACCCTTCAGTCTGCAGGCCGATGCTCTATCCACTGAGCCAAACCAGCTAGGGCGAGGAAGCATCGATTTTGCTGAATGTAGACCAGGAAGAAGTGATATTTTTATTCCTCCCTCGTCTTCAGAGAAACATGATAATGGTCTCCGAGCAAGCCAAGGGCAAATACAAACAAGACGGGGATTAAACAGCTGCATTCGCTGCTTGTCCAAACGACACGGGATGTGTGTGTGTGTGTGTAGATCCTTTGAAATACATTTTAAAACATTATTGACATTCAGATAATTTTAAAAACAATTTCAACTTCAAAAATAAATATTTAATAATACTATTTAATAATTATCTCAAGACAATGATATACTGTATATAAATGATTTAAACATGCTACAGATGAAACAAACTGATCAATTCACAGAGCGATTAGCCACAGTGATGGGCAAAAGCAACAATATTTGTCCAGTCGGGACTGTCCGCGGTTGCCATGGGTAACCACCGTGTATACTGTGCTCTCTCCCGTTCTTTCCAAGGACCGATTAGTCCCTCTGCCTGTAGTTAAATATTGACCTGCCTCCTCCAGCCCTCGAATGGCTTGTGAACTCGCAGGTTCCCGCCCTGACTCTGAGGGGCGGCCACTTCCTCCTGCGTTGACACAGGTCTTTGACCTTTGTCTCCTGAGCCCCAGCTTGAGATGCGGCCCTGCTTGCTCCTGCCAAGTGCTGCTTCAGCTGCTCCTTGCCCACAGCATTCTCTCTGCCTTTGGCCTGGGGAGGTGGGCAGGACAGAGGGAGCAGGGACATAGAAGGGCCCTGGCCGGTGTGGCTCAGCGGATAGAGCTTCGGCCTGCGTACCGAAGGGTCCGGGTTCGATTGCCATCAAGGGCACCTGCCTTGGTTGCAGGCTCTTCCCCGGCCCAGGCCCTGGTAGGGGCTGGTGCAGGAGGCAACCCATCGATGTGTTTCTCTCACATCGATGTTTCTCTGTCTTTCCTTCTCTGTTCCACACTCCCTAAGAAGCAACGGGAAAATATCCCCAGGGAAGGAGTAACAAATGAGAAAAAGGAAACAGAGAAACAGAAGGTCTCCATCATTTGACTTTTACCCCAGGGTGGATCTGGTGGCAGAGCAGTGGAGGGTGTGGGGGCCACGGGACAAAGGTGGCTCGCTGCCCTCAGGACAGAGCCTGCTCCGGGTCTGTCTTTGGTTTGGGGTGGCAAGACCCTGAACCTGGTTTTACTCACATCCCGAATTTCCAAATAGGTTGAATGTTGACAGTGCAATTGACCTGCTGGAGGAATAATACTAAAGGAGACGGAAAAACACCTTCTGATTTCCCATTGTCCTTCCTCCTCAGGAACCGGACAAGCACCTGGGCCGCCCGCCCCAGCAGGAATGGCGTGCCCGCATCCCGGGAGTGAAGCGAGGAGTCCTCCAAGGTACGGGGGGCAGGAATGAGCGAGGTCTCTGCCAGGTGGTCCCGTCCGGTTGTGGGAATCGAATCACAGGGTGTTGGTGACACCCCCTTTTTCAGGGGAGGTGCGTGCACACAGCGTATTCCAGGCGAACCCCAAGGGGAATTCGGTGTTTCGGATGACCTCCGGGATGCGAGGGCCGTGTTGCTGAGCGCAGCGTGTCCGGTGAAATGACCCCCTGCTTTGGCTCCCCATCAGGGATGCGATGTGGGCGTGTGGAAAGGAAATGGTTTCTGAGTATACTTCCTCCATTGATTTGACTTATGCCCCCTGCCCAGGGGCCCTCTGGCTTTCCTGCTAAGAGACCAAAAGCATGAGTTCAGTTGGGCTCTGTTGACCAAAGATAATCGTGATATGAACCTACACGGCTGGGTGGACTTTCTTTCCTATGGCGGAACCGGTATAAAATATCGCATTCCCCTACATTTAAAAAACATACAGAGAATGCATTCAAAACTCCTAAGTTTCCTAGCTACTAGAAAAATAGCCGGCAACAGCCATCATTGGGTTGCTACTATTTTTTAAAATATATATCTATTTTATTATTTTTATTTTTAAATATATTTTTTGATTTTTTTAAAAAGAGGAAGGGAGAGGGATAGAGAGTTAGAAACATGGATGAGAGAGAAACATTGATCAGCTGCCTCCTGCACACCCCCTACCGGGGATGTGCCCGAAACCCAGGTACATGCCCTTGACCGGAAACGAACCTGGGACCCTTCAGTCCGCAGGCTGATGCTCTATCCACTGAGCCAAACTGGTTAGGGCTCTATTTTAAATAATTTAAAAAATATATTCTTATTGACTTCAGAGAGGAAGGGAGAGGGAGAGAGAGATAGAAACAGCAACGATGAGAGAGACTCATGGATCAGCTGCCTTCTGCACGCCCCCTACCAGGGATCAAGCCCACAACCCGGGCCTGGGCCCTGACCGGGAATCGAACCGTGACCTCCTGGTTCATAGGTTGACGCTCAACCACTGAGCCACACCGGCCGGGAGAATTGCTACTATTTTTATCCATAACTAGACAATGCTCTAAGGACCAGAGCCAGCTCATTGGGGGACACAGCTTAGTCGTCTTTCTGGGATTTGGGTTCTAGGGGTCGGGCGTGAGGACCCAGTCCCGGCTCATTTGTTTTCGACAGAAGCTTATCTGCGGGTGGCCCCCCCTCACAGTGACCTCTGGCTTCCGAATGTCTTTCACGGGTGTTTTCAAAGCGAGAGAGAAAGAGATTTATTTTCTGACGCCGCAGGGTGACCGCAGCCAGGGCCGGACAGCAGTGACCTCCCTCCCTCAGGTCGCTGGCTGTCTGCTCTGGGCTTCCTCCTCTTGGCTGGGGTGAGTCCAGACATTTCGACAGCTTGACTAAGCCTCCGCCGCTCCCTGCCAAGCCCCGCGGCTGCCAGCATCGCGCCGGTAGCTTCTAAAGGGACCGCGGGGCCAGCACCGTGACTGAGCCCTCTCTTACCCTCCGTGGTGGCGAGGCTCCTTTCAAAGGGGGAATTATTTCGTATATTACCTCACCGTCCTTCATCGGGAAAAAATGTTCCCAGCGAGCCTCTCTCCTTACAGAGGAGTTGCATTTATCCTGAACCAGGGCTGGGAGAGCCGATGGATTTAAAGAAAATGGTTTGGAAAATCAACACTAACCTCTAATTTTTAAAAAGTTTTATTTTATTTTTTAAGATCTATTTGTATTGATTTCAGAGAGGAAGGAAGAGAGAGATAGAAATAGCAACGAGGAGAGAGACTCATGGATCGGCTGCCTCCTGCGCGCCCCACACTGGGGATGGAGCCCCCAACCCGGGCCTGTGCCCTGACCGGGAATCGAACCGTGACCTCCTGGTTCATTGGTTGATGCTCAACCACTGAGCCACGCAGGCCGGGCTGCAGGCTTATTATTATTCGCACGATTGCCTTTTTGACTACAGTGTGAACCCCAGGAGAGTGGGGACTTTGTATCTTCGTTAACAGTGGTACCCTCGTTCTTTAGAACTGTGTCTAGCGATGGACGCTTCTTTTAAAATTAATTTATTTTTTTATTGTCTAAAGTTTTACATATGTCTCCTTTTCCCCCAATTGACGCCCCCCCCCAGCCATTCCCAGTGCCCCCACCACAAGCCCCCACCGCCCCAGTGTCTGTGTCCATTGGTGATGCTAATGCATACAAATCCTTTGGTTGCTCTCTAACCCCCCCTCCCACCTCCCCTGCCATTTGTCTCTGGATCTATTTTTGTTCATCAAATTATGCTGATCATTATACCCCGCATAGGAGTGAGATCAGGTGATACTTTTCTTTCTCCCACTGACTTATTTCGCTAGCACAATGCTCTCCAGTTCCTCCATGGACACTTCTTGAGCCGCTGGAAGCCACATCTCCTCTGGAGATCTTGAGTTCTTCCTCTTTCTGGAAATAAACTTCCTAAATCTTCGCTCCACAGCCTTAGCATTTGAAATAAGTGTGAGCTGTGATCTACTCGCTCCTGCCTGGAATCCCCTGGGTAGGGAAGCCACACCAGTGCAAAGACCCCCAGGGCCATAACTGTGGAGTGAGGACTTCTGGCAATGCCAGGCTGGGCTCGGGCGCCTAGCCAGCCCTCTGCTTTATCTCCTTGCATTCTCTCCGCAGACTAGCGATAGGCGTCTCTGACTACCCTGCTCCCCTTTGACAAAGGGGCGCATCCTCGCCAGAGGTGCAACACCTGGCCGCCAGGTCACACACAGTATTCAGGATCGCTGGGCTGAGATGAGAAATCCAGGTGTGGTGGGCTCCACATCGCCTCCTAGCGGTCACCTCTGATAATGCGCGTCCAGGTGGTGAAGCGGGAAGGGGCTGGGTTGGCAGCCTTTCCAACGTGGCTTCTGGGGTGTGCATGTGTGTGTGTAATTATATAATATATGCATGACCTCCTATATGTGTGTGTGTAATTATAATATATGCATATCCTCCTATATGTGTGTAATTATAATATAGCATAACCTCCTGTGTGTGTGCGCGCGTGTGTAATTGTAATATATGCATAACCTCCTGTGTGTGTGCATGTGTGTGTGTAATTATAATATATGCATAACCTCCTGTGTGTGTGTGCAGGTGTGTATGTAATTATAACCTCCTGTGTGTAATTATAATATATGCATTACCTCCTATGTGTGTGCATGTGTGTGTAATTATAATTTATGCACAACCTCCTGTGTGTGTGCATGTGTGTGTGTAATTATAATATATGCATAACCTCCTGTGTGTGTAATTATATTATAATATATGCAGAACCTTCTCCTTCATTGAGATCGCCGGTGCTAACCAGGTTGTCCACTTTTCGGACACGTCCCAAGAGCCCCTGGCGTCCAGGCTAGGACTCACTCTCCCGCAGGTTCCCTCCGCGCACAGGTGGTTGAAACTCCTCTCGTGAGAGAGGCTGGGATCCCCACGCTGTGACCCCGAAGAAAGGGGACGTCACACACTCGGCTCACCCCTCGCTAGTGGGGCGCGTTTACATATAAGTGAACAACAACAAAAAACAACAAGTTGTGTGGCTGGAAGTTGCCCGGAAAGAGGGGGATGGGGCGAGGGGGGCAGAACGGCGCGCCCCGCCCAGCCAGGCCGGGCAGCAGCAGCAGCGATGTGCCGGGAGGGGGTTCCCCCGGGGCGGCCTCGGCCCCGCAGTGAGGCTGCGGGGGTCCCTCCGTTGCGCAGGGCGCCGCCAGTGGCCCCCGGGGACCACTCGGGAGTCTGCGCGCTGGATGCTCGGCGCGGGACTCCGGGGAGGGAGCGGGCGTGGCCAACGGCGGGGGCGTGGTCATATGCGTAAGGGCACGGCCAACGGAGGGGGCGTGGCCTCGTCGCCCCGCCCTCTCCTCGGGGATGCCGGGATGTTTACACTCCTGACAGCGGCGTCCGCCGGAGGAGGGGCGGGAGCGGCGGGAGGATGGGCCGCCGCTAGGCTCGCTCTCGGGACGCGCGGGGCCGTGCGAGGCGGAGTGGCCGCGCCTGCAGCGTCCGCGGGGGCGGCGCGGCGCGAGGTGGCGTTCGGCTCCGGGCACCGCAGCCACAGCCCCCGGCCCAGCGGGCCTTCCCGCGGCGCCTCCTGGCCGGGCCGCCCGCCCGCCCGCCCCGGGCCCCTCGCGGGCAGGAGGACGGGCGCCTCCCAACTTCCTGGTGAGTCGCTGCGGGGTCGCGGGCGCGGGCGCGGGGCCGGGCTGGAACGGCGAGTCGGGGCAGTTCGGGCGGCCTCCGGGCCCCGCGGCCGGCCGGGAGGTGGGGCGGGGCGCGCCGCGCTGAAGCCGGAGGTGGGGTCCCGCTCGTGGGCGGTGGAGTGGCCGGGCTCCGCGCCCAGCACCGGCTCCGGCGGCCGAGACCGCGGTAACTAAGAAACTGCGCGGCCACGGCGGCGGCGGCGGCAACAGGTCTTTAGTTTCAGGACCCAAGGAACTTGGGCGAAGTCCCGCCTCCTGCCGCCCGGCGCGTGCTGATTGGCCGCCCTGGGTATTTATCCGTCGCTGATTGGTGGGGCCCAGCTGTCAGGATTCGGCCGCCGCCAGACTTGGCGGAGCGAAGTTCGGTGGCGAAGGGGGAGGGGAGGGGGGTCCCCGGTGGCTGGGGAAGCACGGGGAGGACCGCCGGCCGGTTGGACGGTGAGCTTTCGCGGGACGCCGTTAGGGCGAAGAACGGCAGGGAGGGATGGCAAGGCCCTAGCGCGCACTGGGGGGTGGGGTAGGGGGGGGAGACGGTGGCAGCGGAAAAGAAAGACATCGAACTTCGAGGCCAAAGCCAGAGAGACGAAGGGGAGCCCTAAGGAAAGAGGAGGGACGTGGGGGGGGGGCACGTTGCCCCGGACAGGGTCGGGCAGCGAGCGCAAACCAGAGGATGCTACCGGCGGTCGCCCCTGTGCGCCATAGGCCTCGGCCAGGAGGTACCCAACCGATGGACCGGCCATCGCGCGGCTGTAGCCTTGGACAGGGGTCAGGAGGAAGGACTGACTTATTCGGCAGCAGGACGTGCCCCCGTCCAACGCGTCGCACGAATGAAATGCTTTTCTTGCTCCTTGGAGACTAGGGATCCAAAGGATGCGGTGGAAGACGTCAGACGCCCGCGGTCCGGGAGCACCGTGCACCCGTCGTGATGACAGCCCCCGGTGGGTTCTCGTTCCCCATCCGAGGAGTTTTGCGTTTCAGGGAGCGTGCGCCCTCCCTGCAGGCGACAGCGGGGTCGCGACGGGCGGCCTTTTGCAGAACCGCGGACAGAAAGTGTGTCGACACGTCGGTGCGGGGGCTTGAGCGGCCGCGCGCCGGTCGGAGGGGAGGGCGAGCGGGCGCCCTAGGACTCGCACCCAGAAAAAGTGTGTGTGGCACGTTTGGGGCGACCCGACCGGCACCGACCACCGAGCGTCCCCAGCGAGAGGGGCAAGTGAGCCCTGCGATGCGCGGTGGCAACTCTTGCCGGATGGGCGCTCGGGATTCTGGGCCGGAACAGCTGGCGGAGGCCAGTGCACGGCGGACGGTGAACGTAGCCCTTAGCCGTTTCGTTTCCCGGGGAAGGAGTCCGCTCCGCAGCTGGTTCACTGCGCAAACCCAGCATCCTCTGCTGGTCCGGCCTGGGCCTGGGGGGTGGGGGGTGGGGGGGTCTGGAAACTTCGCTTCCGGGAGGAGTCAAAGGGCCGAAAGCAGGTGGGGACGGTGGGAGACGAGCTGTGGAAATAAAAGGGCGAAGGACCCCCTTGAGGAGGCTGGTGGCCAAAGACTCTGGCTCGGGGAGCTGGGGGGAGGGGGGGCCGGGAGCTGCGGGCCTGAGATGCCGCGGGGCCGCGCGAGGCCCCGCCCCCGGGGCACTGACGGCCCCCGCCGCCAATGAGCGGCGAGGACAGCATGGTTCCCTCTCGGGGCGGGACTTCCGGTCCCGCGGGGTGAGAGGGGCAGGAGCTCCAGTGGAGGGAAGTGCTGGGCGCCGGGATGCGGGGCTCACGTGGTGGTGAGGGCGGGTAGGCTCCGCTGTCCTCTCGCCCCTCGTTCGTGTCCGGCCCCCCAGCTCCCGCTGCGACGGAATCTGGAGGGTCGGCAGGAGACCGAGCCGGTCGGCAGCCTGAACTTGGCCGCGGCGACTGGTCGGGGTTTGCCCTGACGTTACCCCAAATGTCGGAACCCAAGTCCTTCCAGCGGTTCTCAACCTGTGGGTCGAGACCCCTTTGGCGGTCGAACGACCCTTTCACAGGGGTCGCCTCAGACCATCCTGCACATCAGATATTTACATGACGATCCATCACAGTAGCGACATGACAGTGATGAAGTAGCCACGGAAATAATTTATGGTTGGGTCACAACGTGAGGAACTGTATTGAAAGGGCCAGGAGGTTGAGAACCACTGCCCGGCGATTCCTACCGCAGCTACGGCCTCTCGCGTTCAGGGGATTTCCGGCCGGAGTAGGAGGGGGGCAGATTCCTTTGTTTATTTAAAACGGAGTCTTTTATAAAAAACCTTCCCCCCCCCCATTCAACCAACCAACCAACAAAAAAGACCACTGTGTGGGGTGTGTGTCTGTCCGTCCGTCCTGCACTCGGGGCGCACGCCACCATCCTCTCCATCTGACCGCCGCCCGGCTTACCATCTCCTTCCAGAAGCTGCATGAGCCCCTGTTTGTCTCCTGGTTGAGTCTCTCCATTTGTCGAGACCCTGGTTTTCTCTGCTCGGGGAGGTCAGCTTCGAGTAGCAGAGGAGCGCCTCTCTGTAAAGTGCGCGTCCTCACGGGGTGCCCGGTCCTCTCCCCTGAAGACCCTGGGCCCTGGGGACCCTCCCGCTGCCCCTGCTTCCGCTTTGCTCTGTGATTTCCATATTCGTGATGCCCTGGGTTCCCGATCCGAATTGGTGTGTTTATGGCTTTGAGAGGCCGTTACCCTTAGCTGCTGGGGTAGGAAAGTACCACGGAGGCTTGGGGGTGATATGATGGACAGCAGGAAACTGGAGTTGCAAAAGATCCCGAAATCCTGATTGCGAAACGGCAAGATTAAAATTTCCTTTTTAGCCTGCTCATTATTTATTAATTGTTAAAATATTTTCCTCATTCTCCTATTGATAACAAGGCCCTTAGCCTCTATTATATTATGATTAGGGAATCAAATAGATATGCTTAAGTTAAGCTTCTACCACGGAAGGCCTTTGCTGTCTGCCTGCTGGACCTGCAGTCAAATAATGCGGGATGTTTGCATGCCACACAGACACCCGGGGGGCATGTCCTTATTCCGAACAGTGTATTTCCAGGCATGGTTTGTTATTCAACAAGTAGAGGTAAACGGAAAGATATTCATTATACACGAAGAGTGCTTACAGATGGGTTAATTTTGTGGGAAAGAACTCATGTTTTATTCTCAGTTTCTAATAGCAACGTACAAGTTCGCTTCTTTTGTGTTCTTTATAGTCTTGGGTGTTAAAATAGTGTGGTGGCCAGTGTTTCCATTCAGGGTAGTATGTGGGCAGGTGGAATATTCAGCGAGAACTGGCATTTATATTTGCTTAACGTTTCCATGTAGACCTAAAACAAAGTTTTAATGAAGTTTATACATTCAGTGAGTATTTTGATCATTGATGGCATTTTGTTTTAGCTTCACTTTGTCACTCGATGACCTAGAGCAGTGATGGCGAACCTTTTGAGCTCGGCGTGTCAGCATTTTGAAAAACCCTAACTTAACTCTGGTGCCGTGTCACATATAGAAATTTTTTGATATTTGCAACCATAGTAAAACAAAGATTTATATTTTTGATATTTCTTTTATATATTTAAATGCCATTTAACAAAGAAAAATCAACCAAAAAAATGAGTTCACGTGTCATAGGTTCGCCATCACTGACCTAGAGAGTCTGAACTACCACGGATGATAAGGAGTTGTGTCTTATTAGCAGTTCTCCCACTGCTCTGAATCGTTCTCTTTGGAGTAGGGAGTTATGACATGCTATTTGATGGTTGGCAGGGAGTTTGAGCTGCCTGCAGAGTTGCCCCAAACCAGGCCACCAAGGGAGTGCTGTGTGTTCTGTGATCCGGGAGCCACCAGCCCCGGCCCTGGACACAGCCCCGGAAGGGAAAGGGCAGCTGTTTTGGGGGCCCCAGACCGGATCCTTGACTGCTGTGGCCCAGGAAGTGGATGCTGGGGCCCTGGCTCTGAACACCCAGAATGCTGTCAGATCCGGGTTTGACAGGTACGCGCGTTGGGAAGCACGCGCCCAGGTGGTTTTCATGTGCAGGTCTGGGAGTGACTGGTCTGCGATGGGCCACACGGGGATGCCACGCGGCCTTTTAGAGGAAGATCTCTCCTTGAAAACGATGGATTGATGGATAGAGTCCATTCCTGCTGCTGCCACGATGTCTGGCCAGGAGTGCGCACACAGCTTCGTGGTGGTTCAGGCCTGAGACTCCGCCTCTTCCGGCCGCTGTAGCCAACGCCTCAGCTCAGATGCCGCTGGGCACTTGCTCTTTAAATCATTACTGTAACTCAGTCAGGATCAAGTCGATACAGAAGTACAGCTATTTTATAAATAACACTGAATAATAACAGAAGAGAAAATCCCGCTTCGCAGTGGAAGAAACAGCGCACCTGAGTGTGCGTTTCTGTTCCATCCCAGCCCAGGGGCGCCCCCCGCAGTGGGTGCTGCTCTCACCTTTGTGGCATCTGCAGTGTCTCTCAGCTGGGGGTGAAGGCTGCCACTTCCTGTGCCCCGGGGGGTGCCGTCCCACCCCAGGGCTGCCTGCAGCTCTGGCTCCGGCCGGCGGCACCCGCTTCCCGTCCTGCCTACCTGGCTGCGTGGACGGCGTTCAAGAACGTCAGGATGAGTAACCGGTTCCTTTTTCCATGACCGTCTTCTTTCCACTGATAACAGGCGGCGGCCCTCAGCCCCTCCATCCGCCCTCCTGTCAGGAGCCCAGACAGGCCTTTGCTTGCCAGCCGGGTGCCCTGTGCCAGGAAGCTGCCCGGCCGCTTCCGATGCCAGGGTTCATTTGCTCACCTTTCTCAGTGATTGGAAGTTTTGCTGGTGACCATTCCTAGGCCCACCTTAACACAGAATGTTTTTTAAGACGAGGCACTCGGAAAAGAAGGTCTCCAAGTCCTGGGTCAAGTCCAGGCTCATCTCTATGTCTTTTCCCAGCCAAGCCCAGGTCTGAGTCTCAGGGAGCTGAGCTCATCCAGGGGACTGGGTCTGAGAGGCGTGTCTGGCCTGGGAGGGGCGTGGCTGGTGGGAAGAGTGGCAGCCGGACTGCAGATGGGCACGGTGTTGAGTGGGGACGCTGGGGCCCCTGCCTGCACGTGTGGTCCCTGATGCAGCTGTTTTGTTCGTGCGTGGGGTGGTCATCGCCCCACGGAGACGCGGAGGCCCATTTTCTCCCTGTGAGTGCTGATGGCACAGCGTCGGGTTCAAGTGAGTTTCACGTCAAGGTCGGCTTCTGTGAACTTGGGAGGCAGGAGAGCCTGGATGCAGGACGTGGAGCGTTTGGTCGCGGGAGGCTTCCCGCAGCCGTGAGATGGATGCGGCTGTGATCCCACTCACTCTGTGTTCCTTGTTGCCCCCCTGGTCCTGTGATCCCCCAGGTCACAGGTTGAAGAAAGCAATTGGGGGGTTGGTAGTAGTTGAAAGTAAGGAAAAAGTCTGCACGAAAATCTCGCTTTGTGCTTCTAGCCATAGTTTGGTTTTTGTGAATCGCAGGACGCGGGAAGCACCAGGCTGTGCCATGCTGCCCACCCGGGGCCTGACCCTGACCCTGACCTTGACCCACCTTTCCAGGCCATTCCCTTGTACTCCCCGCTGCTTACTCACTGCTGACCACTTTCCATTGCTCGATAAGTGCTCTTCCCTTTCTGGCTTCCCTGGCTCATCTGTATGCGTTTTAATGCCTGTTTTCTGCACCTCAGCTCTTGCCTCTCCAGGGAACCTGTCCTCATCCCTGAAGGCTCGGTTGCACGGGGAGTGCACGGACGGCTCTCTGGCCCTACAGGCCTCCAGCTCCATCGCCTCTGCCCACAGCTGTGCTCGTCTCAGCTTCCTTCCTGGAACATGAGCCTCTGGAGGGTGTGAATCATGCCCTGAGCCTCGCTGTGTTTCTTCACGGCCATTCTTGTCAGAACTGGCAACCGGGGGTGGCCGTGCCTGCAGCCCAGTGATGGCATGGGCAGAAGGCCTGGCGCATGGTCACCGAGGCTGGAGGAGGGGTGACTAGGGGTCAGTGCAGGCGGTGAGGAGCAGGGCTGAGAAAGAATGTGTCACTCCTGAAGGGTTGTGGGCAGGAGCGGGTCTAACTTAGATTTCCATGTTAGATAGATGGTTACGGTGAGAGCATGGAGGAGGAATTCAGTGACCAAAGTCAGGAGGAGCAGCTGAGAGTTGGAATCATGAGGGTCTGGGATAGGCAGAGAGAGGATTGGGAGGTGGACTAACAATTGGGGACTTTTGTGGAGGTGAGAGTGTGGTCTGGGAACCCCCCAGGGGTGACTGGTGGCAATGCCACACCCTGGGGAAGGGTGCAGAGGGGCTTTGAGGTGTTCAAGATGCCGGGCCTCGTGGAGGGGGTGGTGGGTGGTCCTGGAGCCTCAGTGTCAGGATGCAGGTGTGCAGGAGGCAGGTGTGTGCAGGAGGCAGGTGTGCACAGGAGGCAGGTGTGCAGGAGGCAGGCATGTGCAGGAGGCAGATGTGCACAGGAGGCAGGTGTGCAGGAGGCAGGTGTGTGCGGGAGGCAGGTGTGCCAGCTGCAGACGCATGAGCATTGATTTACATAACTAAGGGACTGGCCATTGAACGGAACTCGAGCAAGAGAATCAGCAGAATTGCTCATTGATCGTAGGGCAAAAGGTGTATTTTGTGTGGAAATGAAAGCAGGTAAAGTATTTCCTCTGAAACATGCTCTTTCTAGTGGGGTTCCCGTTGCTGGCTGGTTTATTTCAAGTAGGTACTGGATTAAGCAGTGACACCTGCGTGCACAGTTCTTAACCAGTAGCTGACAAAAGCCAGTTGCCGGAGCTGGTACGTCACCAGGGCACTGAAGGCTCGCTCCGGGGTCACGGCATCCCGGGAGCAGCGGGACAGCGGCCTCGGGGCCTGCAGAGAACAGAGGCCGTGGCCTCCAGCCTGCACGCACAGCCAAAGCCCTGCTCTCGTGTGATGAACGTGGAGCGGTGTTTCCGGTTGTTAAGGGTTAGGGCGCACGTGCCCCCCGGGCGCCCTTTAAAAAGCCCTTGAAGATGTGCTGCAGCGAAAAGCCAGGCTGGGGAAGGGACATGTTTGTGCAGAAGCAGCGGGACCGGCATTGAGACAGGCTCAGCGGAGAAGCAGGCCGCACAGGGGCCAACGCGCCTGGAAACAGCCAGAGGCCGGAATAACTCGGCAGGATGGGCGGTGGGATCACCCTGGCGTCCAGCTGCCGGCTCTGTGCCTTCAACCTGTACCGGGACGGGGTCAGCTATTCCTGAATAAAACGGGGTTCCGGGCTCCCCGGGCCGGAGGGCTGTCCCGGGCAAGAGGCTCCTGGTGGCCGAAGGGCTCCTGCAGGAAGTTGGGTTTGGGACGGGGCTGCTCTGACCTCGCAGGATGTGGGCAGCTCTGAGCCGCACACCCGTCCCTGTGGTCGTGAGACGCCTAGGGCCACGAAACCACAGCCGGGCCGGCGGCTTCACGGGCTGGGGTCCGCGGGTGCACACGCCGGCTTCTGCCTTTCCTAGAATCATCCCATCCCATTCCAGGAACCGCCCATTTCCTGGAAGAGGCGCAGTCGCACGGCTTGGCATGTGAGTGCCTGTGTGTGAACACATACAAACGGGCTGGACTGGAGACTGATCCGCAGACTTCCGAAAACCCGAGTTCCAGGCTTGTCTCCTCGTGCAGTCCTGGGTGAGTGACATGCGTGCCTCTAAGTTGTCTCATCCGTAACCTGGAAATGACTCCTGCCCGCCCACCCACCGGGGTGTTCTGAGAAGGTTCTGGAGAGACTTGAAGATGTGTGTGAAGCCCGTCGCTGGCGCTTCGCTGGAAGAGTTCATCGAAACATGGGATTTGGAAACCCTGGAAGTCAAGGCCGCGGGGGCACCTGCAGACCCCCCCCCCCCCTTTTTGGGCTGTAGTTTCACGTTAAGCCTGCAGTTCTGATACTGACAAGCCTGGGGACGCTGCTCACATTTCGCTCATGAAAGTGATTGGTCAGGTTCCCCCGGAGCTCCCGATGGGACATGGTTGGCCCTTTGCTGGGGGAAGGCAGGCTCCCCTCGCCTCCCAGGGGGGAGCAGACGGCACCCAGCAGGAGTGACGGCGGCGTCAGGGCCAGAGTTCATCGTTCGCATTGTTACTTAGCGCTCTGCCCCCTTTGGCCTAGGCCCCCCGCCCCCGGTAATTATGACTGAAACCACTTCTGATAATTATGACCCTTTAGGAAGATATCCTCCTGGCGTGTGGCTTGGCTCATTGAACCGGAGTCACAGTGAGAGCCCAGGTGGAGTCGTTGCTGTAAGAGGACATCACTTTTTCTTTGAGAGAACGATTCTTCGGGTTTCTCACATACATGGACGTTCGTGGAGTCATTGACTGAAAATGAAAGTGTGAATCAGTAACGGGCTGTCACTCCCGTGGTCTCCGTGTGTGAGGGGCCTCGTGGGAGAGAAGCGTGCTCTGCGTGGGCCAGGCTTCAGGGCAGGCACGTGACGGCACGGAGAGTCACCTTGCTGCCTAGTTTTCCCATGAACTTTAAACATGGTAGTTCCGTGCTACGCGGATGGGATAAATCATTGTGAATTGGAATCTTGGGCATCGCGGCTTCTTTAACTAGTTCAGAACACAACACACCCAGAAGCCTTACTTAGCTTTGCTTCTGGGTGAGGCCAGCGGTGGACGCGGTGTCGTTCTGAGCAGACCAAGCCTCGTGCCCCTGCAGTGCGGGTCCCACAGTAACCGATCCTGGCTGGCTTGCAGGGTGCGCTCCTCCCGGGCCGTCCAGGGGGTCCGGCAGGGCTGGGTCCTGCGTGATCGCTGGGCTCGCGCTGGGTGGTCGCTATGGCGACTGCGCTGGAGCACCCGCCCCCAGCTTGGAGCTGCTCCGGAGCCAGCATGCCAGCAAACCCTGCGTTTATGCAGTGTGACTTCCCTCCTCACTCATTTCAGAGGACACGGGCGCTGAGACTGGAAGGGACGCTGGAGACCAGGCAGTCGGTACCTCGTTTGCTGTTTGGGGTGCTGGGGCTCAGAGCTTTGTCGGTCGTTGTAAGGAGAATTCTGGGTAAAAGCGGGTGAAGATTGGATCCCCTGCTCATGTTCCACTGCTTCCCCCCAAATTATTTGTCCGTGAGACTCTCCTCTGAAACGTAACCTGCTGGGGCTGGATCCGAACTCAGCCTTCCCGACGGAAGAAATGTGATTGGAAAAGTCCACGTGGAGGGTGGACTAACCCAGAGCGTGAATTTACAGTCCATTTGAACACTTAGCTGCGTAAAGCCAGTCATCCAGCCCTTTACCATGGCGTGCGAGGTCAGTGTTTGAACGGAAGGAGGGGCCTCGTCAAACTCCCTTACATGATGAAAAGCAGTTGGTAGGACACTGAGTTTTGTTCTAATACAAAAAAACGGTAAAAAATACAATTTTAAAATGCCTTTGTATGTTTGACACTCGCAAACTAAGTATGGCCGGTGTTCTTCAGGGCGACTCTGTGATGGGAGTGAGAGGGAAGTAACGAAAAGATGGGCAGGAGGGAAAGGCTAGCGGCGCGTCAGACAGTCAGCTCTGAGCACTGGGCCGTAATGAACTGTTTGACTGACATTAACTCCCAGGGGAGTTAGAGCCGCGTGGGCTGATGGTCAGCTTTCAGCAGGAGGGGTTCTCGGGCATGCGCCGAGATGGGCTCACCGTCCTGGGTTTTTCTCTGGTTGAAGTTTCATCACATATTACATACATAGGTCTCTTTAGCCCCTGCTCCTCAGTGGACAAGGGTGTGTGTGGGGGGGAGGGGGAGAGGAGAGAGAGAGATTGGCTGGAGAGTATGCCTGCTCTCTCATTACTGCCCAAGGTTATGGTCATGAATTAAGGCTTGAGGTTAGTGTTCTGGTTGGTGTTCTTGCTGCCTGGCCTGCCTGTGACTTTAAAGCTCCAATAAAATGAAACCCAGTTGATAATCAAGTTACTCATCGAGCCTGTGAGGCACCTGGTGGGAAGCCTTGCTGATGTGCGTCGGACTGCGGTGCATTGCAGCACAGGAAGGCCTGGTGCCCAGCGCGCGATGCCGGCTGCCGGCGGGGCACAGGAGGGCACGCCCGGCGGCGGTGGCTGCAGGGCTGCCCCCGGGAGCAGGGCATCTGTGCTGGCCCAGGGGAAGCACGGGGCCAGGGGATCTGGGATTTCTAAAGCGCAGAAACGGCCAGTTTGGCAAAAAGAGTAGGACATGAGGCTCTGAGTCACTCCCTGTCGCTGCCCAGTGGTCTGTGTGAAATGCAGCTCCGCCTGAGCAGCCGCCGCAGAGCTGGGGCCAGCCTGAAACCCGAGCTGCTTCCTGGCTGGCTGTGGCCTCCAGCCTGGCCGCAGCTCTGGACACTCCTCACGAGGCGACGAGCTCCCTGATGCCAGGCCTTTCGCTGTCATCCCTTCCTCCTGGGCCTGCCCACTTCAGAGAAGGACTCGGTGCGTTTCTGTGGCGTGAACCGGGCCTGCGGTTCCAGGCCGAGGAATTTGGACTTGACCCTGAACCAGAGCACTGAAGGGCACCTTCCAGGGCTAGTTCCCGTGGAGCACTTCTAGTAAGGCCGGTGGGAGACATACACTCTGCTCAGAGCCCGGAATCGGGAGCCCTTAGTTCAGCAAAGGCTGTGATAACGGGGACCCGGGGGCACTGGAGCGTGCACTGCGCACCGAGCTGGTGTTTCCTGTGCGGACCGGTCACTACAGCCACACGCCAGGCCCCGCTGCCGGTGCGCTCAGAGGTGCTGGCCAGGCTGTTTCCAAACGAGAAATAACTCCGCGGCCTCAGCGCCCACACTCCTCCGGCTGGGGCATCGGTCATCACGCGAGGCAGGAGGCTGGCTGCTGCGGGAGGTGCTGTCAGGGGCGGGAACGTGGCGGCTGTGTTTGCAGGGAGGATGGAGAGGGCTGCTGGGCAGTTGGGCGCTCACTGAGGGGAGCAGGCTAGGGCCTCGCAGGCTGAGTGCACAGCCAGTGGGCGCTGGGGCCCCTTGGCCTTCCTCCCTTTCCCACTGAGGCGCTCAGTGGGGCTGCTGTGCATGCTGAACACCGGGGCCTGGAGGGCTGGGGCCAGGCAGGGAGATGGGAGGAGAAGCAAGCACTGCTGGGCCCTGGCTGTGCAGTTGGTTGCTATGGTCCCAGGCACAGAAAGGGTGCCCGTTAGATGCCCCGTCCGGGCACATGCCTGGGTCGCAGGTTCCATCCCCGGTAAGGGGCTTGCAGGAGGCAGCCGGTCAATCTCTCTCTCTCTCCTCTCCTCTCCCTTATAATGGGCTTCATTTTCCAGTGAAATATGGCATCACATCCTTTCAGCATGCAGTGAGCCATTTATTTTAGACCCATTCTTATTCATTGACTAGTCAGGGGAAGGTAATGTCTACTTTCCTACAAAGTTGAAAGGTTCATTACGCTTCTCAGTTTCTCTGATTGCTATTGGAAATGCTAGCTCTTACTTCCTCCCTCCTCCCTGATAACTTGGCAGAAATACAAATCCAGTCGCAGATGCAACATGCAGGCTTTGGGGATGACCTCGTCGGAGCAGCGAGAGAGTGAGTGAGGAGGCCAGGAGAGACCTCAGGGAGGGTGGGGGTCCAGGACGAGCCAGGCTACTTCCATCTTACTTCTGGTCGGACCCTGTGTGACCTGTTTCACATGCGTCCCTCCCGGAGTGGAGTCGAGTTCTTCTGCATCCCATTCCTAGCTTCCTACTCACGGGAGGCGAGCACTGTGTCCGTGTTTACAGGGGCTTTGTCTGTCGTTGCCACACTGGAGCCCATGGCAGTGAACTTCAGGCGGAGGGTGGGCGACAAGCAGGGGCGTTAATACAGCTCAGTCCATCTGTGTCTCCTCGTGGTCACTCAGGGTTTGCGAGTTGGTCAGGAACATCCGAGGATTTTCTTCCTGCTGCATCGTATGTAGAGGCACCTGGTGTCTCTCTAACTTGGTCTGTGGCTCGGGAGCGCTGCCAAGTTCTCTGCTTTAAGATCACCTTCTCCCTTGGGAGCTGGTGAGGAATGTGTGTGTGTGTGGGGGGGGGTTTGCTGTGGGAGACTGTACATAGCTTTCTCCACTAGTCTGCCCTCCACCATGATTCTTGCCTTGAAGACTGGCAAATAGTGACTTTTTAAACCCGCCCCTCCTTCTTTATAGGGGGCCTTATCTTGAAAGGAGCCGCGTCCCCCTTGTCCACCGTGTGCTGGTGCAGATCTGTGCCTCACGGGCTGTGTGAGGTGATGGCTTACGGTGACTCTAGGACTGTCCCAGAGGTGGCGGCGCCCCGAGCCAGCTGGCGTGTCCCCGGAGCAGGTCCACACTGCCCTTGACACACGCTTGCATGTCGGGGGCTCGGGTGCACCCCCAGCCCCGGCCGCTCAGCAGTCACTTTCCACGGAGCCCTGGCTCCTGGGAGGGAGAACCTGGGAGGGAGAAGGGTGCTTGGAAACCACGCTCGGGCGCCCATTAGCTTCCTGCTTTTCACTGGAAACGCTGAGCTCCCGGGACATCCGTCATCCTCTTCAAAGCCCGATGTTATCACCCGGCGGGACTGACTCATAAGGACTCGGAAACGTGTGAATGAACTATTGATGCCCCGCCTCTGCCAGTGGCCTTTGTCCTGTGGATGATGGAAACCTGGGTGACTCAGTGATTGAATAGACCCGAGTGAGGTCAGAGCAGTCCTGCCCAGGAGGAGTTTGGGCCAAGAAAAACACTGGGCTCTGGATGTGAGGACTTAGACTCTGCCAAGTCCCAGTCACCCTGAATTTCCATGGCGCCCTTCTCAGCGTCGAGGTGTCGGACGCACATAGAGTTATAAGCCGGCGACTGCCTTTCGGGCGAGAATAGTGTTGCTGTTTTCCTGCGGCCCAGGCTCTGCACTGTGATTCGTAAGTTGTGGCTGTTTTGATCAATGAAATGGAACTTATTAGTATTTCCTCATAGACTGCGTAGATGTTACTTATAACTGGAGGTTTGGAAGGGCACCTTCATTTAAAGAAAAGGAAACAACTCCGTAACTTTGAGCTAGTGACGGGGGACGGTGACGCTTGGTGGTGGGTAGACAGAACTTGTGCTGAGCAACTGGCAGATGTGAGGGTGTGGCTATCGTAATGGGTTCCTTTTTGAAAACAATATATTTTATTGATTTCAGAGAGGAAGGGAGAGGGAGAGAGAGAGAGAATCATTGATCAGCTGCCTCCTGCACGCCCCACACTGGGGATCAAGCCCATGACCTGGGCATGTGTCCTGACCAGGAATGGAACCGTGGCCTCCTGGTTCACAGGTTGATGCTTGACCACTGAACCACGCGGCCGGGCTTAATGGCTCCTTTTGCAGCGTTCGGTCGGCCTCTGATGTTGCTGATGAGCACGGTGAGTGGTGATATCCGCACTGACATCTCGTCTTTGCCTTCGCAGAGCTCTGACGGTCCTCTTCCTTCGGACGATGGATGAGCAGTCGCAAGGCCTGCAGGGGCCGCCTGTCCCCCAGTTCCAGCCCCAGGTAAGGGCCTCACGACGAGCACCCCTCTGTCCTTAAGACGCGCACTGACAGTTCTTGAGGAACTAAAGCGGCCCGTCGCTACCGAGGAATGGCCAGGTGTTGTCGGAATTGTGTGCGTTTTCCTGGCCGTTGAATACTTAGTTCTCAGGGACAAACATGGAGGAAGGTCGCAGCGTTGGCTTTTACGGTCTCCCTGCCTCGGCGGCTTGGTCACTGTGCGCCTCCATCTGCTCCGGCCCCTGAGACCTGCCCAGCCTTCAGAGAGCACCTCACCCGCGTCTGTCCGTGGAGAGCACCCCTTCCCACTGTGACCTCTTTTCTTGGACCCTGACGGCACCTTCTCTGTGTCTCTCCTGGCGTAGCTGGCGCCTGCGTGTCGGGGCCTGTGGGCGTGTTCCTGTCCCTCCTGTTGGGTGGAGAAGGGTCCTCTTTCCCTCGACCTCGCGTGGAGCAGGGGCTGCATGGACGGGGCCCGGGAGCTGGTGAGGAAGGCCTGGCTGCGCTGGTGGGGGCGCGAATGATGATGAGGCGATACCGACACCAGCGCCGTCTAAGTGTGTCTCTGGGTAACTGCTTGTCCTTGGTCACTCCTTGTTCCTAGGCCACAGTGGCCGTCCTCTGTGTTGGATGAAAAGCCGCTGGTCATGGTTAATGGCGCCCTGTCCTCACTGGGCTGACTCTCCAGCACTTTGTGTCTGGGAACAGGTTACTTTTCAAATATTCCGGGAGATTTCAGGGAGATAATTTTCCAGTGGGAAGAAGCGTGGTTAGGTGACGTTGTTAGCACACATGGCGCTGGTGTGTGCATGTGTGCGCTGCTGCTCTTTGGTTCGCAGTGAGGTTTGTAGAAAGTACGTGGCAGAGCTGGGCCAGATGTGGTCACGGCACATTCTAACTGGAGGTGAGTCGTATCTCTTTCAAGATCATAGGATGAGTTTTATTGGCATAAAATGGAAGGGCATTTTGTTACTTTTAAATTCTGTTAACATTCAACAACATTAATGTCACATAGAAAGCAATGTGTTAGTTTGCGTAAACGGTCATATGAAAACCACCCGTAAGAGACGAAGGCAGTAACAACGAAAACCTTATTAATGATGCTAAACATAATGAGCGCTGGCTGGTGTCTTCGATCATGGATAACAGTCCCTCTGGGACTTCCCGGGACATGAGGTTCTCCCTGGGGAGCCCTCGGAGTCCATGCTGCGACTCGTTTAATTTCCCCAGAGAGCCATCATCATCATGTTACCCTGAATTACCCATTGCTCAGTGAACATCTTCGCTTCCAATTGTGAGCAAATTAATTAATTGAGTCCTAGCGATCAGCAGTTGTTCCGAGAGGCTGCGCCTGGGAGGCAGCCGGGGTGCGGCGGAGTGGGTTTTATTTGAGAGAGAAGAGCACGCTGTGCAGGAGGCGGCGAGCAGACCGCCAGGTACCAGTTGATCCCACTGAGTTAGCAGACCTGGTGTCGTGTGATTCGCTCGGAGAACATGTCCTTCCCTGGGGGGTGGGGGAGGCTCTGGTTGCTGATTGTCCTGAGCAATTTTGAATAGTTGTCTCGTGTCTGAGATTTCAGGATGCTTTTCCAATATGACCTGTTCATATGTGGATGCAGATCTCTTGAGATTAAACATAATTTACCCCCGAAATGGAACGGAAATGCCCCCCAAATCAGTTCCAGTTATGCCCTTGAGGTTAGGAGTTGTAGGGGTCTCAGGTCCTCAAGAAATAAAATCACATGAAAAACAACGTATCGGCCACGTGGTCCCTGCGCATTGGTTATGGTTTGAGACTTCCTCCCAAAAGGAACCGTTTGAAAGTCGCCATGTGGGGGATGGTCTCTGTGCAGAGAGTTAGGAGACACTGGGCCGGACCAGCCCTGTCTCAGGGGCAGGCATGTCCGACCCCAGGGGCCTGGGTGTGGGGCCAGGTGACCTCTCGTTCGCCTGGATCTTAACTCCTCAGCCCGTTCCAGCCAGGCGCCCACATGCCATCCATGTGGCTTCATGTGGGATGCTCGCCCCTCCCCCGTGAGCATGAGAGGCTTTGGCGGAATAACCCTGGTCCGATGCCCTGCGTTGGCTCCCAGCCGCCGACCAGGCGGCCGTCTTCATCCTGAGTCAGGAGCTAGTCTGCAGAGAAGCGGGGTCTCCCGCTGGAGGCAGAGCCCCGGCCCGGGATCCTTAGGCCTCCTGGTCCGTGGGCTGTTGGCATAGGGAGATGGGGGACAGGTGGGGGGAGCCGGTGGAGGCAGACCCTTCGGGCCCAGAGGGAGGGCCCGCGGGAAGGTGGAGGTGGCAGCTAAGCACTGTGATCTTGAAGCCAGAGGACCCGGAGGAGTTGTGTACAGCACGAGGGCCGGGGGGAGGGTGTCCCCGCGGGCGCCGGGGGGAGGGCACAGCCATAACGGGTGCTGAGCCTGGCTCCGTCCTGGGCGCTTGCATGCACCATCCTCTCGGACAGCCTGGGAGCCTCCCGCTCACAGAAGTGGGGAGCAGCTCCGAGGGTCCTGAGCGTCAGAACTGGGCCCCGATCCCCCCGTTCCAGAGCCCGGCCTTGTCTGGGGCGGTGGGGACTCCATGGAGCAGTTTTCCCAGGGTAGCTCCGTGCTACACCACACAGTGGAGGACTGGACGTCATGCAAAGGGAGACCATGGCTTTCCTAAAAATAACTCTTCCTCACGTGGCCTCCCCGGCGACACCAGCTTTTGTTTGGGGACGGACAGCGCTGCCTGCAGTGGGCAAGCCCGCCCAGCGACGTGGGCGCTGGGGACGGTCGGGGTTCACGACTGGGGTGCGGGGTCACCTGGAGGAGCCTCCTGACCAGCCTGTGCCATGCAGACTGCAGGGCGGTGGGACTGTGCCAGCCCCGTCTGCGCTGGAGACAGGACGGGGCGGGGAGAGGGCTGTCACTCAGCCCCGCTGCCCTTTGAAGAGGGGCCGAGGGGGAGGCGCCGCCAGTGGGCTGTGAAGTTGACCCGCGGCCCCTGCCCAGCAGATGACGTGTAATGAAGTGTCTAATGCGCGGGCCGCTCAGCCTGATCCTGGGTGGCAGCCCGTCCCTCAGCTGCCAAGCTCGCCCCCTCCGGCCTCGCTGCCACCCCAGCCGGCCACCCCGGCTTAATAAGCCCAGACAGTGTGCGATCTGACATGCAAATGTAGGTCATTGCATATGTAAATGTGTGATTACAGGCCTGCATGCCAGAGCACATTAGTGAGCCGGCCCAGCGGCGGCTGTCACGGCACCTCGGCGGGTCACGCTCATGCCTGTCAGTCACCAGCGCGGGGCGGTGCTGCCGGTGACGCTGCACCTGCTGGCGGCCAGGTTCGCCCCGGAGGCCACGGGCCTGTCCCCACGGAAGAGGCAGGAGCCCTAGTTCTCAGACGCTGTAGGCTCCTTAGAGACCCACGCATTCCTGAGAAAGGCACAGGCGGTGACGAACCCCCTCCTCTTGAAGTAATACTTTGCTTTAACGTTGAGAAACTGAACAGGCTGCCCATGGCCATGGCGTCGTCGAGGAAGCGGCGCTTTGTGAGTTTGCTCCGTTCCACGGGCACTGCTCTGTCCCAGGGACGTGGTGCGGGATTCCAGCTTCCTCGTTACGGTGGTGTGTGTGCTCAGCTCGTTTCTAACACGCGTGTCTGCCCAGCTCTGTGCTCTCATCAGGACTGGAGATGGACACTCTGTAACTGTGGATTCTCTCGGGGGGGTCCGCAGGGCTGGGCCACAGTGCGGGCTTTGCTCAGCCGTGGGAGGCGCAGAGACTGGCGTGGGAGGCAGGACACAGGCGGGGCTTGTGACGCCGACATGGCAGGAGTGTCAGGGAACGACGTAGGTGCCCGTCTGTGCGGCTCCCTCCTGGCCCCCCTGTCCCTCCGCCAGAGGGCACGGCCTGGCGGGAGCGGGCGCCGGGCTGTGGAGTGAATGGTTTCTCAGCTCACACAGGCCACCTGCTGGTGTGACAGCAGCCAGGGGTGTGCGCATTGTGTGGCTGACACCTCTCTGATCTTTCCTTGCAGAAGGCCTTGCGGCCGGATATGGGCTACAACACACTGGCCAACTTTCGGATAGAGAAGAAGATCGGCCGGGGGCAGTTCAGTGAGGTGTACAGGGCGGCCTGCCTGCTGGACGGCGTCCCGGTGGCTCTGAAGAAGGTGCAGGTGAGCTGGCTCCCGTCCTGTCCAGCACGGATGGCCCCGCGGGGTGTGGCTCGGGCCCCGCTGCCGTGTCCCTCACACGAAGGCATTCCCTCCGTTACCTGCGGAAACAGCCCGATGCTGCAAACAGTGTCTCACTGATACTTGCCACTCATGGCCCTTCCATCCTGTCCCGTCCTGAAAGCCTAGAGTTGACACCTCCCTGGGCCGGGAGGGCGGGCGTCGGACTCACGGAGAAAAGGGAGTCCCTCTTCCTGTGCACAGACGGCACTGCGTCCTTTTCTGTGACTTGAATGAAGTGGGAGGGGCCTGCGCCACCCGTGTGTCTCTCCTTGTAAGCCGTTACCTAGGATACGAGCCGATGTGTATTTTCCAAGTCTTAGTAACACGCGTGTTAGTACCGGCTGCCCGTGGAGGGAAAATGGAGGCTCCAGTGCTAACGTCAAGTGAAATACCTACAGATCCGACAGCCCTACAGGCTGATCAGAAAGACTCATGCTCAGTGTGTGTACAGTTACATGTATAAAAACCATAAGGAGTGGTGTGGCAGGTAGCTTGGACCCAGGTTATTCATATCCGTAATTCTGGACTCTGCTTTTAGATATTTGACTTAATGGACGCCAAAGCCCGTGCCGACTGCATCAAAGAAATAGACCTGCTCAAGGTACGTCACCGACCTGCATGTTCTCCACCCGTGGGGTCACGTCCACGTTGGGAAATGAGTCTATTTTGAAGGAGGCCTTGTGGCCAAGATAAGGCAGCCTCGGGCCGGGCTCCGGCCTCCCAGCTCGGGGAGCCCCACGCCGGCAGCCCTCGCTTTCTCCATCCACCTCAGAGCTCTTAGAGGCGCCCAGTGGGGCCGACTCAGCCGCCTGTGGGGGGCACAGCTGCCCATGCCGATGAGTAACTTACTAAATGTTCCACTCCCAAGTAAAAGGATCGTCAGGGCAACCGAGGCCGCTCTCATTTCAAAGAATACATACGTTTGAATCTCAGTGTATTGAAGAGTCTAGTTACCTTTGGGAATCGTTGTGAAATAATGTAACTGGAACATTGGGTAGGATTTGCGTTTCCCCCCTCATTTCAAACTAAGAAGTAGTTAAAGGCAGTGTTTAAATACAATATAACAAATGACAGTTGTTAAAATTCCTTAATTTTTTTGCTTGTTTTGTCTTTCAACCACTGGACGTAGCTATGCTAGGGTCAGCCCGAACCTCAAAACAGGAGTGAAAAGGAGAAGGTGACACCGTTGACACCCTGAAATGGCGGAGCTCGGTTTGAAGGGAATAATAGTAGTTGATGGCTTCGTCATGTCATTCACTTGTAGGCATGGATAGATCATTGGACAGAATATACTTTTTAAAACTTTAAGTGCCTGGTATTCTCTATTATTTCTAATAAAGAAGATTAAAGTAAAATGAATTTATACCCAGTTTTACTTTCAATTATTACACTTGCTTTAAAATTCACAAGATTAAAGAAAAATACATTGTCATGTGAAGTTTCTGTAACTTAAAGATGAAACGCAGTAGCTAAGTGCATTCGTAAGCTGTGAAACTATTGGGAATTTTCAGGAAGAAACCTTTTTCTTGCCTGTTTTTTTTTCCGCAGCAACTCAACCATCCGAACGTGATTAAATATTATGCGTCATTCATTGAAGATAACGAACTCAACATAGTTTTGGAATTAGCCGATGCTGGTGACCTATCCAGGATGATAAAGGTAAGGCTGGTTCTTACTGCTCGGATGGACGCACAGGTATGTCAGGTGCTTTACACTGACCTGGCACCTGTGGAATGCACGGCATGCCCTGCGGTCATGGCTGTGGTTGGAACTGGCTCACCCGGCGAAGGTCACGCCGGGACTTGGTGTGTGAATGCTCCGAGGCCCACCTGCAGGGAACAGACGCAGAGCCTTGTTGCTGGGACTGGAGCTGGAGCCTGCGGCCGGGCTCCTCCGAGGGCCTCCAGGTCCCTGGTCCCTGCCCTCAGCCGCAGGGGCAGAGAGAGGCTGTCTAAGCAGCCCGACCGTTCCAGGCGACTCATCGGAGAGGAGTGTGGGTCTGCATTCAGACCCTGCACATCAAACCCGACTTGGCCACTTAGCAGTGACTTCACTTTCTTTTAAACGGGCTTATTACTCGGGTCAAAGTTCCGCTAGAAGCCATAGAAACCCCCAGATCACAGTGATTGGTGTTTGTCAAGAGTTTAGCACAGGGCCTCACACACAGAAAGCACGTGTTGCCTAAGTGCGGCCACTGCTATGTGATCCTTGTTAGGTGTGATTCTTTGTTCCATAAAAATTTGGGGCTGGTGTGGCAGCTCTAAGCTCTGCGATTCTCAGAGCCCAGGCCTGTCTCCAGCTGACGTCACCCTCCAGCCTAAGGGTCAGGGCGCCTGCTGTTCCTTTCAGCTCCGTCCTGCTGGCCCGAGTCCAGGTGTGAACGCGTCTAGCTGCAAGGGAGGCTGGGATGTCTGTCTGCGTGTGTGTGGCTGGCCACATGCTCGGTGGAAAATCAATGAGAACCAACCAGATGAGAAAAGGAGGCTATTTATTCTGAGCTGCTGACAGCAGGAGTCAGTGCCACGGAGGGCGCGGCAGAGGTCACGGGGGCGGCCGTGGGAGCCTTTCCGGAGGGCGGCGGGCGGCCAGGTCCAGGCCGTCGGAGGAGCTGATGGAAGCCGGCGCCTCATGTGATGGGTCTTTCCCTGGTTGGCCCTGAGGTGGGAGCAGGGACAGATACTGGAAATGCTGCCAGTTGCTAAGTAAGCCCTGGCCATGAGGCGCCGACTGTGGCCGAGGCTGTGCAGCCGCCTGGATGGCCCGGGCGGTGGCCCTGGTACCTGCAGGTCTGCCCCAGCTGCTGCTCCCTGGGTGTTTGCTGGAGAGAGAGGTGGGTTCCTGGTCGGGCTGTGGAAGGCTCAGCCTGTTGTTCCCTGTGGTCTGGCCGTGGTCTGAGTGAACGTCCGTGTCGGCGGATCTGGGCCCCGGCAGGGATCCACCCAGGGGTCCCCGGGAGGAGGGTCAAAGGCAGCGCCCGTATGCAGACGTCAGCGCTCCCCGGCCTCTTGGGGGGCTGGCCCTTCGCGAAGAGGAGTCTCAGCTCTGCCTCTGACGGGTCTGGCGGATGCACAGCCTCGTGTTCCCTTGACTGGGGCTCAGAGGCTGTGCTCTAGGACCCTCTGGAAGTCGGGGGACAGCCTGCGGTTTGCATTCCATGCCAGAGCCGCCTAGGGCCCCGGGCGAGGCGTGGGCAGACCTGGCGTAGCTGCGGCCCTGCTTGGGGGTGAGGCCAGAGTGGCCCTCCCGGCTCAGCACCCTCTTGGAGGTCAGTGCCCCGTCCGAGCGGGGCAGGCGGTCTGAGCTGCTCGGAACCCCGGCGGCCTGCAGGAAGGAAGGTGATGCTCCTGCTATCAGGATGCCATCGCGCTGACTCGGCCCGAGGCCTGTGGTGAAGTGACTCACCCAGGCGCTTATCTGATTTTCGGTTTCAGGGACTTCCCGCCCCAGCACAAGCAGCCGCCCTGGCCGGCTAACCAGCAGCAGCAATGCGGACGCACGGGTGCAGGACTGTACACAGCAGCCGTACGTGTGAGACGCGCAGAGAGACAGGACTGACGTGCCATCTGTGTACCAGCCTTGGCACAGGGCCGATCTGGGGGGAGGGGGGGCCCAGGGCATCCTTGATGGGCAAACACCTGCTGACGGCCCGGAAGGACAGACCGTCCCTCGGGAGACCTGCCCGGCGGGCGAGGGGGGGTTTGACCATTGCTGAGTTTCTTTGCTCAGTTTCTTCGGGCTCCGGCACGTGGACGGGCCCTGGACGGACCTGCTCGTCCTGCTCCGGTGTCCGTGCCGACGTCTTGGCCACACGCGCTGGAGTGTTGGTCTGTTTGGTTTCGTTCCCACTCACGTCCTTTCCCAGGGAGACCTTTCCACCCAGACAGTCTTCTGCTCCTACTGCTCTTGGAACCTGCTCCTTTCATGGCACTCAGCAACTCGGCCTTAGCGACGCAGCCTTAGCGTCACAGCCACTAGTGCACTGGTCGCCTCTCCGTGGAGACTGTTCCATTGATGCCCAGTTTTCCGTGGGGCGTGGGGCTTACCGAGTGCAGGGCCGGGTCGCTTGCTCACCAGGTCGTGTGGGCCGTGCCTGGCTGGTGGCGGGTGTGCGTGCAGGTCGCCTGTTTGACGCCTGTCAGCGCTTCTCCAGGGCCCGGGCGGGGCACGTGGCTGGGACATGGCAGGTTCCGCTGACTCAGGCTCTGCCCCCACGGGCGCTGGCGGGAGAGGACGGGCCCTGAGAGGAGGCGGCGGCTTCTTCTCGTTCCCAAGAGCTTCCCCGAGTGTTTCTGACCCTCGTCGGGGCCGTGAGCTGGTCTCCATGGAAGAGGCAGGGTGACGTGACAGTGTTTGATGGGGCCGCACGGAGGCTGGAGCGTGAGGGACGCGGTCACGCTGCAGTAGGGAGAGTTGTAAATCACGTGCATCTCGGAATGGCCGTGTCTCAGGCTCAGCCTAATTGGGGGGAGGAGGAAATATCGCTCCCGGTCTGATTCCAGAGCGAACCCGGGCGGCCTCGCATCAAAGACCCTGCAATGAATAATTAACGGCAGAGGGGCCGACAGGTGGCATTCGCGTGTGTAGCGGAGATGCTCAGTGTTCCTCTAATGAGGCCGCGGACGCCGGAGGCTGTGGTCAGATGCAGCTTCAGGATGAGGTTCAGGATGAAAGGAAGCCCGGCTTTCTCATCACCCGTTTCTCTGTCACCAGTGATCACAGCTTTAAAGGCAGGTGGACTTGTGCAGCGGATCCCAGCTCAGCCAGTGGGGTGCACTGGGAACTCCCCGTGGTGTGCGCTGGGCTGGACCGACTCGTGTTCCAGGGGCCACATGCCCGTCATCTCACTCCTCAGTGTCACACCCACACCCGGTGGAGGGCCTCACACGGAGGCGATGGGCCCAGCTCAGAGCTGGACCGGCCGGAGCTCGTGTGGGCCCAGCCGGGGCCGCCCAAGGCAGCTGCTCGGAGAGTAGCGCCCCCTGCGGTGCCCTCTGTGCCGCGTGAGGTGCCATCACCTGAGGCTGCTGCTCTCCTGGCCACGGAGGCTCAGCCAGGGAAGGGGCTTTACCCCGAGCATGGGGGTTGGGGTGCGGGCGGAGACTTCTGTTACCACAGACTCTGAAAAATTAGCTAAAGTGCCAACAGCGTTTGGAGAGAATGATCCACAAACATCATAACTTACGACTCCTGCTCGCCTTCTCCTGGTCTGGAAGGAATTCGTGTGTAGAGGAGACGTTGCAGCCTGGCCTCTCAGAGTGAAAACATGTTGACGACAGTCCCCGACTAAAAACATGATGCGGAGGTTTTGAACTTCTTAGTAATGCCCTGATTAGCTGTTTAATCGCCTGGTCATCTAATTGTGAGGCGTTTTTAGCTACTGATATAATAGCCATTGAAGTTGCTGGTAAGTTCATTGCCACAGTGTGTGTTACAGTAACGATTAACCTCAGGTTCCGAGCTATAGATACTGTTACACAGCAAACCAAGTGCAGTTTTGTTTGTGGACGGGTGTATTTCTCGTGTGTTTCTCCAGCAAGTGTCACGTGGGAGAATGGACAGGCACCTGGACCTGTGCTTTGCAGTTCATTTCATGTGTATCCCCCCACCCCCCAGTCCCGATTGGTGCTCAGCGTTGGCCCCGCCTTCCATCTTTTTTTTCACTGAGTTTAGTTTCATTCATTCAGAGGGAACTGCAAGTCTGACGTGTAATGTGCAATAGAAATATTTATGGAAACTTTCAACCCCACCCCCTTAATGTTTAATAGTCGAAGTCGGATTTCAATCACAAGGTGCTTCAACATTTATTTAAAAGGCTCTGCAGTGAGACCTCTGTCACACGAGAATTTCTCTTAACGAATAGCCTCACCTTCGGTTTCTCGACTCTTTTATTCTGGCTTTTCCTCAAGTGGAACCTGACGACTTCCTTTGAGGAGGAGAATCAGTTTGTGCAGATGCTATTGTTTGAATAGGTGGACAGGGCAGGGGCCGGCTGTGCTGGTTTAACTGTGTGTGTGGGGGGCGGGGTCGTTGAGCCGCGATGTCGGTAAAGCCCTGGGAACCACCCCCCCAGGGGCGGCCCCGGCTTTGTGTGGGCCTGAGGGAGGTGAACAGTCAGAGTCCAGCCGGAGGACTTGAGCTCATCCTTCTGCCCTCCTCCCTCAGCACTTTAAGAAGCAGAAGCGGCTGATCCCGGAGAGGACAGTGTGGAAGTACTTCGTGCAGCTGTGCAGCGCCCTGGAGCACATGCATTCCCGCCGCGTCATGCACCGAGGTAGGCGCCCTGGACCCTGGACCCCCGTCCATTCAGGAGCCAGTGCGTCTGACCCGGCACAGGGGCTGCTCCCGCAGGAGCCGGCCTGCCAGTCGCAGTTCCCTGGGACCAGGCGCCCTTAAGGGAGGCCCGACTGGGGATAGTTCTTCTGAGCATCGTGCGGATTCGGGGGGGGTGAAGGAAGCAAGGCGGGTGCAGGGGAGCGCATAAAGGGGGGGCCTCCCCCCATGCGCCGAGTCTGTGAGGCTGCTTAGGGTTCACAGGTGCAGCGCTAGCTCTCAGCGTCTTGGCTGGGAATCGGATGGGTGGTAACGGGAAGCTTCCATCACTAAAGAATCGGCCCCTTGGTTTGGGGGCGTGAGAAATGTCAGTGATATGCATCTGAAATAAGGTTTCTAGGGCTCTACGTCAGTTATATGCACAGAGCATTGTGATTTTATATTTTACATAAATATGTCAGCAAATAGAGATTTTATTTAAAATTGACGTGAAAGGGGACACATTTATTTATACTTTGTATTTCACAAGAGTTTATTTGAGAAGGGGGAAAATGTGTTTTAAATGAAAATTATTCGTGACCTGAATCATGCTGCCTTCATTATTGTTTGTCTCAGAGGACTGAGGACACCGAAATAGAAGGATATATAAAAGCTACTCAAAATAAAGCAGTCGGTTCACAATTCAAACAGACTGACTCTTTAGGATGCACTTTACCAGGAAATATGACTTTTGATCCTTGAAAGCAGCTACGCTGGCCTCACCTCTCCCGACGCCTGCATTTGTCTGCAGATATCAAACCGGCCAATGTGTTCATCACGGCTACGGGCGTGGTCAAGCTCGGGGACCTGGGCCTCGGCCGCTTCTTCAGCTCCAAGACCACGGCGGCGCACTCCTTAGGTGAGCGGCCAGGGAGGTCCGTCCAGGGGCAGCCCCTCCCGGGGGTGGGGGCTGGGGGACTCGCCAGGCGGCCGCCCACACACAGCTCCTTCTTCTGAGCAGACTGGTGACGGCTCCACCTGCGGGTCCTGGGTGGACCCCACTTCCTGCAGTCTCATGGCTCTTGGTCAAGGAGTCAGTGAGCAGACTCTGTCTAGCTGTCGCCATGGAACCTCCTTTTATTTACATTATTCCCCCTGACAGAGAATATGTGTTGTTCCTTAACCTTCACGGAATGAAGAGTGTGATGGCCTGTGAGTGACCTAACAGCGTAACACGTGTGGACGTGTTGTCCGAACACCAGCGTGTGCGTGCAGATGTGCGGCCGCTGTGTCGCGTGACGGTCGTGGTGGTACCAGGCATGCGGCCTGACAAGACCGCCCTTGTCTTCCTGGGTCTCACTCTTGCTGGGACGTTTCACGTTTATTTTTCCTTGTCTGATCGCTGTGGCTGCGACTCCTAATGCTCTGAGGAAAAGAGGCAAAGGGGCATCCTTGTCTCGGCTCTGATCTTAGAGGAAGAGCTGTCAGCTTCTCACTGCGGAGGGTGCTAGGAGCTGCGGGCCTGTCGGGTGTGATGGCCTCTGTGATGTTGAGGCGCGTTTCCTTTATACCCACTTTGTTGAGAGTTTTTGCCAGAAATTGGTGTTGAGTTTTGTCAAATGTTTGGGAGTTTTTGGGCATCTGTCAAAGTGCTTCTATGGATTTTAATCTCGTGTTTTGTTGATGTGTCAAGTTGTGGATATTAAAACATCCTTACAGCCCTGGAATAAGTCCCACTTGGTCATGATTATGATTTTTAGATGTATTTTCGAATTTGATTGGCTAATACTTTGTTGAAGATTTTTGCACCTATGTTTTTCAGGAATGGGGCCTATATGTATGTCTGTATTTTCCTGTCTTTGTCTGGTTTTGGTGTCAGGGTAATGCTGGCCTCATAGAACGAGTTTGGAAGCATTCATTTATCTGTAATTTCTGGGAATAATTTGAAGGACACTTAATTCTTCTTTAAATGTTTGGTAGAATTCACGTGTGAAGCGATCTGGACTTGATGTCTTGTTTGTTGGGAGTTTTTATTTTTATTTTATTACTGATTTAATTTCAGTATGAGTCTCCTCAGAATTTCTTCATGAGTTCATCTTGGGAGATTGTACGTATCGAGGTGTTTATTCATTTCTCTTAGATTGTCCTTATGTTGGCATATAATTGTTCATGGTAACCTCTTATGACCTTTTGTGCTTCTGTGGTACCAGGTGTGAGTTCTTCTGTTTCATTTCTGACTTTCTTTATTTTGGCTTCTCTCTCTCTCTCTCTTGGCAAGTCTGGCTAAAGGTTTATCAATCTTGCTTTTCTTTTCAAAGAACCAGCTCTTACTTCCATTGACGTTTTCGTGTGTTTTGATCTCTATGATCTTCACACTTTTCTTTCTTCTATTAACTTGGGGCCTTTCCTGGCTCCCCTGGATGTAGGCTGGGTGCTCGTTGGAGAGGTTTCTGTGTCCTGAGGTAAGGCCCCATCGCGATGTGCTTCCTCTTAGAACTGCTCTGCTTTGGACCAAAGCTTTGAATGCTGCGCTCTCATTGGTCTCAGGCATATTCTGCTTTCCTCTTCATTCTCTGCTCAGCTCCCCGTGTTTGCGTGTCTCCCGTTTTCTTGTCGTTGGTCTCGTTGTATGCCCTGGTGGTCGGGACAGTTGCTGCCTCTGACGCCTGCCTTTAGATTCATCGCAAGTGGCTCTGCCCTCCAGGAGGGGTCCTGGGGTGTCCCGTGTGCACTTGGAAGGCACGTGTGTTCGATGCTGCAGAGGGTGTGTTGCACGTCGGTTCTGTCCATCGGCCTGTTGTGTTGTTGGGCCTTTGTCTCCCATGGATCTTCTGTCCGGACGTCTGTCCACTGGGAAGCGGCTCTGAAAGTCCTGCTGTCCCTTCCCCTTTTCGTTAGTGTTTGCTTTGTAGACGTTGGGGCCTTCTATGCTGGGCGCACAGATACCTACAGATGTCACCCCCTCTGGCAGTAGCTCCTGTATTGCCTGTGCTGTACTGTTGTTTTTTAAGGGAGAAAATAATACAGATTCTGTAAAGAAGTCCTTTTCTGTCGTCAGTGTTAGTTTATTATGAGTTCTCGTGTGTTAAGTGAAAATGTGTATTTCATTCTCGGGACTTTCTTAGTACCAGTCCTGCTTCTGACTGGCTCCCTCCCCTCCGTGGACTGGAATGCGGAAGGAGATGAGAGGTGATTCTAACAAAACTTACTTAGATACCCAACCTGCTGTAAACCTCGCCGCGTCCACCCGCCGAAGGGGCGTGTGTGTCACTGGAGACAGACGGCCCAGCCGCCCTGCCCTGTTCCCGTCCAGCTGTCCCAAGAAGGCCCAGCGTGCTCCGGCCGTGGCGGTGACAGACACAGCTGCCATGCGTTTAGGGAAAGGGTCTGGGAAGGACTGTATGTCCATTCAGTCTGACGTGTGGGAATGTATTTCGATTTCCTGAGCGTTGAGGCTTCTCGGCCTCTGCCAGGCGGCGAGAGGGAAGGACGGACCCGGGTCGGAGAGGAGGCCCAGCTCCGCGCTCCCATGAGAGCCCTGACCGCATGCAGGCGCACTCGGTACAGTGAGAGGGCGCGTGGGACCCCCCGGCCCGTGTCCGGCAGTTCACTTTGAATTCAGTCAGTGACTGTGACCCTCCTCCCCCTTCTCAGAGGGGACTGGACATGTGTCCATCAGGAGGTGAGTAGCCCACGTAGATTTGCACGTGAACATATCTGAGATGTGTGTCACTTAAATGTTAAGATAAAGCATGCATATTTTGTAAAAAAAATACGTTTAATACATGCTTACCTCTCATGTTGACGGTTGTTGTGGTGGCATGATCAGAAACGGCCGTAAGGAAGAGAAAGAGGCGTTAGCACGTCCACAAACAAAACCAAAGTCTCCGGGAGCCCCCAGTGTCCACAAGTCTCCGTGGGGACCCCGGCAGTTCTCAGGCCCCGGCCTCTCACAGGCGTGGCCCAGCCCCCCGACGTCCCAGCGACCTCACCGTCGTTCAGAGCGGGCGGGAGGAGGTGCTGAGGGCCCCCACAGGCGTGTGGAGGGTGCAGGCCCCATCGTGTTCCCGGGTGTTTCTGTGAGAGCTGACGAGTCCAACTGACTGCTGTTCGTGGGTCTGCGAGGAGAGAGGGGTTGGAAAGTTTCGAGTTTTCTCAGAAACAGTTTTGTGACTGTAGTGAGTGGTCTCGGTGACACTTTAATCCAGAACTTTGAGTGTAATCTCTCTCCAGGCTGCACCTCACCTGCCTCCCCTCCTTCTCACTGGCTGTGTTTTGCAGTGGGCACCCCATACTACATGTCTCCCGAGAGAATACACGAAAACGGCTACAACTTCAAGTCGGACATCTGGTCCCTGGGCTGCCTACTGTACGAGGTAGGTCCTGTCTGTGAACTCGTGTGGCCTCCGACTTCCTCGCTGCCCTGCGTTCCCCAAACCTTACGGGAGGCGCTGATGTTACCCTGGGTGGTGAGTAAGAATTAATGGTGAATTATGAGTCCGTGGGCGTGGTAACTGCTTTTATAACGGAACTTAGTGACTGCACATTCACTTTCTTTAATATATTTTTAGATTACTTTCCTTTTGATGAGAATTTTACTTTTTAATTTTTTTTTGTGTTGACATGATGTTTTCAGCATCTTATTTATAAAAATATAAGCTTGAACATCCGTGACAAAATTGGCTTATCCGTGCATTGTAGCAGAGGGGTAATGGAATGGATTTAAAATGTGAAAGCAACAGGAAAGATCTTTATCACCGTTATTTTCCCCTTTCATGTGGGGTAATTGGGCTTAAGGATAGCAAGCAAACAGGTCATTCTCTTGATTGCATTTCCACGAGGAACAATTCGTATTGGTCCGCTCGGTGCAGTGCTCTTTGCCGGGCGACCGCTGACCATTCTCCACGGGGACACGGTGTAGACTGACCCTCCTGCACACACTGCGGGCGGCACCCACACGGGGAGGGGGGTGTAGTGTGACTCCACATGCCTCTCACCGAGCGAGGGCACCAAAGAGGGGCTTCAGCTAGGACTGAAGAGGCATCTCCAAGGATTAAAGGCTCCGCGCCAACGCTGTCATTTCAGAACTAGCCCACATCTAACTCTTGTAATAAAGTAAAATGAGGGGTGATTCACGGAGTCCCCTTCCCGTGTCAGTGTCACCAAGGAAGCCTGAGTGGGCGCGTGGAGGTCAGTGCGTCCCTTACACCCTGTGTGTCTCTTGGCCTCTTTCTTAAATGAAGTGCACACGGTGAGGCCTCCGGTTCATTGCCCACCTCTGCTCGGAAGTGGGGCTTCGAGGGTTATTTTTTAACGTGAATACTGATCGTTAATCCTTGTTTTACTGATTGCAGGTTCACGTCCCCATTTTAAAGAGGTTATTTATTTTGGGATCACTTACTTTCTCTCCCTAAATGACTAGTGATTACTTAGAAAGAAAGGGTTTTTAAACGTTCATAACTATGTCCCTCGGATAATGTGTTTCATGAAAAATGATGAGTTAGTGATAGAACAGTTATTTTATGTATGCATGTGATAGTGCTTTATACTGGGTGATATTTTGTTAAAATCTGGCACAATGTCAAAAAGAGCTGATTTGATTACATGACTAATGTTGAAAGGTCACTATCACGCGGATGCCTTTAATACCCGCTTAGATCTCAGATTCCTCCTGGCAGCATCTGATGTGATCACAGCAACACCTTCCTTTCAAACCCGAAAATGAGCAGCAGAGTGAGTCCCCGATGAGATTCAACGAAGAAGAGAAAGTTCGGGGGGAAGTTTGCAGCTTCTTTAGGGCCACAGGCCTCCGGTCAGGACTGGGCCGTCTTCCGCACCTGGGCCTGGCCGGGGAGTTGTGGGGGGGCGGTGTCCCCTCTGTGTCCCGAAGGGCCACGCCCTAATGGCTTTGGTGGCCACTCCTCCGCCCACTGGCTTCCAGGCTGTGGGTGATAGTGAACTGAAGTGTGTGTCCCGGGGACGTTAGCTTCCATTCAGTGCGCTTTGCTCAGTTCCTGCGAGCAGGTTGTTCGGGGGAACGGGGATTTTTCTAGAGATTTACTCCACGTTCATGTTATATCTGCTCCCAGTTAGGGTTTAATAGCGCGATACTGGAGCCTTTAAAACTGGCCGTCCGATGACACCGGCCTTTCACATGGTGTCCCACTAAGAATGCGCCATGAAGGAGCCGGAGCCTTTGCCGCAAATGCATTTGAAACTCAGAAAATTGGACTTTCAGATACTCCCGAGACCTCAAAAAAAATAAATAAATAACCCCGCACACCTCGCAGCAGCGTTTTAATTGATATGCAACAAAGTAGACTTTGCTAATTAAAACCAAGATGCCGCCTCGGCTACAGGGACCTTTACACGGAAAAGGAGGTTTTACACGGCTCCTTCATTGTTCAGCTCAGCGGCGGCCTCCGCGCCGGGTTGGAGGTTGGTGGCTTTCGGTTCAAAAAAAGAGAGAGCTGCCAGCGGCCCGCAGACAGACAGCGGCCCGGTCCCCGCGACGCCCCCGGAATACTGATCAGGGGCGCCGGGCCCCGGAGGTCAGGGAGCGCGTCAATCAGCCCGCGGCCGGCTCCGCGCGGAGCATCAAATTAGCCTGAAAAATTCAGCTGCTGGGAGGCGAGGGCGCGCAGCTGTCAGGCCCGCGCCGGGCGGCACTAATGAAGCAGATGAATAGTGCAGGAGCTGGAAAATAAAAACAGGACAGTTGACATTTTTCATCTGTCAGAGCAGGAGACACGTGAGAACACACCGTCCCTGTTAACCCCCGAGGGCCCGCGGCTCTGTCCTGCGCGGAGCCCCTGGTGCAGGCGTGGGGGCCCTTCCCGTGGACGGAGCCGTTCCCATACCCAGCCCTGTCCGCAATGGCCTATTTTATCAGAAAGTGTCCTTGCGTTTATTTAAAATATATTCTTATTGATGTCAGAGAGGAAGGGAGAGGGAGAGAGACATCCATGATGAGAGAGAACCATGGATCGGCTGCCTCCTGCACATCCCCCACTGGGGATCGAGCCTGCAACCCGGGCATGTGCTCTGACCGGGAATCGAACCGGGGACCCTTCAGTCTGCAGGCCGACGCTCTATCCACTGAGCCACACCAGCTGGGGCTGTCCTTGCATTCTGAACACAAAAACACGTGATTCTGATTGGAGTCCCTCTTTTAGAAACCTCCTCCCCACGGGGTGTTCTCCGTGATCGGGGACATTCAGATTCCCCCTTCCCTCTCCCCGGGAGCTGTTCGAGGTGTTTGTGCAGGACCCTGGGATTGTATGTAAGATGCAGGCTGGGCCTCCCTTCAGCGGCTGGGCCTCCGGGCCGGCCTCCTGCCTGAGGCACCGAAGGGGTTAAAGCCAGGCACCGCAGACATGAGAGCGCTCGGCGCGGCGTCCCCCGACGCTCCTGAGTGCACCGCAGGGACAAGCGTGTCTCACACGCACCGCCTGTCGGGGGTGCACGCCTTGTCCTCCGCGCTCGCGATTAGCGGTGGGAAAGGGGTGACTGGCTCGGGCAGCCCCGCGCCCGCGTCCTCGCTGCTGCGCCTCCCGCGCCCTGGGGCTGAACGGGACGCGAACACTCGAAACGATGTTTGAGTTTGTAACCTGCTTCCCGCGTCCTCGCTGCACTCTAGGTGCCAGCCCAGAGCCGAGGCTGGGAATCAGTTTGAATTCAATTATGTCTTTTAAAAGTTCATTCCTTGAGTTGGTTGTTTTTTTTTTTTGCATTAAAAATGTCACTTGGATGCCTGGACTTGGTGCCTGTGAGTCACAGAGCTTTTGAACATAGTCAGTGGTTTTTTGAGATGCTTCCAAAGGGAAAACAGCTCCAGGTCACTGCAGATTGAGGTTTGGGTGGGGGCTCGGGTGGGTACCCTCTTCCACAGAAACGATGATGCGAGAGCAGTGCCCGCGTTCTCCTCCCTGAGCCGCTGCTGGTGACAGTTCAGCGTTAGCCTCAGCTTTGTGTCTGTTATATTCCGGCCGTTACCTATTCCATCTAGACCAGCGGTTCTCAACCTGTGGGTTGCGTGCGACCCCTTTGGCGGTCGAACAACCCTTTTTTCACAGGGGTCGCCTAAGACCATCCTGCATATCAGGTATTTACATGATGATTCATCACAGTAGCAACATGACAGTGATGAAGTAGCAAAGAAAATAATTGTATGGTTGGGTCACAACATGAGGGACTATTGAAAGGGCCAGAAGGTTGAGAACCACTGATAGAGACCATCGGGGTCTGTTTAGTCATGAGGTAATAGTAGTTGCTTTGATGGCCACTAGTTACAACAAATTTCAGTTTACTTTATGTCCTTTTTCTTGTTGCGTTGTACATGTATATACGTAAATATATGATAACCATTTCTCCCTTTTAGGGGATTTAAATGTGGAAAACAAATAATCAAACAATGAAGTAAGATTTCTAGAGGTTCCCAGAGAATGGCCAGGAAGGGGTGCCCGTGAGAAGCAGAGGCCTCACTGTGAGGGTCTGTCCCTGTGTCCGACCCGGGTGGCGCCGGGTGGGTCCCGGGAAGCGGCCTCTGACGACCTGGGTGTCCTGGCTTTTGCAGATGGCTGCCCTGCAGAGCCCCTTCTACGGCGACAAGATGAACCTGTACTCGCTGTGCAAGAAGATCGAGCAGTGCGACTACCCGCCGCTGCCTTCCGACCACTACTCGGAGGAGGTGAGTGCTCTGCCGCGCAGCCGTCCGTCCGTCCGCCTGTCCGCCCGCCCGCATTCGCACTGCCCGAGGGACGCGCCCTTCCCCAAACACACGGCTGCCTGTGCAGGCGGCAGAGGCGGCCCTTCTCACCGTTACAGTCCTCGGAGACTCCTGTCTAAGTTGACCCTGCGATTCGTGGATGGAGTGGTGTAGACGCGGCCACTTGGGCTGCACCAGGACCCGCCTGGGGCAGTCAGGGCTCAGCCCAGCTCAGGCCCAGGCTGCTGGTCCTGTGTCCGTGTGTCCACATGTCCCCAGGCCCCTCTTCAGGGGCAGCTCCGCCCTCCCTCACCCTCAGAACTACAGGCAACCAGAACTTTCCTCTTTGGCACAGCCCCCTCCTGTCGTGTCTTCACAGAACGGAAATGGGCGTCTTGGCCACGTGTCCCTCAGCCTCATGCTTTCAGTCCCCCCGCCCCAGCACCTGCCCTGTCCCGCCTCTGGCCGCACGCAGGTTCCCACGGGCGGGGGGCGGGTCGCGGGCTCCCGATGTGGCCCTGTGAGGAGTGGATGGGGCCGGAGGGACCTGGTGGAAGCTCTGCCTGCGTGAACCTCGAGGCTGAGCCTCGGCTGCTTGGGGAACCTGCTGAAAGGAATTGCCTGGACTCCATCAGCATCTCCCGTTTTAGCCGAACACTCGATGATTGTAGCAATCCCCTCATGATGGTAGCAACCCCGGCATGATGTCATCTGTGAGGGAGACACGCGGAGCAGGCCTCAGTCAGCTGCGTGTGGCCTGTTCACGTCTCCGGGAGCTGGTGGAGGCCCCGGGGAGGACGATGAGGGCATCTCTGTGCCCGGGAAAAGGGGAAGGAGCGAAGGAGCAGCATGAAGCGGGGCTGGGACAGTGAACCCTAAAGGGCTTCTGCCGTCTGAGCGTCTGGCCTCCGCATAGCGCCTCTTGCTGGGCGTGGATGGGGGTCGTCGGCCGCCTGCTTTGTGTCCGCAGCCTTTGCACCAGGTCATTAGAGCGAACACCATGGGGGCAGTGAGCTAATCAGAGTATTATGTTTGTTGGACGGTGTGCAGCCTCTGAGCCGTTCCTAATGGCTGTTCGGGCTGGAATATCATCAACGCGGCTTTGCACAGAGCGCTTGGCGGCCGTACGCACAGCGCCGGGCTCGGCATGTCAGGGCCGACCCTTTGTTGTGTCACTCAGGCCGCTTCCCTCCGCGAGGCATGAATATTTCACACGCCCGCACCTCCGCGCTCCTCCTGCACTAATTTCCCCGCTGCATTTGCATTTCACATGCATTTTCACAGCGGGCGGTTGCCATGGTGACCTCAGCAGGATTTTAATGATGGGGCCGCATGGTGGAAGCGCCTGCCTGCGGGGCCACTTCTGGCCGCCGAGTGGGAGGTCGGGGCAGATGTCAGAGTCCGTGGAGCCTGCCCCATGGAAGGCCCCGGGTCGGAGGGACTGGCCGCCTCCTCCCTCCACGGTGGTCCCGGCCCCGTGGTCTCCCACGGGCAGCACCTTTCTCCCGTGGCCCAGGAGGTCCTGTGCCTGGTGAGCAGGAGGCCGTGCTGTCCAGGTCCACACGCAGCCAGGTCCTTCCAGAGAAACCAGACATGGAAGGTGCGACTGATGATGACCCGGATGCGGGCAGCTTCGCAGAAACGTCCCGGGAATGGGAGCTCTGGGAGCAGATGTGCCGATGGGCCTCTGTCCTCGGTGGGCAGCCCACGCTGCCTGTGGAACCCTCACTCCCGTTCCTGCCGGGGAAGCCCAGCAGGTCCCGGCTGCCGCTCAGGGCACCTTCTTGGCTCTGCATGCAGAGCGGGGCTTTCGGTCGGTTCAAGTCCAAGTCGGTGTCACTTCCGTGTGGGAGCGTACAGGACACGATGAAAAATGACGTGTCAGGTTTGTAAACTGGCTTTTCATCACGACCAGCCAGGAGGTGTCAGGTTATGGCTAAATGGTCAGGGGCTCTGCAGCTCCCCAACGCCCCCCCACACCCCCACCCAACTCGGTCTCCGTGTCTTTATGGGCACCGTTACCTCTTTCTGAAACACCCTTTCCCGGTCCTGACCAGGCCAGCGGGGTCTCTTTAAAACCAAACTTGGGCGTGTCTCCTGCAGGAGGTTGTCCTGCCCACCCCTGCCCGCCGGCCCCTCCTCCTGGGCTTCCCCTCCAGGCCACTGGCCCTGCTCCTGGAAGTCACTGCTCACCATCGGCTGCGGCCGCCCCTGGGCCTGCAGGGCCTGGGCACTGAGTCTCAGGGGAGACTGAGGAAAGGGGAGAGAGAGAGTAAGGTGACCACGGAGAAAAGATAGGATTTCTGGTGCTGTCTGATCTGTCGCAGGAGCACAAATGGGCATCTTTAGCCCCTCTCAGAGGTAGAGCTTGATGGCTGTGAAGAGATTCTAGCAATTTGGAGATTTCACAAGCGCTAGTGTGGCCAGGAAGAGTTAATGCAAGTTTTTGAAAAATCTAAATGATTCCCAAAGACATACGTATAAGGCAGAGAATCTGGCTGCTGGTTGTGGAAAAGGCCTCTTGTCGAAGTTAAATGTGTGGGGGCGACATTGGTTGGGAAGGCTGTTTGGTGTCAGTGTGCCCACCCCCCAGCCGGTCTCCGTCCGTCACCGGTAGTTGACTCCTTTACCCTCTGCTGCCCCCCACGCTTCCCTGTCACCAACATGCTGTTGTCTGTGTCCGTGAGTGTTTGCTTGTTTTTCTTCTTTGTTCATTTGTAGTTTTCGGTTGTGTATCCCACCTGTGAGTGAAACCAGACGCTCTTGACTCTCTGTCCGACCTCTCGCTGGGCTTGATGCCCTCCGGGTCCACCCGTTGGTCGCAAGGGCAGCACCTCGCGTGGAAAGCGCCCTTTGCTTGCCGCTGACGCTCACCAGTGAGCGGCGTCCTGGCCCCTCCACCGGGTGGGGATGACGTCCACGCAGTCGCGTGTGTCTCGGTCAGATGAACACGTGGCCAGAACACCCGCTTCCTCCCCTGCGTCCGGCTGCTCAGGCCCCGTCCGTCCGTCCGTCTCGGTGCGTGGCCCCCGGGTTCTGAGTGTCCTGCCTTCTGTCCCCGCAGCTCCGGCAGCTGGTGAACATGTGTATCAACCCCGACCCCGAGAAGCGGCCGGACGTCGCCTACGTATACGACGTGGCCAAGCGGATGCACGCGTGCACCGCGAGCAGCTGAGCCGGGGCGTGGACCGCCCAGCGCCCCAGAGCCTCTCCTGCAGCTCAGACCCGGGCGTCGGTCTGGGGGCGAGACGACTCCTTCAGAGGTCGGCGCTTGGAACCCTTCCCCGTTTTCAGATCAGCTTCATTGTCCCCATGTCAGTCGCCTTCCTGCAAACCCAGTGACTTGGGAGTAATCCGATTGCATGTTGGGAGCGTGAGCGGCACAGGATGGTTCTCGGGCTGAAGATGGGAGACTCAGCGAGGTTTCTCCTGACGACTCGTGTGGGGACCGACTCTCAGTGCCAAATGCGGGCGCCGCGGGCCCTCGTCCGGGGAGACGCGGCTGGAGCGGGCGCCTGGGACCGCGGGCCTCCCAGCTGTGGACACGACATGAGACCACTATGGACTCTGGTGGTCGTTTTCTCTTTCAAGGTTGGACTATGTGCTTTAGTTCTTAGCATTGTAGCTGTTGCAATGTAATTCTTAAGAGAGATGTCACTATTGGAGAAACATTGAAACTTCTTCACATTCAAAATGCAGCTCTGAAATGTGAAACCATTTGGGGACAGAATGTGAGTCAGACACTGAAGAGTTTCCCGCCTTGTTTTGTCTTGTTTTCCCACCTTTGACGTCCTCTCCGCATTAAAACGTATTCACGAACCCGTTTAAAAGTGGTTAAGGCTGGCGTGGCTGGCGTGGCGGTGACCGTGGAGGGTGCGTTCCCGAGGCTTTCTCTGTGTTTCTATTACTGTTTGTACATTTGAAAATAGCCTTTGAATCATCTTGCAGTGCCGTCTTTCAGTTTCCTTACAAACCTGAGGGCTTAACCCACAGCTGTGCCCTAGAGTGTAAGCATATGCTTTTAGTCATGGATTTTGTGGGCGCTTCGTCGATCCCCATCAGAAAACCTTTTGTATTCTCCAAGCTCCTTCCTTATTTATGTCCTACGTGCATCTTACCCGGGACTGTCTCGGATCCTGACCACCTTGTGTCCTGAGAAGGCTGTGGTGTCCCAGCCCTGGCCTGGGATGGAGGCCATGTTTCCTACCCTCGCCCAGCGCACCGTCTGCACGTGGGTGTCGGAGGTCGGAGGGGAGGAAGGGAGGGAGGTGTGCGGGTCCGTGCGGGCAATGAGGCGTAACTCAGCATGTGTGTAAAGAGGTGAGAGCCGGCGGGGGATGGATCTGGGGAGGTGGACGTTTATTTCTGTTGCGAAGCTCTGAGCACGTGCTGCATGTAGGTGTGGGGAGAGCGAGGGCGGCGCTTCGTGGAGGGCGAGGAAGTGGATGGTCTCATGGAGGCTGTGCGGGCACATCTGTTCTCCGAGTGCCCCGTGCGAGTGGTGACCAGAGCGGCCGTCACCGCCAAGGGACAACGCGGTGCCACCCTGTGACCTTGCTGTGACCTTGGGATCCGACCTCCTGCCCAGGCACCCGCGTCTTGGGGGAGAACAGTGCCCTCTAGCAGATAGAACCCACCGCCGGCCCTGTGTCTTCATGTAAGTATCTCTCTTACAGCCACTGGGATACATTCAAGTCGTGTGTTCACTTTAAACGTGCAAAAGGCGCCCAGGTGCACACCCTGCCTCTCCCCGGGGTGCCCAGCCCCGGACCTTCATCGGTGAGTCTTCATCGGTGACGGCACCTGGGAACGAGGAGGTTGATCTTGGGAGAGGCAGACGGGTCTGGGGGGCCATGTGTGCAGGCTGGTGCGTGTTTTCCCAGGTCCCAGCGCCTGACTGACAACTGACATGCGCCCCGAGCGCCCACAGACTGGTCTCCCACGACGGGTAGGGTGGGTTTTGTCGCCCAGGGGCGTGGTGTTCATTTGAACGCGATGGGGTTGGTGAGATGAGGTAGGTGTTCCTCGCTGAGAACCGACACCCTTCTTTTTCTTGCAATCTCCAAAAATCCCCGGATCGAAAACCCATCGGCTGCACCCCTCACGGTGCTTAAAACTCATAAGCGAAGGAGTGAGCTTCTCTTTCCAGCGACTCCGTCTGCCGGGAGGAAATCGGGGCGGAAGGAGGGGTGGGGGTGTCGAACGATCAGGGGAACCCGTGGTCATTTTCTACACGAGGAAACTTGCCGCCACGTCCATCTTTCTCCTGAAGAGGCCACTGGGTGAAAAACCAAGTTTGACTTTGAGGGGGGTCATTGTGAAGCATCGCGAAGGCGGTCAGGAGTTTAAAGTTTTATGATCGCACGTCAAATGTTGTTCTTTATATACTTCTGTTTCTAGGTGAGTTTTGTATTGATTAAGCAAAGCATTTGACTTGATTCGAGGGGCAATAAAATGAAAGGTGCATCTGATTCTAAGCCTGATGGAGACACCGGTACCCTGGTGACGTGGGTGACGCCGGTGCGTACGCTGAGGGCTGGGGTGGTGGCCGGGGGTGTCCCTGTATAAATAAAGCGCTCACTCCCGCGTGCGATGAGTGTAATTTACTGATGCCACAGCGCTGCCCGCGTGTGCCCACCCTCCCCGGCTCCCGTTACAAAACCCCGTCCCTGTGTCAATGTACTCCAGCTGTTGCTGTTCACACTTACATGATATTTATTTTAGCCAAAATGTTACTCACGTGAAATGTTTCTCCCTTTACAATGAATGCATTATGTGTATAACCCGCAAGTGCATAACCCCCCGTGCCTCGTATTCCCATAGTTCTGTCCCACGGGCTTCCTTTGTGAAAGACTTTTATGTTGTTAGTGTTTCAGATACACAGACTGAGAACACTCAGATGTCAGCTTGGAACATTGTATCATACCCTAATATCAATAAAAACGTACAGTTCAAAACCGAGCACAATAAACTGTCTGTGTCTCTGTGGTGTTTCCCCTCACGTCTGCCATGATCTCTCTCACCCACCATCCCACTTTGGAAACAGCCCTTCCTCGAGCCCCTCGCTCGATTGTCCTGGAGTCGCCCCAGATCGGCCCTGTCCGGGCGACGGGGGAGCCTGGCTGTGCCCTGAACTGCGGCACGTCCTCCCGCCCCTCTTCTCTCCAACACGACACCCATGTTCTGAGCCACACCTGTCACCTCCGTGTCCCTCGGAACTCTCCAGCGTTCGCCAGACACAGCATTTGGGGGAGCCCTGCTGAGTCTCCCCAGAATAACGAGGTGGCCATGGGATGGATTTGGTGCAATTTTTTTCCGGCTTCTATGGATTTTTAACACCTTTTCACAGAAAAGTGCGCACGGAAACCGCTGTCCTCCCCAAAGGGGGGCGCGTTGGGTGGGAGCCGTGTCCCGGTACAAAGCCGGGAGCGGGGCTGTGGCGCCTGCGAACCAGACGGCCGAGCACGGTCCCTCCTGCCGACTGTCCTGAGCGGCGCTCTTCCCAGCGAGGCCGAAAGCAGCTCTCATGTCCACAGAAGTCAGACGGGGACCTTTGCACCCCGAGACGGAGCCATCATCTCGGCTTCCAATCGGTTCCACTTCCTCCGCGTCGGCTCGTTAGCGAGGGCCCCGCTGTCCCGACCATTGATCGGCGGCAGCGCAGGTGGCTGGGCCACAGCGTGTCCTCCCTCCGCTCCTCGCTGCTCCCCGGGGACAGCCAGTCACGGAACGACCCCTACGCCAGGTGTGTGGAGAGGCAGAGCGGTTTGAAGTCTGTTGCCCGCCCGTCCACGGGCTCGGGGAGTCGTGTCACTGTCCTGCGGGCAAAGGGGACACATAGCCGACGTGTGTGCGGGCCTGTGCAGGCGTGTGTATGCATGCGAGTATGTGCAGTGTCCATGCTTGTGTGCACATGCACGGGTATGTGTGCAAGGGTGGCAGCACACACGTGTATGCATGTGAGTATGTGCAGTGTCCATGCTTGTGTGCACATGCACTTGTATGTGTGCAAGGGTGTGCAGTACACATGTGTATGCACGTGTGCACACAGACGTGTGTGAATGTGTGCGCGTGTGAATGTGTGAGTGTTTCTGTGCATTGTGCTCTTGAGACCCAGTTAAACTGTAGGTTAAACCACAGGAATTCCCCCGCTGAGTTAAAAGCGAGGAATTGAAAAAGCCCCGCCCCTCCCACCTCCCCCTTAGAGGCAGGAGTAGTGCTTTCCAATCAGAGCATCAGTCCCTGAGACGGCGGATCGCACACCTCGTGCAGTGATGTCACAGGCACGACTTAAGTTTGGGGGGGGGGGCTATGGCTTTTTAAAAAACCCCCGTGTATTTCTGCTGAGTCATCAATCTGGGGGGTGGATTTCTTCCACTAAAAACTTCAGATAAAAGCCGTTTCCGCCAAATGCACGCCAACGGCGAGGCTCCAGGGACGATCGGCCTGGACACCATCGCAGGGGTTGAGTGTTATATGAACCAGGAGGTCAGGGTTCGATTCCCGGTCAGGGCACCTGCCGGTGTTGCTCAGTGGGCCGAGATCCTTGGCCAAATACTCCGCTTGGCTGAGGCGGAGAGGGTTTTGCAGGACGAGCTCCGGAGGCGAACCCTTTGCCTTCACAAGCGGAATCTGATCGTGTGGGGCACGGCCCTGGGTGACAGGTTGGGGAGCGCTGTCCGCGCTCGGGGCAGAGCCCACGTCTCATTCAACGGCCCCCGGAAGCGACTGCCCCCCGGAACCGCGGGTCATAAATTGCGCTTTGCAGGAGGCTCAATTACCGCCCCCGTCTCCTCCAAGCGGCCGGCGGAGCTGAAATGCAATATTTCATTTCTGACACTCAATCGATGCGGGTGGCCGTGGAGATCTATTATGCCTTTAAAGTAATTTATGGAAGTCCTCGGGTTGCGCGAAGCCTACGGGCTGTCGGAACGCGTTGGGTTCTATCAATAGGTTCCCAGGCCAGTCGGAGTGAGGGGTTAGGGGGAGTCCCTACAGGCACCGAGGAAAGGCAGGTGCTTCATTCCAACCGTTAAGGAAACTCTACCCCCGCCCGGCCAGCATGGCTCAGTGGTGAGCGTTGACCTAGGAACCAGGAGGTCACGGTTCGATTCCCGGTCAAGGCCCATGCCCGGGGTGCGGGCTCCACCATCCCTAGTGTGGGGCGTGCAGGAGGCAGCCGATCCATCATCCTCTCTCATCACTCATGCTTCTATCCCTCTCTCCCTCTCCCTTCCTCTCTGACATCAATGAAAAAGTATTTTAAATAAATAAAAGGACCCTCTCTGATCGCAGCCGCCCTGGAGTCCCGCCCTCTCAGCGCCTGGACCAGGGGCTCCTCCTGGAAGCGGTCTCCTGCCCTAGCTCCCTCAGCACCGTGGGCGTCTGGGCGCACCCTCCGCCTGCCCTGCCCACCGCCCGGCGCGGGTGCTGCCTCACTGCCCTGGGCGGCTGCACGGCCAGGAACTGAGTCCCAGGCTCCTTCACGGGGTAACATCCAATCGGCTGGGAGGGAGGGGCCCCTTTCACAGGAGCCGCCGTCGGAGGGCGAAGAGCCCGTTCACAGCGCACAGCCGAGGCCACAGTGTCTCCTGTGGGCTCTCAAGGGAAAAAACCTCAAAGAAAGCAAATAAACAGCCCCGGGACAGCTCAGCACACACACCCACACTCACACACTCAGACACACTCACTCACATGCATATGCACTCATATACAGACTCACATACAGTCACACACACTCACATGCACACACACACATAAACTCACGTACATACACAGTCACGCACACATATACTCTCGCACAGACATACACAATGCACACACATACACAAGCATGCACACACACATACACAAACGCACATACATGCTCACACATACAGCCACACGCATGCACACACTCATACACACAATCTCACACACATACACACACATAGGCTCACATACATAGTCACAGCAAACACACACATGCACACACACTTATACACACATACATGCATGCACACTCTTGCACACACATATACACACACGCGCAGGCTCACACATAGTCTCTCTCTCTCTCTCTCACACACACACACACCCTGAACACATCCTAAAAAGACAACCGAAGTCCACGCTGCGTGTGGACGATGACACGGTGATGGGAGGCGGGTTGTTCAGGAAGTGTGTGTATACGTGTGTGTGTGTGTGTGTGTGTGTGCATGTACATCTTTGATGTTTCGGGCTCTGTGTGTGCGGCAGCAGGAAAGCGCAGGGCGAGGAGAGAGGATTCCCAAAGGAGGCCCATCCTGTGGACTGACAGGCCCAATCAATGGCCAATAGATGCGTTAAACTCTTAAAGTCTCCCTCCAGCCAAGGAGGAAAATGAAGTACAAACCACCCGATTTGTACCGTTCTCCGATTCCTGGGGCGCCGGGAGAAGGGCCACAGGGAGGTGCCCCATCCAGGAGACCCCATGAGGGCCAGCGTCCGATGCTGCTTGGTTTGAAATGAGACTTTCTGGGCTCACCTTTTTATTATTATTATTATTTTTTAAACAGGGCAGCAGAGCGCTGTCAGACCCCCGACTTCTGCAGCTAAAATAATGGAGTCACTCGCGGCGGGCTTCGGGGAAAAGAGTCACTGAGCTGCCCTTTGTTCATGGCTCTCAGTGACGGTCAGTGTCTGAGCCCCACCGTCCACACGTCGTTCCGTCCGATTCCCACTTGACGTTGTCCTCAAAGCGCTCCGCTGCCTCCTCGTCTCACCCTGAGGCCTCCGTGCCGATGCCGCGCCCGGCTCTCCCTCCCGGCCTCCCAGCCCTGACGCCACAGCCATTAACAGTGATGGTGAACCTATGACACGCGTGTCAGAGGTGACACGCGAACTCATTTTTTTGGTTGATTTTTCTTTGTTAAATGGCATTTAAATATATACAATAAATATCAAAAATATAAGTCTTTGTTTTACTATGGTTGCAAATATCAAAAAATTTCTATAGGTGACACGGCACCAGAGTTAAGTTAGGGTTTTTCAAAATGCTGACCCGCCGAGCTCAAAAGGTTCGCCATCACTGGCCTATAATAACACGTGGGAGCCCCGCTTCTGTAGGATGTCCATGCTTTTAAACACAATCTCACCTGTTTCTTTTTCTTTTATTTTTAATGATTTCAGAGAGGAAGGGAGAGGGAGAGAGAGAGAAACATCAATGATGAGAGAGAATCATGGATCGGCTGCCCCCTGCACACCCCACACTGGGGATGGAGCCTGCAACCCGGGCATGTGCCCTGACCGGGAATCTCACCATGACCTCCTGGTTCATAGGTCGATGCTCCACCACTGAGCCACACTGGCCGGGCCCGAAATTGATTTTAAGAAAAGCCGAACCCACGTCAGAATATAATATTGTAGTTTGGTCAGTTTAAACCATTTCAAGGGGACAAAGAACCCCACAGCAACCTCAGATCTTTGGTAGGAAATCAGATCTCTCTCTCTCGACATAATGATAAAGCGTTTACGGGATACGGCCGCACTGCGGTCTGTGATCTCCTTCTGCGTGTCCCCTTCCCCGTGGATTCCTTCTTCCTCGTTGTGGCGGTTCTTCCAGTTCCCCCATTTCTTCCTCCTCCTTGTTCTTTACGTTCCATGTCCTCTCTTCCTCCCCTTCCCCGTTTCCTCCGCTCTCCTCCTTGCTTTTCTCTCCCCCCACCCCGCACCATAACCCTCCTCACTCCCCAAAGGCAGAGCCAGCTACCCGAGCAGCCCTTTGTCAGCACAATGCATCCGCAGAATGCATATTTATGAGCCTTTGAGCTTTTATTGCTCCATGGGGCAAATAAAAAACATGAAAAGTAGCAATATAGCGTTTCAATGGTCCCTCCAGGAAAACAAAAGTCGCTGGAAATAAATTTGGGGAAAAGGGCTCTTCTGTAAGAACAGAACCTCGACGAGGTACATGCCGGAGGCGGAAGAGGAGTGACCGCATGGCTCGTCCCCCTACACGAAGACTTGGGAGATTTTAAACTTTTTAATGGGTCTAGGCGCTTCACGTTTGGAAAAGAAAATAATGATGAAAGAGGATAGCACATAAATGTTTATCATCCAGAGAATCTTAAAACATGTGCCATTTGGCCATAATAATAATATTTCTAAAAAGGCAAGGAGAGGATGTAAATTGAAAAGCCCATCGTAGGCCCGGCCGGCGTGGCTCAGGGGTTGAGCGTTGACTTATGAACCAGGAGGTGTCGGGTTCGATTCCCGGTCAGGGCACATGCACGGGTTGTGGGCTCGATCCCCAGTAGGGGGTGTGCAGGAGGCAGCCGATCCATGATTCTTATCATTGATGTTTCTCTCTCTCTCTCTCTCTTCCTCTCTGAAATCAACCTATATATATAAAAGCCTAAGTGACTGGTCGACCGGTCGCTATGACGACACATTGACCACCAGGGGGCAGACGCTCAACACAGGAGCTGCCCCCTGGTGGTCAGTGCACTCCCACAGCCCACCTCCCATGGCCAGCCAACCTCCTGCGGTCTCGATCACCGGCCAGGCTGAGGGACCCCACCCATGCACGAATTCGTGCGCTGAGCCTCTAGTAAAAATATATTGAAAAAAAAGAAAGAAAGAAAAAGGACCACACACGTCTTGGAAAATAGGGCTCAGAGAAGTCGCCCACAGTGAATGGTGGTGGTTCTGGGAATTCAACCCCTTTTCTTCGACTCCAAGTGTCTCATTTGCAGTTGGTCAAGTGTTATTCGACGCTACGATGAGGCCACTGTCAGGGGGCCCTCTCGGGTCAGAAGCTCTTGGTCTGACCTTCATGGTGATGCAGTGTCTACAGCATGTGGATCCGTTCCTGGTCCCTCCCTCACCCTCTTCCCCCGCCCCTCCACGTATTTGTTGAATGAATAAACGAACGGGCACATTCTTCTAGGACTTGGAGATTCCAAATGAGGTGCAAATGCTGAAAAGGCTGGGCCACCCAATAAGGTAATTCTGCACCCTTTCCTTTGTGTTCCTGTTGGACCGGCCTTGGTCTAGACGTGCAGTTGGGCCTGCTGACTGACAGGCATCTGGGAATAGCGGGAAACGTTGTTATTCTACCCGACGTGGCTGCGTGCAGCAGACGGCTCACTTTTTCCTTCCGAGAGGCCGTTAGGACCTCCTTAGGCAACGTGTGGAGAAAGCCCAGCTTTTGAGAATAAAAGAAACAAATGAGCCCTGGCTGGTGTGGCCCAGTGGATAGAGCGTCAGCCTGCGGACTGAAGGGTCCCTGGTTCGACTCCCGGTCAGGGCACGTGCCCGGGTTGCAGGCTCCATCCCCAGTGGAGGGCGTGCAGGAGGCAGCCGATCCATGATTCTCTCTCATCGTGGCTGTTTCTATCTCTCTCTCTCCCTCTCCCTTTCTCTCTCTGAAATCAATAAAAATATGTATTTTTAAAAAAGAAACAAATGAAAGAAAAAGCTAGCCCGAGCGGTAGCTGCTCTATTCCAGGTTGTGATTCTTACAACAACTCTGTCCTTTGGGTAGCTTATGCACATTTTGTAGACGAGAAAACCTAATTCCAGAACATGAGGGCATGTTCTCAAGGTCATCAGGTTATTAAGTCAGAGAGCTAGGATTTCAACCCAAACAGTTTTATCCCAAATCTCAGCTTTTCCCGCTGTTCGGTGCTTCCTTGAAACTGCCAGCCACAATCTTCTAGTTCCCTTTGCTGTTGTTAATCTTCACCCGAGGATATTTTCCCGTTGATTTTTAGAGAGTGGAAGGAAGAGGGAGAGACAGAGAGAGAAACATCGATGTGAGAGACACATCGATTGGTTGCCTCCCGCACATGCCTGGACCACGGCCGGGGACCAAGCCTGCAACTGAGGTATGTGCCCTTGACCGGAGTCGACCCTGGTGTGCTGCGCCAGCACAGCCAAGGGTGATCCTGAGTGGGGGGCTGGGGGGGGGTGGTGTGAAAGGATTGAGAAAAGACAGACAAGTGAATGAAAGCTGGGCCTCAGGGGGACGCTGCCCCTCTGATGGACAGCGCCCGCGTCCACAAGCCGTGTCTTTATTTTAGAGCAGAAGCCACGAGGCAAAGTAGGAGCGTGATCATGGTGTTTACAGCATTCTCAATCCCACTCAACTACATGCACCTGAACTCTATCACAAGGCACGTGGGGCCGCGTGTTCGGACCACAGGCTCAAGCTCACAACCAGAGCTGTTGGCTATCATTGTGCTGGGAGGGCCCTGCCCTCCAGCTGGGACTTGCACGTGGCTTTGCCATGAGAGGACTGTGCCCTCTCATCAGTCCGAGGCTTGAACCTGTCCAAACACTGTAGCTGAGCCCCATACCCTGGAACCCTTCGGTCCACGGGCTGACGTCCTACCCACTGAGCCACACTGGCTAGGGCTTCTAGATTCTTTATCACGCAAGGGCACACACCTGAAGATCCATCCCCTTCAGAGTTCTGATTCTTCCTATCAGCGTGTGGACAGCAGGACCTGCTGTGTGTGCCTCCTCCTGCTCTGGGCCCTCTGCTTCGGCCGGCCGGGTGGTCAGGGAGGGCTCCCTGAGGAGGCGACCTTAGAGGGGAGGCCGGAAGGAGGAAGCGAGAAAGTTCAGGTGGAACGAGTAGGTGCGGGGCTTTAAGCAGGGCCGGGAGGGGATGCGCTTTGTGCTTCTAAAGGTCACGGGGAGGATCGGGCCTCCTGGGGAGCAGGAGGGGGAAGGGCCCGCTGGGAGCCTGGCCCAGGAGACGGGGACGGGGTTCCAGCTGCGGAGATGGTTGGGGCTCAGCTTCAGCAAGAGTATGGGTGGAGGGAGGGGGTGTGCCGAGCTGGGTAGGGATAAGGGGAGTGGGGGGGGGGGGGCAGAGAGAGCCGCAGGAGGCCCAGAGGGTTGCATCCGGAGAATGGGTGGATGGTGACTGAGTAGGTGGTGCTTTCGGCGTAGGATGTTCTCCATACACATTTTTATAAAAGAATAAAGGCCGGCAGGAGATTGAGGCAGCTTGCTTTGTAGAATTTTGGTGAAGATGTCCCGGTTTCAAAAAAAAAAAAAAAAAAAAGAAGGATATAGTTTAGAGTGAAATGTGGCTACTAGATTAAGCTAAAAACATAACAAAAACACCAGAGCCATAATGATCATTTATGTATCTGATGACATGTTTATATATATTATCTATAGATCTTATTCTACATATCTTATCGTCCTATATATCTTATCATTATATATGTCGTGTGTGTGTGCATATATATATTATCTATATATCTCATTCTACATATCTTATCGTCCTATGTATCTTATCATTATATATGTCGTGTGTGTGTGCATATATATATTATCTATATATCTCATTCTACATATCTTATTGTCCTATATATCTTATCATTATATATGTCGTGTGTGTGTATATATTATCTATAGATCTTATTCTACATATCTTATCGTCCTATATATCTTATCATTATATATGTCGTGTGTGTGTGTATATATATATATTATCTATATATCTCATTCTACATATCTTATTGTCCCATATATCTTATCATTATATATGTCGTGTGTGTGTGTATATATATATTATCTATATATCTCATTCTACATATCTTATTGTCCTATATATCTTATCATTATATATGTCGTGTGTGTGTATATATATATTATCTATATATCTCATTCTACATATCTTATCGTCCTATATATCTTATCATTATATATGTCGTGTGTGTGTGCATATATATATTATCTATATATCTCATTCTACATATCTTATCGTCCTATATATCTTATCATTATATATGTCGTGTGTGTGTGCATATATATATTATCTATATATCTCATTCTACATATCTTATCGTCCTATATATCTTATCATTATATATGTCGTGTGTGTGTGCATATATATATTATCTATAGATCTCATTCTACATATCTTATCGTCCTATATATCTTATCATTATATATGTCGTGTGTGTGTGTGTATATATATATTATCTATATATCTCATTCTACATATCTTATCGTCCTATATATCTTATCATTATATATGTCGTGTGTGTGTATATATATATTATCTATATATCTCATTCTACATATCTTATCGTCCTATATATCTTATCATTATATATGTCGTGTGTGTGTGCATATATATATTATCTATATATCTCATTCTACATATCTTATTGTCCTATATATCTTATCATTATATATGTCGTGTGTGTGTATATATATATTATCTATAGATCTCATTCTACATATCTTATCGTCCTATATATCTTATCATTATATATGTCGTGTGTGTGTATATATATATATATATATATCTCACTGCACTAGGCAAGAAGCAACCTATAGTCAGAAAAGAAATGATGAGGTGGTAGTGAAATTCTTGTCTTTGGATCACTTGGCTAGGCTACCAGGAAATTAAAAAAAAAAAGAGGCAACAATGAAAAGCCTGTCAATCAAATGGGCCATTGACCACGCCTCTTCCCACCTGGGAAGCAGGGAGTCTGCTCAGGGGAATGGAATGAGGACAGGGCCCTCTGATTCAGCAGCTTCCTGTTTTGAGAGAGAGAGAGAGAGAGAGGATTGTGTGGATCAAGCATGTTCTTGCCTCCCAATGACGGCCTTCATGACGTTTATTAGACAACGTGGGTCAGATTTTAACCTTTTTACGAGGCACACGTGTCCACACTATAATGCTGATCAGCAACCCGGGAGGCCAGGCCCCTAAGTTCGCTCTGAAACGGTCAGAGGCCTGTTGCCGGCTGGGTCACCGAGAAGGTTCTCGCCGGGACTGAGGTTCCCTCTGGCCTCGCGGGGATCCCACAGCTGCTCCTCCCTCTGCCCCGACCTAAGAGGCGGCTCTCCCTCTTGCCCTCAAACCCAAATATTTAGCTTCCGCCGCCTCCGTTTTGTTAACACTTTGCTCGGGCGTTTTCGTCATGGGCTTTTTTTGTGTGTTTTTTTTTAAACCTGTTTTCAAGTCTCCTCAGATCTTTTCCAGAAGTGACTTTGGGCCGGGAGGGGAGGGAGGAGGGAGAGGTATATGGTCGAAGTGCAGGTGAACCAATGCCACTTGCATGAGCTCGCTCTCTGTGTTTAGTGACTCGCATTGAGGCCTCAGGTGAGTGATACGAACCCTCGAGCCCATGTAATTTCTTTTTTTTTTAAAAAAAATATTTTAATTGATGTCAGAGAGGAAGGGAGAGGGAGAGAGAGAAACATTCATGATGAGAGAGAGTCATGGACCGGCTGCCTCCTGCACGCCCCCCACTGGGGATGGAGCCTGCAACCTGGCCATGTGCCCTGACCGGGAATCGAACCCTGACCTCCTGGTTCACAGGTCGGCTCTCAACCCCTGAGCCACGCCAACGGGGCTTAATTATTATGTTAAAGAATAATCTTCCACGTGGGCCTGTGGGAGACTCCTCCGTAATTTACATCCGGGGAAACCCGGCCAGCCGCCTGCCTGGGTGAGGAGGTTGGTGAGAGAAGGAATAATCAGCTTCGCCGATCACATTCTTTCCTGTATGAGGCAGCCATAGCTCCACGGGCTGAGGGACTTTTTATTTACAAACAGAAGATAAGCTGCACATCCGGCTCCGCGGAGAGACGCCCTTTCCCCAGCGTCTGCGTGTCCTTGAGCGATGTCACCCACCCGGGCGCTTACAGGCTCCCCCGACTTCAGAATGTTGTTTATGACTCCGACGCCAGGACAACAATATTTTTAAGAGTGTGGTTAGTGGTTCGCTCTGCGTTACAATCTTGGAGTTTTTTTACTTCCACGGAGAACATACACGATACATCCACACCTTTGCATGAAAACATATGCTAATATGCAAATTGTCCCCTCCAGAGTTCGACCAGAAGACCGGGAGTTCAATCGCTTGCAATGACATGTGCTGACCACCAGGGGGTGGCGTGGAACGAAGGAAGGCCAGGGCTGGCAGCCGGAAGGCCCTGTTGGGCCCTGATTGCAGGCCAGGCTTAGGGACCCTACCCAAATTTCATGCACTGGGCCTCTAGTATTAAAATAGAGCCTCCGGTCAATGATTCTCATCATTGATGTGTTTTTCTCTCTCTCTCTCTCCCTTCCTCTCTGAAATCAATAAAAAAATATTTTCAAAGAGTCATCCTGGATGTGTACGCTGGTCTTGAAGATCAGTGTAGTACCGCTTTTTAAAATAAACTGTCATGCCTTTAAAAAAATAAATGAAAAAGCCGTCCTGGAACATGTTAATCCATCTCGGATACACGCCCCACTTGGCAGTTGTTGGTAACTTGCCGTGTTATGAACCTTGAGTGAGGGTCACGTTATTCCCTGACTTTTGCGTCATTTGCTTTCTTGCCGCCGGTGCTAACATTGCCTCTTTCATTGGTTTGCAGCTTCCTGGGGTTGGAAGGCTCTGCCCCCCACCCGCCCCCCGCAATGTCGCCCCCCGTGGCACCGCCCACGTGGCTTCCAGGAACAGAATTCAGGTGAGTCTTTTTCATTTATGATTTGATGCTTTTCTCCTGGCTCACGCTCGATTTCATTGAGATATATTTGCGGAGGTACAGATACAGTGTGTGCTGAACCTGGGGCGTTTCACACACGTGCAAGGTGAGATATGGAAGCCCTGGCTGGTGTGGCTCAGCGGATGGAGCGTTGGCCTGCAGACTGAAGGGTCCCGGGTTTGATTCTGGCTTGTGGGCTTGATCCCCAGTGTGGGGCGTGCAGAAGGCAGCCGATCCATGATTCTCTCCCATCACTGATGTTTCTATCTCTCCCTCTCCCTTCCTGTCTGAAATCAATAAAATATATTTTTAAAAAAAGATTAGCTATGTAAGGAACACACACGAGACCAAAGGCTTGAGATCTCCATGTCTGAGAAAAACAACGAAATTTCCAACTAAAACGAAAATCCTCTTGAAGCATGTTGGTAGATGTTCAGGAAACAGAACGGTAATACATATTCTTTAATATAACAAGATTAAAGAATAGACACACAAGGAAAAGATTTGGGCCTCTAATAAACCTCACTTACAGAATCATTTCTGTTTCTGTGTCAAATCCTTAGTTGTCTCCATCTCTTTTTAAAAAAAAAAAATATTTTATTGACTTTTTTATAGAGAGGAAGGGAGAAGGGTAGAGAGTTAGAAACATTGATCAGCTGCCTCCTGCACACCCCCCACTGGGGATGTGCCCACAACCAAGGTACCTGCCCTTGACCGGAATCGAACCTGGGACCCTTCAGTCCGCAGGCCGACGCTCTATCCATTGAGCCACACCAGTTAGGGTTGTCTCCATCTCTTAAAGGAAACATTTTGTTGTTGTTAATCCTCACCCGAGGATATTTTTTCCCATCGATTTTTAGGGAGAGTGGTAGGAAGGGAGGGAGAAGGAGAGAGCGAGCAAGCGCGAGAGAGAAACGTTCAGTTGAGAGAGGCACATCGACCGGCTGCCTTGTGCACAGCTTGTCTGACGCCCTTGAGACCCCAAATCCTAGGCGCAGGGGATGCTCCCAAATTCTCAGACACCTCCCCGTCCCCCCACCCATCCTCCCCGAAGTCCCTGTCCACGTCTCGCCGTAGGATGCGGTGAATCCTTGGGGATCGGGCTCCAGTGATCGCCTGGGGGCTGGACCTTCTTCCCGCTTCCTTGGCAGTCGATGTCTACGTCGGGGATGTCAAGTGCTACATTATCCGATATCCGTTTGCCCGTTGATCTTCCTAGCGAGACTGGGAAGTCCTGATTCCGGCCCTCCCTTAGGCCCTTCTCCCCGGGGATCAGCTCCCCGCCCGGCATCTACAATAAATAAACAATATACCCGAACGAGCAGACGGGAACGGCACTGGCTGGTCAGGCACGCTGGCGGTACACCCCCTCTTTCCTAGAGAGCGACCGTGCCCGTCTGCTGTTCTCAGGGGACCCCCTCGGCGCGGTTTCCATCTCCCCGTAATGATGTGTTCATTCTGATCACGGGCCTTCCCGCACGCGGGAGTCTCTGAAGTCCCGGCGTTGGTGTGTGGGAGGGGCTGGTCAGAGTCAAGGTCACCGTCGAGCCAAGGAGCCGCCTTGGGCTCTGTGAGTGGAACGTACCTTCCGGCAGGAACGGAATCGGGGTGACCTCGGCCTCATTAGCACCTGCCCTGGCGCACCCGCCTCGCCAGCCAGACTACAAAGCACCCAGCCAGCTCCGAAGTCCCCTTTGTCACATAAAACCTGCGGCCGAGACAGACACACACACACACACACACACACACACTTCCCGGCCGTCACGTAGCCAAGGAGATCATCGTCCGTCCAAAGACAGGCAAGCCCGCCAGCCAGGTGTCCGACTTCTTCTTTCTCTGAATAACCTTCGCCTGCTAATTGGATGGTTTCGTGTTTGTAAGAAAGTCCCGTTTCCCTGGTCAAATCAAGGATGCACCCCCCCTCCCCCCACCCCCTGTCTCTGAAACTTAATGAAATAATTGTGACCTCATGCACATGCATTTCCTTAAGGGTCCGTGTCAGGCCAGCAAACCCAGGAAGGAAAAATTCGCATCTTCTCTTTTTTTTTTCTCTCTTTCAAATGCTGGGCCTGGCTGGGTGGGTTCCAAGTTCAGCGAGTGCACAGCGCCATCTCGTGTTCGGAGACGGGATGGCCGGCGCCCGTCGGGGAGCCCTAAGCTTGAACCCCACGCTGGGCTGTGTCTGGCCAGCGTTTCTTGGTTTGGGATTTTGGTTCCCACGTATCGGGGAGCGACGTCTTGGCACACTCCCTG
>JAWPEG010038709.1:1328208-1340491 GCA_035771395.1 Myotis vivesi | reverse complement strand
AAATCAAAAAAAAAAAAAAAAAAAAACCCACAAAAAAACTAGTTAATGAAAATGACAAAATCTTAAATACAAAATCGGTGCCTGTTGGAAAAAGCCCGCTGGTTCGACGGTAGAGGATCACACAGGAATGCCTCTGATTTTTGCTTGTACTTAACTTGGGGAAAAAAAAAAGAAAAGAAATCGAACGTTGAATGTTTTGAATAGCTATAATTAAAAGTTAGCCAGTGCTCTGTGTACATATATATATTTTTTGGTTTCTCTTTTTTGAAGTTTCATTTCTACTCAGACTTCCTCTTATTCCGTCATCACCTCCGCTCGGTGCACTGCCTTGCTCCTTCCTCTTTTGTCCGTGTTGGTGTAGCCCTCGGACCTGCATCATAGCTGGAATCACAGGAGATTCATTCCTGTTTTTCCCCAGGCCCGAAACTTCTAGGTATTTCAAAACCATGAACTCCAATCTTTTTTTAAAAAAAAATATATTTTATTGATTTTTTACAGAGAGGAAGGGAGAGGGATAGAGAGCTAGAAACATTGATGAGAGAGAAACATTGATCAGCTGCCTCCTGCACACTCCCCACTGGGGATGTGCCCGCAACCAAGGTACATGCCCTTGACCAGATCAAACCTGGGACCCTTGAGTCCGTAGGCCGATGCTCTACCCACTGAGCCAAACCGGATAGCCCTCTGAGGATAAAGATGGCGCCTCATTCCTGGTTCTCTCTGGAGCGGTGCCTGGCACATAGGGGGCACCAAACATTTTTTTTTTAATCACGCAGACACCTTCTTTCCGATGAAGTACAACTGTGAGAAATCTGAGCGGATGCTGCTCTATTTCAAACTGTCATGCCCGGCCGGCGTGGCTCAGTGGTTGAGCGTCAACCTATGAACCAGGAGGTCGCGGTTCGATTCCCGGTCAGGGCACAGGCCCGGGTTGCGGGCTCCATCCCCAGTGTGGGGCGTGCAGGAGGCGGCCGATCCATGATTCTCTCTCCTCGTGGATGTTTCTCTCTCTCTCTCTCCCCCTTCCTCTCTGAAGTCAATGCAAATATATTAAAAAATAATAATGTCGACCTAGCTATGGTGACATGATGCAAATTTTTGCCAGATGGCTTCTACCATGGTCCACTCCCAGGAATAGAGGAGACCCTTCAACCTCCACTTTCGCTTTCCTGAGGGAGGTCACAACGTCCTGCTTCCTTCGGTTTGGTGCTGACGAGCTCCTCCTGTGAGCCTTCAGCACAGGGTGCCCAAGGCCTGAGCTGTGGTGACCTGGTGTTTACCTGAGTCAGACTCCCGTTCCTGCCCTCCACGTGGGGCCTTAGAGAAGCGACTGTGATAGATGGTCGAGCGTAGGGACAGATAAGTCGGGAGATCCTGGGCAAGTTACTTGGCCTCATCCATACAGTGCGGTGGATGGAAGAGTCCCTGTGTCGTGAGCATCTGTGAAGATGAAGTTGGATCAAGTCTGAGAAAGGCATGTCCTGTAGTCCGAGTTCAGGAAACGTTGGCTGTTATCGTTGGCCGTTGGCTGACGCGGAGGCCACACCTCCAAGCAGTAGGTAGCCTACTCGACTTCCACACACACCAGGGATCGCAGGGACTTGTCTAGCTCCGCTCTGAGCCGTGTCGTCTCTTTCCTCCGGGTCAACACGCCCCCGTCTAAAGTCATGGTCTGCAGGACGTCCCCATGGAGCCCCTGAAGGGTGTCGACCACCCCGTTGGTTCAGATGGACCACGACACCGCGTTATCCATCCCTCATGGCAGCCCGGGAGGAGAACCACAGCGTTGGCCTCTCTCCCTCCATCGGCGCCAGCCCCTGGGTTAGTTTCTCCAGCCCGTTGGCCACCCTGTCCAGGGAATCGGCGAGGGAGCCCGAGATGGAATCCCTCCCAGGTGATTTCTTGAGGGGAAATGGGATTGAGGTTCCCAAGTGCTGGGACCGTGGATGAGGTGTGGCTGAGGCTGTCCCTGGAGGACCCCCTGTGCCTGGTGGGGGTAACGATGGCTCCCGGGGGACTTAGGACATCACCAGATTGGGGGCAGAGGGTGTTTCTCGGCTCGTCGCATAGAGAACCGAGACTGCTTTGCACACCATCCGCCCATAACTTCTCTTACTAGAAACTCTTGTCAGGGAGGCAAGGAGGGGGCGGTGTTCCTCTTTCTTCTGCTCTCCCCCCCCCCACCCCCTCACCCCCACCCAGGCTGCCCTTTGCTGGGCTATTTTAAGTCTTCTAGGGCTGCCCCAAATGCTCCTTTAGCCTACTTCCTCCTTTATGGGGTGGGAGAAGGAAGAAGGAACAGGGTCACCGGTGACCCTGGAGAATATTCAGGAAACCTCCGTGACAGGGAGGGAAGGTGTCAGAGAGACGGTGCCAAGAACATGACCTAGAGATACAGTTGTGTCACGTAGCCTTTGCCCTGGGCCAGTTCCCGTCCCCGTGCCCTCTTTCTGGCATCTGGGACACGCCCTGTTCTGCGACTTTAGCTCCAAAGATGCCCTCTTCCTTTGGCCAAAGCAGTGGCTGAGCACAGGGGATGTCAGAGAGCATTAGTACAGGAGGGTGTTCAGAGATATCGGGGAGCCTGCATGACCCCCGCCCGCTGAAGTTCAAGTAGATTGCTGGGTTAGGAACTCACACGAGAAAGGAGGGGTGGTTGGGAGACGTTCTGGGGCAGGAGGGGCTGCACAGCCAAGCAGAAGGACACGGGTAGTTTTGGAGGGAGAAGGGGGCTGGATATTGCAGAGTGGAACCAAGGCTCAGGGTCAGAGTTGAGCGGTCGGAGTGGGTGGAGCTCATTTGCATAAAATAGGTTCCCATTCGCGTCTAATGCAGGCAGAACTTCTCAGCCCCTGTGCATAGAGACTCCTTCTGAAGTCAACACAGGCGATGTACTTGTGTTATTATTTAGCACTGAGGGTATTGACGTAAGTGAAATCCACTCACCCAATCAGCGAGGTGCACCATGTTGAAGCCAGACGTGGAGCGATGTCAAGCACAAAGCAAAAATGTTCAGACAGTAGGACCATCTCGTGCCCCAATGGCAGCCACGTCCCAGACCTGCCTACTGAGGTCGTGACCTGTGACTGGTACACATGCAATTAGATGACAGATTCCAAGAATGCAGTGTGCATAAAAACACGTAACAATGTCGCGTTTGTCGTTTTTTTTCTTATTCGTTGCACGTTGACATAATATTTTGGATGTACCGGGTACGAAGCAACGTGGAAGAATTCATTTAATCCTTCTCTTTACTTTCTAACATGTGAGCATCAGAAAGCTCAGAATGACGTGCATGGGTGCTGGTATGTTGACGTTGGCCAGCGCTGCTCTCGAATCGAATTCTGCCCTTTATCTGCTCCACATCCTCGGGGGAGTCAGTTAACTTCTCTGTTCCTCCGACCCCCCAGCTGTCAAGTAGCAGCGTTGTGAAGATGAAATGATTTGATAAAGGAAAAGCACTTTAAAAATATCTAGGGTATAGAGAATTTAGTTATCATCTGCCTTATCTATCATCTATCTATCTATCTATCTATCTATCTAACTATCTTAACTAGCAACTAACTAGCAGCACAACAGCTCGTCGGCGCCCTGGGTGTGGTTGCCTGTGTTAAGGGTATTGAGGGCTTCCTGTCTTGTTGAGAAAAAGGAAGAGTGAAGCTAGTGTGTGTGTGTGTGTGTGTGTGTGTGTGTGACACTGTGTGTGTGAGTTTCTATGTGTGTTTCCGGGTGTCAGAGGGGAGGATGGGTGCCCGTCTGTCCCCTGGGAACCAGCCTGGGACGCTCCCGCGGTGCCCGCTGTGGCTCTCCGTTACTTCGGGCCCGGGCGTGATGGGTGTTAATGACCTGTTTGGTTTTACGCCCGTGTTTCTGGGTGGACATACCTCCTTTTTCCTTCTCCTCCAGTTCTCAAAGGCCCTGTGAGTTCTTTTGCTGCTTCTCTGCATTTTAATCATCTTTTGTTCCCTTGGCTTTTGATATCCAAAAGGTCTAAGCAGACTGATAAATACCGTCACCCTACCCAGGGCCCTGTGTGTGTGTGTTTTAAAATTATTTTACATTATCTTACCTATGAGTCAGGGCCTCCTACTAACAACAGCTATATGTTAGGGACTAGGCTACATTCTCTGCAGACATTTTTTCTTAAAAATAGATTTTTATTGATTTCAGAGAGGAAGGGACAGGGAGAGAGAGAGAGAGAGAGAGAGAGAAACATCAATGATGAGAGAGAATCAGTGATCGGCTGCCTCCTGCACGCCTCCTACTGGGGATCGAGCCTGCAACCTGGGCATGTGGCCTTGACTGGAATTGAACCCGGGACCCTCCAGTCCATAGGCCAACAATCTAGGGCAGTGGTTCTCAACCTTCTGGCCCTTTAAATACAGTTCCTCATGTTGTGGTGACCCCAACCATAAAATTATTCTCGTTGCTACCTCATCACTGTCATGTTGCTACTGTTATGAATCGTCATGTAAATATCTGATATGCAGGATGGTCTTAGGCGACCCCTGTGAAAGGGGCGTTCGACCGCCAAAGGGGTCTCGACCCACAGGTTGAGAACCGCTGCCTTTCATCAACTCATTGAACGTCGCTCCGTGCATCGCATCGTCCCCAGTGGTGACGCATGAGGTCTGGCCCTTCAAGGTCTACAATTCACATTCTGTGTCGTCTTTGCTGCTGTTCACACAGCCTCCGAGGACCTAGCGTGTCAGGATGTTAGGCAATGGCCTTTCATACGAAAGAACGAGAACAAGTGAAAATGTCGCCTTGGCTGATTGCCGTGCTTACATCCACGCATACCCCGTCGACAGCCAATTACTCCACGTTGTACCAGGAAATCGTTCCTTCTGTTCAGAGAAAGGAGAAGCTGGCGGCCCACCACCAGGCATGGGGTCACCACCTCCATGGGGTTCCCAGGTAAAACGCAGGACACCAACAATTGTCACTCATGTCGGATATACTTAGACTTTAAACCGTGCTATTCGTTCACAATTCAAATGTAACGGGTGTCCCTAGCTGGTCTGGCTCAGTGGATAGAGCGTCAGCCTGGGGACTGAAGGGTCCTGGGTTTGATTCCAGTCGAGGGCACGTGCCTGGGCTGCGGGCTCGATCCCCTCGATCCCCAGTGTGGGGCGTGCGGGAGGCAGCCCATTAATGATTCTCTCTCATCATTGATGTATCTCTCTCCCTCTCTCCCTCTCCCTTCCTCTCTGAAATCAATAAAAAAAATATATTTTTTAAAAAAAGGAAAAGAGAGGAAGGAAGGAAGGAAGGAAGGAAGGAAGGAAGGAAGGAGAGAGAGAGAGACAGAAAAGGATTAATTAAATGAGTGAATAAACGAGCACATGGTATTTAGAGGAGATACTGGATATGTCACAAGTAATTATCAGCCACCGAAGGAATTATCCGTCCTCTAGTTGTTTCCATTCTGGGATTCCGGCTTCTGGCTCCGGGCTCGCTGAACCTGACCGCCGTTTTAATGACCTGCTGGGCTGTGATTTAGTGCGCATGCTTCATGGCGGCCTGCTGCCTCCGGTGCCCGCGTCACCCGGCCTGGCTCCCACTCAGGGCTGAGCCTGCTGCCTGCCTAGCAGGGCATAGGAAAGGAGGAATGTGTTAGATTCCTTCTGTGGCTGATAATTACTTGTGACATATCCAGTATCTCCTCTAAATACTATGTGCTCGTTTATTCACTCATTTAATTAATCCTTTTCTGTCTCTCTCTCCTTCCCCCTTTCCTTTCCTTTCCTTTCCTTTCCTTCCTTCCTTCCTTCCTTCCTTTCTTCCTTCCTTCCTTCCTTCCTTCCTTCCTTCCTTCCTTCCTTCCTTCCTTCCTTCCTTCCTTCCTCTCTTTTCCTTTTTTTAAAAAATATATTTTTTTTATTGATTTCAGAGAGGAAGGGAGAGGGAGAGAGGGAGAGAGATACATCAATGATGAGAGAGAATCATTAATGGGCTGCCTCCCGCACGCCCCACACTGGGGATCGAGGGGATCGAGCCCGCAGCCCAGGCACGTGCCCTCGACTGGAATCAAACCCAGGACCCTTCAGTCCCCAGGCTGACGCTCTATCCACTGAGCCAGACCAGCTAGGGACACCCGTTACATTTGAATTGTGAACGAATAGCACGGTTTAAAGTCTAAGTATATCCGACATGAGTGACAATTGTTGGTGTCCTGCGTTTTACCTGGGAACCCCATGGAGGTGGTGACCCCATGCCTGGTGGTGGGCCGCCAGCTTCTCCTTTCTCTGAACAGAAGGAACGATTTCCTGGTACAACGTGGAGTAATTGGCTGTCGACGGGGTATGCGTGGATGTAAGCACGGCAATCAGCCAAGGCGACATTTTCACTTGTTCTCGTTCTTTCGTATGAAAGGCCATTGCCTAACATCCTGACACGCTAGGTCCTCGGAGGCTGTGTGAACAGCAGCAAAGACGACACAGAATGTGAATTGTAGACCTTGAAGGGCCAGACCTCATGCGTCACCACTGGGGACGATGCGATGCACGGAGCGACGTTCAATGAGTTGATGAAAGGCAGCGGTTCTCAACCTGTGGGTCGAGACCCCTTTGGCGGTCGAACGCCCCTTTCACAGGGGTCGCCTAAGACCATCCTGCATATCAGATATTTACATGACAATTCATAACAGTAGCAACATGACAGTGATGAGGTAGCAACGAGAATAATTTTATGGTTGGGTCACCACATGAGGAACTGTATGAAAGGGCCGCGGCATCAGGAAGGTTGAGAACCACTGATTAAAAGCACGACACGCTGGTGGCCAAGCACAGACAACATTCGTTCCTAGACTTCTTGTCGGGGCCAGTCTTCCTTACTGACCACAGAATATTCTCCAAGATTCCCAGTGGCTTTGTGCTTCTAAGACATCCACGGGCAATGCTCGGCCAGTGTGACTCCGTGGTTGAGTGTCGGCCTATGAACCAGGAGGCCACGGTTCGATTCCTGGTCAGGGCACATGCCTGGGTGGTGGGCTTGATCCCCGGTGTGGGGGTGACCAATCAATGATTCTCTCTCATCATTGATGTTTCTGTCTCTCCACCCTTCTCCCTTCCTCTCTGAAATCCATAAAAATATATTTAAAAAAATAAAAATGAAACACCCACAGGGCCCCCAAGAAAGCAGAGGGCTTTCTGGCTAGGACTTTGGGGGTGGCCTTCATAGATAGCCTATTGGTTCCCTTTCTCTGGAGAACCCCAAGACCCCCTATGTTTTGCCCTTGAGTTTAAAGACTCAAATAATGAGGTTAAGACACGGCCCCTTCCGTGGGGCCTTTGAAAACACACTTGGGTATTGGACACCCTGAGTTCAGGTGACAGACTTGACTAAGCACACTCCCGGATGGCCAGGCCTGGTCTTAAATTAGAGGGGTACGGGGGGAAGAGCTTTAATTAGTTCTTTAATTAGGGGGGACGAGCTTCCTGGACTGAGGCGTTTGACTGGATTGGGTAGAACATGCCATGGAAGCCAATGGGCTCAACATCTGAGGGACGTCATCAAGCGAAGTTCTGATTCTTGCTCAGGCCACGTGGGCCGGTGGATAGGGGCTCTCTCTCTCTCTCTCTCTCTCTCTCTCTCTCTCTCTCTCTCTCTCTCTCCTGTGGGGGTGACCGGGGGTGGGTATTTGTGGTGCTTTGGGGCTGAGCACTCACACAAAGTGCCTTTTCAAGGGAGAAAAAAATGCAAGACTGTGTCAAGCAGCGAGGAGCTCATTAGCTCCCCAACTGGGGGCTGTTCTTTACAAGGACAACTTCCTCCGGGCTGGGGACGGGGAGGGGGTGCGAGGGACGGAGAAGGTGGGCCGCCCTCGCCCGAGAGGCTGAGGGCTCCTGTCTCCGTCTCCGAGGTGACTAAATTAGAAACAGCCCACAAAGCCATGCGCTCCCTGCAGAAGCTGCTGCCCGAGGTCATGGCCCCAGCAGGGGAGTGGTTGGTGCCTCAGAGCCAGGGCTCATTAACATTTCTTTAGGGAGCTGCCTGGGGCTGAGTCCCTCCAGCAGGACTCGGGGTGACGTCAGGGCCCCCTCCCCCCCAGATAGGGCCTGGGTGGGGGGCGGCCTGGGGGAGTTCCAGGGAGCAGAGACAATGTTTCGTTCCAGACACAGGCCCTTGGGATCCTAGGAAACCCATTCATTCCTCTTCGCTCGCAAAGCTACCGATTTCTGCATCTGTATGCGTCGGAGGTGGGAGGTGGAGAGCCTCCAGGGACCACGGAACCCACCCGGGACCATGCCTGTGGGTGTTTCCCCACGTGGTGCATTTGGATGCTGTTGTAACCGGACCATCAGAGGGTCCGGGCTGCCTGTCGCGACTTGAGCCAAAGCAGCAGGCACAGAATTGAGTCACTGAGCGTTTATCCCAATCCTGCTGGCGCCGTGGGAGAGCAGCAGGTCGGCCACAAACATCTGCTCTGCCCCCCCGCCCCCCATTAGCCAGCTGCTTGTATTGGGGAGAAGGGCAAGGATGGTGTGGGGAAGTAGGCAAAGGGTCTGCCAAGTGGGCAGTTCACAGGTCTGGAGATTTGCAAAGGGCTGGGGGTCTGCAAAGGGCTGGGGGTCTCCCAGGGGTTGGCAGCTTTTGGCAGCTCTGGCTTCTGCAACAAGGCTGTTCGTCTTTCCATGATCACAGCCTTCCCAGGTGCGCTCCCAGGTCCCGCATGCAGCTCCCAGCCAGGTTAGGATGTGCCTCCTTTAACCGGAACCAAACCGCCGGCGGTTAACAGAGCAGGACTCCCGTTTCTTGCAATCCTAGCTGGTCCCCAATATTCTGTTCCTGCCCCATCTCCTCCCCGGATAACAAGGCATCTCCCCCGCTTTCTCTCCTGGCCATGCTTCCCAGCGACGGAAAAAGGAGAGAAAGGATGCCACCGTGTGCCTGTGTGAGCTCAAAGCGGTGATAAAGCAGTGCTAGGCGAGCAGGTGCTGTGTCCATTGTAACTCATAGCGTCCAGGGTGAAGAGCTGGTTTTTAATACGACCCATTTATTTAACTGATGTTGTAGACGTGTGTTTATGGAAAAGGGAAAGACGCTACCAAACTAAAGTGATCAGGTGTGGATCCCCAAGCCTTATTTTGTAATAATTTGAACAAACGACACGTGAATAGTGTGCATTTTTGCCAAAAACACTTTTAACAATTGGAAAGCAAAGAAGACGATTCACCGGTACGTGCAGCGTTTAATCTCCCAGCATCGGCCGTTTTCAAACACAGGCAGTTTTCCAAAGACGGTGCCATTGGGATGACCGGGCTATTACAATTTCGCGGGGAAGGATTTAAATGATGCGGGAGAGAAACAGACGCGTCGGGGAACCACATTCTGGCAGGCTTTCAGCTGGATGGGAAGAATCGGGTCATTTCGGGAACTGAATTTCCTATTACTTGGCAGGAATTTTTTTTTTAAATGTGTTTTTTCCTTGAGAAACAATAGTGGCTATTTTTGGAAAATGCCCACTTTCTCACGAAAGGCTTGTCATTAGAACATGCATCCCGTCACCTCGTCTGCCCATCTCCTCTCGCTCCCTGGCTAGCTTCCCCCTTTCATAGCAGGAGGCGAACGCTTTATGTCCTGGTCGGTCCCCTTCATCAGAAGGAGCCGAAAGATCTCCCTTTTCCCAATTTTATGAAATCGTAAGACCATGGACACAGCTTCCCAGGGCCTTGAACGAGGCCTCCGTAAGCCCGGGGCCCCGAAACCTCCCCATCAGAGTAAGTTCACCTCTCTTTCTTCTTTTCATTAAACTTTTATTTAAAAAAAATATTTTTATTGATGTCAGAGAGGAAGGGAGAGGGAGAGAGATAGAGAGAGAGAAAGAGAAGCATCCATGATGAGAGAGAAGCATGGATCCGCTGCCTCCTGCACACCCCAGACTGCGGATCGAGCCCGCAACCCGGGCAGGTGCCCTGACAGGGAATTGAGCCTTGACCTCTGGGTCATAGGTCAGCGCTTAACTCCTGAGCCATGGCTGGTTGGGCTCACCTCTATTTCTGAACCCTTAAACCTCAGATACTCATATTTGTCTTTATTTCTTCCAGGGGAAGAATTGTTGACAGGTACGAAATTGATGCTCACTCAGGTAAGTTGTACGATTTGTAGAGACCCCTCGGCTAATTCATAACAGAAATAAGATGAGATTCTAGCAGCCCTGGCGGGGTGGCCCAGTTGGTTACAGCATCGTCCTGATACACCAAGATCACAGGTTTGGTCCCCGGTCAGGGCTCATACAAGCATCAACCAATGAATGCACAGATGAGTAGAACAAACACATCAATGTGTCTCCCTCTCCCTCTCTCTCTTTCTCCCTCTCTCTCTCTCTCTCAAGAAACATCAATAGATAACATCCTATATAATAAAACCCTAATATGCAAATTGACCTAACGGCAGAACGACTGCTCGCTATGACGCGCACTGACCACCAGGGGGCAGATGCTCAATGCAGGAGCTGTGCAAAGCATGGGTGGGCATATAAAATCTTTTTGCTCAGCCAGAAGCCGGGCTCATGGCTGGCGAGCTCAGCGGCAGTGGCGGGAGCCTCTCCCACCTCTGCGGCAGCGCTAAGGACCCCTCGGGGGATGTCCAACTGCTGGCTTAGGCCCGCTCCCCAGGCAGACATCCCTTGAGGGGTCCTAGACTGTGAGAGGGCGCAGGCCGGGCTGAGGGACCCCCTCCCCCCAGTGCATGGATGTCATGCACCAGGCCTCTAGTTTTAAATAAAAGACTAGATTCCAGGTCTCTCAATTCTGCCCATTTCCCAGACGGATGAAGGGTCCGCCCACGAATGTGTATTTGGAAGTGAGTGTCCTCTCCCGTAACGCAGGCCTCTGCTTCCTCCCTCAGGGGCGCACGCTTCTCCTCTGCAGTGTGGTGTCTCAGTCCTAGGCTACCGCGTAGCGGGCGATTTCCAGACCAGCGCAGGCCACCGCGGGGGCCCAGCCCGGGAGATCCATGTGCAGGTGGGTGTCACATCTGCTTCCTTTGAAGTGCGTGTGATCAAACTCAAACAACAAACATCAAAAGGCTGGACAGTGACCGCCCCCCCCCCCCCGACCTCACGGAGGGGCCCCAGTTGTTAGGATTCAGCAGTTTTTTTTGCCTACCTGTCTCTCTGTCTCGATGTGATCTCTTTGTTATAAACCTATATCTATACTAATAGAAGCCTTGGGGGCGGTCAGGCCATCAGGGAGGGCAGTTGGGGGCGATCAGATTGGCAGGGAAGCAGATAGGCATCAATCAGGCCAGCAGGGGAGCAGTTAGGGGGCATTCAGGCAGGCAGGCAGGCAGGCGAGCAGTTAGGAGCCAGCAGTCCCGGATTGTGAGAGGGATGTCCGACTGCCGGTTCAGGGATCGGGCCTAAACCGGCAATTGGACATCCCCCGAGGGGGTCCCAGATTGGAGAGGGTGCAGGCCAGGCTGAGGGACACCCCGCCCCATGCATGAATTTTGTGCACTGGGCCACTAGTGTGTGTATATATACTCTTATTGATTTCAGAGAGGAAGAGAGAGAGACACATCAATGATGAGAGAGGATCAGGGATAGGCTGCCTCCTGCACACCCCACACTGGGGATGGAGCCCATAACCCGGGCATGTGCCCTGACCTGGAATCGAACCGTGACCTTCTGGTTCCTAGGTCGACGCTCACCCACGGAGCCGGCCGGCCAGGTAGTTCATCCCTTCTGTATGTAAATGAGAAAGGATCTTGTCTGGAGCGGGGATGGATGGACGCATGACGCAGGGCAGGGATGTGTGTGAGGGAGGAACTGCTCTCCCCGTCATGCATGTCATCTCCATGGCAACGCTCACCTGCTGCCGGGTGAAAGGTCGACCGCCCCTGCGCCGCATCGACCACAACCTCGGGGGGCTCGGACTGGGCACTGAGCTCAGCTCCCGGCTCTGACCTTGGAGCTCAGCCGCCCCCCACCTGTGCGATGAACCCTGGGCTGCTGTGTGTCCCCCACAACCAGCCCTCCTCAGCCAGTGGAAGAGGTCCCCTCAGGAGCCCAGCCATCGTGCAGGGCAGCCCAGGAGGCCAAGCTGCAGCAGGGGCGGTGAGAAGGGGAACCAGAGCCTCCTAAGCGCCTTCCAGCCCCTCTCCCGGGCAGCAGGGTGGAGGCTGGCCGGCCACCAACAAGGGGGTGCCCCCAGCACCCCAGGACCTGCTCCCAGGAGCCAACCACGCCTCTGGTTCTGTAGGTCCCCATGGCCCCTCTCAGGGCTCAGGGCCCGCACTTTGCAGCTGCAGAGCTGGGAGGGAAGAGTGGGGGGGGGGG
>JAWPEG010038709.1:1311954-1327574 GCA_035771395.1 Myotis vivesi | reverse complement strand
GAGAGAGAGAGAGAGAGAGAGAGAGAGACAGAAACTTCCATGATGAGAGAGAATCATGGACCGGCTGTCTCCTGCCTGCCCCCCTCCCTGCGGATGGAGCCCACAACCCGGGCCTGTGCCCTGACAGGAATGGAACCAGGACCTCCTGGTTCACAGGTCGATGCTCAACCCCTGAGCCACACCGGCCGGGCCAAGTTGTATATTCTTATTCGTTCATTTATGTTTTTACCATCCCCCCCCCACCCCCTCCCCGTTTGGCAACCATCAGCGTGTTCTCTGTATCTATGAGTCTAGTTCCTGTTTGGTTTCTTCATTGTTTAAAGCACATTGTCTTCTTGAGGGAAAATGGAAATGAGTTGGTCGCAGAGAAGAAGAAAAGGGAAGCGTCTGTGAAATGCAAAGCAGGCGAAGTGGGAAGCAGGCGAGATGAGACTCGGGAGAGAGCTGGGCCTGGACCCGCAGCCCCCACACTCTCCTCCCACTGGCGGCCCCCCCAGATGTGTCCTCCATGAGGCGTCTTTCCTGTCTTTTGTTTCTGGTCCCTACCACAGCCCCGCCCCCCCCCCCCAGCCTTTCCTTCCGGCCTGGCCTCCATCACGGGGTCACCACTGTTGTCCCCACACTCAGGCAAGACCTCCCTTCTTGCCATGGACAGAAGGATTGATGAAGAATCCAGGTCATTGTGCTGGCCAGTGTGGCTCAGTGGATAGAGCGTCAGCCTGCAGACCCAAGGGTCCTGGGTTCGATTCCAGTCAAGGGTATGGACCTCGGTTGCAGGCTCCTCCCTGGACCCCGGGCCCTGGTCGGGGCGTGTGCAGGAGGCAACCCATCGGTGTGTTTCCCTCACATCGGTGGATGTTTCTCTCTGTCTTTCTCTCTTCCACTCTCTCCAAAAATCAATGGAAAAATAGCCTCGGGGGAGGATTTAAAAAAAAAGAGAGAGAAAAGAATATATATCATCCTATTCCTCCCTGACCTGGATGCTCTGATGGTCCGGCCTCCAGGCTAAAATCTAACCCTTTAGGATCCCATCCAAGGGTCCACCCCTCCCTCCCATTGTGATGTGGTGAAACCCAGGCCCTCCCCTTTCTCAAACTAGGTGTTTGGGTGGAACCCTCGTGCAGGTGTGGCCTGCCCCTCCCCCACCCGGCCTCCGAGGGCCACTGAGCCATGGTGGATCGCTTCCTCTTGGAGGCCACACAACGTGTTCAGGCTGCACTGTAATTGTTTGTTTACTAGTCTGTTTTCACTACCGATGGATCGATCCTGAGCCGCTGGGTGGGGCTGGGACTGGGGGTGGGGGTGGGGCGTCGGGGGTGGGGGTGGACGTCTCTCCTGCGTGTGTCCTCCCGTCCAGACAGAGGTCCAAATGGAATTGCACCCCTAAATCAGCGGTTCCCAACCTTCCTGATGCCACGACCCTTTCATACAGTTCCTCATGTTGTGGTGACCCCCAACCATAAAATTATTTTCGTGGCTACTTCATCACTGTCATGTTGCTACTGTGATGAATCGTCATGTAAATATCTGATATGCAGGATGTATTTTCATTGTTACAAATTGAACATAATTAAAGCATAGTGATGAATCCCAAAAGCAATAAGTAATTATCTATGTGTTTTCCGATGGTCTTAGGCGACCCCTGTGAAAGGGTCGTTGGACCCCCAAAGGGGTCGAGACCCACAGGTTGAGAACCGCTGCCCTAAATTCTTCCTGTGTCTTCAGAGCCATGGTCTTCAAAGGCCTTTTTACATCTCTGTAAGGCGTCTGCACCCCTGTCCCTGGCTTGTTATCGAGTATATTTTATAGACTCAACTCCCCTTTAAAAGATTGGGTGTCACCCGCTTTCTCTCCAGTCAGGGTCGCTGCCGGAGCAGGGAGCTAAGTGAACACAAGTGTTTGCTCAAAAATGTTCAAGCTGGCCCGGCCGGCGTGGCTCAGTGGTTGAGCGTGGGCCTAGGAACCAGGAGGTCACGGTTCGATTCCCCTTCAAGGCACATGCCCGGGTTGTGGGCACCATCCCCAGTAGGGAATGTGCAGGAGGCAGCTGACCCATGATTCTCTCTCATCATGGATGTTTCTCTCTCTCTCTCTCCCTCCCTTCCTGTCTAAAATCAATAAAAATACATTCAAAAAATATTCAGAGCTAACCCCCGGATGGTTTTCCACTGCAAATGTATCTTAAGAAAGAGGCCGTGGAGCTACAGTTGACCCTCAAACATGGGTTTGAACTGTTGAGGGTCCATAATACCCGTACTTTTTCAATAAATATATGTATGCACTGTTAGGGATGTACCAGGCACCCCATCAGAATCATGAAGAACATTGTATGTTCATTTGTCTCTTCTTGTTTATTTTTATTTCCTTTTTTTTGTTTGTTAATCTGAACCCCAGGATATTTTTCCATTGATCTTTAGAGAGAGTGGAAGGGAGAGGGAGAGACAGAGAGAAATATCGATGTGAGAGAGACACATCGACTGGTTGCCTCCTGCACGCACCCCGACCAGGGATCGAGCCTGCAACCGAGGTAGGTGCCCTTGACTGGGAATCGAACCCCGGACCCTTCCGTCCGCGGGCCGACGCTCTAGCCACTAAGCAACACCGGCCAGGGCCATTTGTCTCTTTTAATGAAAAGGGCTGGGAAGTATTGCTGAGGGGGTGGGGGGGGGGGAAAGGGTGAGCTTTTGTAAGAGACCGATCTTGAGTTTTCTTGCCCGTCTTTCCCTCCTCAACAGGGAATAATATCTCAAGTCACGGAAGCATGAATTTTTGTGAAGCAGGATTTGCTGTCGGGCACGCGAGTTCCGATTTCAATCCTGGGCCCTGCCAGGGGATCAGGGAAAGAGTTGGGGTTACCCTGCTAAGCTCGCAGGGGGTCTTTGCATGGGAGATGGTTTGAGTGTTCAAGTTGTCACATGGGTGGGTTTCCTATGCCCTAATGGGGCAAGATTAACCAATAGGTAATTATCGATCCACTAGAGGCCTGAGCACGAAATTCGTGCAAGGGGCTCGGCCCTCGCAGCCCCGGCTTCATCCAGAAGGTCGTCCGGAAGGTCATCCAGAAGGTCGTCCGGCTGTTTGGTCTAATTAGCATATTAGCTCTCTATTATATAGGATTCCCGTGGTCATGTATAAATCAAATCCAGGTCTTGTCTACTAACGAATCCCCTTGCCACCACCCACCCATGCTCCACCTGCACCATCATCTCTTGGGTAAGAAAATTATTGGTTATTTGGGGGGTCGGGAGGAGGGAGGAGGGAGGATACGGTAGTTCCAACAGGAATGAATATTGGGGGGAAGGAGCATCACTTGGACACTCAAGGGCCATCTTCCTTGCAGGGACAAAAATTTCCCCAAAGGCCTGAGCCCCGAGCCGAGCCACTGGAACCGAGGAAGTGAGATGCCTGTCACACTGGCTTTGAACGAGTTTCTTGACTTCCTGCAAAGAGGCCGCGGGGCCGCGCTTTTGGAGAAGTTAGTGAAACCGAATCTGACATCACCACCCACCGCCCCTGGAGATCAGCGGGCGGCTCGTTCTCGGGGCGGCAGAGGAGGAAATCGCTGGGGTCTGAGAAGACATCCACGAGGGGTAGGCGCCCGTGCCCCGTCTTTGTCACCGGGTTTCCGCGGGGGACGCACTTGCCCGGCGATAACCATTGTCTTCCCCTTCGCAGAGGGACGCATGCTGGGCCACAGGCTGATCTCCTGATAATGACCATGGATTTGTGGCTGAAGCTGCTGGCCTTGGCCTGTGTCTGTCTTGATGCCGGGGTCGTCGGGCAAGGTAAGGACCCGGGACTCTTACGACTTCCTCACCGAGCATTTGCTTGAGGGGGGACATAGAACAAGTGAAGGGGTAGTGACCGGAAGGGAGGGAGTGGGATGGCCAGGGCTGTCCGAGCTCAGACAGACCCTGGCTCGTGCTGAGACCCAAGCCATGGTTTCTGCTGGAAAAAAAAAAAATTGCCTACTTATTTAAGGGACAAAAAATAAAAATTAAAAAAAAATCACAAGTTAAAAGGATGAGTCTTCGCTGACAGACTGTGCCAGGGTATTACAAAGGCCATTGTCACTCCCCCCTCGCACGGGCCTGGGTGTCCGTGTATGAAATCCCAGGACATGTTAAGGACCCAAATAAGTGAATTTTTAGCCTCTTAACAAGAAATGCATTTTTTTTTTTAAAGTCGTGCTGTGCCTTCGCTTGCACGTAGACACCCCCACTTTCCGGACCAGCAGGCCACTTCCTCAAATGTTGATGAATAGCGATGGGCTTTGTGGCCGCCTTTGTTCGGTGGCCGTGGAAGAGAATGGCCGTGGCCATGTGGGAAAATGTCACCTCTTGGCGTGTTCTTATCCCAGAAGGTGTCTTAGATCAAGTTCTTGGTTCCGTACCCGTCCTTACGCGTCGCTGTGCTGCTCACTTGCTTTGGGGATTTGTAGGGGGCCACCGCCCTTCCTGGGTCTTGGGTGGGTGTGAGGACCTCGGCGGCGAGATGATAACACGACCCCCCAACAATGACGCCCACGCGAGGCTCCTTAGGAAAATGTGACCCATAGAATGTCAGGGACCTTTTGACGTTTGAGAATCTTGTAGGCTCCTCGGTCGATGGAAGGAGCATTTTCTGAACCGTTTCAGTTCGGGTCCTGGATACATGTCAGTTTGATGATTCAACGGAGCTACCAAATGGATATTTAATGTTGCTCCTTACGATGTCATACCTAAAGCTGTTTTTTTGTTGTTGTTTGTTGTTGAGAGGACATAGACATGGTATTTTTGTAGAAATCCCAAATCAGTAAAAAAAAAAAAAAAATTAGAAAGTTATTTTTAAAAATCTTGCTTGTCGGCATTCACTTTGAAAATCTTTTTCTATTTTATTGGAGTTCTGTCTCCCCACCCCTCTCCTTGCCTCTGAAAGGCAGGGCAGTAGCTGCCTCCTGAGTTGGTTGCATTTGCCAGTTTCTATTCTGTGTGGCCCCGGACGGTGGGAAGCAGTGTGCGAGTGTGTGTGTGTGTGTGTGTGTGTGTGTGTGTGTATGTGCGCGCGCGTGTGACTGCAGAGATGGACTGAAGTGATGTACACGGGGACGGCGTTTCGTCTTAGTACAGACAGCGTTTACTAGCTACCGTCCTTCTCAAGATACTTCACATAATCAAAAACGAGTGATAAAGAAGAAGAGCTTTAATAGGGTGATCATATGTGTATTCTCATACGCCAGAGTCCCTTCCCATGAACAGGTCCCACTCCCGAAGGGCTTCGAAGCATTTCTGAAAGGGGTTCGGAAATATTCGGCTGGCCGCAGGGCAAGCCCCCCTAGAAATTCCAACCCAGTCTGTGAAGGACTTTCACGTTAAGGAACATCTTTGAGTTTGCAATCAAAATCAGAGGATAAAAATGATCTAAAAACCTCTCAACCCTTATACGAGACAAAAGTGGATAGATATGCATAGATTTGTTTTGGAAGTTCAAGTTTAACGTCAGTTGCTCACATAAATATGGAGAGCAGACATTTTTCTAAAAGGTGTTGATAGTCTTCCTGAAATATATATACTTAGTTTTTTTTTGGGGGAGGGGAATATAGATCTAACCATCTGTGTCTGCAAATCTTGTTGATCATGCTTTTAAGTTCTGAAAGGCATTTGGCGAGCGAGGGTCTCATTTGGGAAGTTATTCATGCTTTGAGTTGAGTATGTCTCTTTATCAGCAACAAAGGTGATATGTCATATTTAACTGCGTGAAATCTGCGTCCAGTGTTGGTAGGGCGTGTTAGGCTCCCAGGTAGCACATGTACGTTAGGTACCCCGAAGGCCTAACGAAATAGGACCAAACGTCCAGCGACATCCACGGGCACGATTCTGATGCTATTTCACCCCTAAAATACAACAACGTGTAACTGTGTTGGGGGCAGCAGCCACGCCGGCTTGAGTCCTGCACAGAAGTGTGGCATCTCTCCGGTGGGTGCCTTTGCTGTGAAAACTGAAAGTCCAAACTGTTGGTTTTGGTTGAAAATGTCTAAGTTAACAGTGGGGCCCAGGGTGGGGGTGTGGGTGCGGGGATGAGCGAGCGAGCTCTGAGTCAGAGCAGCGAGCATCATTTCCGGGGCCCAGTTCTTCATTTTTCCATCCATCGCCGTCGAAAGGAAGTAGCTCACATTGCACCCACGTCCTCGGCCTTGCACATCGCGGGCACTGGGTGCACATCACCCACCGAATCTGCTAAGCAACCCCATGAAGTTCTAAATACTCTGCAATTTAGCCATGTGGGGTGCATGGTTATTCACCAATTAAAAAAATATTTTTGTAATCAAAACCTGCCCGGGGGGGACCCTTAGCATGGCTAGCATTGAAAGTGCATTTGTTAGAGGAAGGGTAAGGTGGGGTTAGGGGCCTTTTCCCCATTTTTATGTCTTGTTCTACTTAAGCACAGGGCCAGGATGGCGAATTGAGCTGGGTCATATGTGTGAGTGATGGGTACTGGTTCCATGTGATGAATATATGTTTATCTGGAGTTTTATATGTGTTATAGATCAGTCTACCATTGATCTAGTGATCTGTCTACTTTTAAAAATTGGGGTCCTGGGGGGCTTCGATTCTTGGCCATTTCTCTTTGTATCGTGTGCGCTCAGAGCTCCTTGTCACCACCTCATACTCATTCGTGACCCCCGATTCCCTACTTCCATACTCGACTCTGAGCAGAGGAACCTGCCTGCTCTTCTAAATTTAATCTTGTTTTGTGTTTGGGAAAAAAAATAGATCCTCATAATGCAATCTGTCTTCTCACCCCTCTCCTTCCCTCTGAAAGGCAGGGCAGTAGCTACCTCCTGAGTTTGTTGCATTTGCTCCCAAGTTTTGTGATTTTAGTTTGTTTGTTTTTTAAATTCTTTTGCTATGTTGGAATTGTGGGTTTTTTGTTTTGTTTTTTTTAATCCTCACCCGAGGATATTTTTTCATTGATTTTTAGGGAGAGTGGAAGAGACAGAGAGAGAAACATCGATGTGAGGGAAACACATCGATGGGTTGCCTCCTGCACACGCCATGACCAGGGCCCGAGGAGCTTGCAACTGAGGTACGTGCCCTTGGCTGGAATTGAACCCAGGACCCTTGGGTCTGCAGGCCGAAGCTCTACCAGCTGAGCCACACTGGCCAGGGCTGATTTTAGTTTTTAATAATCTCTGGATGGCGTCCACTCCACACTCGTGGCCGAGCAGCTGGGCTCGTGGAGGAGCGAGGAGCGAGGTGTGAGGCGCTGGGCCCGGGCCGGGCGGGGACCTCTGTGCTTTCTCTTTTCTGGCCGATGAACTCAGCCCGAGCCCCAGGCTGTCCCCCACTGGGTCCTGTCCCCTCCCTTCCTCAGGGCCCGAAGGCTCTAGGTCCTGTGTCCTCCCTCGCCTTCTCCTTGGTCACTCCCACCACCAGCATCGCCCGTGCAATGCTGCCCGGTCGCCCCTTTCCCTGGCCTGTTTCACATGCTCTTTCTAGCTGCTGGTGGTATGGTTACTATTTTTACCTACACTCAGGGCTTTGGGGGGCACGGGACCCTCCCTGGAAGTAGAAATGACGGCTTATGCCTTCTTTTGTGCCACCTGGACCCGCCTTCCTCAGCAGGTGCTGGAAAAAGGAATGAGTGTCTTTGGACAAAACTGTAGATTCTAAGGAAAGAGGAGTAAGAGGAGGACGAGGAGGAGAAGGAGGAGGAGGAGGAGGAGAAGGAAGAGGAGGAAGAGGAAGAGGGGGAAGAGGAGGAGGAGGGGAGGAGGAGGAGGAGGACGACAAGAGAGTGGAGTCCCGGGGCACTGGCGAGGGTCATTCCCAGGACAGATGGGTGAGGTCACACCTACACGTTGCCTCGTGCGCACAAGGACGTGCGAGGAGAGTCTGGGCATCATCTCTTCCGAGATGCCGTGACCAGGGAGGCCGGTCCGAGTTGGTCCGGAGCGGAGCCTGTCCTCAGGTTGATGGGTTCTCCTGGGAGAAAGAGCACAGAGTTGATGGAGGCGAGGTCCCGAGCGCCAACCCCGTGGAGGGGAGGCACCGGGTGCCGAGAAAGAGGTCCCTCTGCTCTTTGCAATCATGCGTCCGTGGGAATATTCACACTGGGGACAACCGGAAGGGAAATGTAACCGAATCCCAGCTGAAACGCAATTTCCAGCTACACAGCTTCGTCAGTAACAGACATCCATCCTGGCTGCCGGTCCCCGAAGGATCATTAAAGCTATGACTTTTGCTTTTGTAGCGATAGGACTCTTTAGGGAAGGACAAAGGGGGAAAAAATGAAATATTGCAGGCTGTTCACTTAGCATATGACATGGTTAGAGTCTATTTCTTCATGATCCCGAAATATACAGGAATAAGAATTATGGTAACGATTCGATTTCTGTCTACCAGGCCCTCACCGATATTTACATGAGAAAATACTTAAAGATGGCCTAAAAGCTTCACTATGCATTCTTTTCCTTACATGTCAGTGGGCTACTTCCATTTCAGTCTATCCAGAGCCTCCAAGCCAGAATCGAACCTGGGACCCTTCAGTCTGCAGGCCGATGCTCTATCCACTGAGCCAAACCAGCTAGGGCAGCGGTTCTCAACCTGTGGGTCCAGACTCCTTTGGGGGTCGAACGACCCTTTCACAGGGGTCGCCTAAGGCCATCGGAAAACACATCTATCATTACATATTGTTTTTGGGATTCATCACGATGCTTTAATGATGTTCAATTTGTAACAATGAAAATACATCCTGCCTATCAGATATTTACATGACGATGCATAACAGCAGCAACATGACAGTGATGAAGTAGCCACGAAAATAATCTTATGGTTGGGGGTCACCACAACATGAGGAACTGTATTAAAGGGCCGCGGCATGAGGAAGGTTGAGAACCGCTGCTCCAGGAGGGAGTGGCAGCTCTGTGGCCGAGGGATGCTCCCTTCAAGGCCTTCAGATTCTTTAACTTGGATTCCTCCCCTGTTTTAGGGTTTTTCAGGAGAGTCTGGGATTCTGTTACTTAAGTAGTTTGTGAGTCCATCCCCTTTCACAACTCGTCCCGGTTCTGATTGAACCAATAGCCCGAAATCTGGCCTTTCTCCCACCCGGACTGTGTCATACCTCCCCCTCCCTCCCCCCCAGGCCCGTGTCTGTAAAAGGCGAGACTCACCTTTGCACCTGCCTCCGTCCACGGCTTCCTGTGGGCGGGAGCCTACCTGCATCCCATAATTTTCATTCCAATTTTTTGACTCAGATTTTTATGAAAATAAACATTTAATGAGGCTATTCCAACATTTATGAGTTTTCCTCGAGGACAAGTTCCACAGAAAAAACAATTCTACGAAGCCCATTTAATTCCCGGGTATTTCTTTTTTTAATTTTTTTTTTTTTTTTTAATACGGAGCCTGATTAGACCATGACCAGTTTTTTCCATTTTTATTTTTATTTTTATTTTCCCTAACGAAGGCTCAACAAAATCGATTTTCATTGAATGTTTATAATGACTATTAAATTTATAAATGAATTTTTTATCCACATCATTTGACTGATTATGGCATACGCCTCTGGGAATTTTCCTTTATGGCTATGACTTGCACACGTGTAATTCTAGTTGGCAAAGAACTCAGATCTTATTTTCCAAAAGTGTTTTAATTCTCCTCTGTAGTCAGAAACAACATGTCTTGTATGCATTTTTTTTTGCCATTGCTAGTTTCTTTCTTTCTTTCTTTTATTTTTGCATTTTAATGTTACAAAAAAAAAAGGAATTTATATAATTTTTTTTTTTACTTTTGTCCAACGTTAGCTCTGGCAGTATTACGCAGTCTCTGATTTATGGGTTGACACTGGTATCAGTAACATTCATTTTGCAATTCAAAGCGATGAGCAAGATTCATGTTGGGATTTGAGAGTTCTGGTTATCTCTCAGCCCATGGACACTTTAGGAAAACCTAGAGGACTGCCTTAGAGTCTAGGAGTGTTAGATTAAAAAAAAAAAAGAAGCTTATTGATTTCAGAGAGGAAGGGCGAGGGGGAGAGACGAGAAACATCCATGATGAGAGAGCATCATGGCTCGGCTGCCTCCTGGAATTGTTAGATTTTACGTCTTATTCAATTCTGTGCTGTTCTTCGGACTCACTTACACACCCTTGCCAACTTCCTACCAAAATTTGGGGCAAAAAATAAGGAGAAGAATCAACATAAGGAGTTCACAATGTTCTCCATGTGCAGTGGTGGGTGGGGCCAAACTGGGGTGTCCAGTCACCATGAGTCGGGCTCTGCATTTTGAACAAATACAAGGGGTTACAGGGCCTCCGCACGCCTTCTAAGCCAGCCCCTCCCTGCCCCCCAGCTCCGTCTGCCACCTCGCCGTGACCCGGATGATGGCCTCCTGTCGTTAACGTGCCTTTTCCTGAGACTGTGATGTATTTCTGTCTCCAAACAGTTGGGCGTGTGGATCGCTCTTGCCGCTGTCTCTGTTTTTAATGGGGATGATGTTGACTATTCTCGGATGGAGGCGTCCGCCTTGATGATCTGTGAATGATACCGTTGCAGGCCCCTTTAAAAAAAATCTTTATTGTTGAAAGTATTCCATAGGTCCCCCTCCCCCCCACTGACCTCTCCCTGCCCACCCCCGCCCCCCACCCCAGGCCTTCACCACCCTATTGTCTGTGTCCATGGGTTGTGCATATCTGCCTACAAGTTCATTGGTTGATCTCTTCCCACCCGCCCACCCTCCCCCGCCTTCCCTCTGAGGTTTGACAATCTGTTCGATGCGTCTCTGTCTCTGGATCTAATTTTATTTATCAGTTTATGTTGTTCATTAGATTCCACATCTGAGTGGAGGTCACGTGCTACTTGTCTTTCTCCGACTGGCTTATTTCGCTTAGCGTAATGCTCTCCAGGTCCCTCCATGCTGTTGTTGGAAACGGTGAGAGCGCTTTCTTTTTCACGGCTGCGTAGTATTCCACCGTGTGGCAGGTCCCTGTACGTGGTGGTCATCTGGGGAGCTCACGTGGGGGTCATCGGTCTCTTTACCCATGAGCCCCTTGAACTTGTTAGTTGAATGAATGGATGGATGGCCTGACAGTATAACCCAACCTTGGGTGTAGCGAGTACTTCACGGCTCCTAAAGCCGATTTTAATTCTGCCCTTTTGTTGTTGTTATTTAAGTGAACTGCTCGTGGTAACATTTCTACAGGGTAGAAAACTTCAGGAACTAGAAGGCAAAAGATCCCCGCTAACATTTTGTTTTTCTTTCTTCCCCTCGCTCTCGCTCTCTCTTGCAGTCACATGCTGTGAGTGACATTGACTATTTCAAGTGTTTTTTTTTTCTTTAAGTAAACCATGATTGTTTTTTGAGAAATATGGGAAGTTCACAGATTCCCAAGACCCACCACTGAACGACTTTCTGTCTCACGTCACCAGGTTAGCTACACCTGCCGATTTGCTCATTGATTTATTTTGTGAACAAATATTTTACGAGTGTTTTCCGTGTCCTGTGAGCTGTGAATACCACATCCCACACTCATCGTGGTCGAGTTTCCAATCTCCCGTGGTAGGGGCTGCTTAGAGATGAGATTCTAAATCTTTCAAGTTCCCTGAAAGCTTTCTCCTCAAACTAGTCATATTTTTGGCAACAGAATAGCATGAATGTTCTCCATCTTTAGAAATTACACAGAAAAGTTTTTATCTTTCAATCTGCACACAACACACGATTTAAATGAACACTGTCTTCTTGCCAGACTACACCAAGGCCTCTGTCCCCACCAGATTCACTGTGCCAGCTTCCTGTCCCTGGTTATTAGTCGATATTTTATAAATACTTATTAGATATTTCATAAATAAAGGCGGTCGACGGGAGGAGGAGGAGCCAGCCAATAGCCCCACTTCGTTTGGGTTGGTTTTGTGATTTCAACGGAAAAGAAAAAAAGATTTCCTTGGACACAAATGTCAAACCGTCCACACATCCACGCACAGATACACCCCTCACTCTTCAGGGTGATCTTTCACGGAAATGTTTCAAGCCCACCAGCCGATAAGGAGTGAGAAGGTGGGGGGATGGGGACTGAGGTTTATCCCGGGTCTGTTCTCCCACTGGGTTGCTCAGCATTCTTCGTGGGCCTCACCAGCCAGGGGACTGCGTCCAGGACCTCATGATGGTTGGCGAACAACACCAAGAATGGAGGGTGGAGAGCCCCTCCTCCAAGGCCATCTGTGTGCAACATGCATGTAAGCCCCATCCCCCCGGATTAGCTACATGGGTGGATAAGGGTGCACGGGGCCTCTTCCATGGCCGTAGCAAGACTGACCTTAGCCAAGGCCACCTGCCCCTCGTGAAAAGCGAGGAGACATCCTGGATCCACGTGGCTGGACCGTGAACGCCGGTGGCACGCTCGTCCACAAAGGTGGCCGCTGCCATCATCTCGAAGAGGCGTCGACGCGGCCCAGGCCTGAGTCCACCTCGAGCTGAATTCCCCGATGGGAAGCACGGGTTTCCCCCGCCCCCTCTGGCCTTTGATGTCACCTAAAGCGAGAGCCAGGCACCCAGGTGCCTCGGCTGCCTTTTGAAGTCCAAGGGAAGTCCTCTGACATTTGCTGGACACTTTGATGGTGGAAAACACACGAGGTTCTCACCTTATTCCAGAAATTACAGCCACCGGGCCACCTCCGCGCAGTCACCCAGAGGCTTAGGCCACGAGTCGGGCGGGAGCTGGCTTGCAGGTTTCCACTCCAGGACGCGCCCGCTGTTCCTCCAGGGGAACTAGAGAGCACACGTGCTGGCTGTTCGGTTGCTATGATAAATGTGGGTCGCCAAGCAGATACGTTAGGCCTCGTCTTCTACTTTCACTTCTAAGACTTAGGTCTCCAAATCCTCTTCTGTTTTTCTACACGAAGTGGTGAACTTGTTTCTAATAAGCCCTCCACGTCGCTCCACTGTTCAGGGACCACGTTTTCATTTTCTGAGTTTGCTTATTGACAGGGTAGGCATGATGGAGGTACATAATGGCTAAGGGGGGGGAAAAAAAATAGGCCCAGAGCATAAGTCTTGGTTTCGAGTGTTGGCTGTGAGAGGAAGTGATGGGAGGGAAGTAGGTGAGCAAAGGAAACGGGCCAGGGAACTAAGGAAAGTAATTTGAAGAGATGATTCTCGAAATGTCGGCCTCAGACAAGCTCTGTGTTTAAGGGCCTGAAGAGGCCATCTTCAACCTCTTCCCCGGACTCCCTTCCGGGCTTTCCCATCAGGAGACACGAGGGATTTCCCTGTCAGAGCCTCAGTTTCCCTCTCTGTATAATGGGCATAACACCAGTAGCAATGGCATGAGAGGATCTGACTTCTGGATTCCACTGCTGTCGATTCAACACACGACTGTGTGCCCGGGACTATTCGAAGTGCAGACGCCTGTTAGATAGAACAGAAGAGGCACCAACTTTCACAGAGCTCACCGCTTAGCAAGCAAGATAACAAGCCAACCAACAAATAAAAAACCACCACAAATAAATAAGCAAGAAGTGTTCAGATCCCGGAAGTGCTGTGCCATGAAACAGGGTGAGGGGTTGGGGTGGGGACAGGCCAGATTTGGGGGCGTGGAGGGTGAATGGCCCTTTAAACAGAGTGACCCAGGAAGCCCTCTTGGGAGGGGTGTCGTTAAGCTATCCTGAAGCTGACGAAATGTTAAGATTTGTGTGAACAGGAAGTGGCAGGTGCAAAGGCCCCTCAGAAAAAAAAAAAAAAAAGCAAAAAAAATTGGCGGGCTCCCAGCCCAGCACAGAGACAGGTGCCTGTACGCCGTGGGTCGAGGCTGAGTCTTGCGTGGGTGGGGACGCTGGAGAGATGAGCGGGGGCGAGGGGGGAGGGGAGGCGGGGGGGGGGCGAAGGGGGACAGGCCCCAGGCCTTGATGGAAATGGATAGAGTTTGCATTCCGCCCAGAGTGGACTGGGAAGAGATGGTTGGGACATGTTAGGTAGACACCCACCTGGTTTTATTTCCATCTTGAATAAAATAGCAACAAACACGAGGGATCGCCCTCTCAGACCCTCAGTTTCCTCATCTGTCCAATGGGCATCACGGCAGTGGCCAGGACAGGAGATGGGACTCCCCCCGGCTGCTGGGAGAAGGCAGCTACGTTGGAAATGAGTCCAGGGCCGGGCGAGCAGCTGGGAGGCAGCTGGGTGGGTGGGAGGGAGAGCAGGGGTGGACGTGGAGAGAGAGCACCCGGTGACACAGGAGCAAGACCTTGCTGTGTGGACAGGAAGTAGGATGATAGAACGACTCCGTTTTCCAGTGGGCAGCTGGGATGGGAAACACCCCAACCAGGGCCAGGCCTTTGTGACTTTGATGCTGGAATCCTCCTTAGACACCCAACTAGGGAGGCCCAGACGTCACCCGAACCCTAGGTCTGCAGGCCACTGTGTGCAGGGGGATCTCAACAAGGGGCCGAGCGTGATGGGGTAGGAGCATGTCTAGACGGACGTGTATGAGGGGCTCGCGCTGTGTGGAGGGGTCAGGGGGAGAAGGGAGGAGAAGAAAGAGGGGAGAGCCGGAGAGGAAGAGGAGAACAGTGTTTTGCTCCGGATGTGGAACAAGGGACCGGATGGCCTTGAGGTGCTCAGCACGCTTGCCGGCCCAGGATGGGAACCCGGGGAATTCCATACAGAAATCAAACTTTCAATTTTGACATCGCAAACATTCAATATCACAGGTATCGCCGGCTTAGCTGTTAAAAAGAGAAAGGAGCCCTGGCTGGTATGGCTCAGTGGAGAGAGCTTCAGCCTGTGGACTGAAGGGTCCCGGGTTCGATTCCGGTCAAGGGCATGTACCTCGGTTGTAGGCTCCTCCCCGGCCTGGGCCCTGGTTGGGGCGCGTACAGGAGGCAACCAAATGATGTGTTTCTCTCACATCGATGTTTCTCTCTGTCTTTCTCTCTTCCACTCTCCCTAAAAGTCAATGGGAAAATATCCTCAGGTGAGGATTAACAAAAAGGAAGAGAGAGAAAGAGAGAGAGGAGAGAGAGAGAGAGAGAGAGAGAGAGAAAGGTATAACACAATAATTTGTTTTAATAAAAGCTATGTGGACTATTTCAAGAGCCCAATGATTAGAAATTGAATTAAAAAATGTCTGCAAGCATGAATGCTCTATCGAGTCCCTTGTGATACATATTTTGTTTTGATAAAAGTATTTATTTATTTATTTATTTATTTATTTTTTTTTTTTTTTAAATATATTTTATTGATTTTTTACAGAGAGGAAGGGAGAGAGATAGAGAGTTAGAAACATCGATGAGAGAGAAACATCGATCAGCTGCCTCCTGCACATCTCCTACTGGGGATGTGCCCGCAACCCAGGTACATGCCCTTGACCGGAATCGAACCTGGGACCTTTCAGTCCACAGGCCGACGCTCTATCCACTGAGCCAAACCGGTTTCGGCATGATAAAAGTATTTAAAGACTCTATGGAAGCCAATACTCGGACAGGCGGGAGGTTTGTGGAGAGTTACATGAACGTCTTCTTTCTCAAGCCAATTGTACACCTTTCATTTCTTTCAGAAATCTGAAAAGTAATTGGTTATCACTTGGGCTTCTAGTAGGCCACCCAGTAGCCTTGATGATGACACAGTACACAAACAGAGATCTGTGGGG
>JAWPEG010038709.1:1269254-1281132 GCA_035771395.1 Myotis vivesi | reverse complement strand
CTCCTCCTCCTCCTCCTCCTCCTCCTCCTCCTCCTCCTCCTCCTCCTCCTTCTTCTTCTTCTTCTCTCTCTCTCTCTCTCTCATCGCTTGGAGTCAAATCATTGTACTCTCTATACCACCCCAATTTACAAAATAGACAACCACTCCCCCTGAAAAATAACTTCTGAAATAGTAGACGTCCGGTACGTCACAGCCATTTTCTTGGCAACTGTTAAACACAAGGCGCAGAGAAGGGGGTTATAAGAAAAATGATGACGACACAGATGCTGCGAGAAGGAGAAGGGAAAGGATCATAAGGTCCCAGGACTCACGCGTTCCCTGGGCCAGCCCCCTCCTCCCCCACCGACATTCACAAGCAAAGCTTCTAGCCCAGTGGTTCTCAACCTTCTGGCCCTTTCATACAGTTCCTCATGTGGTGACCCAACCATAAAATTATTCTCGTTGCTGCTTCATCACTGTCATGTTGCTACTGTGATGAATCGTCATGTAAATATCTGATATGCAGGGTGGTCTTAGGCGACCCCTGTGAAAGGGTCGTTGGACCGCCAAAGGGGTCGAGACCCACAGGTTGAGAACCGCTGTTCTAGAGACCTGGATTTGGGTTCCTGTTGGGGGGGGCCGGGGGAGGAGCAACCATGGAGATGCCGTTGCTCTGTGATGAGTAATGAGGGGGCGCTTTCTCAGTCCTGTTTACGGGAATCGATTGAGTTGGCATCTCCCTCCCTTTGCATCAAGCCATCTGCTGGGCCACAGTTGGGGAGACAGACACGCACAGAGGATGGGGGTGCCACTGGTGGCCCTCGCCCTGTCACAGGGATGGGCCGGCTGTGGGGTGGCACACGCAGCTGGACGGGTGAGAAAACAATGATCTAAAATATCCATTTGGTGACGGCTGACTGGGGCGGCCTCCGTTCTGAACTGAGAACCAACCAGGAACTAACTCCATCGGCTCCGTCAGGGACGCTCCCGAAATCCATTCTGCTTCCTCCTCTTTTCCTTAAGATCAGGCGTGGCAAAGGGAGGCGCCGTCTTAGTCGTTTTCAGGATCTTTTATGTGTCATTTTGACGACTTGCAATGGGTTTTCAATCTAATGAGTGTTAGTGATCCCGGAAGAAAGTTAAATGCAATGCATTGTCTTCAGATATTCATAGGCAATACTTACTTCTTTCAGGAAATTTTAATTCGACTAATAAGAAGTTTGAAAATGGACCCTTTGATCCCCACAGTAATTACACCTGTTCTTCAAAAGTATTCTATGAAAACCATCTCGTTGTTGAAGAAAACAGGATTATTCAAACAGATTTCAGAAGTGAGTATAGCATTGACATGTACCTGTAATATTTCTTTTTTTTTATGTTCTTGTGATTCTTTGAAGATTGCAGAAATGGATGGGATAGATTCGGCGAAAGGGTTTCAGAAAATGTCCTTGTCTCTTGTATCAACATTTGAAGTAGAATTTAGAAGTAACTGGCAGGGCGCCCCAACGCTGTCAAGTCTTTTGCTGCCGCTGCTGCTGTTGTGGCAAACTCTAGGCTGTTGTGTGCTTATGGCGGGAACAGAGCGTGAGCTAGTGAGATGCTTGTTCACTCATTGCCCAGTTCATTCCCCTCCCCGCTGAGCAACACCCCCTCCTTTTTTTTTTTAATTGTTAATCCTCACCCAAGGATATTTTCCCATTGACTTTTTGGGAGAGTGGAAGGGAGAGGGAAAGACAGAGAGAAACATCGATGTGAGAGAGACACATGGATGGGTGCCTCCTGCACGCGCCCCGACCAGGTCCTGGGCTGGGGAGGAGCCTGCAACCCAGGCATGTGCCCTTGACCAGAATCGATCCCGGGACCCTTTGGTCTGCCTGCCGACGCTCTATCCACTGAGCCACACCGGCTAGGACTCGGCTAATAATTAGGCAGTGAAACTCGCCATGATACGGTCGGTGGTGACCGTGGCCTGTAGCTCACACCTGGTCATATATTTGATGAGATCCGTGCTCGATGGATCCACACAGTGACTCTGGGCAGCCTGTCAAAGATGATAGATGTTCTGTGTACACCCAGCGACCCTCAGTCACGGCTGCCACTAATGTGTTCAAGTGGAATGTCGGTCCATGGAACATGTGATTCCGTTGAGAGATCTCTAAAGCAGATTTAATATGACCAGCTGTCTTTTTGAAAAACGTCATGATTGCCCGGCCGGCGTGGCTCTGTGGTTGAGCATTGACCTATGAACCAGAAGGTCAGGGTTCAATTCCAGTCAAGGGCACATGCCCAGTGCGGGGCGTGCAGGAGGCAGCCAATCCATGATTCTCTCTCATCATGGATGTTTCTATCTCTCTCCATTCTCTCTGAAATCAATACAAATATACTGTTAAAATGATAAAAGAAATGTCATTATTAATTCGGGATTAACTGAAACATGGCCATTCAGACTGCATGCTCACAATACGAAGAGTCTTTCCCACGTGGCTTCGGGTTTATATTTTATTCTCATTTTTTCCACAGCTCCAGGCCCGCCTTCAAATGTTATCTGTGAATCTGTCGATGCAACACAGGGAAGGGCTACCTGGGAATCTCCTTCAAGTGATTTTCATAATTTTACTCTCTGTTACAATCAGTTGAATTCAGGTAATTTGTATAGAATTTAATTCCGTGTTGGGAAATAGAAATCAGGAGTTGGAAAGCGCTAGGAGTGGGTGGAGGGAGTGGACCCCAGGGGCCGTGTTCTAGACCCGCGTCTGCTCACTGTTGAGTAGACCCGGTTATTGGTGACCAGATGGATTGGCACCTAAAATCCACATAAGAGCTGATATCAGGGGTCCAAGCGTTAGGAGAAAAGGCTGGCTTAGAAATACCATCCTTCTGAAACATCACAGCTCACGGCGTTCATGATATGCCCAGAAGGCAGGCCCTCTTCGCGATGAACTTCTTAAACAGTGTACGTGCCAAATTCAATCTCTGAAGCCTGGAGGGGTGAACGCTTGAGTTTGTCTAGGACGATGGAATCTGTTCAGTACAATTGCTGGTTATTCTATGTACTTCTGAACAGCAAGGATGTATTGATTTCTCAGTCCCTCCGTTTGTAGTTGGCTAGAAATCACTGTGTGTAGACACCAGATGAAATACGTGGTAATCGTGACCTGTAATGACTTAAAAGTTTCCATTTTTTTCCCTTGAGGTCCTGAAAATTGCTTCAGCTTGAATAAAAATCAGGAAGAATATAATTGGCACAATTTGAACCCATATACAACTTATCAAGTATCAATATACGCCTTTGTCATTGGAAAAGTACAACGTAATGGACCTACTCGCACATGTACACTTCAAACAGCCTCAGCAGGTAAGTTCTATGTTTTAATGTTTTCTTTTTTCTATGAAAGGCACGGAGCAAAGCATGTGCGTTTTAATACACGGTGCAGCTATCTTCACGCTCCGTTTGGCAAGGACAATGACCGGCCCCTTTCTCTACATCTCGGGTGTATAATCGTTGAAAGCACAATAATTTGAAAACTTTCCCTGGGTTCTCTGTGTTCTTCAGACAGAATCATAAGCATGATCAAACAAAACAAAATAAAAAAATCCACGAAGCATGACTGAGGGCTTCTCACCGGGACAACGTGTAAGATTTCGGGCCGTAAGGTGCCTCTCCAACTTAGATTAAAAACCCATTGTCTGTGGCTTTCTTTGTCATCCAGAGGAGTAAGTGCCATCAGCACGTGGTAGAGTCTCCCTCGCAAAGCATTCACCTCTGCTCATCCGGCTGAGCAGCTCCTCCAAGTATTTTGTCCTCGTCTTATCGTCCATTTGGGGTTTCCTTTCAACGGCCTCTGGCTCTCGCCACCTGTCTGCTGCCTCCATGGTCTCTGGGGCCAGAGCTAGACCCGCCCCAAGGGGAACAAGCTCCACTGGCGCCGGGCTCGGGAAGGAGGCCTGTCCTGGGCTGGGGTGGCCGTGATGTCCTCAGCGTCGCTGAGCTGGTGGTCAAAAGAGTTCGGGGCCTCGAGCTTCATGCATGTGTCCGGGTCCCGCATTTCTGTGACGTCGCAGGAAACAGACCAGTAGCAGCTGCCTCTGAAGGGTCCTGCCTGGTGGGAGCCCCCAGGACAATGGCAGCTCATTGAGAAAGGAGGATGTGGATTGGACGCAGGCCTTCGGTTTCCCAGCATCCTCCCCTCCTCCCCTCTCCTCTCCCCTCCTCTTACCTCCCCTCTTCTCCTCTCTCCACCTCTCTCCTCCCCTCCCCTCTCCTGTCTTCCCTTCCTCTGTCCTCCCCTCCCCTCCCCTCCCCTCCTCTCTTCTCCTCCTATCCTCTTCTCTCCTCTCCTTTCTTCTTCTTCTCCATTCTGTCCATACGGGAAGCCATGAACGCCCAAGGCTTCCAGTACCACCTGTGCACTCCTGTTCCCCGAATGGAGCAGTGATTTATTTTCAGACGTGTTGTTACCGTTGTTTTCACGGACGGGCTGTGGTCACTTTCTCACCCCCACCCCCACGCGGACGCCTAGAACGGTTTCTGTTGTACGCGCGTGTCGAGTGTCAAGTAACATAGACAGGCGTGGACCCCATGAGGAACCCACCTTTCCTCCTTTTGACAGCGCCCAGCCAGGTCCAGAACGTCGTGGTGAAGCCCGTGTCTGACAACAGCATGGAGGTGACCTGTGTCCCGCCGATACAGTTCAATGGCCCCAACGACCGTGACTACAGATTGGATGTCAAAACAGGGGGCAACCTGGTTAAAAGTGACTCTAAGAGAGAGTGCAGTTTCTATGTGACGGATCTTCGCTACTCAACAGAGTACACCTTTGAGGTGAGACGGCCATTTCTGTTCCCCCTGGAGCTCTGATCCCCGTCGTCATGATGGCTCTGTAGAGCTCCCATAACCGAGGCCAGCGCCCACCGGGCCTCGGGAAGCTCTGGGGTCTGACCCCATCACACCCCAAAAGTCTTGAAAGTTTGACTCCAAACTTTTCACCCCTGGTGCTAACAACAGCGGTTTCAAGCAAGAGTTTTGTCAGAATATTTTTGAGCTTCAATAGGATATCAAGATATTCCCTTTATCTGACTGATCTATTCTAGATCATCATTGTGTGCATTTTATTTTTTCAGTTTATGCACGTGTGCACGCGCACACACACACACACACACACACACACACACATATTGATTTCAGAAAAGAATGGAGAGGGAGAGATTGAAACATCAATGATGAGAGAGAATCATTAATTGGCTGCCTCCTACTAGAGATCGAGCCCACAACCCAGGCATGTGCTCTTGACCGGAATTGAACCCGGGACCCTTCAGTCCGCAGGCCGACGCTCTATCCACTGAGCCAAAGCAGCCAGGGCATGGTGTGCTTGTTATGTATAGCTCTTGTTAACACAACATGGAAGATATTTCCATCTTAAGTAAAACGCCAAGACATTACCCTCTTATTAGGGAATTTGACTCTAAATTATGAATGTGCTGATGTGCTTGTTAGGTTTTATTCCTTCGGTTTCTTTATTCTTGTGAATTATAACTTGCATTATGGCTTAAATGGGCTCAGATTTCTTTATATCTTGTTCACTGTTAAATATATTCGTTTTAACAATATTTCATCAGATATTGACACAACCTTATAGTTTCAACTTTAAATTCAAGATAACCAGTATACTCTTAATAAAAATTTAAAAAATCATTGTATGAGAAATAATGTATGTGTTACATTATGATATATAAAATTTACATGAGAAAACTATTTTCTCTTTTATCACGGATATTCAGGTCTACTACCACAATGGGGATTATGGTGGACAACCAAATATTGCTACTAAAGCAACATCTTGTAAGTCATTACTTGGCTATTTATTATACTAATATTTTAAAATATATTAAAACTTACCATGCTTGAATAGTTTACATTCATATCATGTTTAACTATTAAACATTTAAATTACATTTTTCATAAACATAGTATTTTAAGTTGCCCCAAAAGACGAGCGTCATATTAAAACACAATCTCTTAAATGCAAATTAAGAAATTCAATGATGAAAGGGTTGTTGATTTCATAAAATATTTCATAAACGGATTAACCTGCATAGACTATTAAATGATGATTATATGTCAGATCCTTGTTCCTGTTAGCAGCAAAGTGTGTTTGTTTTGTGTATTTTATTTTATTTTATTTATTTATTTTATTTTATTTTTTAAAATATATTTTATTGATTTTTTACAGAGAGGAAGGGAGAGAGATAGAGAGTTAGAAACATCGATGAGAGAGAAACATCGATCAGCTGCCTCCTGCACATCTCCTACTGGGGATGTGCCCACAACCAAGGTACATGCCCTTGACCGGAATCGAACCTGGGACCCTTCAGTCCGCAAGCCGACGTTCTATCCACTGAGCCAAACCGGTTTTGGCTGTTTTGTGTATTTTAAACATATTTTTCATTGATTTCAGAGAGGAAGGGAGAGGGAAAGAGAGAGAGAAACATCAATGAAGAGAGAGAATCATGGATCAGCTGCCTCCTGCATGCCCCCTACTGGGGATCAAGCCCGAAACCCGGGCATGTGCCCTGACCGGGAATTGAACCGTGACCTCCTGGTTCATAGGTTGACGCTCAACCCCTGAGCTGTGTGGGCCGGGCTCTTTTGCCTTTTTTAAAAAATGGAATTGCCTGTCTTATTATTGAATTGTCAGACTTTAATATTCTAGATAAAGCCTTTTGTTGGACATAATGCTTTGCAAATATTCCTAAAATGTCTGTATCGGTTCTGAATAATATCGGCAAAATTCACAACACGGGGCATGTCCTGTGCTTGGTCTCATTCTGAATATGTTATTATTATTATTATTTGAAAACCTCAAACAAAGTGAGAATGTGATGAAAGTGTCGTACTCTGAAGGTGATGATTCAAAGAATCCGGCGAACTCTGTGCTCTCCATAACCGCTCTCCGCGTGTTCTGGTTCGCTTCTAGATAATTCCAAAGCCCTGATCGGATTCCTGGTGTTTCTGATCATTGTGACATCCATCGCCCTCATGGTCGTTCTCTATAAAATCTACGACCTGCACAAGAGTAGGTCCAGGTAAGAGTTGATGTCAAAGTGAAAATAAAAAGAAAGAAAGAAATACTAAAATAGTCAGAATGGGGAAGGCGCCCACCGGGGAGGCCAGTTGGGGGCCAGGGAAGGGACAAGTGACAAGGCCGCATGATGCCCAGCTCACCGCTGAGCCTGGTCCCGTTGGTTTATATCAAATACCAATGTTCGCGTGGTCCCGTTGGTTTATATCAAATACCAACATTTTCTACGTTCGCTGATGACGGCATGGATCCCCTTCCATAACGACCAACGAAAAGTACATTCATCTCCGTGCCAAGTGGGCCAGAGGGACGTAGGCATGACCAGGACCAAAGAAAGGTGGGCCCTGGGAAGGCATATGCATGCCCTTGGCCAGGGGCAGCTACATTTTATGAAAAACAAGCATTTTACACTCAAATAAATCCATCTCTTCTCTGAGGGGAGCAGGCAGCCCTTCGTTGGTATGTTTTCCTTCCTCATTTTTCCTTTGCTCCCCTCTCCTCTCCTCCTTCATCGTCTCGGGGGGGGGGGGGGGGGGGGGGGGGGGGGGGGGGGGGGGGGGGGGGGGGGGGGNTATGTTTTCCTTCCTCATTTTTCCTTTGCTCCCCTCTCCTCTCCTCCTTCATCGTCTCCTCCCCCCCTCCCATTCTTCTTTCTTCCCTCCCCGGTCCACTTCCCCGCCCCCCTTGCCTCTCCCCTTTTTATCTTTTCTGCCTCCATGCCCTCCTTCCTGTGACACATTTATTAAACATGAGTTGAGAGCCCTGCTGCTACGTTTCAGAATAGAAATGTATGTTTCTTCTTTCCCCAGCAATTTGGATGAAGAACAGGAGCTGGTTGTAAGGGGTAAGTTTGCCATTTTTTTTAACGGATGAATTACGCTCCCCACACATTTGAATCCATTCAGAGAGGAAGGGGGAGGGAGAGAGAGAGAGAGAAACATCCATGTTGAGAGAGAATCATGGACCGGCTGCCTCCTCCACTGGGGATGGAGCCCACAACCCGGGCATGTGCCCTGACCGGGGATCGAACCCTGACCTCCTGGTTCCTAGGTCGATGCTCAACCACTGAGCCACGCTGGCCGGGCTGAATCCATTCATTTTCAATAAGAAAACAACACTTTTTATCTAACCTGGACCTCCTCGGTAGAGACGATGACAACGCTTGCATTTCCTGACTTAACCAGCAAGGGTTAAAGTCCTAAGATGTAGACTTAACGATGCGCATGACCCTCTGAGAGGGAGCCATGCCCCTGGCTGGTCCTGACTCTTCCATCTGCTTCAAGATGACGACAAACAGCTGATGAACGTGGAGCCGATCCACGCGGATGTTTTGCTGGAAACGTACAAGAGGAAGATCGCGGATGAAGGGAGACTCTTCCTGGCCGAATTTCAGGTGAGAAAAGCACGCGTGGCCCAGGCCGCCCCGCTGCCACAGAGGCGGTCACTGGCGACGACTGGGAGACCGCTCTGGTTGAATCTGCCGTGACCGCAGGGTCCTGGTCTCTTTCAGAGCATCCCCCGGGTCTTCAGCAAGTTCCCCATCAAGGAGGCTCGGAAGTCCTTCAACCAGAACAAGAACCGCTACGTGGACATCCTGCCCTGTGCGTGGGGGCCGAGAGCGGGGTTTCTAGACGGGTGGGCTCCTGGGTTCTTCAGTATTTTTTAAAAAAATATTTTTATTGATTTCAGAGAGGAAGGGAGAGGGAGAAAGAGAGAGAGAGAAGCATCAAGGATGAGAGAGAATTGTGAATCGGCTGCCTCCTGCACGCTCCCTACTGGGGATGGAGCAGGAAACCTGGGCATGTGCCCTGACGGGAATCAAACCGGGGACCCTTCAGTCCATAGGCCGGTGCTCTATGTGCTGAGCCAAAATGGTCCTTCAGCGTTGACTTGGTTCTTCATCACTGACTCCTGTTTCTGTTCCCTGGGCAGATGACTACAACCGTGTCGAGCTGTCGGAGATCAACGGAGATGCAGGGTCCAACTACATCAACGCCAGCTACATCGATGTGAGTACAATGCCCACAGCCAGGGTTAGGGGACATCTGTCTTCCCCATCCTGTCCTTGGCCCTTTGCCTTCCGTTCCTTCTTGGTCATGGCAACATTTTGGGTGCAGAGCAAAGACACACGCCAGTCATGTCTGTTGTTTGTAAATGCCACCTGACATGGTTAGCCCAGTCCAATGCCTGGATGAGTTATTAAAATCCTCGCTGATTGGAAATGCCCAGCGAAATTTGCAACCGAGAAACAGTGGCAAAATACCGTCCTTCCCCCACCCCTTCCCCCCCCCCCCCGATTTTGCACATGAAGGAATGACCGGGTGTTTGGTTGACAATATGCCTTTGTTTGTGTCTGTTGCACAGGGTTACAAGGAGCCCAAGAAGTACATCGCTGCACAAGGTAACCCACTGACAGTCCTGGATTCTCTGTGAGGCACCGTTTTGGGGTGTGTTAAAGAAGGGGTGTCTTAGGTTGCATGTGTCCCCATCCTAGGTCCCAGGGAGGAGACCGTGGATGATTTCTGGAGGATGATCTGGGAACAGAAAGCCACAGTCATTGTCATGGTCACTCGGTGCGAAGAAGGGAACAGGGTGAGGACCTGATGACTCGGGGGGTGGGGGTGGGTGGGTGCTGGGAAGAGAGAGCAACGGGTCCCATTTCCAAAGGCCACGGTCACCTGCTTGGTGACTGAGAGATGGTTCCCTATTTTAATCAGAGGAATACTGGATCGAAATGTTTCATCTACATATAAAAAAAAAATCAGATTTGTACGTGTGTACCTAGATGTCCGCATGCACCTATATGTAAATGGAATGCAGTGTCAATGCTTAACTGCTGGGCTTAAACGTGATTCCTATTTCTTGGAAGTATTGTTATAAGTTCTATGAGCCCATTTCACAAGTCCCTGTGGATACTTGAAACATAACGGAGCTTGGGCCCTAGCCGATGTGGCCCAGTGGATAGAGCGTCGGCCTGTGGACTGAAGGGTCCCTGGTTCGATTCCAGTCAAGGGCACATGTCTGGGTTTTGGGCTCGATCCCCAGTGGGGGGTGTGCAGGAGGCAGCTGATCAGTGATTCTCTCTCATCATTGATTTTTCTATCGCTCTCTCCCTCTCCATTCCTCTCTGAAATCAATTTTAAAAAGAAATACATACATATATATATATATATATATATATATATATATATATATATATATATAAGCCTAAGTGACCAACTTGCCGAACAACCTGTTGCTATGATGCACACTGACCACTGGGGGCAGACACTCAATGCAGGAGCCAACCTCCCATGGCCGGCCGGCCCAGATCATGCACGAATTTGTGCACTGGGCCTCTAGTGTATATATAAGAATGTTTAAAAAATCATGAATACTTGCGGTTTTGAAAACCAGAATTGTTTGTGATTATTTTAACCTGCAGAACAAGTGTGCAGAGTACTGGCCATCGATGGAGGAGAGCACCCGGGAGTACGGAGATGTCCTTGTGAAGGTCACGGAGTACAAAACCTGCCCAGATTACATCATCCAGAAGTTCACCATCACCAACGTGAGTTCGTTTCACTACGTCACTTTTGTCTTCGTACTGTTTGTCCAAAAATATGATCCTGGAAGATTGAGAATCGACTTATCCCTAAAGCCCACTTGCAAAGCCAGGAAAAAAAACTGTCCTTTTAGTTGATGTTGGGAAGTTTGATTCTTTGAAAATCAATAGGTTTTTAAAAACTGACTTTAGCCTGGCCGGCGTGGCTCAGTGGTTGAGCATCGACCTATGAACCAGGAAGTCACGGTTCGATTCCCGGTCAGGGCCCAGGCCTGGGTTCCAGGGTCGATCGCCAATAGGGGGGGGGCGTGCAGGAGGCAGCCGATCCATGATTCTCTCTCATCGTGGATGTTTCTATCTCTCTCTCCCTCTCCCTTCCTCTCTGAAATCATTAAAAATACATAAAAAAAAAAGAAAAGAAAGATAATACAACCATGGCTGAAAGAATAATTCCATGGGGAATTCTTGTATGGGTCCCCTCCCCACCACCACCTTCCATTTATTTATTTTGCTTTGCAAAAATAAAATCAGCTCAAAGAACATATTCTCTCCCGATTAGAAAAAAGAGAAGATAGCCGGGCGGGAGGTGACACACATCCAGTTCACCAGCTGGCCGGACCACGGGGTGCCCGAGGACCCCCACCTGCTCCTCAAGCTGCGCAGGAGGGTCAACGCCTTCAGCAACTTCTTCAGCGGCCCCATCCTGGTGCACTGCAGGTGAGGGGCCTCCGGGGGACCTCCCAGGGCGGGGCGGGCATCCACCCTCGGGCCACGGCCACGCCGGGGACCACCTGGGTGCATCCACTCACACTCCTCCCTCTGCTTCACCCCCGTCGCCTTGGCACCCCTTGCCCTGCCGGGACCACGCCTCCCCTGCTGTGTCTCTGTCGCCAGCGCTGGCGTGGGGCGCACGGGCACCTACATCGGCATCGACGCCATGCTGGAGGGCCTGGAGGCGGAGAACAGGGTGGACGTGTACGGTTACGTGGTCAAGCTGCGGCGGCAGAGGTGCCTGATGGTCCAGGTGGAGGTACGGCCTCTCCTTCCCTCTCTGTTCTCTCCGTCGCTGCCTGACCTCCATCTTTTGGTGATGGGATCGGTGATCGTTAAAGAGATCCAAATACTGGGCCCGGCCAGTGTGGCTCAGTGGTTGAGCCTCAGCCTAGGAGCCAGGAGGTTGAGGTTCGATTCCCGGTCGGGGCACATGTCTGAGATGAAACGTGCTCATATTCCAAGGAACTGTTAGAGATAATGTTTTCTTTTCCGGGCACCACCG
>JAWPEG010038709.1:1248353-1259869 GCA_035771395.1 Myotis vivesi | reverse complement strand
CGTGTGTTGGAATGGAGCTTAAAAAAATATAAACACCTTTAAACAGATGCAGGGTGTCTTCAGCCCACAGAACAGACATGGAAATCGTGCGAATGTACTCGTGCTAAGTCTTGACAGGTGAAACCTCCTATGGCTGTATCTGTGGACTGAAACTTTGATACGAGTAATAATACTGTGGCCCAGGCATAATTCCCATGGTAAAGGGTGTCTGAATTTCTCAAATGCTGGCACTGTGGTCAGGTAGTGGTATCAGTCATAATAAAATGGAAACCCAGTCTTTTCTTGTTCTTCACATAGTGTTCCATGTTCCTGGATGAATTATATAAACATATACATAAAACATAGGTGATGCCGTTAACATTTATAGCTCAGTGTAACGGGTGTAAAGGTGTGTGGTGGTGTTTCTTTTTAAGATCTATAGTTTAATCATTACATAGGTTCTAGGAAAAAATGTCAGCTGTAATGGTATGTTCCAAAAAAATAATAAAGAAAACTCCTTTGGCTAAATTCCGCCCTGCGTTCAGGTTGGTTTGGTTTTCTGTATCTTCTCTCTCCTGACTGAGTTTATTATTTTTATTTAAAAAAACATTTCTATTCTAGTGGCATGTCTCTTCCCTTTATCGCACATTCTCCTCAGGTTCCCCTTTCTAATTTTTTTTTTTTATCAGACCCACAAAGTTCACAATGGATCCTGGCATGATTGTCTAGGTCCATGGTCAGCAAACTGCGGCTCGCGAGCCACATGTGGCTCTTTGGCCCCTTGAGTCTGGCTCTTCCTAAGCCTTAGGAGTACCCTAATTAAGTCAATAACAATGTACCTACCTATATAGTTTAAGTTTAAAAAACTTGGCTCTTAAAAGAAATCTCAATCGTTGTACTGTTGATATTTGGCTCTGTTGACTAATGAGTTTGCCGACCACTGGGCTAGGTCAGTGGCCGGCAAACTGGCCCCTTGAGTGTGGCTCTTCCACAAAATACCACATGCAGGCATGCACATACAGTGCGATTGAAACTTCGTGGCCCATGTCATGGGGCCAAGGAGCCACATGTGGCTCGCGAGCCGCGGTTTGCCGACCACTGGTCTAGGTAGGTGTTACTAGATAGATTTCGGAATAGAGCAACAGTGCCTGCTTTATGTCCATTTTATATTACGTTTGATTTATTTTAACGCAGGAGCAAGCTGGGGAAAATGTCTTTTTTCTTCTGCATAAGAGATGCTGCGTTCAAGGGCAGGAGGCCCATGAACTCTGTGCAAATATATATTAATCCAAATCGGTCAGGATCAACCAGGAGGGTCCCCTGCATGCGATCATGGGACTATCTATGTCTTTGACTTTTATCTTAAAAAAGAAAATGACACGGGAGTCACACACCCACGTCTGTTACAGGAATTTGCTCTCCTAGGTAACCCCTCACGAGATGCGAACGATTCATTCTCTAAACCTTGGCGTTGCCATTAGGAATTCCGAAACCCAGTCAGGAAAATGAAGCACAAAGTTCCAACTTAATACAGCCTGGCCCGTTTCAGACAGAAGGCTTGGGCTCGTGAATTATAGACTTATTGGGCAGGAAGAGACCAGGGTAGGTTCCTTTTAAAGTTTGTTTTAATTTTGGTACCAGAATTCATTGGGACTAAAAGATAGAAAATTTTCAAAGTTCTTAAAATTCAGCCCCCAATCCATTCTTTTTTTTTTTTTCATATAATGCACGATAAGAAATTGCTTATTTTTTTTTACAAATATTTATTTTTACACAAGACATCGTTTACAAATAAATATTTGCAGAAAAGAGGTATATGTTTTAATATTTCCTTGCAGATAAAACTGTGTGATGTGACTAGTTGAATGTCTGCAATGATTATTTTATATTTTAAATATATTTTTATTGATTTCAGAGAGGAAGGGAGAGGGAGAGCCTCCTGCCCAGGGCTATTGCCCGCAATAGAACGAGATCCTAATGCCCAGGGCTGTTGGCCCCCATAGAATGATCCTCCTGCCCAAGGCTTTGCCTGGATTAGAATGAAACCCTCCTGCCCAGTTCTGTTGGCCTCAATAGAACCAGACCCTCCAGCCCAGGGTCATTGGCCCCAATAGAATGAGACTCACCTGCTCAGGGCTGTTGCCACCAATAGAATGAGAGCCTCCTGCCCCAGTGCTGTTGCCCGGAATACAATGAGAACCTCCGGCCCAGGGTCATTGGCCCCAATAGAATGAGAACCTCCTGCTCAGGGCTATTGGGCCCAATAGAATGAGAACCTCCTGCTCAGGGCTATTGGGCCCAATAGAATGAGAACCTCCTGCTCAGGGCTATTGGGCCCAATAGAATGAGGCTTCATTCTATTGGGGCCAATGACCCTCGGCAGGAGGGTCTCATTCTATTGCGGGCAACAGCACTGGGGCAGGAGGCTCTCAATCTATTGGGCCCAATAGCCCTGGGCAGGAGGTTCTCATTCTATTGGGGCCAATAGCCCTGAGCAGGAAGTTCTCATTTTATTGGGGCCAATGACCCTGGGCAGGAGGGTCTCATTCTATTGCGGGCAACAGCACTGGGGCAGGAGGCTCTCCTTCTATTGGGGCCAACAGCCCTGGGCACTAGGATCTCATTCTATTGCAGGCAACAGTCCTGGGCAAGTGAGTCTCGTTCTATTGTAGGCAAAGCACTACAGCAGGAGGCTCTCATTCTATTGTGCCCAATAGCCCTGAGCAGGAGGTTCTCATTCTATTGGGGCCAATAGCCCTGAGCAGGAGGGTCTCATTCTATTGCGGGCAACAGCACTGGGGCAGGAGGTTCTCATTCTATTGGGGCCAATGACCCTCAGCAGGAGGGTCTCATTCTATTGTGGGCAACAGCACTGGGGCCGGAGGTTCTCATTCTATTGGGGCCAAAAGCCCTGAGCAGGAGGGTCTCATTCTATTGGGGCCAATGACCCTGGGCAGGAGGGTCTCATTCTATTGCAGGCAACAGTCCTGGGCAGGTGAGTCTCGTTCTATTGCAGGCAATAGCACTAGGCACGTGAGTGTCATTCTATTGAGGCCAATAGCCTTGGGTATTAGGATCTCATTCTATTGCAGGCAACAGCCCTGGGCAGGAGGCTTTCATTCTATTGGGGCCAATAGGCCTGGTCTGGAGGGTTTCATTCTATTGCGGGCAATAGCACGGGGCAGGTGAGTCTCATCCTATTGGGGCCAATAGCCCTGGGCTGGAGGCTCTTATTCTATTGGGGCCCATAGCCCTGAACTGGAGGGTCTGGTTCCATTGCGGCCAACAGCCAACCTCTCGTGGTGACTGAATGCCATGTGAAAACGTGGCCTGGTTTTACACGTGCTGGTTCAACATTTACATTTTCTTCTACAAACTATTCAAGAAATCTTGGAAGAAGCGTCCAAATTCTCAGAGTTAAATAGAGTTCTGACCCCACTAATCTATCATCTAAAATGTCGGAGGAAGTACGACCCCCGAAAGCTCCAGGGAAATAAATCTTCCCCGAGCCGGCAGCCTGACCCCCTCCCAACTGCAGGAGCTGTTGTGTCCCTCGCTCTACAATAAGTGTGTGTGTGTGTGTGTGTGTGTGTGTATGTGTGTGTGTGTGTGTGTGTGTGTGTGTGTGTGTGTGTGTGTTTAAAAAGTTTTAAAAATAACTTTTGTCAGATTTCATAAGCGTATAACCTTTCTACACGATGCAAATGAATTCCTTGGGGTTTGGATGCGAGGGTGACAAGCACCAGAACAAAACGCTCTCCAGTTAATTTTCACTTGCTTATTCCGTGATATGAAATGGGCACTGAGTCGTGAAACAGAAGGTACAAATGCAGGGCTGACATCGGGACGGTGTCTTCATATGCATTTGCAATTTCTCTTTCTAGAAACGAATGATCGTTAACCTAAGCTCCAACTTCTTCTTTCTTCAAGGGAGACCAAGTTGTTAACTTTTAAAATATTTTTTAAAGCGAATGCTATGGAGGCGACAAACTCTCTGAACACAAAGGAAAACAAAAAGTCTCAGGAGACTAGATTTCAGCCCAGGACCCCTTTTTCATCCGAAAAAATTATATATTTCCTTCCTGAATGAATGCCGCTGAACACAAAGGTGAGAAAACATGGGTTTTATTTTACCGACGTGCGCTTACATTTTATTATTATGAAGCAACACAAATCGTTAACTTTCCCGGGGTTGACTTCTGTTTTCTCTGGGACAGTGGTGTTAACACCGATGTATTTTTTTTTATATATATTAACTGACCTCTCATATCACTTTATTATTCTGATAATTATGGGTTTTATGTATCTTTGGAAGCAAATAGAGTATCCGTCTTAAATTATACACAAATTTACTGTGTCCTGTCAAACACTCAAATATAAAATATCTTATGCCACAATGGTAAGACTGGATTAGTATCAGTAATCGGGTCATATTCTGAACACAGGTGTATGTTTGCGTGTAGGCGCATGAGAACTGAGCGTGGAATGTGGGATGGCCACCAGGTGGCGCTCAGACCCCTGGGATGGATTTACCCAGATGGGCCTGTGCCTGTCATGTGGATCAGCTATAGGGTCTGTTCATACGTGCTGGGCTCTTAAACATATATTTTTATTGATTTCAGAGGTGAAGGGAGAGGGAGAGACAGAAATATCAGTGATGAGAATCACGGATCGGCTGCCTCCTGCACGCCCCACACTGGGGATGGAGCCCGCAACCCGGGCCTGTGCTCTGACCGGGAATCGAACCCTGACCTCCGTGTCCATAGGTCCCGGAGCATCTAAGTCCATGTGAATTTTGTGATGAGACGATAACATCGGCTCAAAGGTAAATGCCCAGCCCTGTTCTACTTCCGGCCGAATCTCCCCCATTTCCAAAGTGAGCAAGCAGGATGTGCCCACGCCCCTCAGCCTCTCTCTGTACGGGGGGGAGGGGGTGAACGGTGGGGGGGGGGGGGTTTGGGGAGACAGGAGGGCCTGCTCCCAGCTTCCCCCTGGTCAGAGTCCTTTAGTCTAATGCACCGTGTGGTGGGGAAGTCAGCCAGGTGGGACGGGAGCCGTTCAGTCAGGAAAATAAGACGGGATCCCACCAGGTCAGACACTTTTTATTTTTATGTTTCAATCCTCCCCTGAGGATGCTTTCCCATTGCTTTGTAGAGCGAGTGGAAGAGAGAGGGAAAGACAGAAGAGAAACATCGATGTGAGAGAGACACATCGATGGGTTGCCAACTGCACAAGCCCTGACCAGGGCCCGGGCCGGGGAAGAGCCTGCAACCGAGGTACATGCCTTTGACCAGAATCGAACCCGGGACCCTTCTGTCTGCAGGCTGACCCTCTATCCACTGACCCACACCGGCCAGGGCGATAGTTATTTTTGAAAAGAGGGGGGATGTCCCGTTTCCTTCAGGAAGCGTGACATAGACACGATCGACTTAAGAAAGAGCAAACACACAGAGGCCACGCGTGGGAAGTGTTTAGTTGGTCTCCCCTGCGCTGGCCTTTCCCTCTCCTGTGCCCACATCTTCTCTCTGCTGACAGCTGTGCCCGTCCACGGATCCTCGGAGAAACGGCTTCACCTCCCACCTCTACCTGAAAGCACCTATCTATCTATATAAAAGGGTAATATGCTAATTAGACCGGGTGATGGGACATCTTCAGGACGTCCGACTTCCTTCTGGACAGTTAGGGGGCGACCTGGCCGGCAGGGGGGCAGATGGGGGGCAACCAGGCCGGCAGGGGGGCAGTTGGGGGGTGGCCAGGTAGGCAGGCGTGTGGTTAGGAGCCAGCAGTCCTGGATTGCGAGAGGGATCGGGCCTAAAGCGGCAGTTGGACATCCCCCGAGGGGTCCCTGACTGGAGAGGGTGCAGGCTGGGCTGAGGGACCCTTCCCCCACTCATGCACGAATTTGTGCACCGGGTTTCTATTAAATAAATAGTCACTTACCTCTTGACATAGATTTTTCTCTATTTTCCCAAGTAGGGTATTGACAATCCCCACCCCCTGTTAAAAAACCCACAGAGACTCAGGAGGGCAAGGCCTGGTGTCTCGTCTGCGGTTAGAGGCCCCCCGGGTCCCCCGATGACCCCGGCATCTCTGGGTTCACCCGTGGCCCCCGTGGAACACACCGCCTGCACACGGTTCTGACGCCGCCCTCCCGGGTTTACTTAAGGCTCCTGTTGGAATGGGCAGCGTCTGGGAATGTTCGACGTGCGATCCGACACCTGCTGGTTTTCCTCTTGGCCCAGAAACTCCAGAAACAGAGGCGGGGAGAGGCCACGTGCCTGGGGCTCTCGGGGCCTGCCGGGGTCGGTGCCCCGAGGGCGGGCAGGTGCTGGGACCGGGAGGCGCTGGGCTGCCCTGGGGAAGATGCACCGAACAACAAAAACATCCTCTCGGAGAAGGACCAGGGCAGGCCCGGGGGAGTCCGTGCCCTCTGCTCGACCTCTGCTTGACCTCTGGGAGCTGACGGACAGGCCACTCCAGCCCTGGCCAAGGGGCTCTTCCTCCCGTCGTGGCCTGAAATTGAGATGCAGGGCGAGGGAAGGTCTTGGGAGCTGGGAGGTTATTTGATTTCAGAGAGAAGAAGGGAGAGGGAGAGGGAGAGGGAGAGAGGAATATCAATGAGAGAGCATCATGGATCGGCTGCCTCCCGCATGCCCCACACTGGGGATCGAGCCCGCAACCCGGGCCTGTGCCCTGACCGGGAGTCGAACCCTGACCTCCTGGTTCCTAGGTCGACGCTCAACCCCTGAGCCCCGCTGGCCCGGCTGGGAGGGTGCATCTTGTTCCACCAACATGGTCATGCGATCTGGGAGGAGCCCTTAGCTGTGTTTACCTTCCCTTTTGCACCTTGAAAATTGGGATAAAAATTGGCCAATGACCATGTCCCCCAGGCGCTGCCCCAAGCCCCGTGGTCAGCGCTTCAGGTTTTCTCCTTGGCACGGTCTTCTGACCCCAACCCGCGCCCCCCCCCCTCCGCCCAGGTCTCATCTGTAAACAGGAAGCCAGAAGAGCCTTGACCTCCCGGGGTGATGAGACGGTTCCCTGAGGTGACGTGTTTACAGGCGTGGCTGACGCCCTCAAAAGGTCGCTGGGCCCGGCCGCTGTGGCTCAGGGGTTGATCATCAGTGAACCAGAGGTCAGGGTTCAATTCCCGGTCAGGGCACAGGCCTGGGTTGCGGGCTCCATCCCCAGTGGGGGGCGTGCAGGAGGCAGCCGATCCGTGATTCTCTCTCATCACCGATGTTTCTCTCTCTCTCTCCCTCTCCCTTCTTCTCTGAGATCAATAAAAATACATATATATTTTAAATGGTGGCTGGTACCCCCACTTTCCAGATGCAGAAATGGGTGTGGGTCGCAGCTGCTGTGTCGTGGGCCTGGGAGTCACCCGTGGGTCCACTGGCTACTAACCCGTAGCTCAACCCACCTGCCCCCCGCCTTCTCCGTACCCCATCTCTCACCCACCACGCTTAGGGGCCCGGATCTCTGAATCACCCCAACATTCAGCCTCACACTCCTCGTTCCCAGACCCCTTGGGACCTGAGGGAGGAAGTCAGACCAGACTTCGCTCCCCCACTCCCTGGAGGCTGGGTGCTGAGTCACTTCCTGCGAAGGAGCATTGAGAGCCGAGAGCCCAACCACAGAGTCAGTCTAGTTCTTGAGGAACCTCCCTTCCAGGGGTCTCAGAGGAGGGGGAGCCCCCCTGCCCCCCGTGCTGGCCAGGACCTCCTCCCCCCCACCCTCCTCTGCAGCCTCTCCCTTCGGATTCACTCATTCCCACCCTGAAGTTCACCGAATCAGGTGGGGCTCACCCTTAACCAGAGTGATGGGCACCTCGTCGGCGCCCCCTCGAAAACCCACCCTGTCCCTCCTGACCACGGTGAGCCCCCAAATGTAACCCGAGGACACGCACACAGAATGACGACGGCGTGAAGCACGGGTCTCGCTTGTTCTAGATCGGGGCTCATGCGGCCTCACTTCCTGCGGTCCCCTCGGGGCCAGGCCGTCCGAGGGGCCACCCAGAGCCTCGCCCTGGGACCCGGCTGGGGCGGGGACAGCAGGGATTGGGGTTGGCGACGGCCAGGCCGAACCCCGTGGCTTTAGTCTTCTCATCTGCAAAACTCAGGGGCCCTCACCGATTCAGCCCCGTGGATAGAGCGAGGGCCTGCGGGCTGAAGGGTCCTGGGTTCGATTCCCGTCAAAGGTTGCGGGCTCCATCCCCAGTAGGGGCCGTGCAGGAGGCAGCCGATCCATGATGCTCTCTCATCATGGATATTCCTCTCTCTCTCTCTTCCCTCTCCCTTCCTTTCTGAAATCAATAAAAATAAAAATAAAAAAAATTAAGTAAAAAAAAAACTCAAGGGAAGGACCCGATCTTCCGTTTCCATCCAGCAAGAGCATCCTGCACACGGGCCAGCGCTCCCAGCGTGGCTCCCGCCGCAGCCCTGGCCTGGCTGGCACCCGGGTTCAGCTGAGGTCCTGGCAGAGCTGGCCACCCTGCAGCCTCCGCCCGCGGTGGCCTGGCAGGGGGGTTGGGGGGGGGGACCCCGCCGTGTCTCCCTGGGGCCTGGGAGCCGCTGGCGTCTGGGCGGCCTGGGTTCCCCCAATTTCCCCCCAGATTAAAAGCACCAACAGGTTGCATGGCAAAAGCAAACAGAATTTGTGCTTCCTTTGAACAAACGAGCACGAAATTATGCTAAAGCTCTGTTGCCCTGCACCGAGCCAACCGCCCGAGTGCCTGCCAACCCAGCGCTCTTCACGCTCAGCTTCTCAAGTTCAAGTTCGCGGGGCTCGGCCTTTGCTGGAGAAAGCGGAGGCTCTGCAAGCCGAGAACGGGCCTGAAACGCCCCTCGATTTCATGCGAACACACGGCGCCGCGTCAGAAATAGAGTCGCATTCATGAGCCCGAAATTCCCCAAGTTCCCTCTGAGTCCTGCCTTATTTTATTTTTTTTTCACTTTATAGCCCTCAGGATGGAGGGCTGCCCGGATTCAAAGGGAAACTTGTGCTTTTTCAACGCAGGCCCTGTAATTTCACATCAAGAAAGAAACGGCTTTGATGTCTATTTCTGCCCATTAGCGAGTTTTATAAGCCGGGAGCCGGGAAACTGAGATATTTCCCTCCGCTCCTCAGAGCTGATATCATTTAGGAACGAGAGCCTGAAATGATGCAGAAAACACGCTAATGGCGGCAAACACAGCGACGATGAGATGAGATGGGCTTCCGGGGGGGGGGGGGGGGGGCCGCCCCCCCCATCCCTCCCAGGGCGGTGCTTAAACTCTACCCCGTTTCGCAAAGCCTTTCTGACGCTCAGAAAAGAATAAGGCGATATTCACGTCTATGATGATGCTGTGCCTTTTTATGGAGAGTAAGTAAAAGGAAAGATAAACTTGTTGTTTTGGTCATTTAAAGGGGCGTCTTTTGCCCGGCTGGTGTGGCCCAGTGGTTGAGCGTCGACCTGTGAACCAGGAGGTCACGGTTCGATTCCCGGTCAGGGCACATGCCCGGGTTGGGGGCTCCATCCCCAGCCTGGGGCCTGCAGGAGGCAGCCGATCCGTGATTCTCTCTCATCATTGACGGATGAGGTCAGGCGAGCCTGGCTCGGTTTCCTGACGGCAAATGTGCAGCGAGAAGTCGCTCGGGGAGACGATGCCAGTCGGTTCAGGGATCAATGCACAGGGGGTGTGGGCAGGGGCTCCGGCCCCGGCTTGGAGCTGGCTATTCGGAGAGCAGGCCCGGGCTGGGGCAGGTGGCCGCTGGCTCTGAGCCAGCCCTAGGGCAGCTCGTAAAACCCCTGATGAGTTCTGTGTTCCTTGGCTTGTCGCTAGTTGGCTGTTTGTAAGATTTAAACACAATACGTGTCATCAGTTCTTCCAGACTGTTTAAGGCCTGCGTAAGTGAAAAATTACTTATCTGGGATTCTAAGGTAACCAGTGAGGCCCGGCCAGTGTGGCTCAGTGGTCGAGTGTCGACCTATGAAGCAGGAGGTCAGGGTTTGTTTGATTCCCGGTCAGGACACAGGCCTGGGTTGCCCTCTATCCCCAGTAGGGGGTGTGCAGGAGGCAGCCCATCCATGATTCCCTCTCATCATTGATATTTCTATCTCTCTTTCCCTCTCCCTTCCTCTCTAAAATCAATAAAAATACATTAATATAATATATGTGTATATCTATATCTATATATATATCTATATATATAGATATATATATATATGATTGTCATGGCATTGTGGAAGTAAAAGAAAGGATTAGTTAAAAATACCAATTTGACCGCTAAGGAAATGGCCGCTGTTCTTGCTGGCTGGCTATAATTTATAATCTTACGAAAATCTGTTTCCAACAAGGAATTTTTCTTACCTTAAGTTCCAGGGGAACACTGGGTTTTAAAATCAGCATCTGAGAGAAGAATCACTCACAGCCAAAAATAACCCTAGAAAATCCTTTAAACTCTTGTAAAGTTCAAAGCACGCGTTTCATTTCTGGTCCACGGCGGGGAAAAGAATTAGAACCATTCCCCAAACCTTTCCACGCCCCCCCCCGACTTGCATTACCTTTTTGGGGTTCATTGGACCTGTTGTTTCGCATAAAGTGTCAACCCATCGGCCCGGCCGGCTTAGCTCTGTGGCTGAGCATCCACTTATGACCCAGGAGGTCAGGGTTCGATTCCCCATCGGGGCACAGGCCCGGGTTATGGGCTCGATCCCCAGTGTGGGGCGTGCAGGAGGCAGCCGATCCATGATCCCCTCTTATCGCTGATGTTTCTCTCTCCCTCTTCCTCTCCCTTCCTCTCTGAAATCAATAAAAATTATTTTAAAAGAGAGAGAGAGAGAGAGAGAGAGAGAATCAACTCATTGCGTGTGGAGCTCTGAGAATAAACCCTCTGTGTCACTAACTCTCAGATGCCCGTCTGCCTCCTTCTTCAACCCCCGCGACAGCCCTGAGGTCGCTAACTTAGACAGTTACGCGGTGGATCCCCCACAAAACGTCAACCTTTTCTCCCAAAGTCCTCTCTCTCTCTTTTTTATAACACACAGAAGGGCAGAGAAGTATCATTCCTTTTTGTCTAAACGGGGGCCTTTTTCCTCAAATCCCGAACGCGCGATAGAAAATGAGGAAATAAACCCGGGGGACCACAGGACCACCCTCTTCCTGACACTCTCCCTCCGGACGACGCGTCTTCTGAGCCGGAGGAAACGGGGCCACAGTTGCATTCATTGTTCAGTGAGCTCGTCCGCACCGCTCAACCCACCGACAGCAATGAATGTTGATTGTGACCTTTGACCACCTCGTCTCTGCCCGGGGGAGGGGGCGCCCAGGCGGCCCGGCTTGGGTGTCCTGTGGCCGGCGGATTCAGATTCGGAAGCCGTCGAGCAGGTAGGTAGGTTGGCAGGTGATGGTTAGCCATAGGGTACAATCAACGGTCGATGGTTTTGACTTTAATTCCAAACTCACCGACAGCGTTGAATGTTCACTGAAGCAAACCTCAAACTCGGAATCCGGCTGACTTCCCCGTCCCTGCGGGTGCCGGGAGGGGAGGGGGGT
>JAWPEG010038709.1:1232441-1243454 GCA_035771395.1 Myotis vivesi | reverse complement strand
GCGTGCAGGAGGCAGTCGATCCATGATTCTCTCTCATCACTGATGTTTCTCTCTCTCTTCCTCTCTCTCTCTCTCTCTCTCCCTCTCGCTCTCTTCCTCTCTCTATCCCTCTCTCCTCTCTGACATCAATAAAGATATATTTAAAAAATATAAAGGACGTCTGTCAGTGACAAAGGAAAGGAAGAGAGACTGGGGGGCAGGGGGAGGGGAACATGATCCGTGGTGGAGAGAACGAAGAATTTCCACGGAACCACGAGGAAGGACCTACCGGAGCCACATCCACGTTCAGGCCCAATGGGGACGCTCCTCTCTGGAGACAAAGCGTCTCCCTTCAACGTCGGGAGGACGCCGTCGAAGATGGAGATCCAAACGCCTCCGGTTTCCTGGGCGGATCTGCCGGTCATTTTGCCAAATCCCTGTCCCAAACGAAAGGAGAGAGAAGACGTGAATCCCAGGCCGTGCTCGGCCAATGAGCTCAGACGGAGTTCTAGCCTCTAATGCAGTGGTTCTCAACCTTTGGGCCCTTTAAATACAGTTCCTCATGCTGTGACCCAACCATAAAATTATTTCCGTGGCTACTTCATAACTGTAATGTTGCTACTGTGATGAATCGTCATGTAAATATCTGATACGCAGGATGGTCTTAGGCGACCCCTCCGAAAGGGTCGTTCGACCGCCAAAGGGGTCGCGACCCACAGGTTGAGAACCGCTGCTCTAATGGGAATGTTTTCCAACCCGACCATCCACAAGGGTCTGCTCGGACCCCACAGGTTCCCTTTTTCAGGGTTACCCACGGGGCCCCAGAAAACATGGTTTGGGCCCCGCCCTCATCACGGACCCACGAAAGGCTGACACACACAGGCTGGGCGGCTCCCATGGTGCGGATTAATTATGCGAATTCGTTTCCACTTGGAGGCGTTTTCCTCGTACAAAAGGTTTGAAATGACGAAAGCCTATGGGAACGTCGGTGATTCTCGTCTAGATTCTGTTCCCAAACCTATGAAGTATGTTTGCCTAGCTTCTTATCATTTAATTTCACTAAAGAGACTTGTGAATCTCTCTGAATTAGACGATGCTTTCCCGGTGTCATTGCTCGAGTCCAAGGTAGCGAGCGTTTCTCCCACAGGTGCCTTTGCTGTTCCCGAATGAGTTCGAGAATCCTGGTGTTTGGTGAGAGCAATTCCGTGAGAGACACTGTTTAGATTTATGTCCGTTGACCCTCTCGGGTTCGATAGAACGTCTTCCGTCTTTGGGAATGCACTTCTATTCCTGTCAGGCATGCTTTTGGGGTTTTTAAAATATATTTTTATTGATTTCAGAGAGGAAGGGAGAGGGAGAGAGAGAGAAGCATCCATGATGAGAGAGAATCATGGACCGGCTGCCTCCTCCTGCACGCCCCACACTGGGGATGAGGCCCACAACCCGGGCACGTGCCCTTGACCGGAATCGAACCTGGGACCCTTCAGTCCACAGGCTGACGCTCCATCCACTGAGCCACACCGGCCGGGCTCCCTTCTCATCTCTGAAAGTCGCCCTGGCACAGGCACGCCCGTCCCTGGCGGGGACCGCCCTCTCTTTGTCCTCATCCCTGCCATTTGCACCCTCTCTGCCCGGCCGGGCGTGGGGCGGCAGCCAAGCAGCTGGCCCTGCCTGTGAGCTCCCAGCACAGCCCACGTGAGGCTGAGGTGTGGGGTGTGCCCCGCCTGTGACGATGCCCTGGGCTGCTGGAGGGGAGTCTTTTTATAGGAAACACACTCATTGGGGTTTCCCGCGGATTCCTGCTGACGCCTTTGCTACAATAGGGTTTTGTGTTCTGTGTTTGCCTGTGTTTACCTCCCCCCTTTATTGGGGGGCTGGGGGGGGCCGGAGATGCGAGCAGAGGCAGCATTTGCCTCTCTCCTCAGCTCACATCCTCCCTCCGCCTTAGCCACGAGCTCAAAGAGAAAGGAAGTCGCTGGCGCCCGGGGTCCCTTCGCAGCCCAGGAAGGCTTTTAGGTGCAACGTTGGTTGGGATTGGAGGTGCTGGGGTGCAGACCCGCCTCTGTGCCCGGCCCCTGAGCTCCCCATTCTCCTCCTGGCCTTCTGCACACGAAACTCGTTTTCCCTGAAAAAAACCGGGGAGCCCTGGTGTCTTTGTCTCCCAGGCATGTGCTGGCAGGACCTGCACTGTCAGGGCACCAGGGGGAGGGAGAAGGAAGGGGGGGAGGGCCCTGGCAGCCGCCCCACAGCTTTGCGGTGCCCCTCGGCAGTATGGGGGGGCCCTAGAGAGGGGGCCCGGATGGAAGGGTTGTCACCGACGAGGACCACGCTCTGAGGACTGGCCCTTGTTGGTGACCAGAGAGAGGGAGCGTCCGGCCATTCCTGCTCTGGAAGGACAAAGATTTCCTGGAAGCGGCTCATTTACACAAGGGCACGGGGTACCGCTTTTTTTTTTTCAGATCTGGGGCTGGAGGCGGGGGGGCGCCCCGCTCCAGATTAGGTTACGGTCCCGTCGCGCTCAGCTTGGCCGGGGCCCAGGCGACGATTTTAATTTTCCGCCCGTGGCTTCTGGTTCCTGGGGCCCGGCTGGCAGCCGCGTTCAACATCTGCATTTTTTAATCCGGACTCTCCCCCACCTCCCCCTCCCTCCCCGCCCCAGCCCGCCCGCCGCCTCTCACTATGTCACTTTGCTTCTCAAACTTCCAGATGTGCTGGCTCCTTTGTGATTCGAACACATGCGAGCCAGGGCCCTGGCTGCCATTTCAAAGACGGAGAGAGAGAGAGGTAGATGGTGGACCACATGTTTCTTCTATGGGAAAGGCTTTCTATTAGAACTAGAGACCCGATGCACAAAATCTGTGCAAGGGAATCGGCCCTCGCAGCCCCGGCTTCGTCCGGAAGGTCTTCCGGAAGGTCGTCCAGATGGTCGTTCTGCTGTTTGGTCTCATTAGCATATTAGTTCTTTATTATATAGGATAGATCTTAGTATTGTCTTTTTAAATATATATATATATATATATTTTATTATTGATTTCTGAGAGGGAGAGGGAGAATCATCAATAGGCTGCCTCCTGCACACCCACCACTGGGGATCGAGTCCACAACCCGGGCCTGTGCCCCTAACCAAGATTCGAATCCTGACCTCCTGGTTCACAGGTCGAGGTTCAACTTCTGAGCCCACCGGCTGGGCTCATTACTATGTGTTACATTAGCTACTGTTTGAGCGGCTTCTGGAAACATTCCTGGGGGGTATTCCAGAGTCCAACCTTTATATGGGGATCTGTTCGTTCATTGTTGTGGCCGACGGAAAAACACCCCCAGTTCTGCTCTGTCCGAGCCGAGGAATGCGAGCAGAAGCTGCTGGATTTTTATTTTTTAAAATTTCATTTCTGTCTTTTCTTCCTTTCCTTGTTCTGGGAGAGATCAGAAGCTGGCGGCGGGGGGAGGCAGCACCGCGTTTTCCCGGGTTTCCGCCTCTGCGCCCAGGAAGGACGCACCGGCCCGGCCTCCGAGGGTCCGCACGAGAGTGTGGAAAGAGTCTCCGATTTATTTCAAGAAAAACCTGTTTCCCATCATTCACGACAGGAAGCGGGGCCAACAGACGGCCGGCCGCTGACAAATGAAAGCGAAAGGGTCACGTCCCCTCGGCGGCGAGCAGGGAACAAAGGCTCCTTGTGTGGGGGTCCCAGGCCCCGGTGCCGGCCCAGGCCTCCCTGCCAGGTCCCCACAAACCTCGGGGAACCTCAGGGAATGGGAGCCTCCAGGCCCCGGGTCTGGGCGGCTTCTGACCAGCGGAGCCTCCACAGGCCTGTGGGATGCGACCCTCCCTCCTATGGCCACCCCTCCCCTCCTCCCCCTCCCCCCCCGAAAGTGACCTGGGCTGTGCATTGGCAGACAGTCCTTACCCCCTTGAATATCGATTTCCCCGACGATCCAGGAAACATGGGAAAAAGGACAATCTTTTCTTTATTAAAAATGAGGGTGAGATCTTTGTCGAAGGCCATCCTTGCTGTACACACACTTCCGGAAGTGAGAATAGCAGAGGGTGACACGTGCGTGCGTGCGTGTGTGTGTGTGTGTGTGTGTATTGTGTGTGTGTGTGTGTGTGTATTGTGTGTTTTGTGTTTTTTGGGGTGGGGGTGGGGGAAAATATATTCAAGAGTTCGTAGGCAAATGGTGCAAATCATTAATGAGGCGGATGCAAAGGGCCCCTGGGCCACCGGACCCACTTGTGTGCAACGCCCCAGACAGAGCGGGAAGGAACGCGTCTGTAGCCTCCAGTTGCATCATGGACCGGGGACCCTCTGACCTTGGGTCTGACCTTGAGAGCAACCAGCTGATGGGATCCAGGGTCCCTCTACTTCGAGCTCCGTCGAGCTCCCTCTGAATCGGGGGGCCTTTGTGTGTTTTTCTCTTTTCACAGAGCGAGCTGCTTAACTTGCAGTTCCTCTTTAGGGATGAATGGCTTGAGCTTCCGAGCGAAAAGAAGTGTTTTATGTCTATTTTAAAGGTGACTCGCCAAGAACTGGGGAACGCACAACTACGAGGAGTCCAGCATTTATTTCTGGGTTTTGTAGGATGAATGGGCACATAAGGAAGGAGGGCAGAAGCAAGGAGAGGTGTTGGTTTCATGATGTACTAAATTAAGGGATGAGATCGGAGGAGTTCGGTGTGATAAAGACACCTGCATGGCCTCCCATGGCGCCCAGCAGTCACACCGAAACGCCGGACCAAGGAGGACAGTGTATACGTCCACATCGCTGACCTACTTGCTGAAAGCCAAGTCCCTCCCCCTCCCTTCCCCTCTCTCTCTCTCTCTCTCTCTCTCTCTCTCTCTCTCCCCCCCCCACCCCGGTCTCTCTTTAGCTAAATCTGCAGGAGACACACATGGAAGGCAGAGGAGTTATATATATTCAGAGCTGATTAGGTTCCATCACAAACGCTCCGTTGGTTCCGATGTGATACACGCACACACGGATGAGGGCATGCTAACAGGAAGCGCCCCAGCTCCGGGATCCGGTGTTTGTTGGGGACGTCGGGACCCACCAGGTGAATTTACGAAAACCATCCCATGGGCACAGTGACCCGAGCGAGGCTTGTCAATCACAAACACAGGTAAGACGTCGTCCGAGGGGTAGACTTTTAGTGAGTCCACAGATGCGTCTGCAAAGGCTTCACGGGGTGAAATTTCATGCGTCCCGATGGGGATTTTTGCTGAATAGAGAGGATGGACCACAGATGTTGAGGACTGGGATTATAGGGATCACTCAGAGTCAGCTTTTTGTGAAAAAGAAAGGCACGTTCACGAATCCTAAATTACAAAAAAAATAAATAAAAATGTCACCACAGCTCTCTTTGGTTAGATCCTTACGGATAGAAAAATCCAGCCCAGCAGGTTGAGTACTATAATTATACCGTTTGCAAAGTAATGCTGTGGAAAATGTAAAGCATTCCTCTAAAAATATTAGGCAGGGATTCTTGGAAGACGGGTAAGTACGAACGACCCCCTTTAAAGTATTAAACCTCAGTTCTTGCGGAAACCATGAAGATCGACACATTTAAAAATAATCATTTCCACAGGCAGGTTGCCATGATGTTTGAAGTTGGCCTCTAGACGGTTTGCCATCAAGACTGTGCAGATTCTGTGAGTGACGTTGTCCGGAGAAATGACCCCAGGAACACCCAGATCTGGCTGGGTTTATTGCTCAGCTAACTTACGCGGAGTAGAAAAGTACTAAGTAAAATTCATGTCTTAAAAACGAGATCTGGCAGCAAAAACATATACAGGTGAATCTCAGTATAATATGGGACTTGGAACTATATATATATTAGGGGCCCAGTGCACAAAATTCATGCACTCAGTGGGGAGGGGGGGTCCCTCAGCCTGGTCTGCACCCTCTCGTAGTCGGGGAGCCCTCAGGGGATGTCCGACTGCCAGCTTAGGCCCACAGTGAGCCCGGCTTCTGGCTGAGCGGCCCTCCCCCTTGGTAGCGCACTGACCACCGGAGCAGCTCCTGCATTGAGAGTCTGCCCCCTGGTGGTCAGTGTGTGTCATAGCGACCAGTCGTTCTGCCGTTCGGTCGATTTGCATATTAGCCTTTTATGATATAGGATATTTTAATATATTTTTATTGATTTCGGAGGGGAAGGGAGAAGGAGAGAGATAGAGACATCAATGATGAGAAAGAATCACTGACGGGCTGCCTCCTGCACGCCCCCTACTGGGCAGGTGCCCTGACTGGGAATCCAACTATGACCTCCTGGTTCATAGGTTGACGCCCAACCACTGTGCCACACCGGCCAGGTTTGGAGCGATATTTTGATCAAAGAGTTAAAACTTACAAAGCGAAGTTACAAGTCAGGCCTGTATGAACGTTGTGACCGTCACGTGTCTTGGCTCCAATGGCATCTGTGCAGGGTGTGAATTTCAGCTGGCGCATGAATGGAGGCTGGATGGCTTCCCTGTCCTACTCTTTTCTGGTTCCTGTTTGCTTTTCAGGAACCTGCATTCCTAATATTTATAGACGCCCTAGATAGAAATATCATCCTTTCAGCCCTAGCTGGTTTGGCTCGGTGGATAGAGCATCGGCCGGTGGACTGAAGGGTCCCGGGTTCGATTCCAGTCAAGGACACAGGCCCGGGTTGCAGGCTCAATCCCCAGTAGGGGGCGTGCAGGCGGCAGCCGATTCCTGATTCTCTCTCATCGCTGATGTTTCTATCTCTCTCTCCCTTTCCCTTCCTCTCTAAAATCAATCAATATATATATATATATTTTAAATCATCCTTTAAAAAAATTTTTTTTCGCTTTCAGTAAGAGCAAAATAGTGAACTATTACTGCCGCGCAAATTCATATTCTTCCTCCTTCCCTACCCAGGACACGGGTCCCTCCTTCCAAAGATATCAAATTGGCGTTGCCAGAGGGGCCGTTAGGGTTACGCATTTTAATGTTAGAAAGTAAAACACGGAGTTTGCGTGGGTGGCCTAACAGGCCTGTCTCATCCAGGATATCTTCAGAAACGGGTCCAGTGCTGCTTTAGAAAGTCTGTCCATAGCGAAGAATAAAGTCGTTGTTTAGCACGCGGTGCATTTTCCATTTAAAGGAGACATTTCAATGACGCTGCTCAAGAGAAGCCCCAACCCTCTGAGGCCCTCCCTCGGTGGACGGACAGGCGGCGTGGAGAAGCTAAGAACGCATCATGGATTTTGTCGAATGTTACTCGCTTCCAGATAAAACATAAGGTCTATTGAGACTTTAAAAACACGGGGCGTGAATTCTCCATGAGAGAAAAGTAGAACAAGGTGCAGGCAACTCTTAGGAGCCGCTGCCGGTCAATCCCGCGTTCTTATTCTGCACGCGATGTGCCATCCCTGGAGTGTTCAGCGCCTTCTACTGAAGCGCGATGAATGGGCATCAGGCTGTGCCCGGAGGACCAGGCACAAATCAGCCACCTCTTTCCCTAAATGAGTAGCTTTTGCTCATGCAAACAGGGTGTGAGCCTTTTAATTTATTTTATTTTATTTTAATTTTGTGAGCCTTTTTTATATGAACACACCCTTTTAACAAGATTTTAATTTTTTTTTTTTTTTTTAGTGATTTCAGAGAGAAAGGGACAGGGAGAGAGAGAGAGAGAAACATCAATGATGAAAGAGAATCATGGATCGGCTGCCTCCTGCACGCCCCACACTGGGGATCGAGCTCGCAACCCGGGCCTGTGCCCTGACCGGGAATCGAACCGTGACCTCCTGGTTCATAGGTCGATGCTCAACCACTGAGCCACGCCGGCCGGGCCACGATTTTTTTTTTATAAGATCCCGTGTCTTCATTGGCTCCCACATTTCATCGTTACCTGCCATTAATATATCTGGGGAGAAGATTCCTCGAATAGCAACACCACAGCTTTCCTCCCTGGGTGGGTATGTGTTGCAGTTTTTCTTGTAAATTCTATGGCAATAATCAGTAATCGAGCCAACTCGCCCCAGGAGTTGACGTTATAATTTCAGATAAGAAAAGAAAAGTCTTCCTTTGACAACCGTTAGTCAGCAAAACCAGGCACTGGTTCCCTTCCCTTCCCCGTGACGCACGATTTTAATTACACGCAGTGCAGCAAACTCCGCTTCCAATAATTACCTCTTCCTCGGTTAACGGAGCAGATTCTAAAGTTCGCTGTCAAAACATGATACAGGGAGAACTCGTTTATCTTGGGCTGTCATGTCACTACATCTTCATGTATAATTTCAAGCGGAATTATTTGATTGTCATCTATGAGAAAGCATTTCTACGACCAATGATGAGTTTCAGACACTTAAATGTGTGAGATATTCGTGGTCTTTGGGGGCAATGCGTTTCCTTTCTGGGGAGGGGATCAGGAACCTTCCGCCCCGAGAACCCGGCTGAACTACCAAATAGCCATTTCCTCGAACTCCGTTATTGAACTTCAGCGATTCTTTGGGAGTCGGGTCTGGAGGAAGCAGGCGCTCTGGCCGGTTCTCTGGGACTCTCCCTACGTCTTGGCCAGAATGTCGAGTGTCACAGGGACCAGGCATCAATGTGCATTAAATTCTGGTTCTGTTTCCAGAAGGAAAGGGTGGAGAAGAGAAAGAACTGGACACGAGAGTCAAGAGGCTGAGCCTTCCTGTGGGTCTAAGAGAAAGAGGCAGAGAAGATTCTTGGGGAGAAAACATGGACGTCGACGATTAAACTATGGACGCTGGCCTCGGGCTCCGGCATTCGAAGGACCAGGTGGACCGGTTACTAATGTGGATTTTTTTTCAATAGACGGAGTTGCACGTATGTTGATATATATGCGATTAGATATGTGTGCTATTTCGCTGTATTGACAGCAAACTTCAAAACTTCATCTGTCAAATTTGCTGGAGGTGTTAACATCATAGATATTTTTACGCTTAAAAAAATTTGAATTTCATGCCAGAAAAAGAGCTATTATGGGAAGTTTCAATTCATTACTTTATTTTGAAGAAAAGTGCTGCTGAAAGTGATCGCATACTTCGGGAAGCTTATGGTGAACATGCTCCATCTCAAGATACTTGTGAACGCTGGTTTAAACGCTTTAAAAGGGATGATTTCGATGGGAAAGACAAAGAACGTCCAGGTCAACCAAAGAAGCTTGAAGACCAACAATGACAGCATTGTTGGGTGAAGATGCGTGTCAGACTCAGAAACAACTCGCAGAAAGATTAAACGTTGCTCAGCAAACAATTCCCCATTCTTTACAAGCCATGGGAAGGATTTTAAAGGAAGGAAAATGGGTCTCCCATCAACGGAACGAAAGACAAATGGAAAACCGAAAACTCATCAGTAAAATGTGGCTTCAACGGCACAAAAGAAAGTCTTGTTTGCATCGAACTGTGACTGGAGATGAGAAGTGGATTTATTTTGAGAATTCCAAACGCACAAAATCATGGTTTGATCCAGGTCAACCGTCAACATCGACTGCAAGGCCAAATCGCTTCGGAGAGAAGACAATGCGTTTGGTAGGATCGGGAAGGTGTGTATTATGAGCTTCTAACACCAGCTGAAACCGTTAGTACCGATCACTACCGACAACAAATAATCAATTGGAACCACGCTCTGATCGTAAAACCACCAGAACGGGCCAGAGGACACGGCAAAGTAATGTTGCTTCATGATGACGCACAGGATGACTTCAAAACCAGTGAAAGACACGTTAAAAGATCTTGCCTGGGAAGTATGAACCCACCCGCCGTGCTCACCAGCCCTCGCTCCCTCAGATGAGCGCTTGTTCCCATCGATGGCACACACGCTGACCAGCACTTCAAAACGTGCGAAGAAGTGGACAATTGGGTCTCTGAATGGTTTGCCTCAAAACAAGAAAAGTTCTACTGGGACGGTCTCCACAAATGACCCGAAAGACGGGGGAATGTGTAGCTGGCGACGGACGTGACTTTGAACAAAGCACTTCTGATGTTTCTCTTGAAATTATCGTGTTTTCTTTGATGACAAAAATCCTCATTATTAACCGGTAAATCAGTGGTTCTCAACCTCGGCTGCCCATTAGAATCACCTGGGAGTCTCTTTAAAATCCCGATTTCTGGGCCTCCTCCTCCAGAAATTCTGTGTCTTTGTGACGGGGCGGGGCCGGGCCACAACATGAGTAACAGAGAAACAGAATTTCCGGAGGACGAGGCCCAGAAATCAGGATTTTAAAAAGATTCCCAGGTGATTCTAACGTGCAGCCACGGTTGAGAACCACCGGGTTAAACACACATATTTGCCCACGAGGCCACGCGGACCACAGCAAGAACCACGCGTGAGCCTCCCCCCCCCCACCCCCCCCTCCCCCGCCCCAATGCGCCTCGTGAAACTGCTCAGTTGTGAATTCTCGCGTCGTTCTGGGCTCAAAAAAAATCCAAAGAATTGCTCACAACCCACCGCTCTCGTCTCCCGCACGGACAACGCGAGTGACTTTTCTATGAAGCTAACCAACCGTTCAGTCCCCGCCCCGAATTCTCCCTGATGCTCACAAAGACGTTACCTATGGCCTCTCCGATCAAAACGCCCCCTGGGTTTGCAGAAGGAAAATGCAGGCCAAGGACATAACGGCTGGACCTCTGGGGTCTGGGACCTGTCCCCCAGGCCTCTCTGAGAAAGGGGGTTCATCCTAACAGACGAGCCCCCCGAGAGCGAGCGTGAGGGTAATTACTGCGATAAATGTGAAACCACGGAGGCCCCTCAGAAAAGGGACTCGTCTTTGATATGCATCTGGTAGAATCCTGGGGGTGGTTGTTTTTTATTTATTTTTTATTGATTTTTTACAGAGAGGAAGGGAGAGAGATAGAGAGGTAGAAACATGAGAGAGAAACATCGATCAGCCGCCTCCTGCACACTCCCCACTGGGGATGTGCCCGAAACCCAGGTACGTGCCCTTGACAGGAATCGAACCCGGGACCCTTCAGTCCGCAGGCCGACGCTCTATCCACTGAGCCAAACCGGTCAGGGCAAGGGTGGTTGTTTTGATGTTGTTGTTTAATATATTTTTATTGATTTCAGAGAG
>JAWPEG010038709.1:1193131-1207090 GCA_035771395.1 Myotis vivesi | reverse complement strand
AGGAGAAGGAGAAGGAGAAGGAGAAGGAGAAGGAGAAGGAGAAGGAGAAGGAGAAGGAGAAGGAGAAGGAGAAGGAGAAGGAGAAGGAGAAGGAGAAGGAGAAGAAGAAGAAGAAGAAGAAGAAGAAGAAGAAGAAGAAGAAGAAGAAGAAGAAGAAGAAGAAGAAGACTGGAGAATCCGAGACTTGGATAAATGAACCTTAGTTTTGGTGGGTGAGTCTTTTCCGCGTTTCCATATATCGGGGCGATCATTTTCTCGGCCCTCGCATTGCCCAGGGAATTCAAAATTCGCCTCTTCTTCGGGGGATTTTGTATGAAATCCATGTCCACTTTGACTCCCTTTGCTGGGGGTTGGCGGACCGGGGAGCACTATCCCTCTTCCCTCCCCAGGCGTGGGTCCTGCCTGATGCATTTTTCTTCGTCCCTCCTTCCGCATCTGAACCGGGGACCACCCCAAACAGAGCGAGCTCCCCCACTTCCAAGAACAGCGAGCCATGGGCAGCCACGCCATCGCCATCGATGGCTCCTTCTGCCGCCTCCTTCCTGGCCTCGCCCCTCGGCGGCCAAGGTCAACGCGAGGTGTCCGCGCTCTTTCTCGTGAGAACGTGTAAGCGTTTATTTTTGGTTCTCGCTTAATGCATTCCACATTACCGAAGGCCAAGAGGACAGCCGTTCCCTACAAATTTCAGATTTCCTGAGAAGCAGGGAGGTGGCGAGGAGGAGGGAGAGCCGGCTTGGCAGTTAACCGTGTTTTAAAATATTTCTCGAAAGGGGGCCCCCTGAGGAGCCGTCCATTAAACTCCCACCATTTTTTGCTGTGAGAAGTGGATGCTTTTTCTGGCTGGAGACGGATGTGTTTCTTAAATGATCTCACAGGTCAAAGGGGAAAAAAAGGAGAGAGGGGGGAAAAAAAGAAAAGAAAGAAAGAACTGTTTAAATGTTTGCATGACTACCCATGGCAGAATGGTTCATAATAAAGAGACATGTTTTTGGTCTTTTTTTACAGAAAGCGTGACCTCTGGATGGGTTTTCTCAATATTCTAAGAAGACCGAGACAGGACCTCCTGTCTATGCCACGAATTTCCCACCCTTGTTTGCTGGACTTGGTTTTGGGGGTCGGGGGGTGGCGGGGGGGGGGGGCGTCACGGTCCTGGGAATTTGCTGACATCTTTGGGGAAAAAAAGCACAAAATAAATTCTGTTCGCCGGGCGGGTGATGGTTCAAGGTCACCCCTCCGTCGTCTTTCTCTGGGTTGTTGGAATTAGCCGCTGCTCGTGGGGGCCGAGCTGTGAGTGGCTCTCTCCGGACCGGGCACATTTCGGGGAGTGTCAGGAGATATTACAGGCCGACGAACGGCACCCAATGGCAACGCCGCGTTCCCAGCAGATGTCCCGTAATTACTGTGTTTAAGGAGTCTCTGGCGAGCACTCAAATTACAGCTTTCGCGGCGTCTGCCTTCAGAAGTCATATTTGGAATTTATTCCGCGTCATCGTCTCCTGCCCTCTCCCTTTTGTTCCGATTCTGCCACTTATGCTCTGACTTACGGGGCGTCTTTCTGGGAATTAAAATAAGTCGGCAGATGGTAGGCAGGCGAGGTGTTTGCAGAGCAGGCAAGAGGGTGGCAGAGCTATTTAAAATGACGATGGACACGGAATTTCTACTGCTATCGGTGACCGGTGACTCCATCCTTCATTTCTGGGGTGCAGATGCTTTCGTGCCTCAAATAGTTCGCAATCCAGCGCTGGTGAAAGCGTTATCCCAGCCGATTCATACTCTGCAGGGAGGTAAAGATCCCTTCAGGAATTGCATCTAGAATTCCGTATCACTTCCTGATTTTTATTTTTTTTTTTAATTTCATGTTTAAAATATTTGTAAATTGATTTCAGAGAGAAAGGGAGAGAGAGAGAGAGACATCAATGATGACAGAATCATGGATCGGCTGCTTCCTGCAAGCGCTCCCTACGGGGGATGGAGCCCACAACCCGGGCATGTGTACTGACTGGGAATCGAACGGTGACCTCCTGGTTCATAGGTCGATGCTCAGCCACTGAGCCACGCCGGCCGGGCAAAAGGAACATGATTTTTAAAGTTAATGTACTGGTGGGTAGACAATAAGTGCTATTTGACAGAAGAAAAATATTATCTTTTCAATGTTTTGAAATACGACTCGGTGTGAATTTATATTTTTATAACACATCTCATTTTCATTTCTCCAGAAAAGTTAATTGTCTCAAATTTAGAATTTGCTACCGTTCTCCAGGATCCTTCTGTTTGGCAAAATTATTGGAAACCTATTCTCTTTGGATCTTCATTTCCAATGTTGATTTTTTAAAAAATAATTGCAAAAGCTCCCAAAACAGGGGCTTTTATGTAAACCTCAGGGGTTGTCGAGGACAGAAAAGGGACAAGAAGGAATGAATTTACAAGATTCACAGACAGGAAATGACACGTTGCCTCAGCAGGGTACAGGCTGTTCGGAGCTGTGTGGGTCCCTGTGAAAATGTTGACTCAGTAGATGTGGCGAGTCCCCCTGCCCCCCCACCCCTGTCCCCCCTCCGCCAGCCCCTCCCCCAGCCAGCCGCGTGCAACCTGAAACTTTTAGGAGGAGATGAGTGGGGTTTGGGGCTACTTTCACAAAATGCAAAGTCATCACCCTTTTGATATCGCATCTATGGCTTTCTGTAGTCAAAGTGCAGAGCGACAGCTGGGAACAGCAAGATGGACACCAGTTAGCTGACTCCCGTAGAACAGGCAGGGAGAGTGGCGTCTGTTGTTTTAGAAAAGTACAGGCGGGTCTGACAGGCAACCACCTGGCTTTGGCCTCCTTCTCTGCCCTCCGGCCAAAGGCAACACGGGAGGTTGTAAGGAGGAGAAGACCAAAAATACAGAACAGAGTGGACGTGTTAGAATTTTGCTAATCGTCTCTAAGAACTCCGTTTCTTCTCGCAACGTCTAAAGAAGGGTGTCGATTCAGTTCGTGGCGGTTGGGACACAGTGAGATCTTTCAAAAAGCAGGGAAGGAAACGGACGTCGCAGAACTGAGTTAGAAAACCCACAGCTCTTCAGATTCAGCGCGGCCGACGTGGCTCAGTGGTTGAACGTCGACCTATGAACCAGGAGGTCACGGTTCGATTCCCGGTCAAGGGCACAGGCCCGGGTTGCAGGCTCCATCCCTAGTAGGGGGCGTGCAGGAGGCAGCCGATCCAGGATTCTCTCTCATCATGGATGCTTCTATCTCTCTCTCCCTCTCCCTTCCTCTCTGAAATCAATCTATATATATAAAAGCCAAGCGACCAGAACGACAAAACGACCGGAATGACCACAACGACGGGATCGTCCAGTCGCTATCATGTCCACCGTGGCAGCCAACTGGCCCAATCGGCACCCCTAACCGCCCACAGCCCCTCCCCCAGGGCGCCCCGCCCCTGATCATCCCCCCATGCCAATTGGGGGCAGGGCCAGACAGCCAACCTCCCACATCCCCTCAACCCACCTCCCCACTGTCCCAGCCCCAATCGGCCCCCATTGGGGAGGGCCTGCCGGAATGACTCAGTAGATGTGGCGAGTCTCCCTCCACCCCCCGTCCACCCCCCCAGTCCCTATCCCAGCCAGCCACATGCAACCTGAAACTGTTAGGAGGAGATGAGTGGGGTTTCGGGCTACTTTCACAAAAAGCAAAGTCATCACCCTTTTAATGTTGCATATACCGCTTTTTGTAGTCAAAGTGCAGAGCGACAGCTAGGAACAGCAAGACGGATACCAGTTAGCTGACTCACCTGTGCACACATTTGTGCACTGGGCCTCTAGTAAAAATATATTTAAAAAAACAAATAGCTCTGAGGGCTCAAACCTGCCTTCCGCCATGTTATGTTAAAATATTAAATTATCAAATATTCAGAGGCGATGGGTTTCTAGAAGGAATATCCAAGGAGGAGCTGTATTGCAAATCAGTAATAAAATGATGGGAACGGCCTTCAGGTCCATTTGGGGGACGGATTCGAAGACCAAGGAGGAGAGAGGGAGGCTTGAGAGGGGTTTTCTTTGAAAGGAGAGGGCTGTGGTTGGTCCTATTACGGATCTGAGATGGCGAAAGAGGTTCCATATGGTCGCACGGCGGTAATTAAAGGCTGTTAGTACGATGTCTCTACTTAGCTCTGGCCCCGTCACCATAATTACCGTTGGACGAAAGAGAACCCTCGTTTTTCTCCAGCCCAACCCTATCATTTCGCAGCTGAAGAAACTGAGGGTCCCTCGGGTGCGTTTGCTCAGCCAAGGGCACTGGCGAGTTGGCGGCGGGAGGAGAACGGAGCCCACGTTTCCTGCCCCTCAGAAGGGTCCCCCGGCCCTTCCACCGCTTGGCCCCTCCTTGTAATGACAACGGCCGACACTGTAAGCGTTTGGTGGACATTTACCGTGTCATTGTTTTCCCTACAATGATAGCTCGAAGGTTTATAATCAAGGTGGCGATGGTGGTGACCTGGATTCCTTCTTCCTTTTTTAAAAAAATTAAATATATTATTATCGATCTCAGAGAGGAAGGGAGAGGGAGAGAGAGAGAAACATCAACGATGAGAGAGAATCATAGATCGGCTGCCTCCTGCACGCCCCACACTGAGGATCGAGCCCGAAACCCGGGCATCTGCCCTGACTGGGAATCGAACTGTGACCTCCTCGCTCATCAGTCAACGCTCAACCCCTGAGCCACAAATGCTCCCAGTACTTGTAGTTACTGCCAGGATGCACTCCTGTGCCTTTAAGCATGCCTCTCGGTCTTTATCTGTGGGTTGTCTCTGATGGGCTAACGTATTGCATCCACGGTGGAAACTTAGAGTAACTTCTGAGAGCCCCGTGGACAGGAGTGGGCTTCCGGGGGGGCGGGCAGCTCCGTGGGAAAACTAGCGGACACGACGGACGGTTCGCCCGACACGGAGCTGAGTAATCTAAGCGCGGTGAGTCCCATCTCCCCTCACATTGCACTCCCAATGGCGCACTGAGTACCATGCCCTTAGAGAGGACGAACAGCGGCCTGTCTGCGAGCTGCCCGAACGACGTCGGTCTCCACTGTCCCACAAGTCCACACGGGTCCCGTCCTGGGTGCCGTGGGGAGAGGCTGGGCGTCCTTCCCTCCGCCGCCTCTTCTTCTACGTCCCTTGTGCCGGCGCCAGGCACGTGGCCCAGCCTGCACCTGCCCGGCTGGGGCGACAGCTGGTCGCTCAGCAGGTGGCCGGTGACGAACCGGAACCTGGCGTCACTCACAGGTTCCCCGCCTGCCTCTGGCTCTGAGCCGAGTGGCGATGGAAACCTCCCCGGTGTTGTTCTCGAGGGCTGAGCAGAGCCGCCAGGAAACACTCCTGACGCTAGGATGTCGCTTTCTGGAGAGTAGGTCCCCGTCTTGGGGTAATTCATCTCTCATGACTTTGGCGATGAGAAAAGGATCTATTTTGAATTCTCTCTCCCCGCACTGACCTTTCTCTCTCTCTCCAGAAACCATGCATCGCACCATCCAAACCAGGCAGGCTGGTGGGATTCGGCTCATCGGCACTGTTCCGGGGCCTCTGTCCTCCGTGGCCAATTCCCACGTTCTCAGCTGACCCACTTGACCTCCCATTCATGTCCATTGCAACCACGTGGGCGGTCCATCCATTTCATTTTCTTTTTTATTTTTTAAAATATATGTGTATTGATTTCAAAGAGGATGAGAGAGAGAAAAAAACATCAATGATGAGAGAGAATCATGGATCAGCTGCCTCCTGCACGCCCCACACTGGGGATGGAGCCCGCAACCCAGGCATATGCCCTCGACCAGGAATCCAACCATGACCTTCCGGTTCCTAGGTCGCCGCTCAACCACTGAGCCACACCAGCCGGGCTCTGGTGATTTCCTGATCACAGAGGTCTGGTCACGGTGTACTCATTTGTGTATTCCGGGGTGTGATAGACTCAAATCAGTTACTATCATCTCAAACCACAAGGTATATTTCCTCCCCAAGCCCACTCACACCTCCTGTCTCTACCAGGAGTTGAAGGTTCATTCATAGCTCAGTGAGAACCACGTGTTTATTCGTAGCCATCGGGAACATTATGAGCCAACAGCAGTCCAAATTCCGAAATGAAAATCACATTTTTTGAAAATAATATTTTTATCAAAAAATACCCTTCTACAAATAGTCAAAGTGTGTGTCGGGGATATGCTAAAGTCATGTGAGCACTGAGCAGTATTTGAAGTGTAACCCCGTCCATGAAATCGCATGCATACCCCAACTAAACATACAAGGGAGATGGACTTAAGATGCTCAGAATATAACATCTTGAGATAAAAATTTTTAAAAAAACATAATAAGCCAAAACCGGTTTGGCTCAGTGGATAGAGCGTCGGTCTGCGGACTGAAGGGTCCCAGGTTCGATTCCGGTCAAGGGCATGTACCTTGGTTGTGGGCACATCCCCAGTAGGGGGTGTGCAGGAGGCAGCTGGTTGATGTTTCTCTCTCATCGATGTTTCTCTCTATCCCTCTCCCTTCCTCTGTAAAAAATCAATAAAATATTTTTTTTAAAAAAAATAATAAATTTTAGTGATGTCAAGACACGTGGGCACGAAGAAACACATGGATGTGTTCTTACTTATAGGAGCGGTGGCTCGTTTGTCCTGTAGAATTGATAGGTGACTTGCATATAGAACCTTATTCAACTGGCCTGAATCTTTCAAAGTTCGCATTAGAACGTCCCTTTCAAAGCTGGAGAGACAGATGCTCCGTGACGGTCATGAGGTTCCTCAAATGCAGAGACGTGGAAAGTGGCTGCCCTGGCCGGTGTGGCTCTGTAGATAGAGTGTGGGCCTGCGGACTGAAGGGTCCTGTGTTCGATTCCAGTCAAGGGCACGTGCCCAGTTTGCAGGATAGAGGTCTCTCTCTCTCTCTCTCAAATGAATAAAAACATTTTTTTAAAGGGAACCCATGAAATAGCAAGAAGATGGAAAGCATGCGCACAAGGGCTCTTTGTGGGTGCGTATGGCCTCAAGTTCAAGGTCCCAGGTCAGGGTGTTTGCCTTTGAGATTTGTTCCCCAGTCACGGTCCCTGAATCTCGGGGGCAAATCCCCAGTGTATTGAAACCCACCACAGATGTGGGTCAAGAGCCTCGGCCGCTCCCGGTCTGTTTGGTCTGGGCCCGTGGTCGGCAAACCGCGGCTCGCAAGCCACATGCGGCTCTTTGGCCCCTTGAGTGTGGCTCTTCCACAAAATACCACGTGCGGGCGCGCACGGACAGTGCGATTGAAACTTCGTGGCCCGTGCGCGGAAGTCGGTATTTTGCGGAAGAGCCACACTGAAGGGGCCAAAGAGCCGCACGTGGCTCGCGAGCCGCGGTTTGCCGACCACGGGTCTAGGCCATCCGGACAGTCGGGCAAAGCTCACGGAATTTTCAGAATTAATCTGCGAAAGCGAAGTGGCGCTTAGCCAGTGAACAGCACACACATACACACACACACACACACACACACACACACACACACAACGGCAACTCTGATACTTATTATAAATAGTTGTATGCATTCGATTTTTAGTATGTATTACATAAACATCCACCACATAACATAGGTATAAAATAGCATTTTTATTATGTACCGCATAAATATTTCCATTTCAAGGCAAGGCGTTCGGTGCTCAAGTGTGGCCTGCGTCTGAGTTTCGTTGGTGTAAACTTTCTTTTGGTTGTTGTTGTTAACACTCACCTGAGGACATTTTCCCATTGATTGTTAGGGAGAGTGGGAGAGAGAGGGTCAGACAGAGAGAAACATCGATGTGAGAGAAACACATCGATGGGTTGCCTCCTGCACCCGCCCCAACCAGGGCCCGGGCCGGGGAGGAGCCTGCAACCCGGGTATGTGCCCTTGCCCGGAATCGAATCCAGAACCCTTCAGCCCACAGGCCGAAGCTCTATCCACTGAGCCAAACCGGCTGGGGCTAAACTTTCTTTTTCTAACCTCCCCCGAAACTCATCTAGTTCTTCCATAGGATGAAGGGCCGGGGAGGGTGGTGTTGACTCTCAACACCTTTCCGGGCAAGATCTGTGGTCCTGTGACTTGCAGAATGCACGCCGAGGGGCCCTTGTCCCTTGAGAACCTCCCCGCCCCTCTCCCTGTCCCCACCGTGTCTCGCTCACCAGCTGAGCCGTGCACACTGCGGGGCTGGGGAGGGGCTCTGTGTAAACTCCTCAGCTGCAGCTGGCCATGGGCTCTCGGGGCGGGGGGCCGGGGGGGGGGTTAGGGGGGTGCCTGCGCTTCCTGTGTGGGGAGGCAGCTTGCTCCTAACGACTGTTTCCCATCGGCACCGCAGAGACCTACCTGCCTAACCACTGGTTCAACGGCCCCCTCACCACTTCCACCTCCTCCGGGTCACCGCGCCCCGAAGGAGGCTCACCCCCATCTGATAGCATCTCTCGGGAGGTCCACTTTGATATTCATCTCTCACTGGGGGGCGGAAGGGGGCGTGCAACTGTCAACCGTGAGCAGATGATGCCCAAGACAAAAACAAACTCTCTCCGCTCTCCAAGGCCCGGCGAGGTGGCTGGTTGGGTGGCTCCTTTGGGAAACTGAACTCCTCACATTTCTGTTTTTTAAATAAAAAGTGAACCTTTTGGCGACTGATCTATTGGCTAACCCGAATCGAAGTTCAGTATCACTAGGTTCTAAAAATCATGCGTTTTGTGGATGAATGCATTCTTTTTACGTAGCAACTGTAGACCTGCAGGTAGAGGTAGGTGGACGCACGTGAAGGCATAGGCAGCGGTTCTCCACCTTCGGGCCCTTTCAATACCGTTCCTCATGTGGTGACCCAACCATACAATTATTTTCGTTGCTACTTCCTAACTGTCATGTTGCTACTGTGATGAATCGCCATGTAAATATCTGATATGCAGGATGGTCTTAGGCGACCCCTGTGAAAGGGTCGTTCGACCGCCAAAGGGGTCGCGACCCACAGGTTGAGAACCGCTGGTCTAGACTGCCATTTTCCATGAGAGAATTCTGATGCCTTTATTTAGAAAAACAAGGCCTGTGGACATGTCCCCCAATGGCCATCTAAAAACGAAATTGCTAACCGAATAAACAGATGACTGCCATGAGGCCTCTGTGCTCATTAAGGATATTTTAATTTTAATAATTCCTTATAAGGAGCATTTTAAACAGTCCTTGGGCTCTGTCATTATTTTATCTGCTATTTTTTAAAATGCATACTTTGAGCCCTCGCCGGTTTGGCTCAGTGAATAGAGCATCGGCCTGCGGACTGAAGGGTCCCAGGTTCAATTCCCGGTCAAGGGCACATGCCCGGGATGTGGGCTCGATCCCCAGTTGGGGGTGTGCAGGAGGCAGCCGATCAACGATTCCCTCTCATCATGGATGCTTCTATCTCTCTCTCCCCCTCCCTTCCTCTCTGAGATCAACAAAAAAATATATAAAAAAAATAATAGTTGATGATTCAAAACAGATATGGCTCATACTTCCTCCTCCCCCCAAGACGCACACACTGATGAGGAGCATAATGGTATGTGCAGCCTAAGAAGGGTCTGAGATTCACTCCTGAGTCTGTTCATGGGCGCACTGTGCACACTACAGACCTGCCCAAGACTCCACTGCCTGATAAACTCGGGAATTTCTGGCCGAAATAAAAGCCAGCAGGGCCCCGGGAAGACCTTAATTTGTTAACACCGAGAACATTCCGGAGCGGCCTATAACCCAGACCGCTCCCAGCGCCTCCGAAAACTATAAAAGCTGCTTGGGCTCCACTGATCTTTCCAGCCACGACTACAGACGGTCACACAGGGAGGGGCTCACGTAGGTTTACAGCTGTGAGTACACGAAGCACTGTATGCTCTTGTATTGTGATGTATGCTTGTGTTACTGTAATATTTTCTTTTTTAAAAAAAAAATATAGTTTTATTGATTTCAGAGAGGAAGGAAGAGGGAGAGAGAGAGAAACATCCATGATGAGAGAGCATCACGGGTCGGCTGCCTCCTGTGCGCCCCATACTGGGGATCGCGCCCACAACCCGGGCATGTGCCCTGACCTCCTGGTTCATTGGTTGACGCTCAACCACTGAGCCATGCCGGCTGGGCTCACTCATTATTTAAAACCAGAGTTCCACCTGAGAGTCCAACTCGCTTGTTTTATCACCATCCTTTTGCGTCCTGGCGGTCTTTAGAAAACAGAGAGATGCAGTGACATTTCATTGCCCCGGAACGGAATTGTCAAGGCCACTTGCCATTCTTCTGAAGTAGGGAGAGAGGCAATATTTCTTCCTGAACTTTCTGCACAAAGTACTATACATTTTTTTTTTTAGGCCTCAACGTCCTATTTTTATTACGTTAAAGTTTGCCGTAACCGTCTCTTTCCTTGCTTGCACCTTCTCCTTGCTTATAATGTCCAAGGCCCTTGGGGCGGCAGCCATGACAGGCAGAATACGTTTTCAAAGAAAGGGACCACACCCACGCCAGGTTGGCTCAGCGGATAGAGGGTCGGCCTGTGGACTGAAGGGTCCCGGGTTCGGTTCCGGTCAAGGGCACATGCCCGGGTTGTGAGTTCGATCCCTAGTAGGGGGCGTGCAGGAGACAGCCGATCCATGATTCTCTCTCATCATTGATGTTTCTATCTCTCTCTCTCCCTCTCCCTTCCTCTCTGAAATCAATAAAATATATTTTAAAAAAGAAAAGAAAGCCGAAACCAGTGTGGCTCAGTGGATAGAGTGTCGGCCTGCAGACTGAAGGGTCCCAGGTTTGATTCCGGTCAAGAGCATGTACGTTGGTTGCGGGCACATGCCCAATAGGAGGTGTGCAGGAGGCAGCTGATCAATGTTTCTCTCTCATTGATGTTTCTAACTCTCTATCTCTCTCCCTTCCTCTCTGTAAAAAATCAATAAAATATATTAAAAAGAAAAGAAAGGAACCACTTACAATCCCATCCTGAGAAGTTTGCCTTGAGACGAGGCTCACAGACAAGACCGCCTTTAAATAATAACAGCGGCCCCTTCGTTAGGGAAATGAAGTCAATTCTCCTTCGCTTTCCCAGACGCTGCCATTACCGTCATCCTGTTTGGATAATGAGTCCGACCAGGTATTCTCCTCTTTGATGCTAACCGCTCTCCCCGGAGAAGGGGCCCGCGGGGAAGCAATCTCCGCAATCCGCATTTCCTACGCCAGGACCGCGGGCAACCCGGGCATCCCAGGCCCTTAAAATCATTAAGTCCGATAATGGGTATTTGTGTGGAGTTCAGAAGGTTGTGAAATGGACTCCAGATGTCTGAATCGTCCGCGTTCGCATCAGCAAGTAGCCGATCAAATAGACACGCACAGGGCAGGGCCCAGGCAGCTTTCCAGCCATGAGTCTGAGAAACACAGAGCTGATTCTTGTGGTTATTGATTACTGTATTAGTTTCCATACAAACTGCTGTGAGCCTACGTTTGCCCCCACCCTGTGGTCTTTTCTTTCTTTTTCAAATATATATATTTTTTATTGATTTCAGAGAGGAAGGGAGAGGGAGAGATAGAAACATCAATGACGAGAGAGAATCATGGATCGGCTGCCTCCCGCACACCCCCTACTGGGGATCGAGCCTGCAAACCCCGGGCATGTGTCCTGAACCGTGATCTCCTGGTTCATAGGTCAACGCTCAACCACTGAGCCACGCTGGCCACAAATGGTGGTGAAACCACTGAGCATCCACATGCAAAAAAAAAAAATCTAAATGTACTCAAAATGGACACAAAATGTACCCCAAAAATGAACTCAAAATGCCTTGTAACCTAACGTAAAACCATACACCTGGAAAACAACTCAAGAGAATGCCTGGATGACCTTGGATGTGGCAATGACTTTGTAGATAACCACACAGAGACATGACTCATGAAAGGAAGAATTCATACTGGATTTCATTAAAATTAAAAACAGCACGCCCTGACCGGTGTGGCTCAGTGGATAGAGCGTCGGCCTGCGGACTGAAGGGTCCCAGGTTAGATTCCGGTCAAGGGCCTGCACCTGGGTTGCGGGTACATCCCCAGTGGGGGGTGTGCAGGAGGCAGCTGATCGATGTTTCTCTCTCATCGATGTTTCTAACTTTCTATCCCTCTCCCTTTCTCTCTGTAAAAAATCAATAAAATATATATTTTTTTAAAAAACAGCAGCTCTGCAAAAGACACGGTCAAGGAGAAGGAGAGGACAAGCCACAGACCCGGCGAACAATCTTGCAAAAGACATACCCAAAGGCAACACTGAGTATTTTTTCCTGAGGAAGCACAGCTATCCAAACCAGAGTAAACAGACAGCACAGGTGCCCTGGTCTCACACAGGGGTTACGTCCTGATGCACACATGATAAGTTAAAAACAGCCAAGTCGCCTGGCCGGCGTGGCTCAGTGGTTGAGCTTCCACCTGTGACCCAGGAGGTCACGGTTCGATTCCCGGTCAGGGCACAGGCCCGGGTTGCGGGCTCCATCCCCAGTGTGGGGCCTGCAGGAGGCGGCCGGTCCATGATTCTCTCTCATCATGGTTGTTTCTCTCTCTCTCTCTCCCTCTCCCTTCCTCTCTGACATCAATAAAAATATATATATTTTTTAAAATAGCGAAGTCAAGGCTGCATTTAATACATTTAACCTACCACACATCGCAGCTGAGCTTAGCGGACCGTACACGGGCTCAAGGCACCGAACCAGCTGCCGTTGGACCATGGCTCTTGAGTTTCAGCTCAGGTGTCAACAAATGCCTGCTCTGCTTCCCACTCGAAGGAAAAGAAAACGGGTGGACATTTTGTAGACTCGATGGGAAATGAAAACACAACATTCCGGAAACTCCGGCAACCCAGCCCCGAACTGGGGGGCGGGGGGTGGGTGTTGGCTGTCCGCCCTCGAGATCCCACACCTCACTGAGGCTCCCACGGTCCCGCTCCCCGGCTTTGGAATCTAGGCCGCCACCCCCCAATCACTTTTGAAATAAAATGATAGGGTTTTTCCCACTCTGTTCCTGACCGGAAGATTTTAAGGGGTTCGGTTCAACGGACAGAGTGTGAATGGAGGAATAGCTAGGACACTCCAGCTGTGTGTGGGACAACCAACAGCTTGAAAGAAAAACAGGAAATTCGACGGCCGGCCGGCCGCTGGCGTGTGGCATCGTTGTCACAAACAGGAAAGCTGTCTTCAGCCTGTGTGACCGGTGGGCGGCCTGCCTCCCAGCTGCCCCCTCCCCGGCCTCACTCGGGGACACAGGGGCGTCCCACCCACACAGGATGGCCTGGCTCATTGGGTTTCCAAAGCTCTCAACTGTTTCTAGGTAGATCTCACACATAAACATCATTATTTTTTAAGTCTGCATTTATCACTTAGACACCAAAAAAAAAAAAAAAGGACATTTAAAGCCACTCAAAATGCTACCTCCCCCTCCCTTCCTCTCTGAGATCAATAAAAAAAAAAGTATATAAAAAAATAATAGTTGATGATTCAAAACCTGGTCAAGGCCAGATACCTGGGTTGCAGGCTCGATCCCTGGCCCTGGTCGGGGCGTGGGGAGGAGGCAACCAATCGATGTATCTCTCTCTCACATAGATGTTTCTCTCTGTCTCTCCCCCTCCATTCCTCTCTCTCTAAAAGTCAATGGAAAAAATATCTTCAAGTGAGGATTAACAATAACGACACACACACACACGCACACACACACACACACACACACACACACAAAACAAAACAAAACAACAACAACAAAAAAACCATAGCCCTAACTGGTGTGGCTCAGTGGATAGAGCGTCGGCCTGCGGACTCAAGGGTCCCAGGTTCGATTCCGGTCAAGGGCATGTACGTTGGTTGCGGGCACATCCCCAGTGGGGAGTGTGCAGGAGGCAGCTGATCGATGTTTCTCTCTCATCCATGTTTCTAACTCTCTATCCCTCTCCCTTCCTCTCTGTAAAAAATCAATAAAATATATTTTT
>JAWPEG010038709.1:1128618-1150423 GCA_035771395.1 Myotis vivesi | reverse complement strand
GCCCCCTCCTCACTCCTCCAGGGGCGAAGCCTTGTCCAGATGTTTGTGATCGAGTCGGGGAGACCCGGGGAGAGCGGACCCCCCCCTCCCCCTCTAATCCCGAAACGTTCTCATTGTTTAGACGTGTTCCCGGGGCCGTCAGCGCGGCTGACATTAAATGAGACCTCGCACGCGAGGGGCTTGGCATCCGCTCTCAAGTACGAACCAGATGTGGGTGTTATTATTGGATGGAGGAGGCAAGGGCAGGCGGCTTTAGGGGCTGACAGGTACGGAAAGTCGCTGCGTAAATACAGCAAATTGCTTCTGGCAGCGTAAGCCCACGGAGCCCCGAGAGCAACAGGGCCCTCTCTCTCTCTGTCTCTCTGTCTCTCTCTCTCTCTCACGCTCTCTCTCTCTCTCTCTCTCTCTCGCCACAGGCAACCCTCCCTCAGAGCACAAACGGAGGGTGTCTCCTGGGGCAAAGCTTCCCTGTAGGGACACAGCCGGGCAGTTCCCTAACAGAACGGGTTGTCGTCGGGGCAGGGGATGGGGTACAGAAGCGGGGAGCCCCAACGTGCCCCGGGGACTGGAGGCTTTCACCTTGGGGGGCCCGGCTCCAGGTCAGGTGGGAAAATGGTGACAGATCAGTTCCCAGCGTCAGCCAGAGCCTCGGAGACCAGGGATCACAGATGACGGACAGACGGGGAATCTAGGACGTGAGACGCCCCCGGGGCCGTGGGCGGTGGCGGCCGTGGGTCAGGGGCAGGGTCAGCGTTCTGGGGTCTCCGGCGGGTGTGCAATCCCCCCTTTGCTCTCCCTCACTTGACAGAATGAGCAGCGCCGGGGACAGACGCTGTGACGTCACCGACGGGAGAAGGGCCCTCCCCGAGGGGCGAGCCGTCTCTCTCCACTCGACTTACACGTGGGGTTACACGCGTGCACGGTGCTCTGCGTGGCTCCTCATTCTCAAATGCATGTCAATTAACACAGTACCTAAAGCCCGGCCACGTGGCTCAGTGGTTGAGAAAGAATCACTGATCGGCTGCCTGCTGCACGCCCCCCACTGGTGATCGAGCCCGAAACCCGGGCATGTGCCCTGACCGGGAATCGAACCCGGGACTCTTCAGTCCGCAGGCCGACGCTGTATCCACTGAGCCACACCGGCCAGGGCGAGATAAAGTTTGTTTATATATATATATACACTAGAGACCCGATGCACGAAATGTGTGTAAGAGTAGGCCTTCCTTCCCCCGGCTGCCTGCACCGCACGGGCTTCCCTTCCCGACCCCAGCTTCGTCCAGAAGGATGACCAAAATGACATCCGGTCTAATCAGCATATTACCCTTTTATTATTATAGATATGGTTGTCTTTCCTGAGATTTGAGTCAGAATAGGAGTGCGTTGAGATCTTTCCGAGGTTTCTGCCATGGCCTAAGCCAGTGGTCGGCAAACTCATCAGTCCGCAGAGCCAAATATCCACAGCACAACGATTGAAATTTCTTTTGAGAGCCAAATTTTTTAAACTTAAACTATACAGGTAGGTACATTGTTATTCACTTAATTAGGTTCCTCCTCAGGCTTAGGAAGAGCCACACTCCAGGGGCCAAAGAGCCGCCTGTGGCTCTCGAGCCGCAGTTTGCCGACCACGGGCCTAAGCGTTAACATTGATAAATCTCCGCAATCATATCCCAAAGGAGGAAGCTGATCCGGCGACAAATATTTTCCCAGCAACTGCTTTTTTCGCCTACGTTCTCATCGTCCCGTGAGCCCATGCCCGTTAAATATTTATATATATATTTTTCCCCCTACGGAGGACGTTGAGAAATGTGCCTGGACAGCAAAATTAGCCAATTGCCTTGGATTTGCAATTCTATTAATTGTTCTCCGCGCGTGTGTTTCTTGGCGGGCATAGGGGACTCGCTCTCTGCCTGCAGCTGACAGCGGAGTGGAGGCCCCAGGCCGCGTCCGCCCTGCCGCTCGGGGGCCAGCTTCAAATTGGAAACATGCTCGCACCCTGCACACGATGCCTGTCCCCCACGATCGCTCCTCGCTGAGCTCCCCGCCGTGCCAACGGGATTTTTTTTTTTTTTTAAGTAAAAGTATCGGTGGGGACGCCATGTGGCGATTCTTGACAGATCGAGGAAAAAAAATAGGGCTGCTCAGAATGGCCCGTTTCTTTCTATTAAAAAAATATTTCGAACGTTGCTATGACTTCTACATGGCAAACTGAAATGTGGTAGACACGGGCACGATAGCCAGCCGTGCGGGATCCGGGCCAGTCCCTGCGCCCTCGCGTTCTCTGGCGGGAGGTTAACCCGCGCTGGGATGAGCCACGTCCGTCCGAGCAGGAGAGGATGGTGGGCTGGCCTGCTGGGTCCTGGCTTCCTGTTGTGCCCGCAGGACTTTGTCCATAAGAATAATGTCCATTTTTTAAAAAATATATAGTCTTCTTGGGCTCCGTGGATAGAGCATCAGCCCGCGGACCGAAGGGTCCCGGGTTCGATTCCGGTCAAAGGCACGTCCATCGGTTGCAGGCTCCATCCCTGGTCGGGGCTCGTGTGGGAGGCAGCTCACCCATGTGTCTCTCTCGCCTCGATGCGTCTCTGTGTCGCCCCCTCTCCCTTCCACGCTCTCTACAAACCAACGGGAACGCCCTAACCGGTTTGGCTCAGTGGATAGAGCGTCGGCCTGCGGACTGAAGGGTCCCAGGTTCGATTCGGGTCAAGGGCATGTACCTTGGTTACGGGCACATCCCCAGTAGGAGGTGTGCAGGAGGCAGCTGATCGATGTTTCTAACTCTCTGTCCCTCTCCCTTCTTCTCTGTAAAAAATCAATAAAATATATTATTAAAAAAAACAGCAGGAACATGGATGGGAATGAGATTAACAACAACAAACAAACAAACAAAATAATTAAAAAGAAACACTTTCCAACGCGTCCCGTTGTGGTTCTGCTCGCATCCGTCTTCCCAGCTGCCTGGGCTGTCCTCTGTCTCCACCAACCCCTCCCCTCTAGGGACCGAGCCCCCCAGCACCCACTTCCCGCCAGTCCACGCGTGTCCAGGGCCCGAGGCAGCGACCTTTCGCCCGCCACATGCCCATCAGACCCTCGACGGCGGCCCCCAGGCCCGTGGCTCCTCAGGGCTGTCTGTGTCTCCAGCCACGGCAGCCGATGCATTGCGCTGTCCCCTCATGCGACAGAGGTTCCTCGATGGCCCCCACCCGTCCATGGAAACAAGCCCAGATCCCCCCTCCCTGGTCACCTTTCATATCCATCAGCCACGTGGGGTGTGTTGGGGGGGGGGGGATTCTGTGTTGCTGGAGCTTGTGAGGGTTCCCCTTGCGGCCCTGCAAACTATGGCCTTTTCACCCCAAAATCGTGTTGTTGTTTTTTCATTCCCTTTCTTTGTTAGGAGAGCCTGCTTGTGCCTAATTAGACGTGGCTTCGCTAAACCTTTACCGTGGGCAGCCTAATGCGCTCTCGTCTCGTTCTGAGTACAAAGGCTGTCGGACGATGCTTGTGTTGGCTGGGACGCCGGCGAGCGAGCCAGCTCCGTCAATCCGCGCTCTGCGGTATGTCAGGGCCGGGGGGCCGTGGGCGCGCCAGGTGGGGCCCGCGAAGGTTCTGGCCCATCAGCCGGGCGATGGGGTCACTCCTCCTGTCAGACGGTAATGAGAAGCAGAGCCGTGCAAACGAGACCTGCGTGTCCCCGCTTCGGAGAGGGCCCGGCACGCCACACTCATTGTTTTCCGTAGCGAAGACCGTCGGCGAGGAAGCGAGCCGTCCGCCTGGACGTGCCACCTCCTCGTCGTGGCCTCCCCACTCTCCGTGGGGTTTCCTCCGTGAGCCCGGAGCAAAAGCGTTGCCGCCGCCCGAGGTGGTGGCTCGTCCGCCTTCTGGGACCCGGGGGGGCAGGACCGCCAGGCTGCGCCCAACATCCCACAGGATGTGGAAACCCTGGTGTCCACGACCTCGCATAAGGTTAAGGAACTCTTTCAGCCCTGGCCGGTGTGGGTCAGTGGATAGAGCGTCGGCCTGTGGACTGAAGGGTCCAGGGTTCGATTCTGGTCAAGGGCATGGACCACGGTTGCAGGCTCCTCCCTGGACTGGGCCCTGGACGGGGCGCGTGCAGGCAGCAACCCATCGATGTGTTTCTCTCACATTGATGTTTCCCTCTGTCTTTCTCTCTCTCTTCCACTCTCTTCCTAAAAATCAATGGGAAAATATCCTCGGGTGAGGATTGGAAAAAAAAAAAAAAGGAAACTCCTTGAGCATAGGAATTACCTAGGGTGGAGGTAGTCAAATGCCGGTTCCGGTTCTGTGGGCCCAGGACCAGAGCAGAGATTCGGCAAACTCCCAGGCGACTCCAGGCAGCTGGTCCCCACAATACACCTTCCCATCTCCCCAGCCTCCTCCCTTGGGCCTCACAATTGGGAGAAATAGAGCCCGTAGAAGAAGAATAGACGTTTTAAATATATTTTTATTGATTTCAGAGAGGAAGGGAGAGGGAGAAGGAGAGAAAAACAATCAATGAGGAGAGAGAAGCATGGATCGGCTGCCTCCTGCACGCCCCACACTGGGGATCGAGCCTGCAACCCGGGCACGTGCCCTGACCAGGAATCGAACCCTGACCTCCTGGTTCATAGGTCGACGCTCAACCCCTGAGCCACGCCAGCCGGGCAAGAATAGATTTTTTTTTTTTTTACATTGACTTGAGAGAGAGGGAGAGATCAATTTGTTGTTCCACTGATGATGCATTCACTTGGTTGTTTCCCGTATGTGCCCTGGCCTGGGGTCGAACCAGCCCCCTTGGCATATCAGGACGAAGCTCTGACCAGCTGAGCTACCCAGTCAGGACAAAAGAATAGTCTCTTTATAGCAAATGTATTAAGACAAACAAGACTCGGAATCCCAGTGTTCCTTCTCCTATGCCCTTAATCTGTATATATAAAAGCCTAAGTGACCGGCCAGTAGCTCTGACATGCACTGACCACCTGGGGGCAGACGCTCAACACAGGAGCAGCAGAGCGACAGCAACTTTGCAGAGCGCCCTCTCGCAATCCAGGACCCCCCCCCCCCCGGGGGATGTCGGACTGCCGGCTTTGGCCCGATCCCCGCAGGCCAGGCCGAGGGACCCCACCGGTGCACGAATCCATGCACCAGGCCTCCAGTATTACATAAAATAAAATATTACTTAAGATTACAAAAGGCCCCGTCAAATACATGCGTTTGGTCTGGTTTTGCGTTTGGCAATGATTGCAGAAACAGAACCATCACACATTAATGACAAACCTTCCTCCTTCAATTTCTCGAAAAGAATCAAAAATGTTAAGTGCGATTTAAAAAAAAAGAAAATACCACGGATATGCATCTTCTGGAGACCGCATTTGCTATGTATTGAATATGCAAACTAAAATCACGGGGAAGCATGTAATTTAGTGCAGGGCTTGCAAACCAATTACACTTACGTATTTTATGAAAATGCTTGAATTTGTTTTGTTTTCACTTAAGACACGGCTTCGCTTGTGAGAGGGTTTTACAAGAGTCTAAACCTTTCCCTCCACAATACAACTTTATGTGCTTAAAAAAATAATAATTCCTCGCCTTAACCGGTGTGGCTCAGTGAATAGAGCGCCGGCCTGCGGACTGAAGGGTCCCGGGTTCGATTCCGGTCAAGGGCATGTACCTGGGTTGCGGGCACATCCCCAGTGGGAGGTGTGCAGGAGGCAGCTGATGGATGTTTCTCTCCCATCGATGTTTCTAACTCTCTATCCCTCTCCCTTCCTCTCTGAAAGCAATAAAAATACTAGTACAGCGGGTTTGGCATGTCTGGAACCCGTAGTGTTGAGTTTGACCAGAGTTGCCAGGGACAACGGATGTAAGGAGAACACGAAAGCCTCTCGGACAGTCTGGCCTCACCTTTTCTTCCTCGCTCCTAAGGGGAAAGGGAATTCAAACACGTGCGCTTCCTGGTCTGTCAACATTTGCTTCCAGCGACAAGCCCGCATCCCGCCTAAATAATGAATAAGACACGATTGACGTGCAGGAGTCCGGCCTCATTCCCCTGCGGGCCGAGCCCCATTTCCGCAAATTGGTCTGCGCCCGACGTCGGTTCTGACGCGTCAGCCCACCGGGGCGTCTTCTGGGGACGCTGAGGTCATCGGCCATTTACTGGGAAGTGAGCTGCTTGCACGGCCCCTGAGTGACAGCTGCGGGCAGATAATGCATTCCTGCGGCTCGCTGCTGAGTGCGGCCGCATGGCCACCTGTGGCCGGGCCGAGGCCCCTGAGACACCACGCTCCTTCGGACGAGGTCGGCCAGGCTGACGTCATCTCTGTTACCACGAAGCTCTAGGGCAGAGGTCCCTGCACCCACAGCGTGTCGGTCCCGTGGGTGCAGGAAGGAGTTATCCAGGGCCTTACGGTCGCATGTTCCCCCATCCTCTCCCCCCTCCCCCCCCACACACACAGGCATGCACCCCTCAAAGCCAGCACAGCCCTTCCCGGGAGGAGGCAACGGACCCGCCTCTGGGAGAGTCAGATGAGTTAACCTCCACAGCGTACTTAACCGAGGCCGACCACAACCCCCGATGGACCGTTTCACGCTTCAGAACACGGACGGGCCAGGCCGCGTCTGTCCAGCTATCCACACACACCTTATGGACGAGGAGGCACGTGTCAAAAATAGCACATGCTTGCCCAGGCCAGATTGGCCCCGTGGATAGAGTGTCCGTCCGCCTGCGGACTGAAGGGTCCCCGGATCAATTCCGATCAAGGGCACGTGCCTGGGTTGTGGGCTCCATCCCCGGCCGGACACGTGCGGGAAGCAACCCAGCGATGAGTCTCTCTCACATCGATGTTTCTCTCTCTCTCTCTGTCCCTCTTCTTCCTCTCTCTAAGACTCAATGGGGGGGGGGGGGATAGTACTTGCTTTTCTTTTGTCACCTGAATGGCTGTGAACTTGAACTGAGGTGAAATTTGCACGGAGCAGGCAGAGATTATCAAGTGAACACAGAGGGGGGCGTGCTCTCTTGTTTGTTTATATTATTGTTTGTATTGATCTCAGAGAGGAAGGGAGAGGGAGAGAGAAACATCCGTGATTAGAGGGAATCATGGACCGGCTGCCTCCTGCACACCCCACACTGGGGATCGAGCCCACAACCCGGGCCTGTGCCCCGACCGGGAATCAAACCGTCACCTCCCGGTTCCTAGGTCGATGCTCAACCCCTGAGCCAGGCCAGCCGGGCCCCCGCTCCTCATCACTGAGCCCTGACTCCTTAGAAATCATTTCACATTCGCCCGGGAAACCAAGCCGATGTTCGGGCCTGTCCCCCACGGTGTCTGAGCTACACCCACCCAGCCGCACCTCACGCCATCCGGTCCCCATCACTGGGCATCTGAATTTTAGGATCAGCTGTCTGCCTTCCTAGCAATAGTTTCCTAAAAGCGTCACCTTGGAAACGCCCCAAGAATGAACATACGGAGCTTGTGAGAAGTTACACACACACTTCATGCTCTCGCTCTTCTGAACCCATCTGAGAAAGACGTCTAATTGTTTGTTTAAAATTCCCCAGAAGAGACTCAACCCTCCTTCTGATCCTGTGTAAGCCGGGGCCTAACTCGTAACAGACACATTGGCCCTCGGCAACCTTTATTCGGGGTTTCCTGAAACACGCATCCGACGTGCACGCCTCGCACAGCAAGTCGCCGAGCAAAGCCCCCTTCCGCCGCCGGCGTCTCTGTTCAAAGCCGCGCTGTCCGGCCGGGCGGGCGTCTCCGTCACAAATTGCTTCGGGCAGGAACCTGGCTCCCAGCGCCTCAGACCAGATGCAACTTTCCGGGAATTCCTTCCCGTCTGAAGGGGCACTGTTTTCTGATGTGAGCGCTGAGATGAATTTACACGTCCCCCCCCCCACCACCACCCTCCCCGCTAATTCTAATAATTTGATATTTACCGGTGAATTTGCGAATGGGGCGATCAAGGCAGATAATTTCGTATAAAATTTTTTTTTTCTTAAGCAATAAAACAAAATTTAAAAAAAAATAAATTCATCATTTGCCCTGGCCGGTGTGGCTCAGTGGATAGAGCGTCGGCCCGGGGACTGAAGGGTTATGGGTTCGATTCCCGGTCAGGGCACAGGTCCGGGTTGCAGGCTCCATCCCCAGCGTGGGGCGTGCAGGAGGCAGCTGATCCGTGATTCTCTGTCATCATGGATGTTTCTCTCTCTCTCTCTTCCTCTCCCTTCCTCTCTGACATCAATAAAAACACATTTTTTAAAAGAAGAAGAAGCAGCAGCAGCGATGCCACAGGAAGGCGGGGTGGGCTGTGCCTCGGAGTCAAGCCGCCCTCCTCACGCACGAAGCCTCAGAAATACATGTGTCCCCGCCGGGCGCCCACGGTCAGACGCCGTTGGACACATTTTAACCCCGTCACCCTCCACACGGGAGCGTCTGGCCTTCAGTGTAAACCAGTGATTCCCAAAGTGGGCGCTACCGCCCCCTGGTGGTCACTGCAGTGATCCAGGGGGGCGGTGATGGCCACAGGTGCACTTGTTTTTACTTTTTTTGTATTACCTTTCTATTCTGAGTTCAATAAATAGTTTCATAATTTCAAACTTCAATGTTTCTAATTTACACCTTTCTTCACTATATTTTACGGAAAAGGTAGAAACATGAATACATATATCTTCCTGTTTAATTGCTATTAAAATTTTTTAAAAAATTAATTTCCAGGGGGCGCTGAGTAATATTTTTTCTGGAAAGGGGGCGGTAGGCCAAATAAGTTTGGGAACCACTGGTGTAAACCCAGCATGTGAGGGACTGACCACTGAAGCCCAAAGGCGTTCGGCATAAACACAGACATCACCAGCGTTTACCGCCAGGGCCCCTTCCGCTCAGCTGCTTTCTCCCGGGACAGGCGCAAACTCAATGCCTCGGGTGTTGGCGACAAACGTGCAAATCTCTTCTCCTCTCCACGTAGCTGAATGTGAGCGGCATCTGGGGAGGGGGCGGCGGAGGAGCGGGGGTGGCAGGGAGATCAGTCACTCAGGCCACTCGGGGCCCGAGACTCCACCAGGAGGCACCCCGGGCACCTCGCTCACGTCTCATTGAACCCAGGAAATCTCTCAGGTTGGTCCAGGAGCACGGGGCCGCCTCATGGCCACGTGCAAGAAGGCTCTCACCCCATCCCCACCCCCAAACCCACATGAACAGAATCCTGAGACCTGCAGGGATGGCCCTAAAATCCGCCTGAACTGGGCGTCTCAGGGTGCACCCCGCCCCTCGAGCACCGTGTGGGCACCGCTGGCCTCCTGCAAGACGGGTGAGATGGGCTCCCAGCAGCCCAGCTCTTCCCCTCCCCTCCCCTCCCCTCCCTCTCCTTCCCCTCCCCTCCCCTCCCCCCTGACGGCTGAGTGGCCGGAAGTGATGGCCGCCCTCTGGACAGTGCGGACAATTGACTTGACCCCCGTGTCTCCGGCCTCTAATGGACTTTGTGGCCGAATCCCCCGAGATGGGAAAGATGGTCAAGGGCTTCTCACCGCAGCTGCCGCCCTCAGGGAGCGCCCGGCCACTCCGGGCCTGAGATGAAGCATCCATCGATACCCCAAGCGTTTTCCCAAGGGCTGCCCTCGGAATAAATCTGTGTGTGTGTGTGTGTGTCTTTTGGGGGTGATGTTCTCTCCCCTCCGCCCCTGCCAAGCGTGGCTTTACGAACCCTGGGACGATCCCTTTCTTCAAAGACCGAACTGCACGCACAGCTCTCTCCCCTCCACGCTGACTCGGATTTCACTTACCCTCATCCCCTCGGTCCGGCAGGCGGATTCCGTGGCCACACAAAACGTCTTTGGGCTTAAACAGTCAATTCCCCGCTCGTTGGGCTTACACTGAAGTTTTTAATTTGCAGTAAGAAGGGAGGTTAGCATCAAAGAGGGAAGGAAATGTGGTAGGAATTACTTCAGGCCAAAAGAGAGAGAGAAAGGAATACGTCCCTGGCCGGTGTGGCTCAGTGGATAGAGCGTCGGCCTGCGGACGGAAGGGTCGCGGGTTTGATCGCGGTCAAGGGCACGGACCTCGGTTACAGGCTGGATCCCTGGCCCCGGTCCAGGCGTGTGTGGGAGGCAACCCATCCATGTGTCTCTTTGTCATCCATGTTTCTCTCTCTCTGCCTCTCTCTCTCTCTCTCTCTCTGCCTCTCTCTCCCCCTCCCTTCCACTCTCTCTACAAACTGATGGGAAAAATATCCCTCTCTCTCTCCCTCCTTCTCTAAGATCAATAAAAATATGTTTAAAAAAATAATAATCAGCCCTAACCAGTGTGGCTCAGTGGATAGAGCGTCGGCCTGCGGACTGAAGGGTCTCGGGCTCCATTCCGGTCAAGGGCACGTACCTGGGTTGAGGGCACATCCCCAGTAGGGGGCGTGCAGGAGGCTGCCAATCAATGATTCTCTCCCACCATGGATGTTTCTATCTCTCTCTCATTCTCCCTTCCTCTCTGCAATCAATAAAAATATATTTAAATATATATATATATATATGTTTTAAAAACAATAACCAATTGCAACGCTCTCCAAGGAGCTAAATAAACTGCGCATCCTTCCAAACGCCACGAAGGGAGCATCTTCCCTTCACAGAAGGTCCCCGTGTGCCACCTCCTGCCCTGACTGCATTTAATTCATGAATTTCCCGCCCAGGAGGACGCAGGCCCAGCAGCGGAGCCGGGCTGAGCCCGCGGCTCCGGCGTCCGGCCACTAGGGGTCAGTGTTGCCGTTCCCACCAGCTCCGGGCGGTCAGAGCGACAGGACGCACCTGCGCTCACCTGCCCCCGAGTCACCGCGACGAGGATGCACCGCGGGCGCCTGGCGCGTGTCGCAGGGCGGGCTGCAGCCCGGGGGGTGCCGGTGCCGGTGCCGGTGCCGGTGCCGGGAGAACCGCCCTTTGGCTCCAGCGAGGCCGCCGGTCACCGGGAGATGCAGGCGTTTCTGAGTGTCATTGCGAGTCTGGGCCAGGCGGGGGCGCTGGTGAGCGACGGGCCACGTGGGCGAACAGGCCGGCAGAAGCGGGGGTAGGTCTCATGGAGGCCACATGCAGAGAATTCCCAAGCACGGCCTCCCTCCCTCCCCCGAGACGCTGGTTTTATTGGAAATAGAATATTCCTGGGCACATTGACATCTTGGGCTGCTGCCGCCCAAAGAAATCTTTTCAAATCGGGAAAAGGGTGAGTGAGGAGAGAAAAGGTCCTTACGGATTCTTCTTATTCTTCTTTTTAGGTTTTTATTGAATTTTCAGAGAGGAAGGGAGAGAGAGAGAGAAACATCCATGATGAGAGAGAATCATGGATCGGCTGCCTCCTGCACGCCCCCCGCTGGGGCTGGAGCCCGCAACCCGGGCCTGTGCCCTGACCGGGAATCGAACCCTGACCTCCTGGTTCATGGGTCAAGGCTCAACCACTGAGCCAGATGGCGGGCTCGATCGAGGAAACCCGGGCGTGTGCCCTTGACCGGAATCGAACCCGGGATCCTTTAGTCCGCAGGCCGATGCTCTATCCACTGAGCCACACTGGCTAGGGCTGAGTGTGTTTGTTTGTTTAATATATTTTCATTGATTTCAGAGAGGAAGGGAGAGGGAGAGAGAGAAATGGAAACATCAATGATGAGAGAGCATCATGGATCAGCTGCCTCCTGCACGCCCCCCTCTGGGATCAAGCCTGCAACCTGGGCGTGTGCCCTTGGCCAGAATCGAACCCGGGATCCTTTAGTCCGCAGGCCGACGCTCTATCCACTGAGCCACACCGGCTAGGGCTGCGTGTGTTTTTAAGTTCACTATTTTTTAAAACTATTTATGTTGCTGCCCACTCCCTTTGCTTGGTGTGTGTGTGTGTGTGTGTGTGTGTGTGGGTGGGCGCGCACGTGGATTTTTCCACAGCACCTCTGCTTTCTTTTCTTTCTTTTTTTTTTTTTTAGGAGACTTAAGACACATTTTCATAATTAGAACCGTGTTTGCGAGACCTTGAGAAATATGAGCTTGCTTCCTGCCAAGTTCTGCAGGGGAACTCTGGGGAAAATATTAACATGCTTTATTCAAAGGGCCGCGGAGACGTGGACGGGAGGTGCTACCTGAACGGAATTAAATAGGTCGCGGAGCAGACGCCTAAATAAAAGATGGGCCCCCGCGTCATCTCCATGTTAATTACCTATAAACAAACGGACGCTTTGAGGGGATGAAGCGGAGAGTTGGGGACCGACGGGTCCGCGCCCGGCGAGCTGCTTTGACTCACACGCCGAGGAAACGCGAAGTCACGCTGGTAACCATCCGAAAAACACAATGTGCACCTGAGAAAAACATCTTTTCGGGGAGCAAACACCGTCCGCAGCGTCTATTGCCGTAGCCATGATGTCGGGGTAGTCATTTCTCTTAACACTTAGATGATCGGTCCATTGCCAAATGGGGGTGGGGGTCACCCTGTTTATTCTCCTCCAAAGTGAGACACGCTGTCATCGCGCAAATATTTTATGGCTTTTTCCCAACGTACCGTCCCCCCCCTTCCGGGCCCCCCTGGGCGTGAAAAAGAATTCGCTTTCTCTTAGACAAGCAGTTCTCAACCTGTGGGTCTCGACCCTTTGGGGGTCCAACGACCCTTTCACAGGGGCCGCCTAAGACCGTCGGAAAACACATCTATCATGACATATTGTTTTGGGGATTGATCGCTATGCTTTAATGATGTTCAATGTGTAACAATGAAATCGGGGGTCACCACAACAGGAGGAACTGTATGAAAGGGTCGCAGCGTGAGGAAGGTTGAGAACCGCTGTCTTTAGACAAAGGAGAGTCTACTGGAGGCCATTCAGGGCCCAGAAATGGTCAACCCAGAGGCACCCACAGCCTCAAGGATGCTGTTCCCATCGGAAACCTGTCCACCTGTATCCTCTCCCACTTCCTCAATATCCCGCCTCCCCTGCCGGGGGGGGGGGGGGGGGGGGGGGGGGGGGGGNGCTGTTCCCATCGGAAACCTGTCCACCTGTATCCTCTCCCACTTCCTCAATATCCCGCCTCCCCTGCCGGGGAGCCCCCCCCCCCGCCCGCCCCCACAACCCATTTAGACTCCACGGCAGAAATGAAACCCACGCACACGGTCGCTGTCATTCAATTCATCTTCTCCGGGGTCGCCGGGAAGGTCATCCCTCCCTCAAACAGCTGCACCTGGGCCCTGATGGCCCCCTCCCTCCCCCTGCCCCCCTCCCCCACCACCTTTCCCCTCCTCCCCCCACCCTCACCCCCCAATGCGGACGCAAGAGCTTCCCTGGGCAGAGGATGCCAGAATCCCCCCAGCGCTGGCAAGGAAGCATTTCAATGTAATCAGAGGCCCTTCCTTTGTTTTCTATTTTTTCCTGGGGAAATTCATCTCTCCGAGGTATGCGGTGTATTCTTTCCCTCTTCCTGGAGCGGCCACAGCTTGCAGAGGCTCAATGTTTCCTCCTTCGCAGCCTCAGCCGATGCAGAAGGGCTTGGCCTCTCTCATGGAATCCTTCGCTTCCGTCAACATTTGAAACTTGGGCGCTACCCTCCCCCTCCCCCTCCCCCTCCCCCTCCCCCCTCCCCCACCCAGGGCGTGAAGGCTGTCCTTCGGGACCTCTAGTTCCCAGGCCCCTAAATTCCCCTGCTCAGTTCCCCCCAAACACTGCAAGTCCCTGGTTCTTGCGGATTCCGAGCGGCTGCCCGTGGAACAGCCGGCCTGGGTTGTGTATCTTCATCAGGTTCCCGGTCAAAGCGGGTGGAGCGTCCCTCTCTGCTCTGCCTCCGGGGCTGTGTGAGCTCGGGCCAGTTGCTTGGCCTCTCTGAGCTTCAGAGTCGCCGCCTGTGAAGTGGTGGGAGACAGCCCCCTGCCTAGGGCTGCGGGGAGCATCCCAGGGGGGATGTCCACCCAGTGTCCAGCACGGCCCCTCGTCCAGGGAACGAACGGCCTGCCGCCTCGCACTGTCATGTGACCATCCCGAGCTCCCCCACATCGGAACTGGAGAGTGTGCGCGAAGACAGATCAACCCCAATAAGACGAAGAGGGGCCCGAGGGGGGGGGACCTGGGGCCGGAGCTGCGGGAAGCGGTGCTCAATCCCCAGCATGGGGCGTGCAGGAGGCAGCCGATCCGTGATTCTCTCTCATCACTGATGTTTCTCTCTCCCTCTCCCTTCCTCTCTAAAATATAGAGATAGAGATAGAGATAGAGATAGAGATAGAGATAGAGAGATAGAGAGATAGATATGTTTTAAAAACAATAATTTCGGGTGAACTGCGTGAGAATCAACAGAATTAACTGAAATGTGCAGGGACTGTGGAAAGCTGCGTCCAAGCCCCAGAATTAAGCGACTCCTTGTACATCGAGGTTGTTTATTTCCGAGTCTCCCATCGACTGCTTCCCGGGAGCTGGGATTTTTCCACGTTTAACATAACAGCAGAACAGCCCCCGGGCGAGCCCCCAGAGTACCAACCAGGGTTGTTGCTGAGGCTCTAGCTCCAGCCCCATCTTTCCTGCGTTTTTTTCCTCTCTCTCCTCCTCCGCCCCGGGCCTTCCATCAGTCCGTCAGCGAAGGTCAGGCTCACCTCCATGGCTCACGCACCTGTCTCGTCTCCGCTCCGTGTGAAGGCAGAAGATCTGCACCTGACAGTGCTGACCTCATCGCTTTCCACGCTATTGATTATGGCTCCCGGGTGCCCACAGATCAGGGGGGTCAGCGTCGGGGGAAAGGGAGAGGCAGACAGGAGAGCCACGGCCCTCCCCGGGCCCCGACCGCCCTGACTTCTCCATGAGTCCGACGTGGACGTCGTTAGAATGAATCACTGCGGTGCCGGGGGCTGGCTCCTCTCCCTCGGCCCCGGGCCCACCTGGGCTCCGGGCCGTCCATCCGTCTGTCTGTCGTGAGGGATGTGCGGCGAGGAGAGGGGAGGTCAGCGGGCAGCGCGGCCCAGCCCTAGGAATGATGAGAGAGCCGGCCCCCGGGAAATAGATGGCGGGGACCACCCACGCACGTCCCAGCCCCCGGAGGCGTAAATCTCCCACGAGAGATAGACTCTATGAATCTTTCTCACATCGCTAGAGACGTCCCCCCAAGGGTGCCCCGTCCTCGCATCACTCTCCGCCTCAGATCGCCTTTCTGATCGGAGCTGGAGCTCTGTATTTCACGGCCACCTTCCCCGGGCGTTCCACCTTGAATAGAATCCTCGGGAAACGGAAGCAGGTCCGGTTCGTCTACGTGAATTTTCTCTCTCCCGGCTGCTCTCTTTCTAATTTCGAGATCGCTTTCGTAACCCCGTGATGGACGCGGTGCTGAGAATGTATGTGTGGATATATACGTGTGTGTATTTACTGACTTCAGAGAGGAAGGGATAGGGAGCCAGGGAGAGAAGCATCAAAGATGGGAGAGAATCACGGACCAGCTGCCTCCCCCACGCCGCCCGCTCCTGGGCATGTGCCCTGATGGGGAATCGAACCGTGACCTCCTGGTTCATGGGTCGATGCTCAGCCCCTGAGCCACAGTGGCCCGGCCGTGTTGGTTCTTATCGGTGGTGGAATGTGGGGTGCATTGGGTTCTAGGGAGAACGCTTTGACCCCAACAGGACTTTTCTTTTCACAGCGCATCGGTTCACCGACTAGGATTACATGAGCGTGCAAAGGTCATGGAAACAGCCAATTCCTGGCTTTAGAAAGCACGTGGGGGAAAAGAAAAAGAGATCAATAAATATGCAAGTAAACAGAAGAGGAATTAGAGTTTTCACATGCGCATCGCCCTGTCTCTCAGGAGCCTCCCTGGTGAATAATACTCCCTGAGACGCGCGGATCCGTAAAGGGAAGGTTGGGAAGGTCATATGAAGGTCAGGAAGGTCATATGGAGGTCAGGAGGGTCACACCTCCCACGGGACAGGCAGCGAATGGGGCCCAAGTTCCTCCACGTCCTCTAGGACGGAGAGAAGAAGGTTGGTTTCTGATCAAATAGCTGAAGGAGGGCGGTTCGAAAATCACATCGGGCCCGGCCTGCCTGGCTCAGGGGTTGAGCATCGACCTATGACCCAGGAGGTCAGGGTTTGATTCCCGGTCGGGGCACATGTCCGGGTGGCGGGCTCAATCCCCAGGAGGGGGCGTGCAGGGGGCAGCCGATCACTGATTCTCTCTCATCATGGATGTTTCTCTCTCTCTCCTCTCTCTCTCTCTCTCTCTCCCCCTTCCTCTCTGACATCAATAAACATATTTTTTAATCGTCGGTTGTAACACCTTGAAGGTTGTCGCTTTGACCGGAGTCCCGGCCCCGCCCCTCTGCCGTCCTGTGGCGGGTGACTGGGTAATTGTCCCTCCCTGAGGAGATCTGGACGCCTCCTAAACTCAGCATGAAGGTGGCAGACGGCAGCGACACCTGAGCATCCGGGGCCTCCCGACAGCCTCTCGGGCACTCGCCCACCTTCTCAACCACAGGTAGACGCGGGCCGTCCATGGACCAAACTGCCTCTGGGTGCAGGGCCCTGCGTCCAGGATGAGACGATACGATGACTCTGGGAACCCGGGTGAAATATTGTGGCTGTTGTTGTTAATCCTTGCCCGACGGTATTTCTTCCCACTGATTTTATTTTTATTTTTTTAAAATATATTTTATTGATTTTTTACAGGGAGGAAGGGAGAGGGATAGAGAGAAACATCGATGAGCGAGAAGCATCGATCAGCCGCCTCCTGCACACCCCCCCCACTGGGGATGTGCCCGCAACCAAGGTCCATGCCCTTGACCGGAATCGAACCCGGGACCCTTCAGTCCGCAGGCCGACGCTCTATCCACTGAGCCAAACCGGTTTGGCAATTTTTTTTCAAATATTTTGCTTACAGTTTTATCTTTTGAAAATATTCAGGTACTAATTTTATTTCCTGTTATTGTAGATGAATATTTAGCTCTCCTCTCCCCCCTTTTCTTCTCCCATCACCCCAATTTCCATTTCTTATAATAATCTGGTTACATGAAAAGCTATTTATGGAATAAGTATTTTTTAAAATATATTTTTATTGATTTCAAAGAGGAAGGGAGAGGGAGAGAGAGATAGAAACATCAGTGATGAGAGAGAATCATTGATTGGCTGCCTCCTGCACGCCCCACACTGGGGATTGAACCCGCAACCCGGGCATATGCCCTGACCGGGAATTGAACTGTGATCTCCTGGAATAGGTCAACGCTCAATCACTGAGCCACACCAGTTGGGCTGGAATAAGATTTTTTTAAACCCCAAGTAGTATAATAAGTGTGCTTGAAACCATAGTGATGAGTCAGAATATTATTTGAGCAGACTTTTAACACAGGCCTCTGAACACAGAACAATGGATAACTAATGAATAATTCTCCTCTTTGTAAGGCAAAATTCAAACTGTACCTATATTTATTCTGTAAACTTAATCAAGTTTCTAACAAGTTAGTTTGTTGAAAAGCTCTCCTTCTAAAGTTGATGTTAATAGAGACTGTTCCAGAACTCATGTTTGGTATAGAAAACATGTTTTTAGAGAATCTGTTACAAGAGTTGTGTTTGTTCACTTTTAAAAGTATATTAACACAGGAGGATGAATTTGCCACCCATCTCTGATAATTAACTCACTATGATCTTGTCAACCTTTTTATAATTATGTGGATTCTCTATCAAGTCAAGACAGTATCTGTAAGTCTTTGTCCTTGCAGGAATTTTCTTCAAGAAAAATAAATTAGTGATTCTTAGGTTCATTATAAATCAGGGATTCTTTCAGACTCACTCTAAAGCACAACACATTGAAGTATCATTCTCGTACTGTTGCACTTTCACAATCAGGTACACATCTCCTTTCTTTCTGATGGTGACAGCTACCAGCATTCATACTTGTTCCGCTCTCTACATATACATTAGCCAATCTGCTCTAAAATATCCCACCGCATGTGTAAATATCTATCAAGAGTATTCTCCAAATAGCCAACCAGGCAGGTGAACTCCTAAGTTTTACCAGCTGTGGACCAGCCCCACCTGGTCCCTGGGCCATGTGTCCTCCTACTCCTGCTAGGCTGCTCCTGGTGGACTGCCTTGTGGCTCTCAGGTTTGGGCCCTACTCACTCATTCCACTGAAGCACTCATCCTTTAGGAACCTCCCAAGAAAGAGTGCTTGGGAGTCAATTTTTTTTGAGTCCTGTGTGTCTGAAAATGGTTACGTATCCTCACATTTGTTGAATAACTAAGAATAGAACTGTAGGTTAAAATCAGATTCCCTCTGAACTTCTGAAGGTCTCCCCCAATTTGACTGCTGACCCCCTGTATACATCCTACTTTCCTCTTAGGTTCTGCACCCTGGTCTTGTGTAGTAACATGCTTTTGTGCTCATGCCCATTTGTGGAGCTACTGTGTTCACTGCAGTCTTCACTTTAAAGCAAATGCTCTCCAACTCCAGAACATCATCTTAAATTATTCACTGAAAATTTTGTATTCTTTCTCTTTCCTCTTTCTGAACCACTATCAGATGTTGGGCCTTCTTGATCAATTCTAATTTTTGCACTATTTTTCCTTCCTACCATCCATCTCTTGTTCTTTTATTTATTTATTTTTCTTCATCATAGACTCTAGGAATATTAATACTAATTTTCTGAAAATTTGTTTTCTGTATCTAGTTTTCCTCCAAGTTCATTTGTTTCTTCTTCCTCCTTTCCTTTTCATTTTTTTGCCCTTTGGTTATCTTCTTCCACATTAAAGTTTCCTTCCTTAAATGTCCTTGGCTTCTAGTTTTTTAATTAAAAAATGAGGCACTCAAAGAGTTGCCTGAAACTCTATGACAGCTTGTCAACTTATATTTTCATTTCTGACCCTGGGCAACCTTTTTCACTAGTTTACACTGCTAAGTTTGTTGATTTTCACCATGTTCTCCTGTTTTCTCTCCTGGACCTTCTGGTATACCTAGGTTCCTCAAGTCTGGTTCAGTTTGCCAAGAACAATGCTATCTAATAGAATTTTCTACAATAATGAAAATATTCTATTTCGAGCTATCAAATATGGTAGCCTACTGAGCCCTTAAAATGTGGCTTATGTGACTAGGGACCTAAATTTTTTATCTTATTTAATTTTGGTTAATTTAAATAGCCTCATATGGCACTGCCAACTACTTGGGACAGTTTAGGACAAAGATCTAAGCCTCTAGCCTCCTTTGTATGCTATTGGGGCTGATAGGTTAAGAGGGGATGGTGGTCCAGGAACCACACCTACAATGACCCTCTTATTTCCAGTGTTTAGAGCATATTGGTTGGTCAATAAATATTTTTTGAATGAACAAAAAATTAAATAAAATTGTTTCCTAAAAAACAAAAACAAAAAGAAGAGAGGATGGTGGTCTTGCCACATGGAATAGGAAGAATATAAAGCACACAGAATTTCAAAGTAAGGTTGTTTCCTCATAAAACTTAAGCTTTGAATATTTAACATTTATTAATATACGATATTAATATTTTTATTAAAATCAACATATTTGAAGTCAAAGAAAAAAGAAGTTGAAGAATCAGTGGATAGGCAATGAGAAAAAAAAGAATAATCATTTTATCTACATCATCAAAATTTTTTCCCATATTTAATATCTTTCCATGCTAATTTTAAATCCCTTGTATTAACACTGTAAGTGTAACCAGCTGATCAAACACTGATTTCAATGCAAAAACTTTTTACAGTCTCTGTTTTTGCTCACTCTAATAGTTACATTCTAGTTACTTACTCTGTCTCCAGGTTTAAGTAGTGGTTCATTCTTACTAGTCAGTTTATTAAGAAGAGTATAAGCTAGTTTTAAACTCCGACTCCAAAGTTTCCCTAAAATGAAATAAAAATACTAAGCAATGTCAAATTTAAGAAACTAATAATTATCACTTTAATATAATAATCATAATACCCCACAATGTACCATTACTCAATTTCTGAAAATTCAGGTAGTTTCCAAATGAAACTACAATGCTGTAATAAAACATCATAGTTTTTTTCCTCAAAAACAACTTACAAATTTATGTTTCTTAACATAAAAATAATATAGGATTTTATCATAGAAAATTTAGAATATAGAAAAGTCAGCAGAAAAAGGTAGGCATTCTTTGTTACATATGTGTATACGTAACACATATATACTCATACATATGCACACACATACACATATATATGTATATGGAATTTTCAGAAAATGAGATCACACTCCACCCTGCTTTTTTCAATCAACATTGAATTGTGAATGCATTTTCGTGTCATTAACTTTGTCTCATCACACCCTTATAATCCATGTAACCTTTACAGCAAGTCATGAGGTAGGTCATATCTTCATCTACGCTTTTCACTCAAGATAAGACAGTCAGAGAGAGCCACCAGCTGCTGGAGTAGTGCATCTGGACCCCCCAGGATCCAGCCCTTAACCCTATGAGCTCCTGCCCAACACACTTCTCCTGGCACGCAGTCTCTATATTCAGCACCAGCCCTATGAATGCTCAGCAAAGAAGAGCTTCTTTGAAAAAGATGAGATTAAGGAAAAGTAAAGAGGATTGAAGGCACCTGGGGAGGTAGACAGATGCAGGGATGATAATGCAGTAGGAAGATAGAAGAATCTCAGTTCATCCCCAACATTCAAGGCAGCCTTAACGTTTACCCTAAGCAGTATACTAAAAAGTCCTAATTCAGTCCCTCTCAAATTCCTGTGATATAACCCCATGCAGTCTGAGCAGCCATGCCCTCTGAATAAATGCTCAAATTTCATTGCGAATAATATTAAACTCAGTGCAACATTGTGAAATAAGTGAATTGTGGGACATGAGAAAAAATATTTAACTCAAAACACTGTTATTGCTTTTGTCTATATAAATGGTCAATTCAAGATGTCAATAACTGTAATCCATAAAGGTTTCCAAAATAAATCCAGCTAGAATATAAAAAGAACAATGCTTCATAACCAAGTTAGTTTTATCCCAAGAATGCAAAGACAGTACAATATCTGCAGAATACTGAAAACAGATAAATGATCACCATCAAAAATGAATATAAAATAAACTGTTGTCAGACAAGCACTGAGACTTCCTCACCAGCAAATCCACAGTAAAATGAATACATACACGGGGAACTTACAGGCCGAAAAAGAGAAATTATGGTGGGAAATTCAGGACAGCAGGAAGGGGACCATGTGACAAAGGAAAGATAGAGTATGACTACTGACTTCAGAGACAATCATGGAGTGCCCCATGGGTAGAAATAAAGTGCAAGAAAAGCAGAATGCAAGGCTGAAGGTGGGTTCTTCAGAAGCAGACAGAGTCAGGCATGAGTAAAACTTGTGAAGGGAAAGGCACATGGTGAGATCAGGCAGGAGATAGCTTGACTGTGGCAAAGTCTGCAGGCCTAGCAGGGTGATCTAAAGTAGACTGCTCATAAGGGGAGCCCATGCTGAGCAGAAACCAGGCCCTGAACCACTACCTTGCTTAGTCAGTGCCTAGGGCTACCCAAGCACAGCATAAACCAGACCTGAAAGCTGAATTCAACAGGTGGAGGCCATTAGCAAACCATGTTCCTCCCAGTGGACAGTAAGTTCCTTTCTTAGAGAATTACAAACCAATCTCTCTAATGAACACAGACACAAGGATCCTTAACAGCGGCAAATCAAATCCAGACATTTACTAAAAAGATAAGGTATCATAGCCAAGAGCGATTTATTCTAGGAATACAAATATTGTTAACATTTGAAAATTAATCAAAGTAATTCATCAAATTAATGGGGGAGGGGAGGAAAACCATGACTATCTTGACAGAGAAGAAAAAGCACTTGATAAAATTCAATGTCATGGGGG
>JAWPEG010038709.1:1090165-1102578 GCA_035771395.1 Myotis vivesi | reverse complement strand
ATCCTCAGGGAGTTCTCTGCGTGTGGAAACAGCGGTAACACTGCAGGCCTGCCCCCCCCCACCCCACCCCCCGGGAAGGCGTGTCTGTGTCCTGGGCATAGTCCCCCTTGGGGGACCTCAGACTACGTTCTGCCCAAAAGCTGTTTTATGTTGTTATGAGAAATTGCTGCCCCGCACACACCCCCTTTTTCTTTTTTTCTCTTTTTAAGCCCATCCCTTAGAAGCAAAGAAAATATGGCCGGTGATCATTAGCCAGTTTTATGTTATTTACTAAGATAAGATTTACAGCTTCCCAGTAAGGACCGGCTCTGTGTGTGCCCCCCCCCCCACCTGCCCCCAATTGCCTGCGACACTGAGCGTGGTGGCCAGGTTTCCTTGTAAACGCCCGGCTCTCCGGAGATGGGGCACATTCCTGGCCGCCACTCGCCCCCGGTGACCTCGAGAAACGACCTGATCACAGCCCATTGCTGATTAGAACAGTCTCGGAAGGCGGTGTGAGAAAAACAAGTTAACCCAAGGAAAAGGGAAACCTGTTTTTTAAAGGCTGGTGGGAAAACTGGATAACCAGATGGGAAAGGGGAGGTAAGACACTTCGTAGAAAATCAGGGGCTACCCAGCCCACGCGGCTCAGTGGTTGAGCGTCGGTCTATCAAACAGGAGGTCAGGGTTCGATTCCCGGTCAGGGCACAGGTCCGGATTGCGGGCTCCATCCCCAGTGTGGGGCGTGCCGGAGGCAGCCGGTCCATGATTCTCTCTCATCATGGATGTTTCTATCTCTCTCTCTCCCTCTCCCTTCCTCTCTGACATCAATAAGAACATCTATTTTTTTAAAAAAGCACAATGTGTCTTGTTTCCATCTGTAACTTCCCCAAGGCCCACCAGGAAGGCGGCTGTGAAAATAGCTACCTAACATAAAATGGCGTTTTAATGGACCCTAAGTATTAGCACAGATTGGACACAAGACATTGTATCCAATTGTAATTCAATGGACACAATACATTGTATCCAATTGTGATCCAATGGACACAATACATTGTATCCAATTGTGATCCAATGGACACAAGACATTGTATCCAATTGTGATTCAATGGACACAAGACATTGTATCCAATTGTGATTCAATGGACATAAGACATTGTATCCAATTGTGACTCAATGGACACAAGACATTGTATCCAATGGTGATCCAATGGACACAAGACATCGCTACAATTTAAAGTTATTTGCAGCTTTACAGAGCCCATGTTCTGCAGGGACAGTGGGATGTCAGCGAAACTGTTCTCTGACACGGTCGGGTCAAGGCGCGTTCTCCGCTGGGTCCAGCCCGGGTCACCCCGGCCACCAACTCTCGGCCCCTTCACAACCTCCGTCCGCCCGGAGCCTTCTCTCTCTGCCCCCTCCCAGCACCCAGTGGGAGCCCCTGTCACCCTCGCCTAATGAAAGCCTCCGTTTCAAGGTGGCGCGAGAGTTAATGGTTAAACCCGGTGTTTGTGGTCCCATGAATTCGGGTCACGGCTCGAATGGGCCTTTAGACAGAAGGTACATAGAGAAGCGGGCGCCGCTCGGGGACCTTCTTACAACACGTCTGTCAGACCTGGAGGAACAAACAAAGCGTCCGATTGATTTTACAAGAAAAAGGAAAGAAAAAAGAAAGCTGGCAGACAGCGCTCACGGGGCCATGAGCCCCAAACCTGCCCCGAGTTAAAACTGGAGACGTCAAGCCCTGGCCGGTGTGGCTCAGTGGATAGAGCGTCGGCCTGCGGACTGAAGGGTCCTGGGTTCGATTCCAGTCAAGGGCACATGCCCGGGTGGCGGGCTCGATTCCCAGCAGGGAGCGTACAGGAGGCGGCTGGTCCATGATTCTCTCTCATCATTGATGGTTCTCTCTCTTTCTCCCTACCTCTCTGAAATCAATAAAAATATTTTTTAAAAATAAATAAAAGTGGAGACACTGAAGCACTGATTCCCAGTCTCAACGCCCCAGAACCGGCTCCCTCTGGTGCAGTCACTGTGGTCACATCCTCTCATCTTCGGTCTCGCACGCTCAGCTGCGGAGGGCAACCAGGCGATGTGTCTCTCTCACATCGATCTCTCTCTCTCTCTCTCTCTCTCTCTCGTCTCGCCCCCTCCCTTCCATGCTCTCTAAAAATCAATGGAAAAACATATCCTTGAGTGAGGATGTACAAAACAAACAAAAAATAAGGCCTTCAATGAAAATAAAATAACCCCACGCAGGTGGAAGGTGAGGAGCCGGGACCTGGCCATTGGCATCACCAAAACATCGACCGAGGCTGTTTAATGATTAGAGCGGCAAACGGTGAGTCACAGCTACCTGGCCAGTCCGGTGTCAGAGCGACTTATCTCCCCGGCCAGGTGGCCCCGTTCTCACAGGGATTCCAGAGAAAGAGACGGAAGCTTGGCTCGTCACTCCTCGCCCGAACACGCCATTCCAACACCTTACATACTTTGGGGGTTGGGGGGGGGGTTGTTAAGGAAACTGATTTTATTTTGTGGTGTTTTTTTTTTTAATATATTTTTATTGACTTCAGAGAGGAAGGGAGAGGGAGAGAGAGAGAGAAACATCAGTGATGAGAGAGAATCATGGATCGGCTGCCTCCTGCACGCCCCCTCCTGGGGATCGAGCCCGCAACCCCAGGCAGGTGTCCTTGACCAGGAATCGAACCCAGGACCCTTCCGTCCGAAGGCTGACGCTCTATCCATTGAGCCAAACCGGCCAGGGCTGATTTTGCTTTGATGAAAGTGCCAACAAGCCCAGGTCCTGCGTCCACTCACTGACCAACGCCCGTTAGGTGAGGGTCCAAGCACAAACACGCCGTGAAGCAATGGGTTGGCAGGAAGCGATTGGCTCCGTCTTTATACGTTTCCTGCAAACTGCCCAGGACCCGGTGCGATCAGCCCGCGGCACGGTGAGTCACTGGGCGCCTGTTCTTCATCCGCCCCAATGCTGCGCCTACCCGGGGGCCGCTCCCGTGCACGCTCAGGCGCCGTGCCCACCAGAGAAACCCGGGGTCACCAGACCGCCGCAGTGGCTTGGACGTGCGTCTTGAGGAAGTTGACAGCGACTGTCACTCATTAACCGAACTTTAGCATCCTCGCGCCCCGCGGGCTCAGGTGACGCTGCCAAAGGCCTTTGGGGGGTTGGCAGGGATGACTTGGAGTCACTGGCTAACCTGTCAATCATTGACGCGTCCTTTCTGAAGCCAGCTAGCGAAGACGGCCACGGCCGTACCCACATGGGTCCCCGTAGGCGGGGGTCGCCGTAGACGCGCTCTGCGGTGGCAGCGGCTGCACCCTGGGCAGTGGTCGGCAAACTCGTTAGTCCACAGAGCCAAATATCAACAGCACAACGACTGAAATTTCTTTTGAGAGCCACATTTTTTAAACTTAAACTGTATAGGTAGGTACATTGTTATTAATGTAATGAGGGTGCTCCTAAGCTGGCCTTTGCTAAAAACGTCCTCAATCCGATTGACGTACGTTCGCCGAGGTCGACCCCTTCCAACTCTGCCATCCACACTCGTCTTGTAGACTTGTTTGGTCCATCTCCTTTCGTTCATCCTCTCTCTATGTCCAAACCATCTCAACACGCCTTTCTCCATCCTCGACACTACATCTTCTTTCACTCCACAACGTCCCCTAAAATCAACTTAATAAACTTTACTTAAAGTTTTAAGTCAACTTCGCACTGTACGTGTGCGCCCGCACGTGTTTTTTTGTGGAAGAGCCACACTCAAGGGGCCAAAGAGCCGCATGTGGCTCGCAAGCCGCGGTTTGCCGACCACGGTACTAGAGACCTGGTTCACGAAATTCGTGCACTGGGGGAGGGGAGTCCCTCAGCCCGGCCTGTGCCCTCTCATGGTCCAGCCCCCCCCCCCCCCCCGTGGACATCCCTCTTCTCACAGTCTGGGACCCCTCGCTCCTTACCGACCGCCTGCTCGCTGCTCCTAGTGCTGCCGCGGAGGGAGAGGCTCCTGCCACCGCCGCCGCTGCGCTCGCCAGCTGTGAGCCCAGCTTCTGGCTGAGCGGCGCTCCCCCTGTGGGAGTGCACTGACCACCAGGGGGCAGCTCCTGCGGTGAGCGTCTGCCCCCTGGTGGTCAGTGCGCGTCATAGCAACTGGTCGTTCTGCTCGTTCCACCTTAATGGTCGCTTAGGCTTTTATTCTGTGGGTTTATTTCTCATGATAAAGCAAAGTGCGGGATGATGAGGTGTGCGTGTCGTTTCAGATTTCCCCCCCCCCCCCGATGATTCTAGTTTGCCCCCAGGGTTGATAACTACTGCTCTGGTCTCTTCAGTAGAGTTGCTCTTTTTGTGTGTGCATGCATGTGTGCGTGCGTGCATGTGCGTGCACGTATGCATGCGTGTGTGTGCACGTGAGTGTGCGTGTGCATGTGTGTGCGTGCATGTGTGCACACGTGTGTGCATGTGTCCTGTTTTTCATGGCGGTGTTTAAAACATAAAGCGGGGGGCCTGGAAGCGGCCCACCTTCGCCCCAAGGGAGCGGTCAGACTGTCGTGATGGAGGAAAGCGATGACTCGAAGGGGAGCCTGGTCTGTTGTGTTTCGTGTCTCTCCCCAGCTCAGAGGGAACGCGCATTCCTCACTGCCGGCCGCCCGCCCGCTGGGTTCGGAGCACCTGTTCCCTGTGTCACGTGGAAGGTCCCTCAGCCCCTTTCACAAAAATATGTTCATTTCTCACAAGCGCCGGGTATCTACTTCCAGGAGCCGGACAGATAAGCTTCAAAAGGCCGGAGTCACTCATTAATGGGCCAGCGAGCGAGGGACCCGCGGCCGCTCGCGCTCCTCACAGGTTCTGGGGGGCAGGGGCCTGGGGTGGGGGGTGATCAGCACCCCGTGATGCTCCCCGTCAGCCCTGGGTGGCTTTGGCACGTTCTGTACAATAACCCCACGTCATCGGAACACAGCATGACATGTGATCGTTTTTACTCATCTACAAAGAGGAAGAGGGTTGGTGCGAACTGCTGTCTCATCCAAGACCTGCCGTGGGGAGCCAGGCAGTAACGGTGACGGAGACAAAATATAGAAAAGGAGACTCGGGGTGTCTTCAAAATCCCGCGATGGGGGGGGGGGTGTCCCTCAGACCCACGGCGCACGGCCACGCGGGCTTCTATGTACGTAGTAAACACTTCCAGTCGGGACACGGGGCATTCTCTCTATATTTTCTCATTTATTTCTAAAAATTAGAAAACAAAACCAAAAAAACACTAGCCCTAACCAATTTGGCTCAGTGGATAGAGCGTCAGCCTGCGGACTGAAGGGTCCCGGGTTCGATCGGTCAAGGGCATGTACCTGGGTTGCGGGCACATCCCCAGTAGGGGGTGTGCAGGAGGCAGCTGGTCGATGTTTCTCTCTCATCGATGTTTCTAACTCTCTATCCCTCTCCCTTCCTCTCTGTAAAAAATCAATAAAATATATATTTTTAAAAAACACTATTGGAATCCATAATTTTTGTCATTTTTATTACAAAAAAGTTAAGGCGTAATGAGGCTACGCATGGCTTTGCCCTGAGTGGGGGCCGAGCCTGGAGAGGAGCTGATAACTTTCTGATTTCAGATTTCACACTTTATCTTAAAATATATATATATTTTATTGATTTCAGAGTGGAAGAGAGAGGGAGAGAGAGAAGCATCCATGACAAGAGAGAATCACTGATCGGCTGCCTCCTGCACGCCCCCTACTGGGGATGGAGCCCCCAACCGGGGCATGTGCCCTGACCAGGAATCAAACCCTGACCTCCTGGTTCCTAGGTCGGCACTCAGCCACTGAGCCACGCCAGCCAGGCCAGGGAGGCCCATTTTTAAACAACATTTGTGTCGCGGGATGAAAAGCCGTAAGAGCGGCCGATGGCGGGCGGCTCCCGTGCTGGGCGTGCGGCTCCCCTCGGAACAGGAGTCCCGTGGACGGAAGCCCAGCCTCGCTTGGCCGTTACGGACCCTGAGTCACTCCTCCAGCATGAACCTCGGAGGAGAAGGGTCCCTCGACCGGGGGCAAAGTGATAGGCGGGCCTTTCCCTCCCTCTGACCAGGAGAGGAACAAGTTCAGGTTTACCCCTGGGCTGAGTGGGCCTGATGAAACTTGGGGTAAAGAATGCACTACGCTCAGGCCTGACACCTGCAACCCTGGGCCGCCTCCCAGCGCCCAAGTGTCAATCATATCTCTCCAGGTCTCACTGCAGGCATGCAATCTGCTGGCGTTATCGTCCGCAATGCATCTGCCGGGGTCAGAGAGCTTCCCCCGCGCCCCCCTCACCCCTCCACGCACAGAGGTGATGCCATCCAGGGCCCACATCCGAAGCCTCGCTGAGTGAGTGGGTTGATGCCGGTCCGGAGGAGTTTTACCCACTGGGGTCCCCTGAGCCTCCCCTCTGGGTCCCGCATAGCACCGCTCCGCTCCCGGGTTAATCATTTCCCGGCCATTATCTGCCAGGAGTTCTTATCTCTTTCCCTGTCACTTTATAACAGGGTCCTCTTATCAGCCGGCCGCGGGGTCAGGTGGCCGCCGGGAGCCAATGAGAAGTCCCCCAGCTTCTGATTAGACCCCGTCCTGAAACCGGCTCCCTGGTTTACAGCGGGTCATGAATGATGGAACAAGGACAGAGTCCAGGGGAAGGCTGGCTCCCGACGTTCTGAATTCTGGGATATTTTTTTTTATTTGATTTTTTTTTTTTTTGCCCTTTTTCATCACTTTCACTCCGGGTGGCCGTGGTGGCCCGCCGCGTCCTCCCCCTCCAAGGCGACACCGCGGGACACGCTGTGTCTTTCCTGCTGCTCAATGGTTTCTGCTTTAAGCCAAAGGGCTGCCTGTCGTTCCCCTGAGGATGTCTTCCAGCTCGGACCCTGGGGACTCGCAAGACGCCCTGAAGCACGGACGCGTGCCTGTGGGTGAGTAGGCCTCGCTCTGTCTGTCACCCTCGTAGGGTTCCGCTCTGATAGGAATGCACAGAACTTACTCTCACAGATGTCGATATTGTGATAAGTCGCTGCTTTTCCTGCTGTCTTCATCCAGGGCACGTCATTTATCTTCCCTGAAGTTCAAAAAAAAAAGCAAGTGGATATTTCAAATATTATTTTTTATACCCACTGTTTTTTGGTTTTTTTGGAGATCATTCTATTAGCCTCAAACCAGCCGGGGAAATGTGTCCATGTCCCCCCTAACTGTTTCTGATAATTTTTTTTTTCCATCCGAAATAACAAGGTGAAATGGGAACAACTCGAAACAAAGTAACCATATGGCGTGATCCGGCCGCGATCACACCACACTTGACCCGAGAGCTTTCAAATGCCTGTGCGGTTTCACAGCCACAGCACGGTGGGGCATCTCATTCATTGCTCGCACCATAAAAAAACATGTTTTTCTGGCAAATAAAACTCATGCAAAAAAAAAAGTCCTATTATCCTTAGTTACGGATGAGAAGGGAAAGGGGGCTGTCTTGTCTTTCTAACTAGGAGTCAGTGCAGAAAGCTCATTTTCACCTAAAGAGATGATGTCACAGCAAGAATGCAGCCAATTAATCCTGAAAGAAAAGGGGGGGGGGAAGGACCCGGGGGGGGGGGGGGGTCCGGAGTCTGTCATGACTGATTTCTTGCCAGTCTGTCTCCCTTCCTGTCCCGAGTTGGTGAGGCCCGAGNCCCCCCCCCCCCCCCCCCCCCCCCCCCCCCCCCCCCCCCCCCCCCCCCCCCCCCCCCCCCCCCCCCCCCCCCCCCCCCCCCCCCCCCCCCCCCCCCCCCCCCCCCGGAGTCTGTCATGACTGATTTCTTGCCAGTCTGTCTCCCTTCCTGTCCCGAGTTGGTGAGGCCCGAGCCTTTCCCGCAGCCCTTTGCTGGGCTTTCAGGGGCGGCAGCGGGCGGGGGGGGGCGGGGGGGGCGGAGGGGTCCCCGCGGACGCCAGGGCCCGTCCTGAGCACGGAGTCCCAGATCCCCGTGGGGCGAGGAGGAGCCTCAAGGCTGGGCCCCGGCTGGGCTCTGCCCCTGGCTGGCGAGGTGACCAGCTGACCCCGCTGCCTGCAGTGATTGCTTTTTTTATGGGCTCACTACGACCTAAAGTGGAGCAATTGAGGAAATGGTTCCCGAGAAAAAGGCGTCCTGCCCTGGCGAGAAAGGGCACCCGGGACTGGCACGCGGGGCGCACGGGGGTGGATGGGGGCGCGAAATGATTCCGAATCGGTTTTTTGTGGGTTTGTGTTTGGGGTTTATTTTTGCCGGCGACGCGTCCCTCCGGCCCGCAGCCGCCAGGGGCGCAGCGCGGACTGGGCGTCGGGGGCGCGCTCAGCCGGGGACGCGCGCTCAGCCGGGGACGCGCGCTCAGCCGGGGACGCACGGGGACACGCGCGCGCGCGCTCGGGGAGGGACCTGGCACCGCACCCGCCAATCGCCCCGCGCGGCGCTCGGAGCTCGCGTGGATTAGCCGGGGCCAGGAGTGGGAGCAGGCGCGCGTGCATGGCCCTCTGCTCCCGCGGGCCGCGCGGGGCCGTGGCGGTCGGTCCGGAGCGCCTGGAACCCCTGCACGAGGGCTGCAGAGGCCGGGACCCCGCGGGACGTCCGCCTACCGGGAGGGACGGCTGGGGACTGAGCCTCGCGAAAAAGTACCGAGGGAGGCGCGCAGCCAGCCGCCCCAACACCTTCCACCTGCCCAGGCGCCTCCCTGCGCCGGAGCCCGGGGCCCGGGGTGGGGACAAAATTCCAGGCAGTTTTTGGGTCAAGGAGACCTCTTTCTGATCTTGTGCGCAGCCACCAGCCCAGCCGGCCCAGCCCCCCCGCCCCCCAATCCCTGGTGTCGCAGCCCACGGGTGGCCGTGAGACTCCCCTGTCGGCGGCATCTTACCCAAAGGGCGGCCTGAGAGGAAGATGGAACAGGGTGGAGCCATCAGACAGAACAGCTGAGTCCCAGGGGCTGACCCCATCCCCAAGGCTCCACCCACAGTTGGGACCAGTCGGGGTTAAAGGACTTCTCTGTCTCTGCTCCTGAGAAGCCGGGAGAGGTCTGTGCAGGAAGAGGGAACAGGCTTGGCGATGCTTTCTCTCTTGCCCCCTCCGCCCAGACTCCAAGTCTAGGGTGACCTTGGGTTCCGCTCCGCGTTGAACTTGAGCTGAATCGGAGAAGGACCTGAGAAGGCTCCAACCTGGAGGCCCAGGCCCCCCCCCCCCCACCCAATCCAGAGCCAACCACAGCATGAAGCCACTTCTTTTGGTTGCACGTCCTCACGCTTCACCTTCTTGGAACAAAAGCCTCTCTGAGCCCTGGCTCGTTTGACTCAGTGGATAGAGCGTGGGCCTGCGGACTGCAGGGTCCTGGGTTCAAATTCGGTCAAGAGCACATGCCCAGGTTGCAGGCTCGATCGCTGGTCCTGGTCTGGGCGCAGGCGGGGCGCGGGGGCGGGGGGGCAACCAATGGATGTGTCTCTCTCTCTCACATCCATGTTTCACTGGGTCTCGCCCCCTCCCTTCCACGCTCTCTAAAAATCAATGGGAAAAGTACCCTCAGATGAGGATTAACGACAGCAGAAAACCTCTACAAGTTTTCTGTTTGGGGGGCGGGCACTGTGGTTGGGGACCCCCCCTCCCAGAGGAGGTGAGATGCGCTGGGGGAGCTTGAGTAAGCCTGGGAGGACCTTCGGACTGAAGGTGAAGGTGACCGGACACATTCCTGGAGGCTGTGTCTTTACTTAGACTTTCGGGAAGCTGTTAAGTGTGTTTTTGTGTGATTGATAAGAAGAAACACTGAACTTTTCATCTTTAAATAATCTGGATACAGAGCAGTTTGAGGAGCCGTTTCAGCTGCGGCTGATGTCATTGGTCCACCGTTTTAGCTGCGGGTGACGTCATTGGTCCACAGTTTCATCTGCGAGTGACGTCATTGGTCCACAGTTCCAGCTCCGGGTGACGCCATTGGTCCGTGAGGACTGCAGGGGAACACTCACCTCAGCTGATTTCCTTCCGGTCAGTTTCCTTACAGAGAGATGAGTTTGGGGGACAAGAAGGGGGGCCGGGGGGAGAGATAAAAGCAAAGGAGAGCTGGCCCGTACCCACAGCTGCCTTCCTGGTTCCGTCTGGCCCAACTCCGCAGTTGACTTGTCACCCCCCTTTTACTGGTGAAAATAGCGCCCGCGAGGCCTAGCGGCTTCCCCGGGGCCCCTCCGCTTGTCCGGAGAGTGAACTGGACACAGAAGCCAGGAGTGTGGTTCCGAAACCCAGAAACCCATGCTGGATCCCCGAGGGAGGGAGGGACTGCTCGCCCTGGCTGATATGAAGGAAGGAGGAATAAACCAGTGGGCGTTTGGGGATTAAGGACGAGGGGAAGTGAGACTTAGATCTGGGTAGACCTCAGGCGGGCTCCAGGGTGGGGCCAGCACCTGGGAGCCTTGGGGCCAGCAGGGTGGGACATCCTAGGACCTAGGGGGATGGAATCTGGATGAAGTTATCGTTTCTATGTTTTCATTGATTTCAGAGAGAAGGAGGGAGAGGGCGAGAGAGAGAAACATCAATGAGAGAAAATCATGGATCAGCTGCCTCCTGCACGCCCCTCACTAGGGAGTGAGCCAGCAAGCCCGACTTGTGACCTTGACCTGAATGGAACCCGGGACCCTTCAGTCTGCAGGCCGACGCTCTATCCACTGAGCGACACCGGCCAGGGCGACAGCGAACCTTGAAAGAGAGAGAAAGAGAGCTGCAGAAGGCCACAACTTGGGCCAAACTCCCAAACCTCACCCTTCCCTCCGGGCAGGAGTGGGAGGTGGCCTGGGGGAGGGGTTCCTGGAGCCTGGATGGTGGGGTCACCTCGCGTTCCGCCCCCCCCCCCCAGGTACCACCACAGCCCCTGGTGCCCTAAGAGCAGAAAGAGATACATTGTATCTAAACAAGGCAGTTCTCACCACCCACCTTTAGTCCTTCAAAGCCTGGGCTGACACAATGTTTCCAGGTGTGAGCTGAAACGGAACCGTCTTGGCTTAAAACCCAGAAACCCAGTGCGCGGGATTCGGGATTCGGGATTCGGGATTCAGGGCGCGGAGCCTGGGCGCGCGGCTCAGGGGGCGGGGGCGGGCGGGGCGGGCTCGAGTTCCCGCTGAACTTCACTTTCCGAGCGAGGCCCGGCGCCTCTGCTGGGCTTTTCCAGTGGACCGGGCGGGGTCACGGTGGCCCGAGGCCACGGGGCTGGTAGGCGGCCTCTTCTGGAGTCTCTTTCTAGAGATTTTTCTGAAGAAGAAAGTTCCCTCTGGGGCCGAGAAGCAGGCCTGCGCCGGGAGGAAAGGAATTCCTCCTTCTGGTTTCTTCAAATCACCAAAACGCAGGCTGGAGGCCTGAGACATGGTTTCCAAGGATGCAGATTTGCGAGGGGGGAAGGGGGAGGGGGGCAACCTTGCCAGGCTTCCTCCACCCCCGCCCCCGCCCCCAGGCGCGCGGGAGGGGGGCAGTGCGTCCCCCCCTCCGGCCTCCGGGACCTGCTGGTCAGGCCCAGGAACCGTGAACTAATTCCGAGGACCCTGGCGTGGGGTCCCTGTGCAGCCGGCAGCGTGGAGCTGGGGTCAAGGGCAGGTTGCTCGGAGCGCTGCGGGCGGGAGGAGGTCAGGGGTGGTCCACGCGGAGGNGGGGGGGGGGCGGGGGGTACCTGACCCCTGGGCTGCAGCCCGCGCGCGCGGGTGCACGGAGCCGCGGCCCGCAGCGCTGAGCTGCGCGGGAGGAAATCTGCCAGGACGGCGCCTCCCCGCTCCTCAAGGCTGCGGGGCCTCCCCGAGCCATCAGCCTTTGTAATTGCAACCGTCAATCAGCGCTCGCAGGCGGCGGGACCCGCAAGGATGCGCCCCGGAGGCCCGTCACGTCGGGAAAGATGCGGGGGGCGCGGGGATGGGGGGGGGCAGGGGGAGCAGGGAGGGGAGTTCGCCCCAGGCCCGGGGTCGCGCAGGGAGGAGACGCAGAAGCGGTGACAGTTCCCGGAGCCGGTGGGCGGGGGCCCGGCCGGGGGTGGGGTTCTGCCCGCCTCCGGCGTTTGTCTTTCCAAACAAGACGGTGCGTCTGCGGGTCAGTCCCAAACGCGCCAGCCTGGGCACGCAGACCACACGGGCCCGGTCCTCGGTTCGGCGGCCTCCCCGCTCCCACTGTGGCCTCCGCCCCCGGGACCCCCGCCCCCGCAGGTGACCGGCTGTCCTGGGGAGGGGGCTCCTGGAGACGCCGGACGCGTCCCCAGCCAGGCGGGGGGCGGGGGCGGGGGCGGGGGAGGCAGGGTGGGGAGGCAGCGACTTTGCAGAGTCGAGGGACAGGCTCCAGCAGTCAGGACGAGGGTGGGCAGAGGGGCTCCTGGGGACGCCCTCCTCCGCTTGCGCCCCGGGACTGGGAGAAGGTGAGTGGGAGACAGACGCTTGGGGGTCCTGGGGGGGGGGGGGG
>JAWPEG010038709.1:1075543-1090122 GCA_035771395.1 Myotis vivesi | reverse complement strand
CGGCTGGGGGTGGAGGCTGTGGTTCTCAGAACAGCAAGTTTCTCCCCGCGCCCCTCCTGCGCCTTCTTGTCCCGGCGGCGTCTTTGTCTTTTTAACATATTTCTATTGATTTCAGAGAGAGGAAGGGAGAGGGAGGGAGAGAGAGACACATCCCGGATGAGAGAGAATCCTTGATGGGCTGCCTCCTGCACGCCCCCTACTGGGCACCCGGCCCACCACCCTGTGACCTCCAGGTTCAAAGGTCAAAGTTCAACCCCTGAGCCACACCTGGCGGGTTAGGCATGTTCCTCATTCACTGTTGCTGCTGACAATGGGCTGCCAGGTTCGCCCGAGAGCACCAGGAACATCTGAGCGTCGTCATGGTCCCGAATGTTGGCAACTCCAGCCCATTCCCCTTGCAAACTAGTGGCCACCTCCCTCCGCCCCCCCCCCACACCACCCAGATTACATGTTTCTATGAAACCTGAGATTTCAATGGCTTAGGGACAAGTCAGTGCAGAGAGCCACGCATCCGGGTGGCCGGGCGGGGTAGGGGTGAGCACCCCATTCCTATCAAAGTAGATGGTGCAGAGCAGTGAGTGGGGTAGACCCCGGCCCCCCCCTCCCAGGCAGGTGGGGAGCTCTTTGAATGGGTGGTCTCTAGGCCATTCGCTTAGAATCCATTTAGGTCTTTTGAAACTCAAATCCGCCCCCTGTTGCCTGGACTCTGGTGACTCGGCCTTGCCTCCGTGCAGACACCATCGAGGCATCTCACCCGGAGTCGGAAACCGGAGGGAAATGCCTTCCATCTCCTTGGGGTGAGATCTGAACAAGTGGCTGGGCCGGTGGCCAGGGAGACGGCCTAAGGGATGGGTCTTTGCAACTTTGTAGCAAGTGCGGGGCCTCCCGGCCTCATGCGCTGGTCCCACCAGAGACACCAGAACGAACAAGGAAAGTCCTGCCTGGCCTGCGAGGCTCAGGGGTTGAGCGTCCAGCGTGGACCTATGAACCAGGAGGTCAGGGTTCGATCCCCGGTCAGCGCACAGGCCCGGGTTGCGGGCTCCATTCCCAGTGTGGGGCGCGCAGGAGGCAGCTGGTCCATGATCCTCTCTCATCATGGATGCTTCCATCTCTCTCTCTCCCTTCCTCTCTGAAATCATTTTTTTTTAAAAAAAATACTTTTAGAAAATTAAAGAAAAAGGAAAGTCCAGACCGAGGAGTGCGCTCCGCCTGGAACGCAGTTCCCCGAAACTTAGGACGCCCGTAGGCAAGATCGTCTCGGGCTGGGGAGGAAAGAGGGGCGTCTTTAAGCGACGGAGGGGGTGGAAGGAGAGGAGAGGCGGGCAGCTGCTCCTCCAATTCCCCGCAAGTGAGTGAACTCTCGGCGAGGCGGCCGTCCCCGGGCCTGGGTGCGCCGGAGGCTCGGGGAGTGGAGCCGGCAGACCCCGCTTCCAAAAGGGCGGGCAGCTGACTTCCACCTCTTCCCCCAGGTGCTGGCCATGGGCGTGTAGGCTCCGCCGGGCTCAGCCCCTCGCGGGCTGCACAAGCCCGGGCGCACCCGCCACCCCCCACCCCTCCCACCCCCTCTCCCGGGCCGCCTGCCCTGGGCTCGCGGACGTCGCCGCCCCAGCTCCGGCCGCCGCCGCGCTCAGGCAGAGGTCGCCGCTCGCCCGCGTAAGACCCGGAAGCCTCCGCGTCCCCCGCCCCAGGCCAGGGCGCGGGGGGGAGGGGAGGGGGCGAGGCGCGGGGACCGGGGCGTGTGCGCCGCCTCCTCATTGGCTGGCGCCTGGGGTCCGATCGGAGTCCGGAACCCGCGTCCCTGGTCGCTGTCATCAGCCCTCAGCCCAGCCGGCCCGGCCCTGGCCCCACTCACCTCGCGTGTCCGCTGGTCCCCTCTCCCCTCCGGCACCGTCCGCCTCGGGGCGTCCCCGGGACCCGGGCAGGAGGCCGGCGAGCGGGGCTGCAACTTCAGGCTCCTCACTTGTGACCGCTCGCGCCCGGGAGCCGGAGGGGCAGGGCGGAGAGGGGCGGAGGGGAGCGGAGAGGCGAGCGCCGGAGTCCCCGCCGATCCTGAGCCCGCGGCGCACGGAGGCGGGATCGCCGAGCCGTCCCGCAGCTGCGACCGCCGCCCCGCCGCCGCGGAGGCCCCTGTCCCCTCCGCCGGCGCCCGGAGCTCGGCGGGTCCGGATCCGCGCCCCGGGCCGCTGCGCCCTCGCCGCCGCCTCCGCCGCCTCCGCCCTCGCGGAGCCGAGCCCGCGCGCGCCCGGCCGCCGTCTCCCCGCCTCTCCCGCCTCTGCCTCCTCCTCGCGGCTCAGGGGCGGCTGCGGGCGGCGGGGACCCGGGGCGCCGGGGTCCGGACTCGCAGCCCCGGAGGCGGCGGAGGCGAGCGGACCCCTCCGGACGCTCCCGCCCGCTGCCCGCCGGCCCCGGCTCTGCGCGGTGGCGCCCGGGTGCGGAGCTGCCAGACGCTCGCCCAGCGCCGAGCCCCGCGCGCGGCCGCCCGGTCATGCTGCCCAAAGTGGAGACGGAGGCGCTGGGACTGGCGCGGTCGCATGGGGACCAGGGGCAGATGCCGGACGCCATGCAAGGTAAGCGGACTCCTGCGGCCACGGCGCCCCGGCTCCCCGCGCCGGGGGTGACCCGTCCCGGGCGCGCCCCGTCCCGGGCGCGCGCGGGCGTCAGGCCGCCTCCCCAGCCGCCAAAGTTTATGGCTCTGGACCCAGGCGAGGCGGCCGCTGGCCGAGCTGTGCCCCCCCGGGCCGCTCGGTTCTCCCGGAGAAGAGAGAAGCTTCGCGCTCTCCGGCCACCGAGCGCCGGCTTCGGGCTGACGGCGGCGGCGGGTGGGAAGGAGGGTCCCATCGGAAGCCGAGCTGGTTCCCAGTCCCCGGGACCGTGGGGAGGAACCCGCGCGTTCAGGTGGAGATCTCTGGGCGCAGGAAAGGCCCCGCAGAAGGAGCAGGGGACCCCGCGAGGCTTGTCTAGGGGGTTAGAATGCAGATGGGCGCCCCCCAGGCCCAGGTGCGCGCCCGGGGAACTGGGCACGTGGAGAAGAGCGGGCAGAGCTGCGGGAGCAAACGCAGCCGCAGCCCCGTGCTCTGCGCGGGTCCTGCCGCGGGGGGTGGGGGGGGGGTTGGGGTTCGGGTCGGGGGGAGGGAGACCGCATAGCTTCGCCCCTCGCCGCAGCCCGGAGCGGGGCACGGGGGGTCCTGCGGGGGCTCCCCGGCTCTCGGGCGCCAACAGAAACAGTGCCTCCCGCGGGCCGGGTCTTCGCCGCGACTCCCAAGTCGCCAGGCCGCTCCGGCCGCGCGAAGCCGGGGAGAAGTTGCCGCGGCCCCGGGCGCGGAGGGAACAATGCGAGGAAGAGTCGCGGCGCCCCTCCATCCTCGCCCCTTCCCGCGCGCGGATGTGCGGGCCGGCGACCCAGCGCGCTTCCTGCCGCCCGGGGCTGAGCGGACGGGAAGGGCCGGGCGGGACCCGGAGCGGAGTTCAGCGCGGGTTGGCGCCGCGCTCGGCCTCGTGGCCTGACGGTGCCCGGCCGCGCGGGGGGGACGCGGTGGCGGCGAGGCGGGCGGCGGGCCTGGGGGTTGTGACCGCCCCGCGACCCGGGAGTCTCCGACCCTCCAGGGAGCGCTGCGGGCTCCCCGGGGCGAAGGCCTCTGAGACCGGCTGATGGGTGGGCTGCAGGGGGACACGTTTGGCCCAAGGAGGCCTTTCCTGCTGGTTTCTGGGGTCCCGCTGGGTGGGGAGGTGGGGGCGCGGCGAAGGCGACCTGGGGACCCTCCTCCGCCAGCTGCCGCGAGAGGGGAGCCTCTGGGCGCCCGCGGGCCCAAAGGGAAGCTCCTGCTCCGGTCCGGGCCTGGTGCGTCCCCGGGGACCCGCGGAGACGCTGAGCCCGCGGCCCGGGAGGCGGGGAAGAGGCTGCGGAGAGACCGGAGGGGAACCCCGCGGTCACGTTTTCCCCGTGAAGTTGGAGAGGGGCGCCCTCGGTAGAAAGTTCGCTGCCCCGGCGCCCCGGGCTCCGGAAGCGCCGCCGGGCGCGCGCTCAGCCCCGGGTTCCTCCGAAGCAGCAGGGGACTCGCCGCTCTGTTCCAGAGGAGCTTTGGGGACGGGAGCCCCAGCCGCACGTTTGATCTCTGGTCTCGGCCGGGAATGCGCCACAGTTCGACCCGCGGGGAGAACCGGCTGCCGGGTCCCCAGCCAGCGCCGCGCTCGCGCTCAACTTAGGGGGACCTTCTCCACGCGCGTCCGAGGCGCCGCCGTGCCCTCCGCTCGTTCACGGTGGAGACTCCGGGGCCCCGACGGACTCCCTTCCCCGAGTGCCCGGCGGGGGCCGCACCCGAGACGCCCACGGGCGGCCCCACGTCGCCGGCACAGCGGCGGCTCCCTCCGCGCGGCCTCCAGGTTTGCGTTTCCTAAGGAGGTCCCCGCCCCAGGCCCGGCCTCCTCGGTGCAGGATCCCCGGGTCTCCGGGACCCTGCGGCCTCCGTGCGCCCCGGAGGCTCGAAGTCGGAGCTCACGTTGTTGGCGGTCGGGGAGCTAGAAAGGACAGACTGGGGACAGCACGCTCTCCTCCCGTCCCCAAAACACGCCTCGAGCTGGGATCGAGCTGCAGGAGAGACGGGGCCACAGTCCTGCTGCCTCCCCAAACCTCCAGGCCCTCAAAACCTGCGGGAACCCCTTCCCCCCAAGTCCGCTCCCAAACTCTGCCTGCCTCGGGGTTCGGCCCCAACGCTGGGCGCCGCGCCCCCAACGCCGCAGAGACACCCCGTCCCCAGGCCCTTTCCTGGGCCCGCAGGCTCCTTACAGGAATTTTGAAAAGAACTTTACTTAAAAGGGAGAGAGGAGGGAAAAAAAACAACCCACACACACACACACCAAGAGCAAGTCCCGGGCCGGGAAGCCACTGGTGACAGAGCGGCCAGTTCTCTGGGACCCGGGGCGCCTACTCCTCCTTCCTTTCTGGTAAACAAATCAGGGAACTTCTGCTCGCTCCCCGGCTCCCCATCCCCCCTCCTCCCCGCCCCCCGCAAACGCCACTGATTAACTTAAAACAAACGGAGCGGGTGTTTGCGTGCGGGTGGTGGCGGAGGTTGAGCAACCGGCGAAAGGAAAGGCGAGTGCGCCCGGGGGTTCACAGGCCGCTGCCGGAGCGCGCGCGCGCCGTGGCCCGGGCTGCGCGACCCGTCCGTGTCCCCCGCCGCGTGGACGTGGAGTCCCGGGAAGGGACCGGACCAGGTACCATCTGGGACCCCTCGGGCCGCTGCCCTTTCGCACGCGGACTCGCTCCACGCGGGACGCTTGCTCGCTCGGCGAGGCCGCGTCCCGGGAAGGCGGGCCCCCATCCCCGCCGGGCGGCCCGATTTGGGTTGAACTTCAACCGGGGCGATCTCGGGGCGATGATGGGAAAACCTGCGAAGTTCTTACAGGACTTGGCGACGACGCCAACCTGTCCAGGGTCTCTTTTCCTCTTTTATGTTACATTGTTTCCTCCGGGCCGTCTTCCCCTTTTTTTTCCTTTTTCACTTTCACAGGCGGGCGGGTTTGCAAAAGTGCGGAGTTGAAACAAAGTATCGGGATCGAGAGAGAGATCCCTTTCGCTTCCTCGCCCAGCCCGGAGCCTGGGGAGCCCTGGGGAGCCCTGGGGAGCCCTGGGGAGGGGGCTGCTCCGAGCCGGGGTTGGGGCTGGAGTGTCTGGGCCAAGGGCCTGGTCCCGGTGGCCGCCCCACCCGCGAGGTGCTGGCTGCAAACTTCCTCCGAGAGAGAGGCGGGGGTGTGGGGTGTGCTTGCTTCTGGGCCCCGGGCAAAGGTGGCCGGTTTGGGACTTTGAAAGGAGTTTCAGAGAAATCCGAAGTGGTTTTTGCTGGCGGCTCCCGCTCCCAGTGGGATCGGGTGCATGTGTCTTTCACAGAAGACTTGGGAGCTGTTTTTTAAATTTTTTAAATATATATATATATGTATATATTTTTTAAAAGATGCCTGGCTTTCTCGCTGGGGTTCTCTAAGGAACTCCTGGGCACAACCGAAGTATTTTTTACTTTGTGTCTTTCCTGGTGGACTTTGCCCCCGCCCGTCCCCACCCGGGGCGCCTTTCTCTGCAGGGATGGAAGGCGACCGGGGAAGCTCACCCGTGTGTGTGTCTCTTTCTGCCTCTTCCCTTCCAGTGTCTCAGTTTAAGATGGTGAATTACTCCTACGATGAGGACCTGGAGGAGCTGTGCCCCGTGTGCGGAGACAAAGTGTCCGGCTACCACTACGGGCTCCTCACCTGTGAGAGCTGCAAGGTGAGCTCGCGGGTGGTCACCTGAGATGAGAAACGGGGACCTTCTGAGCCCTAACCAACCCCGGGGTGACTTCTTCAGCCGACCTGGAGCCAGGCTGTCTCTTTTTTTAATGTTTATTTTAAGACTCAATTTAAAAAAAAAAAAGAGAGAGAGAGAGAGAGAGAGAGAGAGAGAGACCGTCCTAGGGAGAGGATTCTTAGAAATATGTGTCTCCTTTAATTCAAAGGGCAAAGAAATGGATGGTGTTTAGAAAACTTTGCCAGTCTCATGGCTTTCAGATAGTTTATGATGTCGTAGTAGGAAGCCTTCTATCTCGAACAGCCCCCAAATATTGATTCCGCGTGACTTATCTATATTTAAGGCATCGCTGTTCTCCGGAGGAGCCGTGACAAAGAGGCTCCCAAATACCTTGCCACTTGCGAGGCGCCCCCCCCCCCGCCCCCGCCCTGCGGGGCCAGGCATTCATTACCCACCGACATAAAAGTCTACCTTCCCAGCCTGATTTACTCCTGAAATAATTGTGGGGATTCCTGGGAATTTATATCGCGAGGAACAAAACAGGCCAGGTCTTCTTGTTCCCGATAGAGGTGTTTTCATAAATATAGGACCCATTCCAATGGGAGGAAGGCACAGGTCACATGCATCACGCTGTTACTAAGATCAGCAAGACACGGAGGGCTTGTCTAGACCTTTTCTATATATTCCCAGTAAATGTGATAGGCGCCGTTTTCCAACTTTTCTTTCTTTCTCTTTCTTTCTTTCTTTCTTTCTTTCTTTCTTTCTTTCTTTCTTCTTTCTTTCTTTCTTTTTTAAAGCAGAAAGCTGGGTACAATGACTTCAACCCCTGCCAGGAAAAAAAAAAAACCCTTGCTTCTCCGTCACAAAGTAAAAATTGTTTCACTTTATGGCCGGGAAGGATAAACAGAGACCAAAGCCACCTGGTCACACTGTTGCTATGTTATCAAGCCACCGCACTTCACAATTTGATTAATTTTTTGAGGGAAGCACACACTTTTGTGTGGGACCTCGGGTCTCTGTGCGCTTTCCCATTAGTTTCACTTTTTTCCTTTCTTTCTTTCTTTTTTTTTTCCAAACAGAGTTCTCATACTGGAACGCATTCCAGGGGAATTAGGAACGTTTTCCCCATTTTTACTCTTCAAATCCTTTTGCTTTTAACGACCTCATGTTGACATTCACAGGAGATCTGAGACCTTCTGCTAGCCAGGTTTTCCATTGGCTTTTTTTTTTTTTTTTTGCAGTAGTTTGTCCCTGAAATGGTATCAGACTCCCTAAGACCCTCTCTCTGGACTTGAAGGGTGTGGGGTGTGGGGTTGGGAGAGGAGAGAAGCACTGGTCCCTATAGAAGGTGTTTTTCTCTGAAACGTTGAGATGCGATGGTGTGTACGGAGCTGAATCTCCCCCAAGATTGGCCGTCATGCTTCAGGAATAGGACCCCGGGGCCGGTGTGATCTCCTGGGCCTGGCGGGGAGGACGGGCCTCGGGAAACTGGCCAACAAAACCGCAGACCCTCAGAAGGGCTCCCGTGGCACCGTGAGAGGATGGGCTATGGAGTCCCTGCCCGAGAAGCCACGGGAGAGACGGGTGGTCGGTGGGTGTATAACGTGTCTCCCTGTGTCCTCTGTCTTCCAGGGGTTTTTTAAGCGGACGGTCCAGAACAACAAGAGGTACACGTGCATAGAGAACCAGAGCTGTCAGATCGACAAAACCCAGCGAAAGCGCTGTCCCTACTGTCGGTTTCAGAAATGCCTGAGCGTGGGGATGAAGCTAGAAGGTAAGGCCCCTCGGCACGCCGCTGCCGGGGCCTCGCGTGTAACGCAACGTTGTGCTTCTACCGGAGGAACGTTATTTTCCTGGTCTTTTAACACCGCGGACGGGGGTGTCGGACTTTACGGTTCGTCCGCTTTACGAATAGCCTGTGTTTCGTTACTACCCTTGTCAAGCCCACCAAGAAAAAAGTGTTCATATCAGAGTTGTGGGCCTCACCCCTCCTCGCCATCTTTTTGTTGTTGTTCTTGTTAGTTTGGGGAGTTGCTGCATTTGGACCCTCAAAATAAAAACAGGGTAGATGAAAGCGAGACTCAAGCCATTCAACTGAGAAGAAATAAAAATAATGTAGGGGGAAAAAAATCCCTTTTTTTAAGTTTTCAAATCAGAACGCCCCAGTCAAAGTTTGACCGGAATCTTTTTTTTTTCTTCTAAATGTGTTTTTATTGATTTCAGAGAGGAAGGGAGAGGGAGAGAGAGAAACATCCATGATGAGAGAGAGTCATGGACCGGCTGCCTCCTGCACGCCCCCAACTGGGGATCGAGCGCGCAAACCCGGGCACGTGCCCTGACCGGGAATCCAACCGTGACCTCCTGGGTCATAGGTCAACTCTCAACCACTGAGCTACGCCGGCCAGAATGGAATTTTTTTTTTTTTTAATAGGCTTGCTTGTCATAAGTGTAACAATCGATTACATGATTCCCGAGCAGGGATTAAACCCTTTACTTGTCAAAAGAGCTTTCTCTGGGCGGGTGTCGTTTGGGATAGTGTGGGAAAGCACTTTTTAAAATCAAGAGAATGGCCCTGGCCGGTTTGGCTCAGGGGGTAGAGCGTCGGCCTGCGGACTGAAGGGTCCCAGGTTCGATTCTGGTCAAGGGCATGTACCTTGGTTGCGGGCACATCCCCAGTAGGAGATGTGCAGGAGGCAGCTGATCAATGTTTCTAACTCTCTATCCCTCTCCCCTCCTCTCTGTAAAAAAATCAATAAAATATATTTATTTATTTATTTATTTATTTATTTATTTATTTATTTTATAAATATTTTAATGTGTATTTTAAAGGATAAGGGCACTTTTTTTAATATATTTTATTGATTTTTTTACAGAGAGGAAGGGAGAGAGATAGAGAGTTAGAAACATCGATGAGAGAGAAACATCGATCAGCTGCCTCCTGCACATTCCCTACTGGGGATGTGCCCGCAACCCAGGTACATGCCCTTGACCGGAATCGAACCTGGGACCCTTCAGTCCGCAGGCCGACGCTCTATCCACTGAGCCAAACCGGTTTCGGCAACTTATTAAAAATTAAGAGAATGACGGAGCCTGCAAGATGAAATTTTTTTTAAAAGTTGAGAAGCAGGAAACATGAAAAAATAACGAGCTCACAGACAGGAGACACGAGCCTGCTTTCTTAAAAGCCACGTTAAACTTTATGTCGAGAGAGAGCGGAGACGGGCTGACTGCGCGCACATTGGCAGGCGGCAGGGTTAACACGCGGCCACGACTCACGACGTATAATTCACGGACGCGGTGGCATGTCGCTGGTCTTCAGACTCCCGCCTGCTGACCTTCTCAGGTGAAGTACATGACAGATAAAGTAGCAACGAGCCGTCCGTATCACCGGCATGTGCCAAGGACTAGTGTTTTTGTGCTTTTTTTTTAAAAAAAAATTTTTTTTTAAATAGATTTTTAGAGGGAGAAGGAGAGAGAGAAAAGCATCCATGTGAGAATGAAACATCCATCCACCGGCTGCCTCCTGCCCACCCCCCACTGGGGAGGGAGCCGGCAACCCCGGGCCTGTGCCCTTGACCGGGAATCGAACCATGACCTCCTGGTTCAGAGGTCGACGCTCAACCCCTGAGCCACGCCGGCCGGCTGTTTTTCTTAACAAAAGAAAAAGGTTGCATTTCTTTCCCTGGGAGCGTTGGTTTTCTTCACTGTAAGACACTTGGCTGCCCACCGTACCTTCCTACCAGGGCGACGAAACGCTGAATATCCAGCCAATTCTCACCCCCACGAAAACCTCTATCGTCTCGTGTTGTGGTCTGGACACCCAGCGTTCGCCATACATTTTTAATGCTGGACTAATCCTAGGATGAAAAGCTCAAAAAACATAACCTCCGGCCACGGCCACATGTGCCAGGCGGTCAGGGTGGCTGGCTTCTGCTTAGGGCCTGGGGAGAACGGCTCACTTATTCGACGACCTGGCCCCAGACTCCACCCAGCGCCGGGACCGGGGGAGGGAGGCTGTCTGGACAGCGTCTGAAACGAATCGGCTTTCATCCTGCACAGTTCTGCTAAAACTAAAAAACGATGGCCCGTGGCGATCTGATGCGCGTCCATCGAGTCGGGGTGAAAATCTTTTTTTTTTTTTTTTTTCTAAGGAAAGGACGCCCCCAGCCATTTTTGCAGCAACTTGGGCCAGCGTGGCTTAGGGGCAGGATGGTGCTCTAAGAGCAGACAGTCACAGGTTAATCTAGAAGTGGGTCGTTGGATACTTTGTTGCCATTGGCAGCTTGGGATTCTGTAAAGAGAGCAACAATGTAACCGGCACAAGAGACGCCGACCCTCTTAGTAGAAGCGCGGACACGCCTTGGAGGGATGCGAAGTGTCCGGTGTGTGTGGCAACAATTAGGAAACCTCCTCCGTCCACCGAAGGGAGAGATTTTTTTTTTTTTTTTTGATGAAAAACACACGTGGAGGAAACAATTCATGAATAGAGAGGGCAGGGCTTTTTTGGGGGGAATCGTTGAGGACTAATGTAAGAGTAGAAATGCACATACTACTTCTGGTCGATTGCCCATATTTCTAAATAGTTGTCAATCTAGCCCAGGGGTGGGCAAACTTTTTGCCTCGAGGGCCACAATGGGTTCTTAAACTGGACCGGAGGCCGGAACGAAAGCATGGATGGAGTGTTTGTGTGAACTCATATAAATTCAAAGTAAACATCATGACATAAAAGGGTACGGTCTTTTTTTTATTTTAGTTTTATTCATTTCAAACGGGCCGGATCCGGCCCGCGGGCCGTAGTCTGCCCACGGCTGATCTAGGGAGTGCTAATAGCTTACATCTTTATTTTTTTTAAAATTCTTTTATTTATGGGTTGGTTTTTAGAGAGAGAGGAAGAGGAAGAGAAACATTGATTTGTAGTTCCACTTATTTACGCATTGATTGTTGGATTCTTTTTTCTTTTGTGAATATATTTTCATTGATTTCAGAGAAGGAGGGAGAGAGAGAGAGAGAGAGAGAGAGGCATCAACGATGAATGAGAATCATTGATCGGCTGCCTCCTGCGGGCCCCACACCAGGGACCAAGTCTGCAACCTGGGCACGTGCCCTTGACCGGGAATCGAACCCGGGACCCTTCAGTCCGCAGGCCGGCGCTCTCCCCACTGAGCCACACTGGCCGGGGCTCATTTGGTGGATGCTTGTCTGTGCCCCGCCAGGCAGCAGCCTGCGAGGTGACGAGGCCACAAACCTTGACCTGTTGGGGCGATGCCGGGGGCCCTAACCACTTCCGCCTTCACTCACGCCCCGACTCCCTCTCCTCCAGCGGTCAGGGCCGACCGAATGCGCGGCGGACGGAATAAATTCGGGCCCATGTACAAGCGGGACCGCGCCCTGAAGCAGCAGAAGAAGGCCCTCATCCGCGCGAACGGACTGAAGCTGGAGGCCATGTCCCAGGTGATCCAGGCGATGCCGCCCGAGCTGAGCATCACCTCCGCCATCCAGAACATGCACTCGGCCTCCAAGGGCCTCCCCCTGAGCCACGCCGCCCTGCCGCCCACGGACTACGACCGCAGCCCCTTCGTCACCTCCCCCATCAGCATGGCCATGCCCCCGCCGCACGGCAGCAGCCTGCAAGGCTACCCCCCCTACGGCCCCTTCCCCAGCCGGGCCATCAAGTCCGAGTACCCCGACCCCTACACCAGCTCGCCCGAGTCCCTCATGGGCTACCCCTACGTGGACGGCTACCAGACCAGCTCCCCGGCCAGCGTCCCGCACCTGATCCTGGAACTGCTCAAGTGCGAGCCCGACGAGCCGCAGGTGCAGGCCAAGATCATGGCCTACCTGCAGCAGGAGCAGGCCACCCGGGGCAAGCACGAGAAGCTGAGCACCTTCGGGCTCATGTGCAAGATGGCAGACCAGACGCTCTTCTCCATCGTCGAGTGGGCCCGGAGCAGCGTCTTCTTCCGGGAGCTCAAGGTACGTCCGTCCGTCCGTCCGTCCGTGCTCACCGCTCCTTCCCAGAGCCCCGGCCCTCCCGCCATGGGCGCAGCCCTGCCGCCTGGCACGCGTGGTTGTTCTGTTCCGGTTCTGCCTTATCTCCACCTGTTCTGCGCGGTGCACGGAGCCGGGGGCGGTGGCTTCTGTGACTTCATGGGGCGTCTCTTCGCCGCGGCTCCCCGTTGGTGGGGATGGTGTTTAAGGCCAAGCATAGGAAACAGGGGTTCGTCTTTATTCAGGATCCTCTCTAACTCAGAGGGTTTGTGGCTGGACGCGTGCAGTCGACTCAAACGGTGCCTGGTCAACTTTTTAAAAGAGAATTGCCAAGTCGAGCGCTCTCTTACAATAGGACCAGTTCCAACTTGGGGGTGGGGAGGGGANCCCGCCCCCGCCCCCAGCCAACATAGCGTGCTGTTTAGACCCGAAAGAATGCAGATGCCACGCGGGCTGGAAGGGCCCAGTCGGTATTCATGGCCTGTTTACCTGGACTCGGGGCTGGTGAGGACTTTGCTTTTGGAGCAAATCCCACGGGGAGGTTTGCCGTGTTTGCCGGGGGAGGCGGGGTCTGGGGGGGGCAGCCGCGAGGGCCCGTCTACTTGGCTGGCGCTCAGGGCCTCCCAGCCTCTGTCTGCGCTGAGGCTAATGGATTGCTACATTGTAAACACCGGGCCTGTTTGCCTAAGGATCTCGGTGTAACGACGTAATTATTTTATTTCCTGCGGCTGAAGCCGGGGCTCACGGGGGGGAGCGTTCTATGGGCCAGGGCCACCCAGCCCCTCTCGGCTTCCTTCTGGGCTTTTAACACAAAAGCGTGTCCTGGCTGCGGTGGCCGAGTGTGTCTGTGACATAAACATCACCTTCCTTTCGCCGGCCTGGGCGGGGGTGCGCCGGCTGGGGGTGGCAGGTCACCTGGGATGTAGGGGGGGGGGGATTTTCACACCCACGAGGGGACCGCAGAAAGCAGACTTCCCGCGAAAGGGTTTTTTCTGTTAGAAATGGTCCGTGTAGAAGGACGAGGGGCCCTGAGGGCCACACGCCGGGAAAAGGTGTTTCCACGTCAGCCCCACGCCGCTCTGGACTTGGTGCGTGGAAACAGACGTTGTCTGGCCCCAGCCCGTGCGGCTCAGTGGATAGAGCGTCGGCCCACGGACGGAGGGGTCCCGGGTTCGATTCCGGTCAAGGGCACGGACCTCGGTTGCAGGCTCGATGCCTGGCCCTGGGTGCATGCGCGCGGGGGGCAACCCGTCGACGTGTCTCGCTCACACAGATGTCTCTCTCTCTCTCTCTCTCTCTCTGTCTCTCCCCGGCCCTTCCACTCTCTCTACAAATCGGCGGGAACATATCCTCGGGGGCGGGTTAACGAAACGAAACAAAAAAAAGAAATCGGGGTTGTCTGAGCAGATCCAAATACGCCGATGGAGCGCCGGCGTGTGTGGCGGGTGGTTGAGACCCTCGCGCCCCCCGGCTCTCGGCCCTCCAGGCCTCTCTCGCTAATTTAGAGGCGGCCGGCGGTGGGACGTGGAGCGAGCGGCACAGGGCACAGGGCACAGTTAGCCCCGCAGGCCAGGGGCGTTCGCACCTGAGTGTTCGCCCATCGGGCCTCAGGGGGTGTTTTCCTTGCCAACACCACCCGCCTGGGGTCCTCACGGTGACACCTTCGCCTTTAGGAGGACGGGTGAGGCCTCTGACGGTGAAAAGGGAAATGACAGTTTCAGATGCAGAGAAAGGCCAGGGAATGGGCCGGAGGGGCTGGCCCAACTCCTGGCCCAGCCGGCCTGGATTTGAATTGCATCTTCGCCGCTGGATGCTCGATCCCCGTGGGCCTGGGCGGGGGCGTCGGTCTCTCTGGAAGATGCGGTTTTTTTCATCTGTAGAATCGCGAGTGGGGACCCAGGATCAAACCCTGACCTCCTGGTGCCTTGGTCGACGCTCGGCCACTGAGCCACGCCAGCCGAGCCACAGAAATACACTCGCATCCAGGAAAAGCCATGCCCGCGGCCCCTGTCCCCAGCCAGACGCTGAGGAACAATGTTGCACGTGCTGTGGGGAGTGTAACTATGTAACGAACACTCGCTGCTCCTGCTCTGAGCACCGCCCGGCCGCCCGGCAGGGAGAGGGGCTGCCGGGCAGGGAGAGGGGCTGCCGGGCGGGGAGAGGGGCCGCCGGGCAGGGAGAGGGGCTCCCGGGCAGGGAGAGGGGCTGCCGGGCAGGGAGAGGGGCTGCCGGGCAGGGAGAGGGGCTCCCGGGCAGGGAGAGGGGCTACCAGGCAGGGAGAGGGGCTCCCAGGCAGGGAGAGGGGCTCCCGGGC
>JAWPEG010038709.1:1055073-1070292 GCA_035771395.1 Myotis vivesi | reverse complement strand
CCCCCCAATGGATGCGTCTAAATTGGCTCCGTGGTCACAACCGTCTCGGGCGGGTAATGAAGGGCAGTGTGGGGGTCGGATGCTGGTTAACAGGTGTGCACACCTGTGTGTCAGGCTTAGAGGCGGGAAGAAACTGGTTTTCCGTGGGTAGGGCTGTCTTCCCGAGGAAATGCTTAGAAAGGGGCGGGGGGGTGGGGGCACCTCACTGATGGGGAAATCGAGGTCCAGGAAGAGCAGAAGGACATGCAGCCAAATTGGTTCTTTGGGGTTTGGGTTGTTCCATATATCGGGAAACCCACTGGTTTCCAAGGGAATTCCTAGGTGGGTCCATGTGTATTCCAGCCAGCAATTTGGTGGTGAGGGGGTGGGGGGAGGAGTCGTGGTTTGTTGGTTTTGGGTTTTATTTATATCAGATCGGAAGGGGGNNNNGGGGGGAGGAGTCGTTTTTTGTTGTTTTTGCTTTTTATTGATCTCAGAGAGGAAGGGAGAGGGAGAGAGAGATAGAAACATCCATGATGAGAGAGAATCACGGATTGGCTGCCTCCTGCACGTCCCCAGCTGGGGAAGGAGCCCGCAACCCGGGCCTGTGCCCTGACCGGGAATCGAACCCGGGACCCTGCAGTCCGCAGGTCGACGCTCTATCCAAGGAGCCACACCAGCCCGGGCGAGGAGTCGTGTTTAAATGCTACGTTTTCTGACCAGGTCCTATAGCAATCCGGTGTCTTTTTAACTGGGCGTCCATTGATTCGTTCCTGGTGGGTTGGCCCTGCTTCCGGATCAAAAGACAAAATAAATCTGAGCAGTTGGAGAATGCCATGACCTACCCCAGAAATGAGGCTCTTTTCAGCAGAACAGCTAAAGGTCAGATAGTGTCTCATGTAACATTTAGGGGAAAAAATGCAAAACAAAACAAAAAAACACACACAGTTATATACCCCCCCCCCCCGCCCTACCCTCACCCCATTGAAATCTGTTCTTAGTTCATGGGAAATGGGAATCAGATATGTTATGGGGTCTAAATATAGGCTTTTCTTCATATATTAAAAGAAATGCTATTTACGGGTAATTTGTTACTAAATAAATTCTGAGGGGAACGCTTTTTCATGACCAAAAAGGTAAGGCGACAAAAAAACACACAGGAACTCTAAATGACTAACGTGTTGGCAGAGTCATGGGGGGGGGGGAGGTCTATAAATAACACCCCCCCCCCCAGGCCCGGCACTATTCTTAGCTCAGGGAACAAAAGAAAGATCCAGAAATAGAAGGGGAAGCGCCCCCCGGAGCCGCGCTCGCCACTGGCCGGGTAGGAAACAGTTTCCCGCAAGCTCAGGGCTTCGGGGGTTAATGGGCCTTGGCCAGGACGCGGCCATGTGCTGGGTCTTTGCCGAGGAAATGCCTTTCCTGGCATGTTGGTCACACGGGAGGCCCTGCTTCCCCTGGGCAGGGGCAGGAGGTGTGAGGAGGGATTTTATCTGCACTTCCTCCCGGAAGGCGGCCCTGATTGCCGGCGCTTCTGTGAGCTTATTTGGTTGTGAGCAGGTTGCACTGGCAAAGGATCAGCGAAGGCAGCCGGAGGCAGAAGGGGGTGTGGTGCCGAGTGCACGGCCCCGGACCGCCACCGTCCGGGCCCCCTTCTCGCCTGGGCCGCCAGGGAGCTCACAACGCGGGCCAGAGCCTCAGATAGATGCCTGCACCCACTTTGCTGACGGAGGGGTGCGGTGTGCCAGGAACGGGGAGCCCCCTTCTCCCCCGCCCCCCACACTGCTAAGCGGAAGGGATACACGGTAAATAAAAATTCCTGTTGGGGGGCAGCACGCATCGTTACAATGAACGAAGAATGTATCATAGAGACGACACCCACATAAGGACCAGGGCAGAGCTCCTCGGTCCAAGGAGGGGGTACGAGACCAGGGAGATCTATGCCATTGGAATCAACTCCATCTTTTTTTTTAAAAAAAAATTTTTTTATTGATCTCAGAGAGAAAGGGAGAGGGAGAGAGAGAGATAGAAACATCCATGATGAGAGAGAATGATGGATCGGGGGCCTCCTGCATGCCCCACACTGGGGATCGAGCCTGCAACCCCATCATGTGCCCGGACGGGGAATCGAACTCGAGGCCCTTCAGTCCCCAGGCCGACGCTCTATGCACTGGGCCACACCAGCCAGGGTTGGAGTCAACTCGGTCTTGAAAGAGGCCTCGGATTAAACAAGGGGTGGCGATGCCAGTGCTCGCTCATCGCACGAGGAGCCAGTGACCTAGTAAAAGTGAGTCGACGGCACAGCAGATGGGCAACAGAGGGGGCCCCCCCAAAACTGTAGACCAGTGGTTCTCAACCTTCCGGCCCTTTCAATACAGCTCCTCGTGTGGTGACCCAACCATAACATTATTTTCGTGGCTACTTCATCACTGTCATGTTGCTACTGTGAAGAATCGTCATGTAAATATCTGATATGCCGGATGGTCTTAGGCGATCCCTGTGAAAGGGTCGTTCGACCGCCAAAGGGGTCGCGACCCACAGGTTGAGAACCGCTGCTGTAGACACACTTGAACAGCTGATGGGTCACTTCACCTCGAAAAGGAACTGGGTGTTAATCACTGACTTTGTAACCACGCAACATGTGTGCACATCCGTGTGGGACCCTGTCTGCGCTGTCGTCCTACGGGACATGGGACAGGCTTCTGTTCTCTCTCATTTTTACAGAAAAGGGTCCGGCTGCTTGACTGTCACACGGCCTCAGATTTCCGACGGTCCGGTCCCTGTATTCATTTCTTTTCTTTTTTCTTTTAAATAACCATTAGGAGTGCGATCATGTGAGGAGGGGTTGTCAACCTGTAGTTATAAAGTCAGAGGAACGTAATCTCAAGTACTTTTGCTTGGTTGTGTTTTTAACCAGCGTGGAGCAGAATCAGGTGGAGGGGGGAAAATAATAGCTCCCCCAAATCCGGGTCTATTTTCCCATAAGTAGGAAAGGTAGTCGTTATTTTTAAAAACAGTCATGTTTGGGGGGTGACTTTTCAGGATAGGAGATTGGGAAGCTGTGACGTTCCGTGGAAAGATCGCCTTTTTAAAAACATCAAGGACTTCTCTTCACCCGCCACCTGTGAATTCTGGTAAAAGAGGTCACGCTCCGGGCCCCGTCGGGGCTGGAATGATCTCTACCCGCTAGAGTTTTATTCTCTCCCCTGTTTGGGCCAACAGCTCTGTGATTATTTCATTTCGTGATTTATTCACGGCATTTCCGAGTGCCTCCTGCGCGCGGTGTCAGACAAGGCAAACAATACGTTAGACGCCGGGTCCCTGGGTCCTTTAGAAACATTTAAAAATAAAAAATACAGCCCTAGCCGGTCTGGCTCAGTGGATAGAGCGTCAGCCCGCGGACCCAAGGGCCCCGGGTTCAATTCCGGGCAAGGGAGGGCATGGACCTCGGTTGCAGGCCTGATCCCGGGCCCTGGTTGGGGTGCGTGCCTGGTTGGGGAGGGTGAGGATTGACAAAACGAAACAGCCCTGGCTGGTGTGGCTCAGTGGAAAGAGCATCGACCTGCGGACTGAAGGGTCCCAGGTTCGATTCCCCGTCAGGGCACATGCCCGGGTTGCGGGCTCGATCCCCAGTGGGGAGTGTGCGGGAAGCAGCCGATCCGTGATTCTCTCTCATCGTTGATGTTTCCCTCTCTCTCTCCTTCTCCCTTCCTCTCTGAAATCAATAAAAATATTTTTTAAAAAACAAGAAAGCACCTAATCTTAACAACCCTGGAATCCAATGCCTGACTTGCTTTCTCCCCCTACATGTCGTCTCCCTTCAAACAAAAAAAATATACAGGCAGCTCAACAGTGACTGCATCACCGCCTCCCCCCCCATACCCGGTATTTCCATTCATATAAGTGCTGGCATTTTTAGCCACAAAATCAGAGAAGACGCCTCTTGGCGCCAGCAACACGCAGGTCCCCGTAGCGTGGGCGGGTGATCCGGGGGTGGGGGCCTCGGCGTAGGATGCGCATCGTGAGCACCTCTCGCTTCCACGGTGGCCCACACAGGAAAGATGCCCACGGGGGCAGCAGGCTGCCGGTGACCTTGACCCGCTCCTGATTGACAGCCCAGGGTCAAGGGCCGAGGCGAGAGGCCCAGGCCAGGCCCTGTCCTGGGCCACCTCCCCTCCCCGCCCGCCTGCCCCCTGCCCCCGGCTTTCCTGCCAGCATCTCTCCAGGCCGAGGGGGGACCCTGGGGCCGTGGGCCCAGGAGTCTATGAGCGGACGGGGCTGCGGAAGAGGGGAGGCTGGGAGTTTGAATTTAGGAAGAAATGGACACGCGTGGATGTCAAAGCTCTGCTGGTGTCGAATGGATGGGAACCAGTAACGCCAGGCCATCCCAGCTGGAAAACACAAAGCCATTCTCAGCAGAGGGCGGGCCAGCGGCGTCCTCCTCCCCAGGGCAGAAGAGACGAAACACCTTTGTTATTCTTATTTTTTAATATTTTTGCTGCTGCTGTTGCCTTCCATGAGGCTGAATTGCTCACACAACCCCGGTCCGGACATCTCCAAAGACCCGGGACCGGCTTCCCGGCACGGCGGCCGGGTTCCCCCGGTTCCCATAATAAACCCGGGCCGGTGACTTCCCGGCCGGCCGCCCGCCCGCTCGCCGCTGCGGCCGTGTGAGCGCCGGCCGGCTGCTCCCCGAAGCGCCCGCCACGATCAGCGTGGGAGTCGGAAACAGATGTCCCCGGACAACGCCATTTGTTGTCACTGTCGATACCGTGTGGCAACTTCCCCCGACGAGATTGTTTGCGGATGGAGAGGAATGCGGGCGGTGATTCATGCCCAGGAATGCTGCTGCTTCGCTTTTTTTTTTTTGCTTTTTTTTTTTTTTTTTTTTTGGCTGCAGGCTGCCCACCTTTTATCTGTTTTCCATCGGAGGACGGTTGTCTTTTCCATTTGGGGGGGACGGGGGCCCAGCCTCTGCTTCTTCAGGGAGGGAGTCTTGCCCGTGGTCGGCTGGGAGCACGAAATGTCTTCGTGGTAGCGGAGAAGCCAAAGCGAAGGGGGAGGTGCCCTTGGCGGTTTTGTGAAGGGCCCAGGTATCTTTTTCATTTTATTTTGTGGGTCCTGTGAGTAGGCGATGCGCTGGTCGCGGGAGGCATGGGGCGACCCGGCTTTGGCGTTTCCGTGGCTCCAGGAAAGGGGCGACCGCTCGCCAACACTTCCGTGCGAGGCCCCGGACTCCTGGGCCCATGACACACTCGTCCCTGGGGAAGCTGGAGAGGTGCTCGCTACGAACTGGGGACAGCCAAGCTGCCCAAACCTCCCACCCGCCGCGTCCTCGGATGCCCGCGTATAGACCAGGGGTCCTCAAACTACAAATACTGTATTTGTTCCCGTTTTTTGTTTGTTTGTTTTTTTACTTCAAAATAAGATATGTGCAGTGTGCATAGGAATTCGTTCATGGTTTTTTTTTTAAAACTATAGTCCGGCCCTCCAACGGTCTGAGGGACAGTGAACTGGCCCCGTTTAAAAAGTTTGGGGACCCCTAGTACAGACCGTCTTTTCCAGGAAGATCACCTGACACGGGTTCCAGGCGTCCTGGCCCTCACCCCAGGGCCCATTTTATAAAAACCCTTGTTAGTCCCGTGTTTGAATGCGGATTCATAACCACAGATGCCTGACACCATCGTTCGAACACGCGTTCTTTTAAACACATAGGCATTTGGGGGTTTTTAAAACATATTTGTATTCATTTCAGAGAGGAAAGGAGAGAGAAACATCCGTGATGAGAGAGACTCATGGATCGGCCGCCTCTTGCACACCCCACACTGGGGATGGAGCCCAAAACCCGGGCCTGTGCCCCGACCGGGAATCGTACCTTGACCTCCTGGTTCATAGGTCAACGCTCAACCCCTGAGCCCCTCATCCGAGAGCGAAGGGGCCCGGGACCGCTGTTCCGGACGGGCCTTCCTTGCTCATGTCCTGGACCCAACGCAGGATCCTGGGAGGCACGGGCTGTCCGGGCAAAGGTGGCCTTTACGTAACACAGACAAACCAGCAGGCACTCTGGTCACACTCCGGTCACACACCCGGACACGCAGGCTGGTCGTGTCTGCCAGCACCCACCTGTGTGTGTGTGTGTGTGTGTGTGTGTGTTGAAGCCACACACAGGTGAGCCCGCCTACCCCTAAGTTCTCGCCTCCCCTGGAAAGGACGCTCTGAGCTGTGCACTCCACGCGCACGATCTCAATTTGATCCTCTGCGTGACCGTCACTTTTTCCCCCCCTTTTTCGCATAACACATAGCTCACCCCGGCCGTGCGTCTCCCTGAACGGTGCCAAGTCCCCGAAAGCCCTAACCACTCGCTTCCCCCTCCCACCACCCCCAGCACGTGGATAAACACGCTGGAGTTCAAGTTCCTCTTTCCCTTCCTCGCTGTCAGTCTTGTTCCTCGGACCGGCCCATCCTGGGCTCCCTCTCGCGTCGTTCCGATCCTGCCGGTGCCTCTGTCCCCCGGTTAGCGCCCACGGGGGTCGCCGATCCCGGCATCCGCAGCCCGAGGAGGCGGAAACTCGGACCCAGGGCCCCGGAGCCACGGCGGGGCGGCCCTCGGAGCCGGTCAGCGGGGATTTCAACGAGGAGGCACCGGCCTGGCCCCGTCCTGGTCGCTGTCCATCCCGGGGGGCCGGCCGCCCGGAGCCCCCCGAATCCGCCTTTGATCCCCGGCGCTGCTCTTCTCCGCCGTGTCACCGAGGTCACCTGGCTGCCGGGTGACAAACTGCCAGCATAAGTCACCGTGCCAGGGGCAGGCATTTGTCAGCCGCCCCTGGTCCATTGCCTCTGAGTTATGTCCGGGGCCGCCTGCTTTACATTTCCACGCGGCGGGAGATGAACAGGGGATCGGGGCAGTGAACCAAGGGCAGGGCCCCATCCTGAAGGACAAGGGGAACAGGTGGAAGGTTAATGGCCCTGGAGCCATTCCGCCAGCCGCGCGGGCGTGATGTATGGGCCGCGGGCCCGAAACGGGCATTGGCTTTCAAAGATATATTATTTCATTTGAGGAGCGACGCTCCCCAGCTCCCGTGTCTGCCCGCTGATCGATGACCCTCCGTCCACAATGGCTGCGGGCGGGCGGCGGGCCGCGGGCCCGGCTCCTGGACATAAAAATTGTGCTGAGCTCCGGCCTTTTGCCGCCGACCGGCCGGCTGGCTGGCTGACCAGCCGAGAGGAATGGACGGGCTGCCCGGCTGCCTGCAGGAGGGGGTGGAGGTGGGCTTGGCAGCGGCTGTTGTATTATTATTATTTTTTAAATCCTCCCTTGAGGATATTTTTCCAGAGATCTTTCAGAGAGAGGGAGAGACAGAGAGAAGCATCGACGTGAGAGAAGCACAGCGATGGGTTGTGTTGCCTCCTGCACGGGCCTCGTCCAGGGCCCGGGGTTGGGAGGAGCCTGCAACCAAGGGACGTGCCCTGGACCAGAATCGAACCCAGGACCGTCTGGTCCGCAGGCCGACGCGCTAGCCAATGAGCCACACTGGCCGGGGCGGCTGCTGCTATTTCAGCCGTTCCTCTTGAACCCGGAGCCAAAGGCGGGGGCGGGGGGGTGAGAGGCACTAGAGAAGGACAGCCTTGCCCCAAAGAAGGGGTGAAGGGGTGAAGGGGGTGGTGAAGGGGGGCTCAGGGTGGCAGTGGCCTTGAGTTTCAAACGTTGCTTACGTGGCCCGGCCGGCGTGGCTCAGTGGTTGAGCGTCCACCTAGGAACCAGGAGGTCAGGGTTCAGTTCCCGGTCAAGGGCACAGGCCCGGGTTGTGGGCTCCATCCCCAGTGGGGGGCGTACAGGAGGCGGCCGGTCCATGATCCTCTCTCATCACGGATGTTTCTCTCTCCCTCTCCCTTCTTCTGAGATCAACAAAAATGTAGTTTCAACAACAAAACGCGCACACGTTGCTGACGTGGAAGGTAGACGGGGCCAGATAGTGTTGACTTCCTGCTTGGCTCGTCCCCCCTGAGTGTTTAACGAATGGCTTTGGGGTGGGGTGGGCGCGGGGAGTGGGAAGGGGAGAGGAGAGGCCGTTGGGAAAAGATGCGTTTGCAGAGAAACCAAGAGGGATTTGCCGGCATCCTTGGGCGATGCTCCCACAGGCTACGCCCCGTGGCTCCATGTTACACGGGAATCTGACCCGTTGCTGGATTAACGGCTCCAGCCCCTGGGATTAACCCCTTGCGGCCTCGACTGGGCTGCGTGCCATCGAGGCCGCAGGGTCCCCGGGCCCCAGCCTGCGAGGCCCGTGGAGCTGGTAGAACCCGCTCAAACGCGGATCTGCGGCCACGAAACCGTCACCTGCTCATTCCCGAGCGGCACCAACCTTGCAAGGCTGGTTTGTAAAGTTTATGGTAAAACTGGAAGGAAGAAAACGTCGCTCTGAACTCCCATCTAAGAAAAGGTGACCTTTCTCCGGTTCTGGGGCCTGGTGGCCACTCGGGCCGCCACGTGAAATGTCAGAATCCCGTCTGCGGACGCTGTGACTCCGAGCGGATGCTTCACACGGACACACGCCCCAGGCTCAGCGCAGACGCCCTGGAGTCCCTGAGAAGTCCAGCCTGAACCTGCATGGCCGCCGACAGGCACTGAACTTTTGTTCATCTTAAACTTTAAAAGAATATTGGAATTGAAGGGGGAGGGAGAGAGAAACATCCACGACGAGAGAGGATCACGGACCGGCTGCCTCCTGCAGGCCCCCCACTGGGGATGGAGCCCACAACCCGGGCCTGTGCCCTGCCTGGGTATCGACCCCTGACCTCCTGGTTCCTAGGTCGGCGCTCACCACTGAGCAACACTGTCCGGGCCGGGCTCACACCTTTCTCGAAGCCTCAGACTCGCTCATCGTTCGGAGCGCTGAGGGACCGCAGTGACAGATGGATACAAAGGCTGCCCACCCACCCAGCTCCCCGTGGGGGGGACCAGAGTTCACACACACACACACACACACACACACACACCCAGCACAGGGCGAGCCCCACCCGGCGGGCCCCACCCCGCACAGCTGGGCCCCGATCGCGGAATGGATCCCTGTGGTTGTTGGCGTCCTCTGGCTGCCTGGGGCCCAGATGCCTCGCTTTCCTGTTGGAAACAGTACCAACTTCTCGTCAGTCATCCTGACCCTCCCCCGGGGTGCGGGCTGTGTCCCCGCCTCACACAGCCGGGCCCCCATCAAAGGCTCTGCTGGCAGCAGAGAGGCTCATTGTGAGCGCCGAGGAGCCCGGCCGGCACATCTGTCCAGGCCCCAGCCGGCTCCTAGGGCCACCTCCGCCGGCCAGGCCCCTGCAGCCCAAGTCTGGGCTGGGCTGGCTCCTTGGCAGCCAGGACAGATCGGCCGGGAGGCAGGGACGCTTCAAAGCCCCGGGAGCAACAGGGTCTCCATCCTACGGGGTCCGCTTATTGTTGCAGAATTAGAATAACAAATGCTGGCAGCGTGAGGCTCTGTAAACTGGCGGCCTCAGCTCATTCAACCTGGGTCAGCTCTGTGTCTCCTGCAGCCCGGCCTCCGCCCGCCAGGCACGCTCCCGGCTCTGTCATCCCCGACCGGCCTGCTAAGGGCTCATGTATGTGAGCGTGTAATTACCCGCATTACAGAAACACGCTCATTAGCGTTCCGTGCCGCTGGCTTAATTATGCCCTTAATTAAATCTTGACGAGCTGGAGGTCACGGGGTGGGTGTGGGGGGGAGGGGGGTGGCCGAGGGAGTGGCCCCCGGTTCCCAGCAGGTGGCCGGTGGCTTTTATTTCTGGTTTCTCGGTGGACAGACTCTGCCCCTGAGCTTCCTTTCAGCCTAAATGCCAGGGAGAGCGGAGAGGGCCCCGTGGGGAAGGAACGGTACCGGGGTGACAGGCGACAGCTCCCCCAGCCCCCGCCCCCCCCCCAAAGCCCGTCTGTGGGAGGACGTCTGTCATCGTTGGTCTTGGAAAAGCTCTGGCTACGGGACCGAGGCTGAGAGCAGGCGCGTGTGCGGGAGACGCACTTTGTAAAGGACGGACGTGTTTGCATTCGAGACGTGAGGGCCGTGTTTACTATGCGGGCAAGTCTCCCTGAGAACAAAACAGTGATTTTTTTTTTCTGTTGTTGTTAGGAGATGTTTCCCACCAGGATATTTTGTATCAGTTAGTGACGGTGTTTCCCATAAAAAAACCAGCAAGTGATGCCCTGGCCGGTGTGGCTCAGTGGATAGAGCGTCGGCCTGCGGACTGAAGGGTCCTGGGTTCGATTCCGGACAAGAGCACATGCCCGGGGTTGTGGGCTCCATCCCCAGTGGGGGGCATGCAGGAGGCAGCCGATCCATGATGCTCTCTCATCGTTGATGTTTCTATCTCTTCCTCTTTCTTCCTCTCTGAAATCAATATATATATATATAAATATATAGATAGATAGATATAGATAGATATATAAATAATAATATAATAAAGAATAGCCATGACCTGCAAAAATAGGAATTCAACTGGAAAAAAAAAAAAAACCGAACAACCCACACAGGTCCTTTCTGTGTCTCGGATACACAGAAAAGTCAATCCGTTCCTCGGAAGGAATTTTAAGAATGTGTTGAGATCACCTGAGTTCACATCAGAACGTCTCAGACTGGTGACGGCAGCACGCTGCGTGAGGGAGAGAGAATTCCCACGCCCGAGCGTCCCGGCGGCACCCGTGGCGGCTGCGTGAGCGATTCACGTGGGCGCAGCTCCCAGATTTCGTGGTCAGCCTTCGAACAGACGCCCCCAGAACACGGGCCGGGCGCCTACAAAGCTTTTCTGTTTATTAATCGGGTGTTAAAAGGTATGCAAGCTGCCTGAAACGCGTGCTGGTTTTGGGTTTTTTTTCCCCCTGAAATTAGGAGGGCAGCTCTGACCCAAGAAACGAAACTCAGGCCGTACACGTGCCTCTGAGCTTTGCAGTCTAGAAGGTTGGGGATGGTGGGATTCTGTTTCGTTTTGTTTTTTAAATAACATTGATTTTTTTTTTTGTTTTTTCATTTAAAGGGGAAAAAGTCACCATTTTTCTACCAGGTTTTTTTGGTTTTTTTTTTTAGAACTCAGGTTTCTAGTGGTCACTTGGTATCCGGCCATCGACAACATCAAATGGTATTTTCGTGGCCACAAGAGCCACTTTCACGGGTTTACCTATAGGTTTACCTAGAGAGGGAGGGTTGGGCGGAGTGAGGAGGGACTTCCTGCATTTCTGGAACTCAAAGCGGTGAATTTCGTCCTGAGGGGTTCATGCCGAAGCTGCCTCCTCTGAAGTGACACACACTCTCATCTGTAATTCAAATACTCCTCTCAGCAATCCTCATCCGATGCTTCCTCCGCATTTCTCATCGTTTAAAATGTAAAGACGTGGCGGCCATGGTTTAGCTAATAGAGGAAGGCGGGGGGGGGGGCAGGCATAGGTTTACAGTTGTACCTGGGATTCCTGTTATTTATTAGTTATTTCCCACGCGAACTGCTGTAAACCCACGTTGGCCCCACCCTGGAAATATTCCACCACCACCAAACTCAAAGCCACTGATTTTTTAAAAAAAATATGTATTTGTTTTGATGTCAGAGAGGAAGGGAGAGGGAGGAGGAGAGAGAGGAACATCCACGATGAGACTGAATCATGGATTGGCTGCCTCCCGCACGCCCCACACTGGGGATCGAGCCCACAACCCGGGCATGTGCCCTGACCGGGAATCGAACCCTGACCTCCTGGTTCATAGGTCGAGGCTCAATCGCTGAGCCACACCGGCCGGGTTCCATGGCCACTTTGAATGCCCCCGGCACGAGTGAACCCCAGATTGGCTGCTGGATGGTGGAAAGGGACAGGGAGGGGGCGACTGTGAGCTCAAGACAGACCCACACATTCGTCTCCCCCTTGCCGCCCCCCCCATACCCCCGTCCTGACAAGAAGGCACCGTTTCTAATGATTAACCCTCTGGTGGGGGGCTGCGCCCACACACAATGCCAGGCTGTGTTCTTTTGCTGGCGCGTCTGCCGTCCACGCCGTCAGAATAAATAGTTTCCCGGGGACGACGGGGCTGCTGAGATCAGCCCTCGCTTTTATTGCCGCTGATAACACGGGGTTGCGGGGGGGGGGGCGCTAGTTCTGGGGAGAGGTTTGGGGAGACGGAGCAGTTCGACACCATAGGCCCCCCCTTCCCAAGTGGCCCCCCTAAACACTAGTGGACGGCACCAACACCTGGGAAGTTCACTCCAAAGTCCAGGTGGGTTTTCTCCTCCTGCCCCTCTACCCAAAGAAAAGCCCCAGCCGGTGTGGCTCAGCGGCTCCGTCCTTTCTTTCTCTAAAACAAAAATCAACAGAAACATATTCTTAAACCGACAGCAAACCATGGCGGCGCCCCCATCCCCGAAAGTCGCTGGACCGTCACGTGAACTGTCTTTCCTATAAACCAGCGGTTCTCAACCTGTGGGTCTCGACCCCTTTGGCGGTCGCACGACCCTCTCACAGGGGTCGCCTAAGACCATCCTGCATATCTGATATTTACATGACGATTCATCACAGTAGCAACATGGCAGTGATGAGGTAGCCACGACAATAATGTTATGGTTGGGTCACCACAACGTGAGGAGCTGTATTGAAAGGGCCAGAAGGCGGAGAACCGCTGCTCTAGACCCTCCGGCCGGGCAGCTTGGCGGTGCCTCGGTTCGATGAGTTGGCGTCGAGATGCGTAAGACCCGCGGGCTATTTGGGGTCATTCCGACGGGGCCCACGGAGGACAGGCCCAGGCGCCCGCTGCCCCCACAGGCCCACTCTCAGAGCTCGATTAGCGCTGGGGAGACGGGCTAATGGAGGCCTCCCCCTGACCTAGCAGCTCATTGATCGTAAATCCCGAGCTCGAGGACTTCTCTGTGGGCGAAGGAGCATTTGTCTAGATGAAATGAACGCCTGTCAGGGGAGCACATCCCGCTCTGGTGGCCGTGGTCCTAGACCGCCTGCCTGTAGTGAGCGCCCTTATGTGCAAAAATGACACAGAACCAGCCCAACCAGGAGGTCCCGGGTTCGATCCCCGGTCAGAGCACATGCCTGGACTGCGGGCTCCCTCCCCAGTGTGGGGCGTGCAGGAGGCAGCCGGTCCGTGGTTCTCTCTCATCATGGATGTTTCTCTCTCCCTTCCTGTTTTTGTGGTGGTTGTTGTTTGTTTCTTTGTTTCTTTTAGAACTCTGTCTGATTTTTTTAAATATGATTTTTAATTGATTTCCGAGAGGAAGGGGGAGGGAGAGAAACATGCAATGATGAGAGGGAATCATTGGTCGGCTGCCTCCTGCACGCCCCCTACTGGGGATTGAGCCTGCAACCCGGGCACGTGCCCTGACCGGGCATCGAACCCGGGACCCTTTAGTCCACAGGCCGATGCTCTATCCACTGAACCAAACCAGCTAGGGCTGTCTGATTTTTTTAAAATATATTTTTATTAATTTCAGAGAAGAAGGGAGAGGAAGAGAGAGATAGAAACATCAATGATGAGAGGGAATCATTGATTGGCTGCCTCCTGCACGTTGGACCGAGCCCGCAACCCAGGCATGTGCCCTTGACCGGAATCGAACCTGGGACCCTTCGGTCCGCAGGCCGACGCTCTATCCACTGAGCAACACCAGCCGGGGCTTGTTGTTGTTTTGTTAATCCTCACCCAAGGATATTTTTCCATTGATTTTTTTTTTTTTTTTGAGAGAGAGAGAGAGAGAGAGACACACATCGATTAGCTGCCTCCCACTTGAACCCGGACCAGGCCCAGGGATCGATCCTGCAACCAAGGTGCACACCCTCGACCCCGAATCGAACCCGGCGGGCCCTTCGCTCCGAGACTCTACCCACTGAGCCAAACTGGCAAGGGCCTAGCTCCCGCTCTGACATCCATCATTTAAAAAAAAAAAAAAAAATAGTTCTTTTTTGTGATGATGATGTGAGAACCCGCACGCAGTGGCTCACGGGGCGCCTTCCTGTCTCCGCAGGTGGACGACCAGATGAAGCTTCTGCAGAACTGCTGGAGCGAGCTGCTCATCCTGGACCACCTCTTCCGGCAGGTGGTCCACGGCAAGGACGGCTGCATCGCCCTGGTGACCGGGCAGCAGGTGAGGTGGGCGCCCAGCCGGTGTCTTTGCACGAAGCACGTTCCCAGCGGCAGGGCTGTCGCGGGGCCGGGAGCCCTCTCGTGCTCCGAAAGCGCGGACGGCGGCGGGTGATGGAGGAAATCTCGCAGCCGCACGTGTCCCCGGCTGATGGTGACCGGGGGCCTGTCCGTCCTTGCGGGCAGGATCGCAAGGCCGGCCTGCCGGGCTCGGAGGGCTCCGAACAACCACTGAGTCAGAATTGCCCATCGGCCCGGCGGGCGTGGCTCAGTGGCTGAGCGTCGACCTAGGAACTGGGAGGTCAGGGTTCGATTCCCGGTCGGGGCACAGGCCCGGGTTGCGGGCTCCATCCCCAGTGGCGGGCGTGCAGGAGGCAGCCGATCCGTGATTCTCTCTCATCATGGATGTTTCTACCTCTCTCTCCCTTCCTCTCTGAAATCAATAAAAAAATATATTTTTTAAAAAATAAAAAGAAATAAAGGCCCGGGACTAGTGTTCTGGTGAGTGGACGGCACTGTTCCTACTCCGGCATCACCCCAGTCAGTGGACAGCTCTGCCTCAGCCCGGCCCTGCCAGCACCCACGACCCTCAGCGTCCGGCCATAAATGGCGTTTTGTTTGGGTGTTTGTTTGTTTCGCTAATCCTCACCCGAGGATATTTTTTTATTGATTTTTAGAGAGAGTGGAAGGGAGGGGGAGAGACACAGAGAGAGAGAAACATCGAAGGGAGAGAGACACATGGATGGGTTGCCTCCTGCACGCGCCCCAACCAGGGCCTGGGATCGACCTTGCAACCCGGGTGCGTGCCCTTGACCGGAATCGAACCCAGAACCTTCTAGTCCTCGGGGCCTACACTCCACCCACTGAGCCACACCGGCCAGGGCGACCTTCTAGTGTTGGAGCTCACGGCACACCTGTTAGAACGACACACAGATCGGAATGGAAGGAACCCATCTTAGAAATATTTTCTTCTGCAGGCGTAAATGTTCATGTGAAATCGCAGCCGCACAGACCTGCAGAGAAAGGCCGGGGGGGGGGGGGGGGGGGGGGGGGGGGGGGGGGGGGGGGGGGGGGGGGGGGGGGGGGGGGGGGGGGGGGGGGGGGGGGGGGGGGGGGGGGGGGGGGGGGGGGG
>JAWPEG010038709.1:1040663-1051603 GCA_035771395.1 Myotis vivesi | reverse complement strand
GAGAGAATCACAGATCGGCTGCCTCCTGCACGCCCCCTACTGGGGATCGAGCCCACAACCCAGGCATGTGCCCTTGACCGGGAACCGAACCCTGACCTCCTGGTTCCTGGGCGGATGCTCACCTGCTGAGCCACACCTGCCCGGCAAGGTGTGTCTTCAGTCTCACTGGCACCGCTCCGAGAGGGGAGAAGATGCTGGCTGTCCGGGGGGAAGGGCTGCGTCCGGGGAGCTTTGCAGAAGAAAGAGAACTAACAAGACAGATTAGCGAAACCAAGGTTCCCCGAGAGCCCCCCAAGAGCAGGCCGCACGGTTTGCAATAAAAAGGGGATTAAGGAGATGGATTTTTATTGACTTCAAAGCAGCGGATTTTTCTGCCTGTCCTGCCCTTGGTTTCTGCATTGGGTTGGCCTCATAAAACAAACTTAAATAAACTTCTCGCCGAGTCCACTTATTACGTATTGGCAGGCGGCGGCCGAGCGAGGCCACGTCCCTCCGATGAGAAGGAGGGGGGAAAAAAAGTGCAGGAATCAGATCGACCAACATATGTTTTGCCTTTAGTCTCCCGCTCTACGCGGGCCACGCGCTCGCATCCTAAGAAATGAAAGAACACAGCGCGGCGGCGAGAGCCAGATGTGCCCGCGCTCCGGCCGGGCCCCTGGGTTTGCAAATGCCTCCTGACGTCCCCGCACAACTGTTGCTCATCAGGCGGGCGTCTGAAGCAATAGAGCCAGGGTCCCCGTTCACACGGAGTCGGCGCTTCCCGGGGAGGGAACGTCTGTGTATTGTTGTTTTTTCCCTTGTGCAGAAAAAGGGGATCAATATCTCGGGAAGGAATGGGCCCGAAAATGCAGGGCGACAACGGGACTCCAGGGAGGCCATGCTCCCAGGCTGGGCCGAGCCCGGGCCCGATCCCCGGCGCTTTCGGGACTAACCGCCATCCATAGGAACGTCCCAGCCACGCCAGCCCCTGTCTCTCACCCCCCCGGAACAGCCTTGGGGAGGTGAGGGGACCATAGTGAGCGTAGGCCCGCTTGCTGGCACCTCCCAGGGTCACCTGGGGACTCCTGCATCTCATAGGTGATGAAACGCAAAATGCGGGGCGGGTGGGTGAGGGGCCTTCTGGTATCTGGTGGTGGAGCTCTCTCGCTCCGGTGGCGAGAAGGACGCGATGACTCACGGCGGAACGTTGGAAGTAGAGATGGCCCTGGCCGGTGTGGCCCAGTGGATAGAGCGTCAGCTGCAGACCGAAGGGTCTCGGGTTCGATTCTGGTCAGGGGCACATGCCTGGGTTGTGGGCTCACACATGCTCACACACACACACACACACACACACACACAATCACATGCGCACGCACACATCACTCACACACCAGATCACATGCACATGCACACGCACATCGCATGCACACACACACGCACTTGCACACACACCACTGGCCCGTGAAGTCTCCTGGGGCAGATGTCCGCCCGCCCCTCTCCCCAGGCGTGTTGGTTCCCCAGCTCCCCATAAAGTCACATAAGCATTGGGGGTCCCCTCCTACCCCCCACCCCGTTCTTCTTACAATTCGCACCCCCCTCTGTCGTCGCCTCCGCACACGTGACATTCTAACTTAGGAAAGCCCCTCGCTGGCCACTTGTCAGCAGGCCCCGCAGGCCTTCACAGGGCGCCCGGCTGGCCGGCAGGTACCTCCCCTCCGAGGCACTGAGCGGCGAGGCCGGCCGGCGGGAGCCCTGATTAGCATGCGGACCACGCGGCCGCTCGATATTTAGAGCGTGGCTGCGGATAATGGCACATAAAGCTGGTGCTCGTCTTAATTAAACGCGCCGTAATGGGTGTTGTGCGGGTTTTTTTCTGCTGCTGCTTTCCGTGAGCAAAGCAGTTTAGCAAGGCCCAGCGATCACTCACGCCGGGGCTCTGAGCCTGGACTTAATCAATACGTGATTTGCAGCCGCGGGAGCAGGCGCGGCCATTCGTCCGCCGCCGGCAGGAGGCTCAGAGCCGGGATCGCGCTTTTCGGGCCCATTTCGGAACAGCTCCCGCCTGAGAAATGGCGGTAATTGTTGTTTTTTGGGTGTTACTCTTCATGCTGTCATTTCGCTAAATACCGCACTGGGGGGGGGGGGGAGTGGGGGGCAGGAGTTGGGGAGCTGGGCGTGGGAGCCTCCGTGGGGGACCCTGTCCCCAGTCCCCCAACCCCTGAACTTCCTGGGTTTTCCCAGACACTCTGGCCTCAGCCCTGAAAATACAGCGAGTCCCAGGCTTGTCCCTGAGACAGGGACCCGCCGTGTCGCCAAGTCCAACCCCCTGTCGTGTCTGGATGAGGAAACCGAGACGAACAGCGAGGGGGCGTGTCCACGGGGCTGCAGAGTCGGGTCCGAGCTGAAGTGTTTGGGGTCCCCCCAGAGGAAAGCAGCCCAGATGGGGGTTCCCGGTGTCGCTGCGTTACTTGCAAAATGAGACCCAGCTGTTGCTCGGCCGTCCTCTCGAACTGATTCTAAAAATGTCCCCGTGGTGGCGGGAGGCCTCTTGCCCGCGGCCACACACACACACACACACACACACACACACACGGTCACACCACCTGGGCTTGCCAGCTTCCCCGGGGGCACAGTGAGCTCCGTGCAGGTCGGGGTGACCTGAGTGACAAGCTGACCTCACATCGGCCGACTGGGCCTCGTCTGGAGGGAACGGACGGCGCCCTGCGTGCGTGCCACCCGCGCTGTGTCTCGGGCAGCGCGCTCTCAGCGCCCGAAGCCTCTCTGAAGTAGGCCTTCCTCTCTGCTTGTTGGTCCTAAGAGAACACAGTTCTTCTATTCGTCTTACTACCATTTATGGGAGACTTCCTGGTAAGACCCAGGTTTTTTTTCCATTAGCATCACATTACAGGTCTTTAAAACTCTGACCCACCCGGCCAGTGTGGCTCAGTGGTTGAGCCTCGACCGAGGAACCAGGAGGTCAGGGTTCAATTCCTGGTCAGGGCACAGGCCTGGGTTGCGGGCTCGATCCCCAGTGTGGGGCGTGCAGGAGGCAGCCGGTCCATGATTCTCTGTCATCACTGATGCTTCTGTCTCTCCCTCTCCCTTCCTGTCTGTATCTGCTTTTTTCAGCGGGGGGAGGGGGGGACCCTGAATATAATAATAATATTAGCAGATTCTCCCCTCCCCAAATGGCTAGAAACTACAGGGACTGCACTGAGTTGAGCATGACGGTAGGAAATGGAGCTTAAACGACGAATTCCTGTGCGTTTTTAAGTACTTTTCCGGACACCGAAATACCAAGTTTCATCCTAAAATCGTCAGTGTATCCCTGATACTCAAAGTCAGGATAGAGTTCAAGTGATCAGCAGTTTCTTTCCAGAAAAAAAGAAACTTTTTTTTTTTTTTAGAAAAGGGTATTGTTGTTCTCGACGCCCCCCCCCCCCCGGGGGCTATGGGACAAATGGCCTAACCACCCGCGCTGGCCCTCGTCCAGCCCGACCCACATCCACGGGGCCGGGGCCTGGATACTGTAACAGTATCGCTTCTAATTATAACTTCAAGGCACTTCCTCTTCCCAAGAAGTAGCTGCGAAGGCAGGTTCTTATCTCCCTGAAGCCAGGCCGCCGGGAGGCAAAACATCTCCACGCACCCAGCGGCCTGGTCACCGTGTCCGCTGACCCCATCGCATTTGATTTAACGGGCCCACCGTTCACCGACTGTAATAAACAATGTGAAGGGAGCGTTCTTTTTGTGTTTTTTTAAGTATATTTCTATTGATCCCAGAGAGCAAGGGAGAGGGAGATGGAAACATCAATGAGGAGCCCTAGCTGGTTGAGCTCAGGACTGAAGGGTCCCGGGTTCGATTCCTGCCGGGTCAAGGGCACAGGCCCGGGTTGCGGGCTCCATCCCCAGGAGGGGGCGTGCAGGAGGCAGCCGATCCATGATTCTCTCATCATGGATGTTTCTATCTCTCTCTCTCCCTCTCCCTTCCTCTCTGAAATCAATAAAAAATATATTTTTTTAAGAAAAGGAAAAGAAAGGAGGGGGAGGGAACTGCTGATGGCACCCCACCCCCTTTAGAGGGTAACACGTTTTCTCGCCACCCGTGCGCCCTTCTGTTAGGACGCATCTGGCGAAGCCAGGACCGGCTCTGAGGGAACCCCCCGCCCCCCGTTCCTCCGATGGCGCCGTAATTTACCGCCCGGCGTCAGGAGCCTCCGATTTCCTGCCTCCCGTGAAACATTGTGCTTTCCTTGTCCATTGATGTAGCAACTCTAATGGTTACAAGCAGCTACAGGAAAATCAATAGCGCGCTTTCTTCCCTGAGACGCCCGCCCGCCCGTGGGGAGCCCCGCGCGCAAGGCAGGAGCCTTACGCACACGCGCCGGGTGAGATGCGCGCCGGCGATGCGAGGCACCAGGGCCGGGTTTCTCGGGACCAAACCACAAACCGTGGCATCAAGCCCATCGGCCGTGGGGAAGGCAGAGTCTGGGGCCTCCTCGGACGGGGGACGCCACCCCTTTGCAGAAGGAAAGCAGCCGTGGCCAGGCGGACGCGTTCGCTTCTGCAACTGGCCCCTCAAGGCCACCGGGCGGGGGGCGTGGTGCCCGTTAATGTTCACTCGGGTGGCGACGTGCAGGAGGCCACCGCCTGAAAGCAAACGGTGCCGTGGCCGAGGGCGCAGCACGCAGGCGAGCCAAGGCCCCAGGAACCCCGAGAAGGGTCTCCGGGTGCCAACGTCTCAACCTTGGGGTTCGGCGCCTGGACATACGGAGGCGCGAAGTCTAATTCCCTTTCCAAGCACAGAAGACAGAGGCGGGTTTTAAAGCAACAAGTGCTTGGCCTGGCCTGGGGGGGGGGGGGGCGCGTCTTAGCCACCAATTGTCATGGAAACGAGAATGCGGGCCGGGTGCCTTGTGCGCTGGGTGCCTGCGGGGCTGGGTGCCCGCGGGGCTGGGTGCCTGCGGGGCCGGGTGCCGTGTGCGCTGGGTGCCCGCGGGGCTGGTCCGGCCTCGGGAGGTCTGCCCCATCCCAGACCCCATCTGTGCCCGGGAAGCGATTTCCCCAGGAGACCCTGCTGCGCCCACGTGCGGGGAGATGCCGCCAAGCGCGCACGCGCCCCTCGCCCACAGGCCCGATCTGCGCGAAGGGTTGTCCTATTTCACGATTAGGATCCAACTCCAAGCCCCGGCGATAGGAATTATCTTAGAGATGATGCGTTTGGCAAGACATGGAGGCCTGACCCCGGGCTAACCCTTTGGCATCCACGGGAGAGTCTCAAATAGTTTTTTGGAGCAACAATCAACCAACAGCAAACCCAGAGAAACCTTCAGCAGATCCGCCTCCCCAAACACCATTTAAAAATGCTGAGGGGGTCCCTAGCCGGTTTCGCTCAATGGTTAGAGCCTCGGCCTGAAGGGTCCCGGGTTGGATTCCAGTCAAGGGCACAGGCCCGGGTTGTGGGCTCGATCCCCAGTGTGGGGCGTGCAGGAGGCAGCCAGTCCATGATTCTCTCTCATCATGGATGTTTCTATCTCTCCCTCTCCCTTCCTCTCTGAAATCAATAAAAATATATTGAAAATAATAATAATTCATGTAACCTGATCGCTAATTGTGATCTTCCACTGATTTTTTTTTTTTTTTGGCTGGTTTCCTGGTTGCCATTTTGCTGATTATTGACGCACAGTATTTATTTTAATTTTCTTGTTTTATTTATTTATTTTGTTTATGTATTTTTTGTTCATCCTCACCTGAGGATATTATTCCATTGGTTTTTAGGGAGAGCAGAAGAGAGGGAGAGACAGAGAGAGACATCGATGTGAGAGAAACCCATCAATAGGTTGCCTCCTGCATGCACCCGGACCAGGGCCTGGGTCGGGGAGGAGCCTGCAACCGAGGTCCATGCCCTTGACCGGAATCGAACCCGGGACCCTTTGGTCTGCAGGCCGACGCTCTATCCACTGAGCCACACTGGCCAGGGCTTTTCATTCTATTTATTTATTTTTTTTATTTTTTACTTTTTAACCTCCTTCAGATGGGGCTGTCCCACTGGACTGGGGGCCTGAGGGTCACGGGATGTCCAGGCAATTAACATGTGGGTTCGGCTAACAGAACCTCTGTGATAGACGCTGACCCTTCCCACTTGGTCACGCTCTGCCCTTTGTAATAAACCGTCATCTGGCAGCCAGGGTGCAGCCTTGCCACCCACGGTCCCTCGCTGGTTAAAAAGAAACCTTCCCGTGAGAGAGGACCCCTCACCCCCAGCAGCAGGAGAGCCTTTGATCCGAATGTCCCCGTGTCCCCGTGTCCCCGCCTCCCAGCCCCAAGCTCCAGCCACCCAGCCGGGAGCAGGATATTACACCCGGGAGGGGCTTTCCACGCCGCCCGCCCCCCCTGCGCCCCGCACGTCCCGTGAATGTGAGGGGGAAATCCAGATGACAGCAAATTTGCCACCAGCGCCACTTGGCTCTCCACCAGGGAGGCCGCCAGTCAGGCATCCGCACCTGAGGGAGAGGCTCCGTTGCTTAAAAAATAGGTTCCGAGAAAGAGCGGGTGTTACGCAGGAGCTGAGAAAGTGGGAGAATGAGCAAACGGGAGGGAGGGAGGGAGGGAGAGAGGAGAGAGAGAGAGAGAGAGAGATCGTAGAAAATCCAACACAGCCCGGCTGGTGTGGCTCAGTGGTTGAGCCCTGACCTATGAACCAGGAGGTCACGGTTCGATTCCCGGTCAGGGCACATGCCCGGGTAGGGGGCGTGCAGGTGGCATCCGATCAATGGTTCTTGCTCATCATTGATGTTTCTATCTCTCTCTCCCTCTCTCAAATCAATAAAAAAATATATGTTTTTTTTTAAAAAAGAGGGAACTGGGAGTGAGACCAGCTTTCTCCTGGGTCCACAGGTCTAAAATCATCCGCCTAGTTTCCCAGCTGTGCGAACGCTCGGACCCTACTCCCTGAATAACCGGGCGTTGGCCACGGTGCCGTCTGCCAAGCAGAGGCCTGGCCCCGCTCAGAATTCACACGTGGATGTGGACGGGTAGGGGTCCCCCCAACCTCAGGCCCCTCCCCGCGCGGGGCTGGGAACCGAGCGTCACATTTTGTGAAGCGGATACGGCCCGACGGGAGGTGTTCCGGCACCGCCGGGACCCCCGCTGACAAGCACCCGTGAAGGGACAGCTTCCTTTGCGACATGTTTCTTCTCAACAAACCTGACCTGTTAGTTTTCTCTGCCACGTGGTTAAAAAAAAAAAAATACCAAACAAATTGGAACTATGGATTTTCTGTCTTTCGCATAAAAAAACCTATCCCTGGGCCGTGGGATGAATTATTAATTTCAGTTATGCAAGCGCCGCCGGTCCGCATCTGGCTGTAATGATCCTGTCGGGTGATCGGATTCCTTCCCCGTGTTTCTTGACTCTGAAGACCTTTCCCTTTTCACAATCCGAACAGCTCGGAGTCGGCGTCAGTCAGCTCCGCGATTCCCCCCTTCCTTCCAACCTCTGATCTTACGGAGCAGAACCGTGAGATGCGAAGGCAGTGGTTCTCAATCTTGGCTGCGCATTAGAATCACCTGGGAATCTTTTTAAAATCCTGATTTCTGGGCCTCGTCCTCCAGAAATTCTGTTTCTTTGTTACTCATGCTGTGGCCCCGCCCCATAACAAAGAAACAGAATTTCCGGAGGACGAGGCCCAGAAATCAGGATTTTAAACAGATTCCCAGGTGATTCCAATGTGTGGCCAAGGTGGAGAACCACTGAGCTAAGGGAAACGATGGAATAAGAAGTACAGGGAAATGTCACTCTTTTCTAAAAAAAAAATACGTGACTTATAATCTTTATATATATTTATTGATTTTTAGAGAGAGAGGAAGGGAGAGGGGGTGAGAGAGAAACATCCATGATGAGAGAGAATCACTGATCGGCTGCCTCCTGCACGCCCCCCTACTGGGGATCGAGCCCACAAGTGGGACCAGAACCTGTGACGTACAACACACCTGGCTAATTGGGAACCACCCCGCGGGGCAACCAAAAGCCGAACCCACGTGGGCGTAAAGAAATGCAATTTCGGGGACCTCAGCCCCAGGCTTTCCCTAAAGTCATGTGGCGGGCACAGGGAGGTACAATTAAAAGGGGTTGGGAGCCCGGCCAGGGTGGCTCAGTGGTTGGGTGTCGACCTGTGAACCAGGAGGTCCTGGTTCGAAAAACGAGGTGAAGGCAGCCGTCGGTGGGGACGAAGCCGACAGGCAGCTGCTCCGGGCGCTGCACCTCCACGGTGGCCCCGGACGACCGTGACGGTTAAAGGACGGGGTTTCTCCCAGATGCTCGACGAGGAGCAGGCAGCGTCGATCGTGTGGGTGCCAGGGCCTGGGGCGCCCCTCTCCCGGGCAAACACAGTAACGCTGAGACCTGCTTCAGCTCAACCGTGCGATTCTCGGACCTCGTCTGCTAAACGCGCCTTGATACTCTCAGACATCGCCTTTCTGTTCTCTTAGAGAAAGGCAGTAGGAAGGCTGCGGGCCCGTGGCGTCCCGCACGCAGTCCTGGGTGCTCCGCCACACGCACTCACACTCACACACACTCACACACAGTCACACATACACACTCACAGTCACACACACATAGTCACACATACACACTCACAGTCACACACACATAGTCACACGCACACTCACACACACATACACACTCACACACAGTCACACACTCACACACATACGGACTCACATACATCCTCACGCACACATATATACACTCACACACACATACATTCACACACATACACACACTCAGTCACACACACAGTCACACACACACACAGTCACACATACACACTCAGTCACATACACACTCGCATACACTCTCACACACACACTCACACACATACACACACGCACACTCACACACACATACACACTCACACACAGTCACACATACACACTCACAGTCACACACACACACATAGTCACACATACACACTCACAGCCACACACACTCACACACATACACACACGCACACTCACACACACATACACACTCACACACAGTCACACACACACATACGGACTCACATACATCCTCACGCACACATATATACACTCACACACTCACACACACATACATTCACACACATACACACACTCAGTCACACACACACTCAGTCACACACACACAGTCACACATACACACTCAGTCACACACACACTCACATACATATACAGACTCGCATACACTCACACACACACGCACACTCACATACACATACACACTCACACACAGTCACACACACTCACACACATACAGGCTCACATACATCCTCACGCACACATATATACACTCACACACTCATACACACACACATACATTCACACACACACATGCACACTCACAGGCGCACACCCACGCTCACACATATATACAGACTCACATACATTCTCACTCACACACATATACACATACACACACACTCACACTGTAATCTTCTTTTTTTTTTAGATGTTTCTTTCTAACGAACTGACCACTACATTCCCTAAGTTCTGAAATGGCCGCAGAAAGACGTTTCTTTAGGCTCCTGCTTGAAACCGGGGGCTTCGGCAAACGGCTGGCCTTGATTCAGGGCCCATCACACTGTAATATTCGAATCGGCCGGGCTAATATCCGATCCAGGTTCATACAAGTTGCAAACCCAGTAATTAAATGCAAACACAGGCTCCTGCCCAAGACGCTAAGAAGCCTTTGAGCTGATATTTTTAACCAGCGCCGTCCGGCCGGCGGCCTCTCTTGTAAATTTCATCACACCTGCGGCGGTTTTCGCCTTCCGACCGGCCGGGCAGCCGATTTGTCCCGAGGCAAAGCAGACCGGCCGCCCGGCAACCGGACTGAGCACTTGGCTTAATGTATCCCCACGTGGATCTGCCTGTTTAATTCTCTTTCATATGCTAACGCGGCTTTATTCACGGTCTGGGCGGCGCCGCCAGTGCGGGCTGACCCTCATCGCTCCGGCCAGAGGAGCAAACCTGGCGAAGACCACGCCACGCGAGGGTCCCCATGGCGATCGATGCCCACGCAGGACCGGAACCCGCGTGGATGTGACCACGGGGACGGTGGGCACCCCTTCCTCTGAGGGAGGGCCGCCTGGCACCGGGGGCGTGTATGTTCTGGGGACGGGTGGCTTTTATCCTCACATCGGGGCTGTTCCGGCTCAAAAGGCTCCACCGGTCCCCAGCCTTGGATTCTTGGTGCGTTTCCGGGCGGTTCCTCTGTCCTCGGGTGGGGAGAGGCTGGGAAAACATGCCCGCCGAGCGCCAGCGCAGGGGGGCTGGCTCGGACCGTCCCCAAGAGGGGTAGCTGTACCTCCTCTTCTCCCCGCACGTCCCCGCCGTCCGGCCACTCCCTGGGGTCCCCGCCAGGCCATGGAGTTCCCACCACCGTCTGCGTGTGGCCCGGGACCGGGTCTAAGCGGCCGCCCGGGCTGGGCCGCTGCTGATGTCTGGACCTGGATTTCCAGCCGTTTCCTTGCAGGTCTCGGATGCACCGCGAGCTCCGTAAGCTCAACCTGGATCCACCGAGACCCGCGGCCGGTGCCCCTCCTTCTGCTCTTGTACCTTCAACACCTGGCCCAGGACTGTCTGAATGAATGCATGAGTGAGTGAATGAGTGAGTGTGTGAATGAATGAACGCAGGAATGGATGAGTGAATGAGTGAACGCCGGAATGGATGAGTGAATGAGTGAACGCCGGAATGGATGAGTGAATGAGTGAACGCCGGAATGGATGAGTGAATGAGTGAACGCCGGAATGGATGAGTGAATGAATGAACGCAGGAATGGGTGAGTGAATGAGTGAACGCAGGAATGGATGAGTGAATGAGTGAACGCCGGAATGGATGAGTGAATGAGTGAACGCCGGAATGGATGAGTGAATGAGTGAACGCCGGAATGGATGAGTGAATGAGTGAACGCCGGAATG
>JAWPEG010038709.1:1003352-1015270 GCA_035771395.1 Myotis vivesi | reverse complement strand
GGGGGGGGGGGGGGGGGGGCGGGACAGCAGGTGCGAGGAGCCCCGAGCGGTCAGTCGATGGGAGACAACAGCCCCTTCGCGGCACCACCTGGCGCTTTCATGAAATTCTGTGTTCGCGGCTGCAAGTCCTCCGAGCGCCTGGAGGAACGCCGACGTGGCGCCCCCCAGCCTGACCCCAGCTGCCCATTTCGGGGCGACACTGCAGGACGAGGTGACATCTATTAACCAGCGTGACCTCCGTTCCAGCCAGGGCCCGGGGCCTGGGGGAGCCGACAGGGGCCTGAGCTCGGGGAGGAAGGGCTTGGGGAAGGGATTTAAAAAGTGTCGCGGGAAGCAGTTTCCGCCGAGAGCCCCCATCCATCATGACGGCGCCTCCCGCCCCCCGCGGCCTCCCCGCCTCTGCTCCTGATGGGGAACCGAGGCCGAGGGAGGGGCCGTGGCCTCCGCCTCCCGGTGCTGTCCCTGCCCCTCCTCTGGGTGCCCCCGCGGCTGGTATTCCTGCCAACGGCAATTTGGATTTTATAACGTCGCCCTTGGGCCAGGGCTCGGCAGGAGGCCTGCATGGGCCAGGAGTCCCTCCTGGTTCCTCCACGAGGCCGGGCCACACGCGCGGCATCTCGACTCGGGTCGTGGAAACAGTGGGACCAGCAGGTGCTGAGCCAGGAGCCGCCGCCGCAGGACACTAACTTGAATTTTTATTATTTTTCCCCACTCGCCTGCTCTCCCGTGATCACCTGGCCCCGCCCCCGTTCACGTGCGCACTTCCGGCCCAGTTTGATTGTAAAAGAAGAAAGAAAAACAGGGAAGGGCGTCTGATTCCTGAGTGTGTCCTCTGCGTGCTGCACACACGCACACACACGCACACTCGTGCACAAGCACACGCACACGCACATGTGTGCACATGCACGCACACTCACACACATGCACACCTGCAAACACACACACACGCGCGCACACACGGGCAGAGCCCACAGCCCCCGGCCCCCGCCCGTGACACTAACCAGAGCGAGCCGTGGCTGGGCTGCTCACCTGCTACTGCAGTTTGGAGCTAAAACAAATTATTGTTATTACCAGGTTATAAACCCTTAAAAAAAATCCCCTAATGGAAATCCTAACCGCTCATTAACTATAATGAGAGCCATCACCGCGATGCGTTCCGGGACCGGCGCCCGGCCACTGCGGGGACCGGCCGTCCGTCAGCCAGAGCGCCGGGCTGGGCAGTTCAAGCCGTGGCCAACCCAGCTGCTCACGGGGCCGGACTCGGACCCGAGGCAGCGATTTCCAACCTCGTTCATCTCACGGCACACAAACCAATCACAAATTCTGCAGCACCCGGCCGGCGTGGCTCAGGGGTTGAGCCTCGACCTATGAACCAGGCGGTCAGGGTTCGAGTCCCCATCAGGGCACAGGCCCGGGTTGCGGGCTCCATCCCCAGAAGGGGGCGTGCAGGAGGCAGCCGGTCCATGATTCTCTCTCATCGTTGATGTTTCTCTCTCTCCCTCTCCCTTCCTCTCTGACATCGAGAAAAAAAAAATAGTTTTAAAAAGTGAGTCCTGAGAAATTCCATCGTAACCTGAAGACCCAGGGCCTGCCCGGTAAGATGCTTGCCATCGCAGTGGCGGTAGGATTCAGGCGGGCAAGGCTCCCGGTGCCTCTGGTTAAGAATCTGTAGGCAAAGACCTACCTGCTCATCATTTCCCAGAAAACGAAAGTGATACTTCACCGTCAAGATGGAAACTGAACCGCCGCGTGTGCGGCCACTTCCCCTTTTCTGCTGCTTTCGATCCCCCGAGGAGTGGAAGAACCAGAGGTCTTTGGGGGTTCGGTTCCGAGAAACTGATGTGTTTTCTGTTGCCCCTCAGTAACCTCTCAAAGCGGCTCAGACAGAATTTAAACAGCGACACTCGGTCGGACGCAAAGGGGGCTCGATTTCAGAGAAGGAAGCACTTTCGATGCAGCCAGTGGCCACACTCTGTGCTCTCGGGGGATGGTGTTCACCTCCCTAAACCAGCGGTTCTCAACCTGTGGGTCGCGGCCCCTTTGGGGGTCGAATGACCCTTTCGCAGGGGTCACCCAAGACCACCGGAAAACACAGATATAACTGCATAGTTTTTGTGATTGATCGCTGTGCTTTAATGATGTTCAATTTGTAACCATGAAAATACATCCTGCATATCAGATATTTACATGACGATTCATAACAGTAGCAACATTAGTTATGAAGTAGCCACGAAAATAATTTTATGGTTGGGGGTCCCCACAACATGAGGAACTGTATGAAAGGGTCGGGGCATCGGGAAGGTTGAGAACCACGGCCCTAAACAAACAAACAAAAAAGTGCATTTAGCCCGGCTGGCGTGGCTCAGTGGTTGAGCGTCAACCTATGAACCAGGGGGTCGGGTTCGATTCACGGTCGGGGCACAGGCCCGGGTTGCAGGCTCCATCCCCAGTGTGGGGCGCGCAGGAGGCAGCTGATCAATGATTCACTCTCATCATCGATGCTTCTCTCTCCGTTCCTCTCTGAAATCAACAGCAAAGATATATATACACACATATATATACATATACACACACACACATATATGTATATTTTTTAAGTGCATTTAGCAAATGTCTTTCCATGGGCGGGCGTTACAGCCACAACTGCTCACTCAGCTTCGCCGTCCTCCTCCGGGGACGCCGTACGGCGGTTTGAGGGGACACACACATCCGCAGCCTGTGCAAGCCCAAGCGGGGGGACTGGGGTCCCCACAGCCTCAGATCCCCACATCCCCCCTGGAAGAGCTCTGGGGTCAGGAGCCGGGGTGGCTCCAGGCGGGTGTCTAGGCTGCCACCTGTTGGCCTCCCAAGGAATTACACCCAGGAGAGGCCAGGACAGCCCTCCTGCTGGTTGGGGTCCAAAAAACCACTTCTCCTGCCCGGCCGGTGTCGACCTATGACCCAGGAGGTCAGGGTTCGATTCCCGCTCAGGGCACACGCCTGGGTTGCGGGCTCCATCCCCAGCAGGGGGCGTGCAGGAGGCAGCCGATCCATGAGTCTCTCTCATCATGCATGTTTCTGTCTCTCCCTTCCTCTCTGAAATCATAAAAAAAAATTTTTTTTCCCCCAAAAAAGTGAACCCACGGAAAAGGCTCTGGGGGGAATGCTGCCTTACCCACCGCCTCCTCTGTTGGCGTCTGAGTTTGGGCGGAGGGCGCGGTCCGGTGCACGTGGCCCGTTGGTCTCTGCCCGCATTCCCGCAGGCCAGGCTGCCGGGATCTGGGGCTCCCTCCTCCCCCCCCCGCCAGGACAGGGGCTGGCTGCCCCCACGTCCGTCCTCCGTCCTCCCAGCCTCCGAGGAGCTGCTGGAATTAATCTGTCCCGTCCTCCTCCCTAATGGAGTGATTGGCAGACACCTAAAGAGCTATCGATTGGCCCGTCCGTCAGCGTCTGGGCCCTGCAGCTGTGTGGCCGGGTGTTAGGCCGGTTACGCCTGGGATGGCACAGGCTTCCCCGTGGTCCCCCGGGGCCTGTTGTCACCGCCGGATGCAGGAGGGAGGCCGCTGTCACCGCCGGCCTGACCCCCCGGCCGCCCAGGTTGAGGGGTCTCCCCGTCTGCCTTCTGTCCTCCCCGTGTGTGAGTTTCGGGGGCTCTGACAACCCTCACGGAGCATGTATTCCCTCAACAGGCCGATTCTACCTTGAAAGATAAATCCTCCTTGTCTCCTGGGGGGCGGGGGCCTCCCCAGCTCACAGCATTTTTTTAAAAAATATATTTTTATTGATTTCATAGAGGAAGCGAGAAGGAGCGAGATAAGAACATCCATGATGACAGAGAATCATGGATCGGCTGCCTCCTGCACGCCCCTCACTGGGGATCGAGCCTGCAACCCGGGCCTGCGGCCCTGACGGGGAATCGAACCTGGGACCCTTCAGTCTGCAGGCCGACGCTCTATCCACTGAGCCACACCGGCCAGGGCCCAGCTCACAGCATTTGAACAGACTCCCGCCGGCTGGACCAGGAGGCCTGGCGGCCGCTCAGGAGGCCCACCCTGCGTGGCTTCCCCGCTCTGATGTTTTATCGGCGGAATAAACACCGGCCAGGACAGGCGGCCGCGGCAGCGTGTGATTACAAACGGGCACGGTCGGGGCCTCGGGTGTGACGCCTGAGCGCCCTCTCCATTAGGAGAGCTGCATTCCCCGGGGTCATTACTCCAGGAATTAATGGCGGCTCGGCCAGCCCGTCCGCGTGAGGCGACATTGTAGAAGCAATTAGACTCCGCGCGGAGCGGCCTCTTTAGTCACGGCCGTGTTCCGAGGGACGAGCTGAAATGCGCTTGTTCGTACACGTGAAGTGTTGCTGCACACGGAATAAAACGCACGCGTGCGTGCCAGACGCCGCTTGGGGCCCGCCCGGCCTGGCTCAGTGGTTGAGCATCGACCTAGGAACCGGGAGGTCAAGGTTCGATTCCCGGTCAGGGCACATGCCAATGGATCGATGTTTCACTCCTTCTCCCTTCCTCTCTCCCTAAAACCAATAAAAACATATTTTTTAAGTCCTTTTCCTGCCCTGGCCGGTGTGCCTCAGTGGATAGAGCGTCGGCCTGAGGCCTGAAGGGTCCCGAGTTAGATTTCGGCCAAGGGCTCAGGTCCGGGTTGCGGGCTGGATCCCCTGTAGGGGGCGTGCAGGAGGCAACCGATCCATGACTCTCTCGTCATTGAAGTTTCTCTCTCTCCCTTCCTCTCTGAAATCAATAAAAACATATTTAAAAGAAATAACTCAGAAAAGATTGCTGGAAACCTTATAAAAACTTCCTTTTTTTCCCAGAACGTTTAGCCAATATAATCTTCACCTTTCCAAGGTCTGACTCTGAGAAGTTTCAGATTCAGGTCGACGGGGCTGGCCTTTTCGTGCCTAAAGCCAGCGTCCCTGGGTGTCTGGCCACGGCTGGGCCGAGGCAGCCGTCTGACTCACAGTGATTAGGGGGAAAAGTCCATTAGAGGTTTTTCTTTCTTTTTTTTTCTTTTTGAGAAGCTGGAGTTACAGGCTCGACGCCACCAGCCAGGCCCTGAACTGGGGCCCGGGGCCTCCGGGCACGGCAGCCCCAACCCTGGGCCAGGACCGGGAGTCCCCTGCTCTAAGGGGAAGAAGAAGGTGACAAGAAGGCAAGTTCCTGGGAGGGAGGCGAGCCCTGCCCGCCCCGCCCGCCCCGCCCACCCCTCCCTGGACCACAGGCGCTCCGGGTGGGAAGCAGGAGAGTGAGCTATGCCTCGGCCAGAGTTCCCGCTCGCTCGGCCGGACGACACAGGATGTTTGTGGATTCCTGGAGGCGCGGTCACTGCCCAGCCGGCCGGCACCTCTGCTGATGGTCCAGCCGCTGTGAGTCAGTTCATCCGGTTAATATACAACCGCAGCGCTCCAGGGGGCCTCCCCATCCACATTCCTCATTCCTCTCGGCCCGAGCGATCGGAGGCTCTCAGAGGCCTGGGTTCCTCCCTCCGGCTGCCAACCACACGGGCAGAGGGCGAGCGGGAGACCCAGCTCGGGCCGCCGGCCGGTCCCCACACGCACACGCTTTACATACGTGAGAAGTATGGAGCCTGTTAACCACCCATTCCCCGGCCCCTTCAGCACGCTTTCACACCGCGTGGAGCCTCCTGAACACCCGTGCGCTCACACACACACACACACATACACACACACGTGTGCTGGGCCCGCTTGCACCGCCCAAGTCGCCTCCGTGTATTTAATACAAAGATAGCCCAGTATGTGTATTCTCCCCCCATAAAGGGGATTGTTTTAAGGTTAGTGCCACCCGGATGGGATGGAGAGAGAGAGAGAGCGAGAGAGAGAGAGAGAGAGAGAGAGGAGAGAGAGAGAGAGAGAGAGAGGGGAAGAGAGGGGAGAGGGAGAGAGGAGAGGGGGAGAGAGAGAGAGGAGGGGGAACCTTGCCCCATGATAAATATTTTCATTAAAAAACTTTTAAAAAGTTCAAAGATAGGTTCTCCTCTCCTATGTCTTGTCAGCCCATGACTTAGGGCCCAAAAGTAATCTCCTTTCCATTTGAGCCGTATTTCAGCGCTGTCGCAGCCGCCGCCGCCAGTATTGGAATACGATCGTTTTTTATTTTGTTGATGTTACCGACAGCTTTATGTCACAAAGCAATCTCGCACGGTGTCGCCCCGCGCCGGGGCGCCGGGGTCAGCCGCCCGCCCACCCGCCCGCCGGGCTTATTAAACGGCCCCGGCGATGGAACCCGACGGCCCCATAAAGAAACATCCCACAGCGTCCTGCGCACGGAGCTCAATGAAGAGACGGCTCCTGAGCACAGTAAACAACCAGCAGGGAGGCCTGCGGGGGGCTCATCACGCATCTCAGGAGCCACCTCCAAAGCATCTTTCAAACCAAAGTGGTTAGAACAGAGGAAAACATACACATGCATGCACATACACACGCATGCACGTACACATGCACGCACATACACACATGCACAAATACACACACGCACACACACATGCACATGCACAGCCCCGCGGGGACCGGCCGAGGCTGCGTGTCCGGCAGGCATGTGGGGCGTGTGGGCCCTCCAAGTCCCTTCTGAGCGCTGGTAAGTCAGCACTCCTACCGGCCACCATCCCTTCCGAGGACGTCGGGGGACCTAGGAGTCATTGTGGACGGGGATCGCCGCTTTGTTGGAAAGAACCTTCCGGCTGTCGTCTGGGAAGTTTCAATGCTGCGTGGGAGCCTCTATTCTGACAAAGCTTCAGGTGGGAGGGAGAGGGCCCATCGGAAGAGCGGAGTGAAGACAATATGGGAGCCCGGCCGCCCGGCGTGGCTCAGTGGTTGAGCATCAATCCATGAACCAGGTTCGAATCCCGGTCAGGGCACAGGCCCGGGTTGTAGGCTCGATCCCCAGTGTGGGGCCTGCAGGAGGCATCGGTCCATGATTCTCTCTCATCATGGATGTTTCTCTCTCTCTCTCTCTCTCTGCCTTTCTCTCTGAAATCAATAGAAATATATATTTTTTTAAAAGATAATATGGGAAATACTTGTTGAACTCTGACCTGTAACATGTGGTGTGAAAATCGACACGTGATTATAAAGAAAAAGAAAAAAAAAAAACACCCCACAAGCATTTGTTCTCACCGATGCGGGGTTTCCCCTTCTGGTGTCGAGTCAAACCTACCACCCTTCTCATCAGTTTCCTCCTGTGGGTGACCGACCGGATTTACCAAAAATCCAAGAACACCAGGAAGAAGGTGAGCCCGGCCGGCGTGGCTCTGTGGTTGAGCGTCTACCTGTGAGCCAGGAGGTCACGGTTCGATTCCCGGTCAGGGCACAGGCCCGGGTTGTGGGCTCCATCCCCGGGGGGGGGGGGGGGGTGCAGGAGGCAGCTGGTCGATGAACCTCTGTCATCACTGATATTTCCATCTCTCTCTCTTCCTCTCTGAAATCAATAAAAATTTTTTTTTAAATAAAGGAAACCTACGAATGCAAACTCAATTCATTCATTCCTTCCATCCTTCCCTTCCTTCCTTCTTTCTTTTTTTTTTTTTAAATCTTCAGCGAACTCAACTTCTTATCCTCATACACAGGCTGTGGTTTTGGGCCAAACACAGCCACTCGGATCAGTGCCTGTCAGTGAGTGTGTCATCAGCTCTGTCTCCCTTCACCTTGGGACTGGGCCTCACATCCTTTACCAGGACAGACGCTGCCTGACGGGGGCTGTTAGCAAACCCCCCCTCTCTCCCCTGCTCCCCTCTCCCCCTCCCCCTCCCCCCCTTCCCGTAGGATCATTCCTGAGAGATAGGGACCCCCCCACCTGCCACGCTGGACGCCGACAACCCCCCACCCTGCCCCCCAGCCTCGCTCCGGGCCCTGCCCCGGCCCCGGTAAATCACCCCCCTAAGCACGTTTGCACCCCATCATTTTTTAAAGTCACAATCTTGGCGGTGTCAACTTGTCAAGGGTCAAAGGGAAGAACGGGCCGGACTCCCCCATCCATCTGCCGGGAGGCGCTGTCTCATCCCATTTCAAATTACCTGCTGAGGGCGAGGCGGCCGGTGGACGGACGGCCGCCCTCCATAAACCGTGACAGGCCGGGCGCGCTCGGCGATCAGTCACGGGCGGGCGGCCGGGCGCTGTCATTAACTACTTGTACACGGCGGCCGGGGTCAAGTGACCCTGCGGGGTGGGCGCGGATATAAATACCGGCTGGACAGTTTAATGCCAGCAGACAAGTCCGCTGGGATTAAAGCTGCGTGACCCTCTAGAAGGGTGGTCGCGAGAAGGAGGAAGGGACTTTGGGGGGAGGGGGGGACCTCGGGCGGGGCCCTGCCATCCCAGGGGTTTTGTGAAGGGACCCCTGGCCGATCTGAACGTCGTCTGCCGACAACGCTAGCCCCTCACCGGGGGCCGGCGGGATCCTGCAAATAACGCCTAGGAGCCCGGCTGGTGTAGCTCAGTGGTTGAGCGTCCACCTATGAACCAGGAGGTCACGGTTCGATTCCCGGTCAGGGCACATGCCCGGGTTGTGGGCTCGATCCCCAGTGGGGGGCGTGCAGGAGGCAGCCGATCCATGATTCTCTCATCATGGATATTGATCTCTCTCCCTCTCCCTTCCGCTCTAAAATCAATAAAAATATTTTTTTTAAAAAATGAGACTGATGCTAGGCCGGTGAGGTTCAGTGGTTGGAGATCTTAATGGCTTATGGTTAACGCCTCAACCAATTAAAAAATATATATTCCTGCCCTGGCCAGTGTGGCTCAGTGGACAGAGCGTCGGCCTGCAGACCGAAGGGTCCCGGGTTCGATTCCGGTCAAGGGCATGTACCTCGGATGCAGGCTCCTCCCCGGCCTGGGTTCTGGTCGGGTCGCATGCAGGAGGGCAACCCATCCATGTGTTTCTCTCACATCCATGTTTCTCTCTGTCTCTCCCTCTCTCTCCCACTCTCCCTAAAAATCAGTGGGAAAATATCCTTGGGGGAGGATTAACAAATAAATAAAATTAAAAAAAGACAAAACCACCTTTCCGGAAAGTGCTCCGTGGGAGTCCAACAGGGGAGCCCAGTCCCCGCGGGTGAACAGCAGGCAGCCCCAGCTCCCAGCCCTCCGGCCGCCGAGGCACTGACGTCACGCACACAAAGGCTCGGACCGAGGCAGCGGCATATGAATGAGCCAGGACAATGCGGGCCACACTCTGCAGGCCCCGCGGAAGGAACAAAGGGACAGTCTCGGGGAGGAGACACCAGGCCCAGGGACAGGCTGAGGCGATACCGAGAGGGTCCAGACCGGGCAGCCAGGCGCAGGGGACCAGCCTCAAGTCCAGCCAGGCCCCTGGGAGTGTCCATTTTCGGGGCCTCCCGCTCACCGGCCTGGCCGGCTCCATCCCCGAGCCTCGGTGTCCTCCACGTCAAAGCGAAGGGAGTATCTAGTCCCTCGCAGGACGCAGGACCTTAGGAAAAAGAGATAAGAAGCATGATATGGCCCGGCCGGTGTGCTCAGTGGTGAGCGTCGACCTAGGAACCAGGAGGTCACGGTTCGATTCCCGGTCAGGGAACAGGCCCTGGTTGTGGCTCCATCCCCGGTGGGGGGCGTGCAGGAGGCAGCCGATCCGTGATCCTCTCTCATCGTGGATGTTTCTCTCTCCCTCTCCTGCTCCCTTCCTCTCTGACATCAATAAAAACATATTTAAAAATAAAAAAAAGACACGATTTCTCCTGCTAATAACAGTCCCCATTCCTGCTGCTGGGCTGGCGTCTGGGACAGGGGATCAAAACTCACCTTGCACCCTGGCTGGTGTGGCTCAGTGGATGGAGTGTCGGCTCGCGGACTGAAGGGTCTCTCTTCCCTCTCCCTTCCTCCCTGAAATCAATAAAAACATATTAGAGGGGGAAAAACCAAAAAGCTCACCTTGCTGGGTGTCTCCTCCGCCCTGGGCTGGCCTGGCCTGGGAGGGGAAGGCACTGTCCAAACTTCCCTCATCCCAGTGCCTCCCTCCACCCCCTGGGGGTGGGAGCACCCACCTGGGCAGGGAGCTGGGCCCCCATAGGAGGGGCTGCCTGCCCAGAGGGTGAGGGTGTGTGTGGTCTCTGGCCGCTGAGTCGCTGGGCCACGTCCCTGGAGAGAGAAACGGCAGGTTTTCACAGGCTCCGTGCTTCCTCTGTGGTGCTGGTCAGGGAGCAGCTGGGGCAGAGGAGTGCGTGGAGGGAGCGTCTCGAGTCCCATGGGCCCCTGGGAGGCTGGCAGCCCTGCCTCCTTTCTCCCCCCCCATCCCTCCCCCCCTCCCCCTCCCCCTGCACTGTCCAGAGAGGAAGCAACAGCCCCCCTGTTCGGGCCTCCCTCCATCCTTAGCATCACTAGTCCCCGGAGGAGCTGCACTTGGGAGCTCAGAGGCGCACCCCCCGGGCTGAAACGGGGGGAGGCGGGCGGGGGGGGGAAGGCACCGGAGTCAGGACGCTGCCCGTGGGCGTCTGTGGGGACGGCTTCGCCCCAAGGTTCCAGGGGAGTCGCTTTAAGGCACTGAACATGGAAGCTGGTCCTTTCCGGGCGACGGTGAGGAGGGAGGGAGGCAGGGAGCCCGGGGCACGGGGGAAGCTGCAGGTGGGGGGGCTGGCTCCCCTGGGGGCGGGGGGCTGGTCCCGGGGGAGGGGGGCTGGTCCAGGACGTGCCATCCCCGGGAGGAAGCGCAGGGCAACGTCCTCGGCCTCGGCTTCGACGGGGCACTTCCACCTTGAGAAAGGCCCACAGACATCGCCCACTTCCTCCCGGGGGGGGGGGGGGCAGGCCGGGCCCCAGGTGCCAGCTGGAGAGGGCGCATCCCCTTCGCGGGCGCTCCGACCGACCGGACTGCCTCTCCCTGTAACCCCCCTGCCCTTGGGGAGCCCCCGGAAACGGCTTTTCCCCGGAGGAGACTTCCTGCGAACAGCGACAGCAACAACTGCCCCATCCCGTCCGTCCGTCCGTCCGTCCTCCCGCGGCTACTCCCTTCAAAAGCGAACACGTGCGAGAATCTGAAACAGGCAAACCTTTGAAACCGTGACGCGGACCCACGGCCTCCCTCCTCCCCGACCACGGCCTCAGCGTCTGTTCCCTTTCCGCTTCCGAGAACAGGAAGGTTAACAAAACCTCAGCCGCCGGCGGGGCTCCGTGGCTGAGCGTCGACCTGTGAACCGGGAGGTCAGGGTTCGATTCCCGGTCAGAGCACAGGCCCGGGTTGCGGGCTCCATCCCCAGTGCGGGGCGTGCAGGAGGCAGCCGGTCCATGATCCTCTCTCATCACTGATGTTTCTCTCTCCCTCTCCCTTCCTCTCTGAAGTCAATAAAAATATTTTTTTTAAAGAAGAAAAGTTAAGAAAACGTCACCCAGAAGCGCTCACTGACCTGAGGCAGGGCCGCGGCCTATGCGGAGGAGCCTCTGGCCCCCGGTGCCAACTCCGCAGGTCACTGTGTCACCGGGTGTCTGTGACCAGCCCCCGGCCGCCTCCTGGCTGATGTTCAAGTAGCAACGAGGCTCCGGCTCCGGGTGATTCTCTGCTCGGCTTCTCCTCCTGCAGAACTCGGATCTGCACGGCCAGTATCTCAGCACATTCCCTCGGGGACCTCAGGCGGCGGGGGGACCTCAGGCGGGGAGACCTCGGGCGGGGAGGGCGCGGCCGCTCCAGGGCCAGGCCCGCTGGTGGTTTTCGAGGTCAGCGAAGGTCAGAGCATCTCCGCGGAGGCCTCTGGGGACAGGGACCGGACGGAGAGAACCGGATCCAGCGGCTGTTTTCTCTCCCCTGCGGCCCAGGGCGGCCGGGCGCGTGTTTTGGGCCCGGCGACCGCGAAAACCTTGTTTACGGGAAGCGGGTTAACGACTTTATTATTATTATTACTTTTTCATTGCAAAGCTAAGACCTGGAGGGCTCCCCTGTGTCCTTTGCTGGGGGGGGGGGGGGGGG
>JAWPEG010038709.1:979144-990496 GCA_035771395.1 Myotis vivesi | reverse complement strand
GTCACACACCACACACAGCCCGCAGGTCACACACCACACACAGCCCACAAGTCACACACCACACACAGCCCGCAGGTTACACGCCAAACACAGCCCGCAGGTCACACACCACACACAGCCCGCACGTCACACTCCACACACAGCCCGCAGGTTACATGCCAAGCACAGCCCGCAGGTTACATACCAAGCACAGCCTACAAGTCACACGCCACACACAGCCCGCAGGTTACATGCCACACACAGTCCGCAGGTTACATACCAAGCACAGCCTGCAGGTCACACGCCACACACAGTCCGCAGGTTACATACCAAGCACAGCCTGCAGGTCACCAAGAGCCCAGCGCGATTCCGTCCCCTGGAAGGTGTGGGCTGCTGCCTGCACAGGGGAGGAGCCAGGGGGCCTGTAGCCGCATGAGCTGGGAACACATCCCCTGGGGACGGGGAACACAGGGCGGGACCTGCCAGGTCCCCCACCTCCCCCCCGGGACTTACTCTCAGAGGAGCAACGGCAGAGAATCAGAACTCCTCTCCCGCTCACAGGGGACCAGGGTGCGAAAGTCCTGCGGGTTCATGTCACCCAAGCAGCTCGGGGCTCCGTGAAGGCTCGGCGATTACTAACGGCAATAGAGACGCTTTAAGCGCCCTTCGAATCTGAGCTGACGCTCTCCGTCCAGGCAAGGACTCCCTAACTTATTTGCACGACACAACGCCCACATCCAGGCAGCCTTCTCGGGCAGGACCCCCCAACCGGGGCTCACGGGCTACGGGTGTTTTAGGAGTTGGGGTCGTGCACGTATAGAACTGGTTTGGGAGCCAGTTCTCTCATCGGCTGCCCAGAGTCAGTGACCGCAAGAGCACCATGCAGCTCTCCCCGGAGCGAGCCCGGGTGTCCAACTTACACAGAACCTGAAGGGACACACTCACATACAGCACATGCTTTTTAAAAAGAGCCAAACGGGGACAAAGAAAGCAGACATCATTTTGGAAGTGACTGCCCCCGCCCTATCCGTGTGGCTCAGTGGATAGAGCGTCGGCCTGCGGACTGAAGGGTCCCGGGTTCGATCCCAGTCAAGGGCACACGCCCAGGTTGCGAGCTCAATCCCCAGTGGGGGGCGTGCAGGAGGCAGCCGATCCATGATTCTCTCTCATCGTTGATGTTTCTATCTCTCCCTCCCTCTCTGAAATCAATAAAAATGTATTTTAAGAAAATTCTTAAAAAAAACAAAGACAAAAGGCAATGCAATGCCCCCTTTGTGGTGATGATCTTTTAAAACCACCATCTCACGAGGGATGTTGTTCCGTTTTTTGATCCAGGTTAGGGCAACAGGGTTCCCCGCTGCTGCTCTAAGTGCTGTTGTCCACGGAGGACGCTGGGAGACACAGAGAACCCACACACCCTTTCCGAGTCGGGAAGCAGCGGCTGGCGGACACGGCTCTCGCCCGCTCCCAGGAAGGGCCACGAGCAAACGTTAACATTCGCGGGCACATCGCACGGCCTCACCTGCCAGGCAGGCCGAGCACGGCGCCCACAAGGATCTGAAAGGTGAGCCGTGCCCGTGAGGCAGAGACGGTGAGCACCAGACCAGGAGGACGAGTCTTCAGTGGCGTCTACGCTGAGCGCCACCTGGAAGCTCGGGGGCACTTTCTGGAGGGCGGGGTGCAGCTCCGCGAGAGCCGTGAACTTGGGGGCGAAGGGCTGTGTCATGTGCCCAAGAGGCCGTTCTGCCCAAGCTGCCGGCCGCTCGGGCCTCCCTGTGGCCACTGGCAAGTGCCCGCCGGACGCCGGGCACCAGGGAGGGACCAGGTCAGCCCCTCCCACCTGACGGGCGATACAGGGAACCCCATCTGAGGAAGACAGTACCACCCAAGGTTTTAAAAAAACTCTAAATGCAGGGTTTGGTCCCATTTTTCTGTTCCGGTTACTGACCGACTTCACCCATTACCGGCCGGGCGCTGCGAGGGGACGGCGTCCTTACCCCAAACGCACACACAACAGAGACACACAATCGAGCTCCCTACTTCACACCCTGACATCTCAAGTGAAAACCCCAACTCGCAGTGGTCACCCCCAGACACAGGCATCCCACACCAGGGAAAGTGGGGGCAAGCGGGTGGGCCAAACGATCAACATCCGGGCCGTGGAGAACAGAGGCGATCGATCGCCTGCGCGGAGAAACCACAGCCGGGTTCACGCGGAACCAGGGACACTGCGGGGCCCACTCGCTCGAGAATGACCACGTCGAGCGAGTGCCTGGCAGAGAAAAAGCCAGTTTACCCTGGTCACTCGGGCCCACCCCACGCAAAGACATCCCTCTTCAGAGAAATCCACAGTTAGGCTCAATATAAACACTTGATCGTCCCCTATAACAGCATCATCTATTTTCACTCTTAACATCTGTAGCCACTAGATTTCAAAGCACAAGTTTCTCGTGGTTGTATAGAGCCACCTACAATGTCCTCTCCTCCATCTTTAGCTAACGTATTTACTAAGTTGTAAATACCTCCTCTGCATCTTCAGTGTTCACCCCCAGCTCTCCCCTTCCAATAGCCGTAAATTCCACCTTTCCAAACACTGCTAACCTGTCACTTAACAATACTTTTTTTCCTGCTGAAGATGCTCAGGACCATTTTTATTTGTGTCACGCTCTTGTTGTGCCTGGAACCAAGATACTGGAATCTGACTTAAAACGAAGCCGCATAACCTCTCTGGAATCGTATTTAGGATGGCTAACCCCATTTCAAGAAACCATGTCCCAACTCACATATTAAATTTCTCCGCTTTCATACAGTGAACCTCAAACACAAGGCAAACAGCCAACCAATTTTCAAATGAGCCTGGAAACATGAAATACTTGGGATGAAAAGAAAGAACCAGTCCCTGGCCCGCAGGTTCCACCTCAGACATGAATGTTTTAGAAAACGCGGCGCATAGAAAAATCCGGACAAGGTGACGGTGCAGGAAGCACAGGGTACCACATTTGCAATTTTGTGATTAACAGTTCTTTTATTGGTAGTAAACTAGAGCAAACAATCAGAATAATACATATGCAGTTTCAGTACACACAATAAAAGTTAGAGAAATCCAAAACCTGTATAAAACAAAACACGGGGGAACCATACATCTTGAGAGACAGTGGGAAGGTCCTCTCCATCCTCCTCACAGCTCGTACTCTGCACCCCGCAGAACTTAACCGCGTTCCCCAGATAAGAAATACAGACTTTAGAACCAAGTGTATGTAAGAGGGTTAAACACATTGTCTAAGAACCCTGCGGTGACACGCAGGCGAGCCTTCAGCTGGCAAAAGCAACACCTCAGGGAGGAAAAGTGTGGGGAGGAAATTAACTAGTATTTTGTAACCATTTTAATAATTTCTTATTTCCCAAACACTGCTTTCGTAACAGAAGTGTTTTACACTCGCACAGAATTAATGACTGTATCACACACGGACGCCGTGAGGCTGGTTACACAATCAGACTGCAAACAAACAGTGGTACTTTCCTGACGTCAGCGGAGGACGTAAGACTGAGACATCCCCAAAAGTACATAAAAACTCATCAGCGCAAACACCCAAGTCCATTAAAAAATATCATCAGGAGGAAAATACAATGGCTAAAAAGTGGTTCGGAGCACAGCCACCGTCGCCAGCAGCTGCGAATGGCAATGGGGGCTGGGAGCTGGCTCGGGTGACTGCGCGCGGCCCCTGCACAATACTGACGGGCGCCCCTGTGCACCGTGCGACCAGGCTGCGGCTCCACCAAGAGGCTCTGAGGTCACTACGAAAGGCGCCGGCCCACCCCTACCCCCCCCTCCCGTGAGCTATGGCACCAGCTGGAATCACACACCTTCGTCACCTCTCCAGCTCCGAGTTGCGCCGGGCGTGATGACACGTGAAAATCTAGATGGGGTTCTGTTGTTGTTGTTCAAGGTGGGGAGTGGCAGGTGTTCATCTTATTGTTTAGTATTTGGATGCCATAGGCATGTAAGATGCTTATTGGAATGTAACTCATTCTAAAGTTGAAACTGTCAAGACAAGGCCCAGAACTCTTAAAAAGAGGGTAGGTTCAGGAGAAAAAAAAACAAAAACACAAGCACCCAGGAGTGCGGGTGATGGGTACCAGACAAGAGGACAGTGCCTCTCGGCTGCGCAGAACAACAACACACACCCCCCGTTTCAAACTATGTAATTCCAACGTGGGTCCTAACACTGGCACCAGACTCAGGCTTCAACACTGGCCAGACGTCAGCTGACTGACTCCTCATGGAACCGCAGCCTGGTCACAGGTGGGGCAAAAAGAGGGTGCTTTTTAAAGATTATTTCTTCTTTAATTAAAGCTATCATCCCAGGCTTTGATCAAAGGTCCCAGAATCCGTCCTGCCCGGCTAGGATGGACGTGGTCGGGAAGCTCAGGGCACAGTAAGAAGCCGCCACAGAACACGGGTCGCCCACATCTCGAACTTCGCATCGGCCCAGATGGAGACAGCAATTTGAAATGTTTTCGATCCCTTACTCAAACGATGAAATGTAAATCCTATCAGCCCAGACAGAGCAATTTGAAATGTTTTCGATCCCTTACTGAAATGGTGAAACGTATACCATACCATCTGTAAACTGGATATCCCATTACAGTGATAGCGTACAGAATTCCCATGCGTTATTACACTTTCCTGAGAGTAAAGCAATTAGAATAACCTTAATCCTAGCAACAAAGTTTTTTTGTTTTGTATTTTTACATAGTTTTTTTTTCTTTTTTTTTTTTCATTGTNTTTTTTTTTTTTTTTTTTGCATTTAAAACTTTTGGGCTATTCCCTGACGATCTATACATGTAAATTTGATTGCTAAACATTGTCACTTTGAATGTCAAACTATTTTTAATCTATTGATTTCGATTAAAAATCATAATAGAAACAGAGCTAAAATCACACTAACAAAATAAACTAAATATGAAAAGTTGCATTGAAAGGGCATTACATTATTCTTAAGAGGATCGTGTACAAACATTCCAATGGCAGTGTTCTCAGAACGAAACAGAAACCGCATCCTTCGACCGCCAGCCTGTCACCTGGGGGCTTACCTGTAGCTCTGGCTGGTGGGCGTCTTTACTCGTGTACTACATGGCTCACTCACATCGGACATCATGTTTGTGTACCCTGAGAAATCTGACACCGAAGTCCTGACTCTGTGGTCCACTTCGCCGTTAGAGTTACTGACAAAGGTCATTGGCACCCTGCTGCCCGACTTGAACTGAGAACCGAACGCCTGTGCAAAGTTCTCAATCTGGTACGTTGCTCGAGGCTCGATGTCCTTCGGAGGGTCCATCTGGCTCGCTAACTCCTGAGACGGCATCTGAAAGCTGGTGGAGGACTCCAAGTTTTTCTGCTGCTCCTTCTGGCTCGGCAGTTTCTGAGATGAGGACTGGAAGGCCGAGGAAGTCTCTAGATTCTTCTGAGAGTCGATCAGATCGTCCAGCTCCTGGGAAGGGGTCAACTGCTGGTGGGTGGCATCCAGAGCAGACAGGTACAGACCCGGCTGCGATCCGAACAACATCCCAAAAGGAGGCTTTGGCAACGAAGATGGCAACACTGAGGTAACAGACTGGCCGAAACCACACTCCAAGGGAGACGTAGTGTAAATCTGTTTTTCCGGGAACAACGTGTGGTTGTGGAGAGGTGAGGACAGACTGACGAACTGGAAACCGTGTCCGAGCGCGAAACCCGCGTTGGTGGATTTCTCGAACGCCTGCTGGAGGTATTTGGAGTATTCCTGCAACACCATCGCCTTGTCGCTGGAGGGGGTCTGCGACCCGGGGCTCAGGCTCCCCTCCGGCACCAGCTCTGAGTGCTCTCCTGAGGCGTGTAAATCCACGCGCGGCTCGGCGATGCTGAAAGGGTCCTCCTTCTGGCTCTCCGACTTGCTGGAGTACTGATCCAAGATGCTCTGCAGGACCTCGTCAGGAATGCCGGACTTGTCGTGGCAGGACTTGATGTCCGTGTTCAGCGCGGAGGAGTCGATCAGCGACAGCGGGGCCTCGCTCTCCAGGACGCTGACCCCGGCGGCGGCCTGGATGACGGATGGCTGGGAGACCATGTGGCCCACGTTGATCGAGAAGGCACTGTTGCTGGTGGCGGTGGGCAGGTACCTCCTTTTCTTGGAGAACTGCATGGCATCGTCGTAATTGCTGTTCATCGGGCCCTGCTTGCCGCCAGCGCTCTGCAGGAGGCCGAGGGTCTCCGTGCCGGCGTTCGCCGCGATGCTGAGGGAGCCGCCTGGCTTCCCCGACAAGGACTTCTGTCCCACGAGGTCCGGCAGCGGCGACACGAAGTTCAGGTAGCTTTTGTCCGTGTTCTTCCTGCTTCCTTTCTTGAAGATGAGCTTTGGCACCCTTTTCTGGAGCTCGTCGAGGCCGCCGCCGCCCATCATGCCCCCGCCGGGCGACATGGTGGGCATCTCCACGGAGTAGGTCTGCAGGCCCAGGCTGTTGGCCAGCGGCGACTCGCCCGCCTTGCCCGCCTTATGCTCCTTGCCCTCGGCGGCGGCGGCGGCCGCCGAGCTCTTGGCCTTGGACTTCCTCCTGGACGAGCTGCTGCCGCTGCTGCTGCTGCTTCCCTGAGACAGCGCGGCCAGGCTGCCCATGGCGCCCTGGTTGGCCGCGGAGCTGGCGCCGGGGGGCTCGGTGCCCGGGGCCCCCCGGGCTATGGCTTCGCCGCAGGTGCGCCGGTGCTTGAGCAGCCGGTCGGTCCGGGAGAAGAACTGCTGGCAGGTGTCGCACTTGTAGGGCTTCTCGCCGCTGTGCGTGCGCTTGTGCCGCTCCATGTGGTACTTCTGGATGAACTTCATGCTGCACTGGTCGCAGCCGAAGGGCTTCTCGCGGCTGTGGATCTTCTCGTGCCGCTGCAGCAGGTACTTCTGGATGAAGCCCATGTGGCACTGGCCGCACTGGAAGGGCCGCTCGCCCGTGTGGATGAGCACGTGCCGGCGCAGGTGGTAGGAGCTGCGGAAGGCCGCGCTGCAGTGGTCGCACACGTGGGGCTTCTGGCCGGGCGACAGCCCCGCGCCCTCCCCGCCGGAGCCCGAGCCCGCGGCCGCTGGAGGCCGGGCCGGGGCGCCGCCGGGCTTCCTCTTGGCTTTGGTTCCCTGAGATTCTGGCTTTGGCCTCTTCGCCTTCTTGACGTGCGCGTCCTGCTTGGGCTCCTCGCCGCCGAGCAGGCTGTCGCGGGGGTGCGGGGCCGGCGGCGGCGGCGGGTGCAGGGCGCTCAGGTCCTGGATGACGCCGTGGCCGCCCCCCTCGCCGCCGCCGCCGCCGCCGCCCAGGCCCGGGCCGGGGCCCCGCTCCTCGGCGCCCGCGAACAGCCCCCCGAACGGGTGGTGCTGCGGCGGCTCGTCGGGCTCGGCCGGCTTCTCCTGCTTGATGCTGACCAGCGGCTGCAGGAAGCCCCACGGGGTCCGCGGCGCCGGGAAGGCCGCGCCCGAGGCCGCCGCCGGCTCCTTCTTGAAAGTCATGTCCGGGGCCGGCGGCGGGGGCGGCTCGGCCGGGGCCGCGGGGGGGGCGAGCACGCACTGCGGGGGAGGGGCGGCCGGGCCGGCCGGGCGGGCGAAGCTGGCGACCGGGGGCAGCCGGTGGTTGAACATGACCAGGCCCTGCGGGAAGCTGGGCTCCATCTCCGCCCGCCTGCCGCCGCCGCCGGAGCCGCCGGAGCCGCCGCTCAGGAACCCGCCGCCGACTCTCATGCCCCGGACGAGGCCTGGCTGCGGAGGGAGGGGGGACGGAGAGGCGGTGGGGCCGGGCCGCGGACCCCCCAAGCCCCAGCCCCGACCCGCCGCCGCCGCCGCCGCCGCCGCCGCGCGCCCCGCCCGGCCCCCGCCCGCCCCGCGCCGCCCCCGCCCGCACTTACGGTCCCGCCGCCGCCGCCGCGCCGCCGCCGCCGCCGCCTCCGGTTAATAAAAATAACGCCGTCCTCTCCACAATGGAATTAAAAGCCTCCCCCGCACTGCGCAGGCGCGGCGCGGGGTCTGCTGGGAGCGGCCGGCCGGGCCCGAGGGGAGCGCTGCGCCCGACACTGCGCAGGCGCCGCAGCTTCCGCCCGGCCCGCCTGTCAATCACCGGGGCGGTTGGACGCAGGGGCGGCCCGGGGGGCTGCAGGGGGCGGGGCCTTATGGGACCCTCCAACCAGAGGCCTCCGCGGCCGGCGCGGCCTGATTGGTGGGCGGCGGTGAAGGACAGGCCTGTGCGGAAAGGCGCTCGCTAGGTGGACCCCTCCAGGGGGCGGGATGTCCGGCGGGCGGGGCCGCGGGGGAAACTGAGGCCTGCGCGGCGGTGGGGCGCGCTCCCCTTCACCGGATGCGATCCGGGGACCGGATGCAAACGCAGGCCCACCAGTGCCTCCCTCGGGGCACCGTGGGCCCCACCTGGAAGCCGCTCGAGCCCGGAGGCTTCACATTTCGGAAGTCACATGGTGGGCGCCCTCGTGGCGCGACCTGTGCATTTGCAGGAAAAGCCTCCTGGGAAATCGCAGTAGCGGTCCCGGTGCAAAAAGAAAAAAGAAAAAAGTTGTCTCGCTGCCAACCTGCCTGAAGGTGCAGGAAAGGGAGCCGGGCGGCCCGTAAACACGCCCACGTGCGGTGCATCAGCAGCAGTTGCAAATCCCACACGTGCTCCCGCCCGGCCGCCTGGCCCCGGGGTGACTCGCGCGAAACCGACCTCCAGGCCCTTCTGAGATCTCCGCCAGGATCCACTCTGCCTTCCCCCAGAGAGCAGCACCCCGAGAAACGCGTGCAAAGCGTGCAGAAAGTCACACCTTGAAATCAAAGCTCCATCAACAGAAACCCAACATCGGTGCCCCCTGCACACCAGGCACCCCGGTCCCGGGAAGGATGCAAAGACCGAATCCCGTGACCTGCCCAACACACGGCATTTGCAAAAGCTAAACGGTGACAGGCGTGTATTTGCATAGCATATTTTCTTAAATCACAGGCCCGTGGCCAGTGCAGAATTCCCAGCTAAATAAATTCTCGCGATTCATAACAGGCGACATTCCCTGAGAAATGTCACCATTGAAACTATAAAGATGATTCACGAATCCTCCTGGGCCTTCTCTTGAGTCTGCTCAAGGACTTGAAAGGCGGTATTTAACGAGCATTTTGAGACAAGAAATATCCCCAGGCCCTGGCTGGTGTGGCTCAGGGGATAGAGCGTCCGCCTGCTGACTGAAGGGCCCCGGGTTCGATTCCGGTCAAGGGCATGTACCTGGGTTGCGGGCACATCCCCAGTGGGAGATGTGCAGGAGGCAGCTGATCGATGTTTCTCTCCCATCGATGTTTCTGACTCTATCTCTCTCCCTTCCTCTCTGTAAAAAAAATCAATAAAATATATTATATATATGTATATATTTTTTTTAATATATTTTATTGATTTTTTTACAGAGAGGAAGGGAGAGAGATAGAGAGTCAGAAACATCCATGAGAGAGAAACATCGATCAGCTGCCTCCTGCACACCCCCTACTGGGGATGTGCCCGCAACCCAGGTACATGCCCTTGACCGGAATCGAACCCGGGGCCCTTCAGTCAGCAGGCCGACGCTCTATCCACTGAGCCACACCGGTTTCGGCTCTATATATGTATATTATATGTACTTGCATGTTTCTAACTACAGCTACCCGCTGGCCTTCTGCCACTGGAGCGGTGGAACTCGAATGCTGCGGAGTAGAGTTCAGCATTAAAAGGAAGACGGAAAATTCACAAACTTCAGGCCGCGGTAAAATATGAGTGGGTGCCCCTGAGGAATGAGGCTGCGGCTTTATCCCGGGTGTCAGTGTTTAATGGGGAGCTGGGATGCGGACACGCCAGGCCATCCGTGAAGGGCAGTGGGACGCCGGCGTGAAAAGCCAACTCGGTCCCTCCGTGATCAAGATAAGAAACCTGTCATTTCTCTCATTCACGGTGTCAGCCTTGAGCTCCCCGGAGCGGACTCACCTCGGGGTTGTACACTCCATCGATCAGGAAGATGGACAGACCCCGTAAACCACCGCGGAGGAGGGAAGCCTTTAACGCTAATCATTTCTGCCGCAGCAGCACCTGAGATAAACTTTCCGGGGAACAGACAAAAGAAGACACATTCCATCAAGGTCAATTTAGTTTTCTATTTTTCAGCATTAGCGGCGGTGCCTTGAGCATTTATAACAGCGGTTCTCAACCTGTGGGCCGCGGCCCCTTTGGGGGTCGAACGACCCTTTCACGGGGGTCGCCTAAGACCATCGGAAAACGAGTATATAATTACATATTGTTTTTGTGATTCATCACGATGCTTTAATGATGTTCAATATGTCACAATGAAAATACATCCTGCCTATCAGATATTTACATGACGATTCATAACAGTAGCAACGTGACAGTGATGAAGTAGCCACGAAAATAATGTTATGGTTGGGGGTCCCCACAACATGAGGAGCTGTATGAAAGGGTCGCGGCATGAGGAAGGTTGAGAACCGCTGATTTATAAGATAATGGGCCAGCCCACCCGCTTAAAAGTGGTGGTGGGGTGGGGGGGGAGGAGGGGGAGGGAGGGCCGGGGGGTGCTATTCGGCTCCTTCGAATTAGAAAATTAAAATGCCAACCCCGGGTACACGGCATGTTAGTTAGAAAAACCAGCCTGCCGGTCTCTGGCAGAGAGAGCCGGGGAATGAGAAAATTTTAAACTCGGAAAAGGTCATCAAAGTGATCGCAGAAAGACCTGGAAGCGTCAGTATTTCTAAGCGCTGTTTTCATCTCCGGCAATTAGAACAGATTTGTAACTGTCTTTAATGGGGTAAAAAAAACAATTTTTTAAAAAAAAAAATATGAAAGTGTAAAACAGCTAAGAGAGTAAATTCAGGGTAATAAGGAGGGATCGTTTTTAAATAATCCGTAAAACACCAATTTAAGTGCAGATAGCATTTCATAACATCGGCTGTCGTCAAACTGCCTACATATTTTTCTTTTTACTGTACCCTATGTATGAGAAGTGCCCCAAATTTTCTGTTTATTAGTTCTAAGCGTTAGAAAAGAATTACCTGTAAATGTAAAATAAATCTCACTCCGCCTAGGAACCAGGAGGTCGCGGTTCGATTCCCGGTCGGGGCACAGGCCCGGGTTGCGGGCTCCATCCCCAGGGTGGGGTGTGCAGGAGGCAGCCGGTCCATGATTCTTCCTCATCATGGATGTTTCTCTCCCTCTCCCTTCCTCTCTAAAATCAATACAAAATATATATATATATTTTTTTTAATATATTTTATTGACTTTTTACAGAGAGGAAGGGAGAGGGATAGAGAGTCAGAAACATCGATGAGAGAGAAACACTGATCAGCTGCCTCCTGCACA
>JAWPEG010038709.1:910929-963112 GCA_035771395.1 Myotis vivesi | reverse complement strand
GGGGGCGGGAATCTGCATTTTTACATTGAAAACCAGAGGGAAACAGTGAATCGACGCGGGGGAGATGAAAAATGTACATTTTAGAAATTAACTTTCTCCCACGGGCAATACAATTCTGCGACGCTGTTTGAAGGAAGCGGGTGGGGGAGGGGGCCGTGTGTGGGTTTTTCAACACCTTTCGGAAAAGTGACCGGCTGGATCCGTGTGAGGAGCCTGGAGGCATGAATGCCTTTAGTCAAGCCCTATTCTTATTGATTGATTGGAGAGAAACATGGATGTGTTGTTCCACGTATTCACGCATTCATTGGTTGCTTCTTGCATGTGCCCTGACCAGGGGTCAAACCCACAACCTCGGTGTAGTGAGACGACCCCTAACCATTGGGATACCCGGCCAGGGCCAGTAAAGTCCTAGTTTTGTGTGTGTGTGTGTTTTTTAAATATTTTATTGATTTTTTTACAGAGAGGAAGGGAGAGGGATAGAGAGTTAGAAACATCGATGAGAGAGAAACACCGATCAGCTGCCTCCTGCACATCTCCTACTGGGGATGTGCCCGCAACCAAGGCACATGCCCTTGACCAGAATCGAACCTGGAACCCTTCAGTCCACAGGCCGACACTCTATCCGCTGAGCCAAACCGGTCAGGGCAAAAGTCCTGTTTTAATAACTCAACTGACAAGCGTTTCTCGGAAAATGTTTCCATGCCCCAGTTTTGCTCATATCTGCGAAACAGCTGCTAAACGCCCGCCGTGCGTCCCCACCGACTTGGAGACCACGCATTAAGACGCCCGCAGTCGGGCCCTGGCTGGCTTGGCTCAGTGGATGGAGCGTCAGCCTGTGAACTGAAGGGTCCTGGGTTCGATTCCCGGTCGGGGCACACGCATTCCCTCCGGTGAGTTTTCTGAAACCTACCGAGGACGTGGAGAGGACGTCCGGCCGGCGTGGCTCAGTGGTTGAGCGTCGACCTAGGAACCAGGTTGATTTCTGGCGTTTCTCATGAGCCTGCAACCCGGGCGTGTGCCCTGACCAGGAATGGAACCCTGACCTCCTGGTTCCTAGGCCGACACTCAACCCCTGAGCCACGCCGGCCGGACAGTGGTGTTCTCTTATACGGCAGCAGCATCCCTGTCTCAGGAATTCCCACTCAAGCCTTAGTTCCCTGGAAAAGCCATTTAGACACGGATTAAACTAAACAACAAACAAAGCAAGACCCGGCTTCCAGGCCAGGCCGGACAGGCTTCTGAGAAAGGCCAGAAATTCTCTGCTGGCTCTCCATGACTCAGGACGCCTCCATGTGAATGTCTCCCCCCCCCACCCCCTCCCACACACACAGAAACCAGGAAAAAAATGAGAATTTACATCCGCAGCCTCCAACGGGACCCATGTGCACGGGAAGCCAGGAAGCCACTCCAGGGGCCCGATGACTCAGAGCCCTGAGATGCGTGGGTGCACTCATCGTGCGATAATCATCCGTAACTGCATTGTTCCTGCGCCCCCCGCCCCCCCGGGAAATGGATGTAATATGTCACAAGAGAACTTTTCCAGGGAGTTTGCCGCGGTTCTCAACCTGTGGGTCGCGACCCCTTTGGCGGTCGGACGGCCCTTTCACAGGGGTCGCCTAAGACCATCCTGCCTATCAGCTATTTACATGACGATTCAGAACAGTAGCAACATGACAGTGATGACGTAGCCACGAAAATAACTTTATGGTTGGGGGTCCCCACATGAGGAGCTGTATTGAAAGGGCCAGAAGGTTGAGAACCGCTGCTGTAGGTCATTGTGAACTTGGGACTGGAGCCCGGGGCCGGGAAGCCACTCTGGCCGGATTCCTGTGAGACGCTGCCCTCCAGTGGCCGACGCGCGCATCACAGCGGAAGAGGAGCCTCCCCTTTGTCCCTTAAATTCTAGGTTTTACCTGGCAAACCTGTGACCGGCCCTTCGCCAGGGTTCCCACGGATGATAGTGACACCAGGTGACACACCAGCCGCAGGAGGGGGGAGTCGCTGGGGGTCACAGAAGACAATGGCGCTGCACCTGTGTTTATGGGATGCAGCTCTACACACACACACACACACACACTCACACACACACACTCACACGGATCACACACACTCACATGGACCACATACACGGATCACACATACACACACGGATCTCACACACTCACATGGATCACACACACACGGATCACACACAATGAATCACACACATACACGGATCACACACACTCACATGGACCACATACACGGATCACACATACACACACGGATCACACGCACACTCACACGGATCACACACTCACACGGATCACACACACAGATCACACACGGATCACACACTCACACACATACACACAAACACATGGATCACACACACATGGATCATACACACACAGATCACACACGGATCACACACACTCACACGGATCACACACACTCACATGGATCACACACACGGATCACACACACTCACATGGATCACACACAGATCACACACACTCACATGGATCACACACACGGATCATACACACACACACACACACACGTCAGCGAGGCAAGGCAGGGGCCGGCGCCACGCGGCCAGTCCCTCGGGTGCGCGCAATCTATTTTCAATTAAGCCACTCGGACGCCGTTAACATGCCTGTGCCTGGACTTCTGCCTCTGAAGTGGCCCACTCCCCTCCCTGGTGGGTTTAAGGCATCGACCGACTCCTCCCTCCCCCCCCCCTTCTAATTGCTCTGACAAGGAAGTGCGTCGTCTGTGATGTCCAGTACCGATCACCAGGGAGAGCGATTACCCGCTTCCCATCTTCCCCTCTGTCAGCCGGGGACCTTCGGGGGGGCAGGGGAGACTTCGCCGGGCAGCCGAGAAGGAGGGGGGGAAGGCGCAGGGGAGACCAGTTTCAATTGTATGGGCTGAGGAACTCCAACCCTAACACCGTCCTCAGAGACCGGGCACCGCTCCCTCAGCGTTCGTCGGCAACAACAGCTGGCTGGGAGGAGGAGGACTCCGGACACGCGGGGAGAACGAGGCGAACCTGCCTTCCCGGCATCAGACCCACTGACCGGGACGTTACATCCAAGGCCAAGACACACGAATGAGAGCCGGATCCCGGCCTGAGAATCCACGGAACGCCCAGAGTGACAGGCGGGGCGCCCCCGTTCCCCACGCCCCACACGATGCACCTGCCTCCCCGGCAGCCACCTGGGCAGGTCTGTGCTGTTTTCATCAGAAAAAGAGCGAACTCGCCGGCGTCCTTCACATCAACCGGGCACGCCAGCTGCCTCGACTCACCCGCTCCCCGCGTCCCAACCCGCGGAGGGGGGCTCAGAAGCCCTGCATGTGACCCCGTCAGATGTGCCCAGCGGCGTGTTGCACCGCTATTCGCCGAAGCGCCCTTGGTCCTGTGGGGGAGCTTTTTCCTACTGGACCGAATGGTTTCTCGGACCTTCTGCGGCCCGTGGGCCAGAGGTTCCCCACCCCTGAGCTAAGACAGGCAACAGGCTAGCAGGCATTTCAGCAAAGCTGAAGGGTTGACACAGAAGCACCCCGTTTGCTGGCTGTTACTCTGCTACTCCCAGTGAACGGAGGGTCCGTGCTGTGAGTGACACTGAGACCTGCTTGGTCGCTGCAGGGCCTCCCAGGCCCCGTGAAGAGCTGCTCACCTGCACCCGGCCTGCTCCACCTGCTCACGGGTGTGGAGGGGCCCCGCCTCCGCTCCAGCCCAGGGTGGGGGTCTGCCTGACCCTCTCCATTGCGGGGGGGCAGGTCTGCGGGGCCATTAAGGGGACGGCGCTGATGAATAACGAACAGCACGTCCTCACAGCCCCTCTGTCCCCCAGGACCTTAAAGTGCAGGGGCGGCCCCTCTGGGCTGAAAGCCTCAGGGTTAAAGGTCGCAAAGGCCAAATGCACTGCAGCCCGGAGTTTTTGTTTGTTTGTTTTGAAATATATTGTTATTGATTTCAGAGAGGAAGGGAGAGGGAGAGGGAGGAGGGGGAGACATCAAGGATAAGAGAGGATCATGGATCGACCGCCTCCTGCACGCCCCTCACTGGGGATCGAGCCCTGCAACCCACGCGTGTGCCCTGACGGGGAATCAAACTGTGACCTCCTGGTCCAGAGGTCGATGCCCAACCACTGAGCCACACCGGCCGGGTGCTATATAGCAATTTTGAGTCAGGAATAAAGTGAATAAAACAAAACAAAAAAAACCTTAGGCCAAGAGACAGTCTGCAGCCAACAGGATGTGGTAAGAGTGCTCTTTGTAACGTTTATTAGGCACATGATTCCAGTAAAAATGTACCCCCCTCCCCCGCACATTCACACACTGCATAGCAATTTATTTCGAGTATAAATACGTAAATACACAGCAATTTACAAAAGACCCCAAATGGCTTCTGACCACTGACGTCGTGAGGCAGCAGAAGGTAAAGGTTAAATCTTGAACGTGAAGTTAAAAACCATGGCCACCGGTGCTCTAGCAAGTTCGCCAAACAGGTAGAAGCTTCCGGAAAAGTCCTCACGGGGACAGAGCCCGAGGGGCACCCGGCAGGGCACTGCCTATAAACACACACACAGGGCGTCAAGGAGGGGGCAGCCCAAACGCCAAGAGTTAAATATAAGAAATAAAGCGGATTCGCTGCCGGGCACCACTGCAAAGCACCGGAGATGCCACGCGAGGCCTCCACACGTGGTGACGGCGTGGCCCTCGCGCTCACCAGCTGCCCCGACGAGGGAACGGGACGCTCAGGGGCGAGGCCTGTTCCCGAGGGCCGCCAGCCGGCACGGGCACCTGCCGCTCAGTGTCACCGCGGGGTCCCAGGCAGCCTCTGCGACCGCGCACGCGCTGAGGCACAAAAGGTCAGACGGGGTCCCTTACGGGAGAGCCCGGGGGAACAGCCTGTCACTTGATGGTGGACACGAAGATGTTTTGTAAACCGTGAAAAGGCACACGGACCCTCCATCTCCACCAGATCCCGTGCAAACACTCCCATGACACCTGCCCCAGAACCAGCAGGACCCCTGGGAGCTGAGCCGGTTCTGCGCTCGGCCCGCGGGTCTGGAATGAGTCACTCGGCCCCGCACTGGGACGGGCACAGGAAGCTGACAGCGGTTCACTCTGTGTGGCCGGCTGCGATCTGGACAGACACCTGAGGACGCCCTTGAGCAGGCAGCACACCTGCCCTCGGAGGAGAGTGGAGACCGAGGAGCGCAGGCCGGCAACTTTGCCACCGCCCTCGCCGGAGAGAAGGTAGCGGGTCGCTCGGGTCTCCACTCGTCAGAAGCATCAACGTCTCGGACAGGCTCACAGGCAAGCAGACAGGTACCAGCGTCTGAGACTCAGGGAGAGCTCGAGGCGACGAGGATGCTCCTGGGCTCAGCTGTTCACAACGTCCCAGCGTGTCCGTCGGCGCCCGTCACTTCCCAGGCCGCCGGCCCCGGAACCACAGCCCATCGGGCCTGCCCGTCCAGCCCAGCGAGGCCAGCAACCGGTGTGAGTTTCTGGGAGATATTCACGCCGCTGTCTTGCTTCCTACCTTCTCCCGCGTGAGCGAACGGCCCGCCCCGGCCCTCTGCACGGCCTTCGCCTTCACACCCACTGGGTCCCGCTGGGCGCGCGCTCCCCTGAGCTCCGTGGGGGCCGGGAGGGTAGCGCATAGACGCGCTTGGGGGCGCCTCTCCCTGCAGCGGGGCCGGTCCTGCTCGCCCCAGGCGGCCGGCGGCCCTCTCTGCTGTTCTGAGGACACGCGTCCCAGGGCTCTGACAGGTCGGGTCTGTCTTCGGCCTCGAAGCAGAGGAGGAGGGACTTGGCCGCCGATGTCAGGTCCCCGCGGCTCTGGGCACAGCTGTCGGCGGCGCCGCCCCCAGCCAAGACGCAGACCCTCTCCACGCAGGTCCTGAGGGCGCCCCCATCGCCGCGGCATCCTGGGCAGGAGAGGAGAGAGTCACTAACCCTGTGGCCCCATCACGACCATTCTAACCAGTCGACATTATCAGCTCGACTGCTCAAGAAGCAGGTGGGTTTGTTTTTGTTTTTTTTCTTAAATATATTTTTATTGATGTCAGAGAGGAAGGGAGAGGGAGAGACAGACACCCATGATGAGAGAGAATCATGGATCTGCTGCCTCCTGCACCCCCCACTGGGGATGGAGCCCACAACCTGGGCATGTGCCCTTGACCGGAATCGAACCCGGGACCCTTCAGTCCGCAGGCCGACGCTCTATCCACTGCGCCACACCAGCCGCCTAGGGCAGGTGGGGTGTTTGTAAGGACTGAGCTTTGCAGGCGGAAGCACTTGGATGTTGAGTGGGGATCAGTCACACGGTTCCCATGCCGGTGATCAATGTCGTGAAGCAGCATTCGGGGGGTGTGGTTAATAAGTTAGACAAGGAGTGAAGAGGTGCCGCGGCTCCTTTAACTACGAGATCCCGACGAGAACTGCCCCTCCTGCAGGAGCACATACCTCTCAGGGCAGAAACGACGGCTTCAATGGTTTGCTCCAAGCAGCGCGTTAAATTCAGTATTTCCGGGGCACGATCAGCCATCTCCCTCAGGGCTCCGCCTCCGGAAGGTTCTCCCTGCGCTCGCGTGCGGGAGCTTTCCTGTGGGAATGAAGGCCGTGTCGGTGAGAACAGGGACGAGCCCCGTTTCCTCCCCTCCCCGCCAGCAAGACCAACCCAGTGAGAATAGGTGCCGTTCCCGAAGGAGGAAGAATTCTCATCTCATTTTAAACCCAAGTCCGATCGCCCTGTTACAGGAAAACGGAATAAAACAATAGAACCACTGCTACCCAACGTCACGAAAGGTGAATGTATAAAATCCTTAAGAGTTTAATTTTGTTTTATTTAAATAAAAAAATGTCAAGCCACAAACACGTCTCTTTTCACACACTGATTACGTACACCTGGTTTATGCTCTCCATTCACCCGTGGCGTGAACATGCCTCGTTTATATATTTCTGCTCACGCGTGACACGGGAGCAACATACTTTGCCTGGCTCCCGTGCCTTCGCCTCCGAGCACACGGATCGGGAAACACAGGTTTACAGCCGGTAACGACTCTCCAAGCAAAGCTGAGCCCAGGGCGGCCGGACACAGAGCTCGCGCCTGCGGGCTCACGTCCACGCCACGCTCACCCGCCACGGAGCTGACATCACCACATCGGGCGACGCGCCAGCGTGGGGTCACCCGGCGAAGGGTCGGAACTGAAATCAGCGTGACCGATGGGAACCCGGGGGGACGACACACACGACAACGACACAGAGAAGCCACGGAGCCCGTGCTTACAGTTCTCCACTCGGCAAAGATGGTTTCCAGGCACCGGATCAGCGCCTCGGCCTTCGCGAGCAGCTGCTGGGCCGCCTGGAGGGAGAGGTCAGGCTGTGTGTTATGCACGTGATTCTCCGGAAGCAGGAACCCCGAGGACTCCAGGGACCAGGCGGGAGAGGCGGTCCGGCCGGGAGGTTGGAGACCAGCCCGGTGACTGGGACTACAATTCAGCGGCGAGAGCGGCCGGAGCCCGGGTCCCCTGACCGGCTCCGCAGGAGAGCAGGAGGCGGAGACGGTCTAACAAGCGTTAGGACAAGATCCCAAGACATGCCAAAACCGGTTTGGCTCAGTGGATAGAGCGTCGGCCTTCGGACTGAAGGGTCCCGGGTTCGATTCCGGTCAAGGGCATGTACCTGGGTTGCGGGCACATCCCCAGTGGGAGATGTGCAGGAGGCAGCTGGTCGATGTTTCTCTCCCATCGATGTTTCTAACTATCTATCTCTCTCCCTTCCTCTCTGTAAAAATCAATAAAATATATTTTAAAAAAAAAGATCCCAGGACAGACGCGTCTCTGGAACTCAGTCAGGACTGGAGCTTCCCTCTCCCAAGCCCTCCGTTCCCCGTCGTGACCTTACCAAGGAAACCGGTGCATAAACGATCACCCACGAAACCCACGGAGGTGAGTGCTGGGCTCGGGCCCCAAGCGGACGGAACAGGCCACCCGGCTTGGGTGCTGGACAGAACCAGCCCAGGGACCCCACCTCGCCAAGTGGGGGGCTCAGAAATGCCCAGCTCGCACCCTGAGCCCCAGGTGTCATCGCACGGCAGGGCAGAGCCGGGGTCAGAGCACCGAGCGACGTCAGCGAGTGCTGAGAGGGACCTCAGGGGTGAACACAGGCCCCGGTCGCCCCAGCCCCCTCGGGCGTCCCGAGACGACATGGGTGAGACTCTGATGTCAGGGCCGAGGGGGAGGAGGCGGATTTTGGGAAGTGGCGAGAGTCCTCGTGGCTTCTGTGTCTCATGTGAGATAATCCATGTGAACCCGCAAACACCTTGCTGAGGGCAGCGACCGATGTACCCATACGGGGCCGCTTGCGCTCGTAAGTGGAAAAGCAGAGACTGAAGCAAAGGGGAGCGGAGCCGGAAAGTGACCAGCAGGTGTCGCTGCCGCTCCACCGGCCGAGGGTCCACCCGCGGGATTCCGCCCGGACCAGCCCAGCACTGACCAGAGGCCACAGGGACGCGTGCTCCCAGCAGCCTTTCAACAGAACACAGTCGAACACATTCAAACACATGGGTGTGTAACCATCTAATTCATGGAGTTACACACACACACAAGTCAATGTGGCCCGGCCGGCGTGGCTCAGTGGCTGAGCGTCGACCAATGAACCAGGTCAGGGTTCGATTCCCCGTCAGGGCACATGCCCAGGTTGTGGGCTCCATCCCCAGTGTGGGGCGTGCAGGAGGCAGCCGGTCCATGATTTTCTCTCGTCATGGATGTTCCTCTCTCTCTCGCTCTCCCTTCCTCTCTGACATCAATAAAAATATATTTTTAAAAAACCACCTTGAGCCACCGTCTGGGACCCCCTAGAACCTTTCACCCCATTACCTCACTCTGGGGGTGCTGCCCTGAGAGCTCGCGCCGCAGCTCTTCCGCCCGCTCGAGTCCGGAGTCGATGAGAAGCCTCACCCCCGCGCCGACTCCGTCCCACAGGGCGTCCACGAGATCCTCCTAGAAAAGCGCTGAGGCCTTCACTGGCAAACTCAGGTTTTAGATTTTTTAAAAATAATTAAGTAACTACTGTCATATCTCCGGCTTATTGCGGGAATACATTCCGAGTTCGTTCCATTCAACGGAAGCTGGACACCAACTAGCAGCCCATCGGGAAGCAAATGGGCAGGTCGGTCACCGAGCATCAGACACCAGCTGGGGACACAATGTTGTCCGAGCAGAGGGACCCCGATACTGTGTCCACAGCCAGAGGGACCCCGATACTGTGTCCACAGCCAGAGGGGCCCCGATACTGTGTGTCCACAGCCAGAGGGGCCCCGATTCTGTGTGTCCACAGCCAGAGGGGCCTCGATACTGTGTGTCCACAGCCAGAGGGGCCCCGATACTGTGTCCACAGCCAGAGGGGCCCCGATACTGTGTGTCCACAGCCAGAGGGGCCTCGATACTGTGTGTCCACAGCCAGAGGGACCCTGATACTGTGTCCACAGCCAGAGGGGCCCTGATACTGTGTCCACAGCCAGAGGGGCCCCGATACTGTGTGTCCACAGTCAGAGGGGCCTCTATACTGTGTCCACAGCCAGAGGGACCCTGATACTGTGTCCACAGCTAGAGGGATCCCGATACTGTGTGCCCACAGCCGGGGGCCTGAGCCAGCAGACACAGACGCCCTAGAACCAGAGTCCCTCCCGGCTGACCAGCTGCACGGCCCTCATGGTAACCGCTGTCCCTAACGAAAGGACCGAGAGGTGCAGGGAGGACTCAGCAGCCTGCGGGTGGCACGTGCACCAGCGTAGACGGAAACCCCCCAGCTCTCCTCCCACCACACGACTCAGCACAGTGCGTTCTACTGTGAGAGCCGTCATGCTCAGCCATGCTGGGCCAGGAGCCTCTCCCGCCCGGGTGCGGCCTCCCGGAGCTGTCGCCGACCCCTGCGCGCCCCTCACCTGCGCGTCAGCGTCTCCGTAAGCCCCGGGGTCCAGGAGACGCAGCCTGCTCCCGCTCAGCACCGCCAGCTGCCCCGCACACGCCACAGCCTGTCGGACAGCCTGGGTGGCTCTGCTCTGCGCGTCCGTCACCATCGACGGGATGTCTGAGGAGCAGCCCTGCCCGGCGATAGGAACCCGTTTGTCAGATGCACGAGGTGCAGGAGCAGGAGGAGAAGAAAGGACAGACCAGAAGGGGAGGGAAACACGCTCTGTGCCCCGAAACAGCAGCACCTCCGTCTCAGAGCGAGACAGGCGGCCCCGCCCCCCAGGACAGGGACTAGGACAGTAATGGCGATCCTGTGACACGCAAACTCATTTTTTTTGGTTGATTTTTCTTTGTTAAATGGCATTTAAATATATAAAATAAATATCAAAAATATAAGTCTTTGTTTTACTATGGTTGCAAAGGTCACAAAATTTCTATATGGCACACGGCACCAGAGTGAAGTTAGGGATTTCAAAATGCTGACACACCGAGCTCAGAAGGTTCGCCATCACTGGACTAGGACATGGCGGCCCCGCCCCCCGGGACAGGGACTAGGACACTGCAGCCTCTGGGGTCGCACACGGGTGACGAGAGAGGACAACACAGAGGGTCTTTGCCCTTGAACTTTTCCGGCCTCAACAGCCGCCCGACAGGCTTCCCTAAGGGCAACCGAGGGTCGGGGTTTGATCTCTTACTGCCGCTCAGCTGCCTCTAAAACCTGGGAGCCCATCGGCCTGCCTCCCTCTCTCTCTCTCTCTCTCTCTCTCTCTCTCTCATTTCTGCCGCAGACCAGCCTCAATCACACCCTCTCCACGCTCAGGCCCGAGTCCACCCACAGGGCCTGGTCCCCAGCTCGGCCCCGGCCCCGCCCACGGGGAAGGTCGCAGACACTGAGCAAACGCCTCCCTCCCGCCATCGGCACACGGACTGACCTGCAGGAACACCTGCACGAAGCTGCCCAGCTTCTCCACCTCCTGCCGCAGCTCCTCCCCCAGCCGTGCCGCGTGGGGCCCGGGCGGGGCGGCCCCCGGCCAGAGCGGGGCCAGCACCGCGAGCTGCCCGAAGGCACAGGCCACCTGCACTGCCCGTGCCTGGGCCGCGCGGTCCGCAGAGAACACTGAGAGGAAGGAGGAGGACGGGAAGGCCTCTCCCAGGAGAGAAGCTGGCACCATGCCACCCGCACCTTCACCCGCCGGGAACGTGTGCGGCTGTGAGGACAGCCGATCAGAGGGAAGCGCCCGCACAGGAAAGAACCGCTGGGGGCGGGGGGGGGCGGGGGGGGCAGGGGGCTGCTTACGGTTGTCGGGGCTGTCCTCGTCCTGGGCGGCGTGGGCCTGCGAGATGGCCAGCAGCCCCCCGTGCACCCGCAGGAGGCTGTCCACCAGGCCATCTGCCACCATCTCCTCCTCGCCACTCCGCCCGAGGACGGCCAGGGACGAGCCGATCAGTTCTCTGCAGATCCCGGGGAGGGAGGACGCCGCAGAGCTGGAACCCAGGGAGCCGGGCTTCTCCCCCGAGCCTGTGCCGACGGAAGACAGCCCTCAGCCTGGACCCGGCACCACAGGTCCACGGCCGCGCACCCCGAGCGCATCCCTCACCCCCGGCACCAGGTCATACGGGACGAGGACAGCTGACAACCACATACCTGAGGAACGAGAGGAGTGCAGACTCAGAACCCCGTGGGCCTGGATGTCGTGCAAGTAGCTGGAGACCCTGCGGTTCTTCACCAAACTCCTGCTCCTGCGGACGGACGAGGGAGAAGCGGTCGGTGACCCGCCCGCGAGCAGCATCCTTCGCTCAGGTTCCATCCGGGGCCAAGCCCTGGGCTCCCGCGTGAGGGTTCCCTGTCCCAGGCGCGTCCAGGCACAAGGTCATGGAGTGACCAGGACAGGCCCACGCGTGCAGAGGAGCACGCCAAGCACAGGCTCTGGGCCCAGCCACTGGACGTGCCCAGGGAGAGAGAAACGGGCGAGTGATGACAGCAAGCTGAGTGTTGGGAGCCCAACGCGCGGGAGCTCGCCGCAGGCGGCCACGGAGGCAGAGGCCCGGGCCCCGACGTGGAGCGAGCGGGGAGGTGGCCGCACCGAGGGAGGCGTTGGGGGGAAGCTGTGCTGACGCGGGGAACGCCATGCGGGTGGGAACAGCACGTGGGCGGAGAGGCAGAGGCCGGGACGGGCTGGCCGCCACGTCACTCATCGGGGGAGGGTTGTAAGCGGGGAGCTGGTCTGGGAACAGAGCTCTGGGTGGAAAGGCCACGCCCCGCAAGGAGGTGGAGGGAATGGCTGCTCCGCCGTGTCTCCTGCTGCCCCTGCCCCTCAGCCAGCAGACACTGGGCCTCTCCCTGGGGTGAGGGCACTGGCTGTCCAGCTGCCCCGCTGTCCTGACTGCTCTGCAAAAGCCCTGCCTCCTCCCGGCCCCTCGCCCTGGCAGCCCCCGGGGAGCAACACAACAGCTCGAGCTGTGACCCCGACCCCCACCCAGCGGACTCTTCGACGTCTTTTCCTAACAGAACTCCGGCGGCTCTGCCCGCGCAAACACTGTTCAGGGGAAGGTGGTTAAACAAAGACACTGGTCCTGCCACAGCCCGTTCCCCACGAACGCCTCCCCCATGGGCCCTGCGCACCCACAGGGACAGGGCGGGAAGACAGGCAGTGCCCGTGCTCCGGGGCACAGGGAGACGGGCGTGTGAGCACACGGATCCAGACCAGGAAACCGGCCCTTCGCCTCCATCTGGGCGAACAACGTCTCAACCTGAATAAGGAAAACGCCCGTTACGCCCCTTCCTGAGACGGCCACTCAGCGTCCGGCAAGTCCCGCGTGTGACTGTCACGGGCGCGGCAGGATTTACAGGCGGCCGCGCTCTAATTCACTCGGCCGGGGCCTGTTGGGCGGCCTCGCAATTAAGAAGCTGTCAGGGCCCGTCGCTTGACACTCGGGGCGACCCGGCGCCGGCGGCTCGGCCATAAACATCCCACAAGGCTGAGCCTCACTCCAAGGTCTCGGCCCGAGAGCCGCTCACTCCGTCCAGACGCCCCTCCTAAATCACAGACGCTCTCCCTCCGAGCCTCAGGACACGGGAGCGAGGTGCTGACTTTTCAGCAACGACTGAAACCTCCCTCGATTCCCTCATGGTTAACCTGCTGGTCAGCGGGGGCCACGGCGTGAATCGCCAACACCCATCAGGCTGCAGATTTCTCTGAAAACAAGGTCATGAGCCCCGGCCGGTGTGGCTCATTGGACAGAGCGCCGGCCGGCGGACTGCAAGGTCTCGGGTTCGAATCCTGTCAAGAGCACGTACCGTGTGCGTTCCCGGCCCCGGTCAGGGCTCGTGTGGGAGGCAACCCACCAATGTGTCTCTCTCACACCGATGCTTCTCTCTCTGTGTGTCTCTCCTCCTCCCTTCAACTCTAAAAATCAAGGGGAAAAATATCCTCGGGTGAGGATTGAACCAAAAATAAATTAATAAAATGAGAAATAAGGAAGCGATCCGGACGTGCCCCCGGAGCCAGCGGGCCCGGCGCAGCGAGGCCTACCTCCTCCTGGAGAATGAGGCGGCGGGTGCGTCCGTGAGGTCGGGCTCCCACTCGTCCTCGGGTTCACAGAAGAGGTCCTCGCACTGGCAGTTACTCTGGGAGAAAGAAAACAGACGGTTTCTGCTTGTTATGAACTTAAATGCGTGGCTGCACTTTATTTTACTTTTTATTATTATTTGTTTAATCTGTATTTCTATTGATTTCAGAGAGGATGGGAGAGGGAGAGAAAGAGATAGAAACACCGATGATGAGAGAGAATCATTTGATCGGCTGCCTCCTGCACGCCTCCCACTGGCAATTGAGCCCACAACCCAGGCGTGTGCCCTTGACCGGAACCGAACCCGGGACCCTTCAGACCGCAGGCCGACTCCCCCCGGCGGCGGTTTTCTGTGGTGAACACGCCCTCGGTCCCGGACCTGACCCCACTGCCTGGCCCCACTCACAGGGATCTGAGCCCGCCTGGCCCCGGGCGAGGGCTCGGTGAGCATGAGTGTGGATTTGCCTCGTTAGCATCGCATCCGGGGTTCTCACAGCTGAGATTGGCTTGTGGTTCTCTTCTGAGTCATCTTTTCGGGTTTTGTGGTTTTCGTTTGATTTTAATCGATTGTTCTCGCGTCGGAGGGCAGCCGGGATGCCTGTCTTCTCGATGCTCTGGGACTGTTCACGGGATCTGTCTGTCTGGAAGGCCTGGAGGTTCGAAAGCACTTCCTTCCTCGTGAAACCGACTGGGGTCCCCGCCTTTTTGCGCCCCCCCCCCCGCCCCCCCTTTAATTTTTGAGGCTTCGTGACTGACTTTCCGGTGTGTTGCCGGTTACTCAGCTTTCATAACTCTTCTTTTACCAGAAAGGCCTCTCTTCCTGGAGAATGAACACACTTATCGGCACAGCTTCACGTGCGACACGACCTCAAAGGCCCTGTGGTCTTTGCTGAGATGCCGCCCGCACCTCAAATCCCGGTCCCCCTTCCCAGACCCGGCGCCCGCGTGCGCTGACCACCGCCTCGTCCGCGACGGCTTTCCCGCTCGCTGGCTTTCCTTTGCTCCGTGTCCTGATTTCCTAGGCTGACCACACACTTTTCCCACAAGGAAACAGAGTCAAACCCTCCGACGCACCAGTTGTTAAACACAAATGAAAACAAACTGGTCAAATAGGTGAGGGGCAATATTTCTGGTAGCAAATTGTGAGCATCAAAATGTGATTAAAAAGATTCCTATTTGGGGTATGATTTTAGAAGACAGAAGACAGAAAGTAAGATATTGAAAACAAGTAGGGCCCGGCTGGTGTGGCTCAGGGGTTGAGTGCTGACCTATGAGCCAGGAGGTCATGGTTGGATTCCCGGTCGAGGGCACATGCCGGGTTGCGGGCTCCATCCCTAGTCGGGGGATGTGCAGGAGGCAGCCGATCCACGATTCTCTCTCATCATGGATATTTCTCTCTCTCTCCCTCTCCCTTCCTCTCTGAAATCAATATAAACATATTTTTAAAACAGTGTAGAGAGAGAGTCATAGCATGTGAACCTCTTCGAGCTCCTTCAGGGCCGCCAGCTTGGACTCAAACTTCTCCAGGCTCCAGAGGGTGGACACGCCGAGCTGCAGGTTCCGCACCCGGACCCGGGGGCCAGGGCCACCCCCTCTGTCCGGCGCCTCGTGTCTGAAACACACCAGAGGGAAAGGCCATCTTAAGACACACGTGCCCGTCACTCACACGAGAGCTTCTAAACCAGAGGCCCCTCCTCCAGCACGGGGCCTGGAGGAAACCCTTAGGGCTCAGCATGCTGTGGCCGTCACCATCATGGGCAGGGGGTGCATCCTCAGAGGAACTAAAGCATTGTCATCGTTTCTAAAGGGACACGGAGGGGAACTCTGCAAACCCAGAGCTGCTTTCCAACCCCAACCACCAAGGGCTCACCTGCCAAACACGTACTGCCTCTGGGAGCGGCCGCTGAGGGCATTGGCCTCCTGGATCATGAGGGAGAGCTTCAGGGAGCCCCAGCTCGTCGGGACTGGAAGCGAGCACACGGGGAGTCAGTGCACACGCACATACACATGCACACAGACACACCCACACACACATGCACGCACACTCTAGCAATCCCCCCCGGGGAGGACAGGCCTGGGAAGGTCATTCGCTTAATGATTTGGCTCAGTGGTTAGAGTGTCGACCTTCTCACCAAAGGGTCATGGGTTCAATTCCGGGTCAAGGGCATGTACCTGGTTGTAGGTTCAATCCCCAGACCTGGTTGTGGCATGTGTGGGAGGCAACCAATCAATGTGTCTCTCTCACATTGATGTTTCCCTTCCTGTCTGTCTCCCTCCCTCCCTCCCTCCCTCCCTCTCTCCCTCCCTTCCATTCTCTCTAAAAAAATAAAATAAGATGAAATGAGTGGCTTTAACCCCGCGTCACAGCAGTGAGGGTGGCGTCTGAGTAGCTCTCCTCCAGCCCGTGCTGCGTGCACAGGGGGCCGAGAAGCGCTGACCCGTCCGCACTCACCTGGGGGAGCCCTGTCCTTGCTGCCTTGGTTCTGCTGCAGCGCCTGCACCTCTTGAGCGATTTTTTGCTTCTCGGCTTCCAGGGCCTCCAGGATCCTCGTGTGGCGGACGCTGTGGTCTTCCAGAGCCTGGGCCGGGCATCGCGGGGCCACGCGTGTGCATGTGGGAGAGAGAACACGGAGCGGGTGGGCCACGGAACACGCTGCCATTACGGCTCAGCTCGCAGGGCGTGTTCCAGTCAGCACAGGAGGCTACTGGGACTTACGAAACGTCTTTAAGGAATGCCTTCCCCCCAAAAAACGTCATTAGGGCTTTAATTACATGGGTTAATATTTCTCTTTCCACTGACAGGAGTTAAAAAACAAACAAAAAAACACACAAAACAGCGCTCAAGCAGCGCTCAATGCCTTTGAAAACCTCACTGGACACCATCAGCCTGTGACCGCCGACTAACACTGTTCTCAAGATTTAAGCATTTCTGCTTCTCCTCCTAAAACCCTCGAGTTTGGGCCCTCGGTGTCCTCGAGCTGACCCCTAAGGAATGACCACCACATCACCACCGTGTCCACACTTGGGGCCACTGGGGTGTTAGCTCCCAGCGCCACCCCCACCGCAATCTTGGAAAAGAGAAATAAAACGGCCCTGAGAGTGACGCTGCGACATTAAGCCCGGCTTCTCCCCCGACAGCCCCGCTTCTCCAAACACAGTCCCGCGCGGCTGGGAGAGTCACCTGCTGGGCCGCCAGCCTCTCCAGCTGCAGGCGCCTCCGGTTGGCCTGCACCTCCTGCTCCAGCCGCTGCTTCGCCCTCTCCAGCTCCTCGATACGGAGATGTGCCTTCTGGTTACTCATCTCCTGCAGCCTCTTCCGCTGAGACTCTTCTTTCTTTAAAGAACAATCATAAATGAATAATAAATAAGTAACCAGGGCCAACATGCAAGCCCTTCTCCAAGCTCCCGGATGCACCCAAGGGCCCTCCTTTCACCGGAGCAGGAGAGATGGACGCGCCGGGAGAAGAGCTGGCCCAGAGTGCCCCTGCCTCACAGGCCCGACGGGTCTGATCACGAACAGACATCCCTGGTCAACCCCTCCACGCGGGGCCCTGGGGACGCGGGCCCACGGATGGCAGCGGGAGCCAGGCTCACGTGGCTGGAGGACCCCGTGGCCTCCCCATCGCTGACCCAGCCCCTCTGGAGGGCGTCACTGGGTGCTTCCAACATCAGGGTTCAGATCAGCAGGTGGACAGGGAGGCCTCCGGGGAACGCCCAGCAGGGGGCGGGCCAGAGCCAACATTCGGCCCAGAGAGGCTCCTGGTCTGGCCAGCAGCCACCTGTAACTCGGGGAGCTGTCCAGGGGAGGAGGCCGCCCACCCGTACCAGCTCAGCCTGCAGGGCCTCGATCCTGCCCTCGAAGGCGGCTCTCTGCGAGGACAGCTCCTGCTCTGCCACCTCCTTGGCCACCTGGATGCCCTGCAGCATCTCCTGCTTCGCCCTCAGCTGCGCCTCCTGGATCTCCGCCTCCAGCCTGCGAAGGACCAAAACCCGCAGTGCAACCCGGGCCTGTGCCCTCGACCGGGAATCGAACCCCGGACCCTCCAGTCCGCAGGCCAAGGCTCTACCCACGGAGCCACACCGGCCAGGGCAGGGTTTTCTCCCATCGCACTTTACATGCAGTGCTATTCCGTATCATCTCAGGTGCACGGCGCCGTGGTCAGAGGACCATAACCACAGCAGCTCTGAATCGTGTTCAAATGTTTCCCGTTAAACAAAACCTTCAGTCTCGAAACTCCCCTCCCGGGAGCCCTCCCCCTGCAGCTCTCCCCCCCCACAGCCCCCCCAAACTCACTGCTTCAGACCCACGACACTCACTGCGATCGCTGGGCCGCCAGCCACTCGTTCTTGGCGAACTCAAAGTCCTTCGGGCCCTCGCCGGCCGGGGCGCCTCCCCCGGGCGGCCTCTTCCCGCTCCGGACCTCCGCCGGGTGGTTGAACCTGAAGTAATGGTCTCCCCCGAGCACCACGCGGTCGCCCTGCGGCACACACAGCGACCGCTGCAGGGGCGTCCGGACCGCACAGGCGCCCGGGACAGACCCCTGCTCAGCGGGGTGTGATTCAATGGTCGGTGTGATTCACGAGAAACACGGGTCAGAGCAACCGGCGTCCATCCGGCACTTTCTACCCCGAGAATAGCATGGGACCTTCTGCACGTGTCACTTCCCGGATGTGTCACAACCACCCCCGAGACACGTGGCTGCCGAGGTCAGGGATGAGGAGCCTGGACCACAGACTCAATGAGGGCGCTGGGGGAGCCTCTCCCTGCAGACACTGTGTTGAGAGCTGGACGGACACACACTCACACACACACACACACACACACACACACACACACACAGAAAAAGCCCGGCCGGCGTGGCTCAGTGGTGGAGCATCACCTATGAACCAGGAGGTCAGGGTTCGATTCCCGGTCAGGGCACAGGCCCCGGTTGTGGGCTCGATCCCCAGTAGGGGGCATGCAGGAGGCAACTGATCCATGATTCTCTCTCATCACTGATGTTTCTCTCTCTCTCTCTCTCTCCCTTCCTCTCTGAAGTCAATCAAAATATATTAAAAAAAAAAAAAAGAATCGCACATGAATCACTTCCCCTGACACTGAGGGACGTAGGAGGTGAGCCTGCATCATGGGGCGCCTGCAGGCCTGCTCCCCGGATAATCATCACGGTGATCTCTCCGGTGTCCGAGCCCGGGCAATGCACAGCCAGCCCATTCACCAGCTTTTCAAAGTCACCGGGCAGAGGACAGAGGGCAAAGGGCAAAGGGCAGGGCCAGGGTGCCACCCGTCCGGCCTGGGGACACGCGATGAGGACAGTGGGCAGCTCGCCCGGTCCCCCCACAGCCACACGGCTCTTGTCTTTGCACGAAAGGAGGCGGTTAACGAACACACAGGAGAGGGCATTTTCAGACTGAAACGCAGATACGTGAACGGCCCGCCCGGAGCCCCGCGCCTTCGCCCGCCTGACGGAGCCCGCTTACGTGGTGCAACACCGTGGGCCCCAACACGTGCGTCCCGTTCACGTAGGTCCTGGCCTCCCCGACGGGGGCGATGCTCACGGTCCCGTCGACGTGGCTGATGGTGCTGTGGGGATGGAGACACAGTTACGCTCCGGGCAGAGGACGGCGTAGGAGGAGGGGTCACGGGACAAGCCGTCCTGTCGGGGTCACTCCTTTGGGGTGAAGGTCCAGATCAACGTGTGACAAGAACAGAATTCTCTCACTTGCCTCCAAGCGGACTTTGGGTTTCGGTGGAAAAGCCTGGCCCCCCAGCAAGCGCACCCTCCGCAGGGAGGAAGATGTGCATTGTGGGTATTTTGATCACAACTGCTTTTGAAAAAGGACCCCCTCACCCCCAAAGAAAACAGAGAAAAATCCAGGGAAAAGCATAGTAAAATATTGATGGTGGTTTCCCTCTAAATGGAACAGATGGACAGTGTTCTTGTGTTCTGCTTTCCTAACGTTCCGGGTTTGTGAGGGAGTGTTAATAAGGGGACAGATAAAGAACGTTTTCCTGGCGTGAGAGTGGGGGGAGCGGGGAGATAAAAGCCCCTGGCTGACCCGGCCAGCGTGGCTCCGTGGTTGAGCATCGACCTATGAACCAAGAGGTCAGGGTTCGATTCCCGGTCGGGGCACATGCCGGAGTTGCTGATTCAGTCCCCAGTGTGGGGCGTGCAGGAGGCAGCAGATCCATGATCCTCTCTCATCGTGGATGTTTCTCTCTCTCTCTCCCTCTCCCTTCCTCTCTGAAGTCAATACAAATACCTATCTTTTAAAAGCACCTTTCATTCAGAGAACGTGAAAGAAACCCAGACTGCAAGTCGTCTTTGGACTAACAGGATGGAAAAGGGGGGAGAGCCGACCACACAGTGGGGACGAGTCTGTATGATCACGGAGCACTCCACGTCGCTCCTCCTGGTAAAAGACACCCTGGGAGGATCACGCCAAGGATTCAGGGCATACGTGTGCCTCCCGTGAGCGGATCGGTCACCCACAGACAACGGCCAGGGGCCCTCGATTTGGAGAAGGCTGACCTACCAGTGCTCGTCGGCCACCAGCGCCCCGGACAGCTGGATGTCGGGGCGGGAGGTGGGGCCGCGCTTCCCGACCGCGGTGGTGCCCTCCCGGATCACGTATAGCAGTGTCTCCGACAGCTGTGGGTCCTCGCTCAGGTTGACCAGGTTTGGCAGGCGGTTGTCCACTTGGAAGGTGATTCCTGCTTTCTGAAGCCGGAGGGAGGAGAGACCGTGGTCACAGCGTGACCATGAGATGGGCTTGAAGTGAGCAGAATGGTGGCCACAGCGTGACGCTGTGAGATGCACTTGAAATGAGCAGTCCTGGTGAAAGGCTCCTCTCCAACCAACGGCTCTCAGTTAAGGTCGTTAATTTCTCCGTGGGACGACCCAGCGACGGCCCGATGCCCCTCACATTCCAAGTGCCACCCTGACCTCCACACGGCTTTACACGAACCCTCTCTGGGTCCTGCTTCCTACAGGGCCAGCTCGGACTCGACAAGTTTAATCTGCATTTTACTGGTGCCCTTCTCTGACTCCTACCTGTAACTCCTTGATTTCGTGATGTTTTCTTTGTTCAGCCTGTTCAAATTTTTCTTTCCACGCTCTTTCCAAAAACAAACAGAATTCATAGTTAAAAATACATACACATATATATGATTACCAATCAACAAAGATTATGAAACCACTTGGGGTTAAATGAGATGGCCTGGGGGTGGGCAGCTGCACACCTGGGGGCGGGACAGGAAGGGTGAGGCTGCACCATCCAAGCCCCAAGCCCCGCCCCCTCCAGCCCCTGGTCCTGCAGCCCATGATCCCTCCCGCCCCTCCGCCTCCCACCCCCCACCTCTGCATCTCCACCATCGCTCGCTCCTGCTCGTGCAGCTTCATTCGCAAGGATGTGATTTCCTGCCGACAGAGCCGGTATCGCTCAGGGTCGATGTTCTGACGGCTTCTTTGAGCAGCTTTCAGCTTCTCAATTTCTGCTTTCAATTCTAAATATTGATAAGAAGACGCACGACTGATGCAGAATCATCTCCGCGGTCAGGGTAGCCCTCCAATTCCCACTGCGCTTGGCAGTTTTAAACCTTCCTCAGGGAACCGGGATCTTTGCAGAATCGAGGCCACTGCCCCTGCGGTGCCTCCACACCTGCCTCCCCGCGCCCTGCACGGAAGCGCTCCCATGTCCATGAGCCTGTCCTCCGGGGGAGGAGTGCATGGTGTCCAAGCAGCGCAGGGGAGGGCGCTCACCGCGGATGAGCTGGGCGCTCGCGTCCTCGTTCACCCGGGCCCGGTTGACGATGCTGCGCGCCTGGCTTGCGTAGCGCAGGGTGCTCAGCGTCTCCTCCAGGCTGCTGGCCGCCGGGCTCACCGTGGCGATCATGGCCGTCTTGGAGTTGCCGCCCAGGCTTTCCTTCAGCAGCCTGGGGGGGGTGGGGGGGACAGGGTCAGCCTCCGCCTCGCCCCGCAGCCCCCAGCAGCCATCTCCCCATCTCCCCCCCTCTCCCCATCTCCCCGAGACCGCACAGAGCCGACCGCACAGAGCGCGCGCCCAGCGGGGACAGGGGCGCAGGGCGCGGGGCGTGGGCGCGNCCCCCCCCCCCCCCCCCGCACCCTGCCGGTCCTCCCCGGGCCTGCAGCTGTGCTTCCATCTCCTGGACGCTGTCTTCTCTGTTTCTCTTATTTCAGAAGCAACAACCTGTGCACAGGCCTTAAAACACGCTTAACTCCCACGCGTTTCCTAGGGTACCTCTCCCCGCCGCACAGGGAGCCACTTCAGGGAAGACACTCCACGGCTGGGTCACCCATTTCTGGGGCCACCACGACCCATAGAGGGGGGAGAAGCTCAACAAACGCTAAAAATGTCCAGGGGCCCTGGCTCAGCGGATAGAGCGGACGGAAGGGTCCCAGGTTCGATGCCCGGTCGGGGCACATGCCCGGGTTGCAGGGGACGTGCAGGAGGCAGCCGATCCATGATCCTCTCTCATCGTGGATGTTTCTCTCTCACTCCCTCTCCCTTCCTCTCTGACATCAATAAAAATCTATTTTTAAAAAATAATTTTAAAAAATAAAGTTTGAAAGACACTTGCCAGGTCAGGACCGACTCCCGGTAGGGAATGAACGCTCTCCGGCGGGCCCCGTGCTCCGCCAGCGCGGAGATGACCTTGCCCAGGGTCAGCAGGGACTTGTTGATGCTCACGCCCTCCTGTGGCGAGAGAGACCGCGTGAAGGTCAGGTCGCTGCTCAGAGCAGGTCGACGCCACGCTCCCCTCCACACACTCCCAGCTTCCTGGTGACTCCCAGCCTCCTAACGTCCCTGCAAAGTGACCACAACCAAAAAGCGGGGCCTCCGGACACCCCAGCAGTGCAGGCTGTAAGCTGCAGGGGGAGGCTTCTGGTTGTTGTGGAGCACGTGTCCTTGGTAACCTCTTAAACATAAGGCCCGGGAGCACGCCCCTCCCCCGGGAGCAAGCCCCTCCCTGAGAGCAAGCCCCTCCCCCAGGAGCAAGCCCCTCCCTGAGAGCAAGCCCCTCCCCCGGGAGCAAGCCCCTCCCCCTGAGAGCAAGCCCCTCCCCCTGGGAGCAAGCCCCTCCCCCGGGAGCAAGCCCCGCCCCCAGGGACAAGCCCCTCCCCTGGGAACAAGCCCCACCCCCAGGGACAAGCCCCTCCCCAAGAACAAGCCCCTCCCCTGGGAGCAAGCCCCACCCCCGGGGAGGCCCCTCACCCTCAGCTGCTGCCCGCTGGTGCCCGCCGGCCCCTGGCGCTCGCTGCCCGCCAGGTCCACCAGGCTGATGCGGCTGGTCACCGTGTGGTCGTGCTCCTCCCCGTCCACCAGCTCCGTCTGTGGCAAAAGGGGGTTAACATGACGCAGCGTCAGTCCCCTGTGAGTCGCCCCCGAGGGGAGCCTGTGAGGACCCGGGCACCCGCTTGTTCCTGAAGCCGAGCGACCCTCCTTGGACCTGCGATGGTGAGTAACTGACAGCTGCGAACGCGCTGAGCGGTGAGCGGACGGTGCCAAAAGGAAAGAAGAGACTTGAAAGGGACAGAAAGCCACAGCTTTTACCATAAGCAGGTGAGCAGCTTGACAACCTGTGAAGGTGCCGTTCATCCCAGCAGGGAAGTGGCAACGGGCTTAAAAGCAGCAGCAGGAGCCCTGGCCGGGCAGCTTGGCCATTAGAGCCTCGTCCCCAGACACCAAGGATGCGGGTTCCATCCCCGGTCGGAGCACAAACGAGAATCAACCAATGAACGAATGCATCCGCAGGAACGAATGCATCCGCAGGAACGAATGCACCCGCAGGAACGAATGCACCCGCAGGAACGAATGCACCCGCAGGAACGAATGCATCCGCAGGAAGGAATGAATCCGCAGGAACGAATGCATCCGCAGGAACGAATGCATCCGCAGGAACGAATGCACCCGCAGGAAGGAATGCACCCGCAGGAAGGAATGCATCCGCAGGAAGGAATGCACCCGCAGGAAGGAATGCACCCGCAGGAACGAATGCACCCGCAGGAACGAATGCATCCGCAGGAAGGAATGCATCCGCAGGAACGAATGCATCCGCAGGAACGAATGCATCCGCAGGAACGAATGCATCCGCAGGGGGAACAAGTCTCTCTCTCTCTCTCTCATGAAAAAACAAACAACAGCTCTTGGACTAAAAGCAACACCAACGCCCAGCGGTAAAGACTGGAGGAAGTGAAGTCAAGGGAACGTCAGGCAGCCATGACAAATATTTCACACAGCGTGGTCGTCACATGAACGTGCTGCAGAGCTTGTAAACTCGTTCAGGCGGAACGGTCACACCATTGAAACACGTTCCCCGAGATGTTTAGAGCAGTTTCATTGGAGCCACGGGCCCGATAGCTGAGTTATAAGAAATCTTTTATTTTCTGATGGGATTTTCCAAATACCGTCCGGTAATCCCCACGGGTTACTGAGAACACATCACACGTTGATAGAACGCCCACGATATCACGGTAAATGAATAATAGATATTATCGGTTTTTAAAACGGTGAGAAAAACCTATAGCCATCTGCACCGAACCTGATCCAGTCGCCGAGTCTATCTCCTCAAACCCAACGCTGTCAGGTCTGTACACGAATGTCATTTTACCTTTGATTGAAAGGAAAGGGAGGAGGCGCGTGAGGCGCGACGCGGGTCCCACCTGGGTGCGGGTCAGCAGCAGCGTGAGCACCGAGTGCGAGCGGGAGCTCTTGTCGTTCATGCCGGTGGCCGCCGTGGCCCGCTGCTTGCTCCCCAGCTGCAGCCAGCCCTGCGGGGGAGAGAGGTCGGGCTGTGGGTGGGGGCCCTGGGGCGAGGTCACCCGCACCTCCCGTGACCCCACGCTCATCACTTCGTAAAATGAAGCCACTCGTCCACGTCTACCGTGCAGTCATCTGTATGCCCACTGTCCGGTTGTGTCTACCCCTGATATCTGAGTCGGGAAATAATAACTTTTTTTAAAAAAAGTCTTTGTTGCCCTAACCGGTGTGGCTCAGTGGATAGAGCATCGGCCTGCGGACTGAAGGGTCCCGGGTTCGGTTCTGGTCAGGGGCATGTGCCTGGGTTGCGGGCACATCCCCAGTGGGAGGTGTGCAGGAGGCAGCTGATCGATGTTTCTCTCTCATCGATGTTTCTAACTCTCTACTCCTCTCCCTTCCTCTCTGTAAAAAATCAATAAAATATATTTTTTAAAAAAGTCTTTTTTGTTGTCTTACAAAGGTCCTCCTAGGAAATAATACCTTTAAAAGGCAGCTGCTATAACTCTACGCTGACCGGATTTATTTTTAGTTCAGAAGAGAAATTCTCTTGAATGAAGTTCAATAAGGGAAATCTGCTGGTGATAAGTGAACAAGGTTAACCGTTCCCTCCTGCGACCAGCAACTGAGGAGGATATTCTCCTAGGCTCGTGGCCACGGTCACTCTCCAGGGGGAAGAAGGTGAGGGGCAGCCCCTCTTACCTGGATGTCGGAGTAGGAACCCACGGCGTTCCTGGTGGGAAGGGAAAAGACAGAGTTGGTTACGCTCTTGTTCTCGCACAGTAAGGAGGGAAGCCCCTGAGGGCCTCCACGTGACAACATTCCCAGTTTCCGTGACAACAATCCCAGTTTCCATGACAACAATCCCAGTTTCTATGACAACATTCCCAGTCTCCATCCCGATCAGGGCACAGGCCCGGGCTGTGGGCTCCATCCCCAGTGTCAGGAGGCATCGGATCCGTGATCCCCTCTCATCACTGATGTTTCTCTCTCCTTCTTTCTCTCTCTCTCTCTTTCTCTCTCTCTCTCCCTTCCTCTCTGAAACCAATGAAAAATATTTTAAAAAACCGAAACTCTTACCATGAACTCATCTTACACCTCCTCCCCCAGCGGCTTAAGGAGCAGATACAAACCGCAGCGGAGAGGGACAGAGGGAGAACACCAAGCATTGCCCACTCGGTGTAATTCATGGTCTGCGCCAGGCTCCACGGGTGCTGGGAAGGTACAGACACACAGGAGAACACGCAGCGGACACGGGACTTACACGGCCAGAGCTTCGACATACGGCCCGGAGACGGGGTGCTCCCGGACCCTCAGCTGTGGAGCAAGCGGAAGCGGTGGTCAGCGCACGGCAGGGGGTCCGTGCAAAGGCAGTTCTCAGCGGCTTTCCCCCACACTCTGAGTTTAAGGTCAAGACATCTGCCTTCACTTGACCCAGGAATAAACATCAAGGTTCCCACGGAAACCAACCTGTGAGGCATTAAAACGGTCTCAAGCCCGGCTGCTGTGGCTCAGTGGTTGAGCATCGACCTATGAACCCAGAGGTCATGGTTCAATCCCCAGTAGGGGGTGTGCAGGAGGCAACCAATCAATGAATCTCTCTCTCTCTCTCCCCGCCCCCCCCCCGCCCTTCCTCTCTGAAATCAATAAAAATATATTCTAATAAATAAATAATAAAAAAATGAAAAACTTTAAATTCTAACAGCATTTTCTTAAAAGTTTATGTATTTGTGAAATGTCCTACTTCACAGGAAATATTATCCATAGATATCAGTTTGCCGAACGAATAACCCAGTGAAGAACACTGCTATAACAATACCATTTTTGTGAGCTTCTACTGCCTTTTAGCTTTAGAGACGTGTTGGGATTGAGTGTTTAAGTGGTCCAACTATATCCTGGAACAAGTATCTTTTACACGATACTTGCTTAAAATAAAGAGGTTCAAATTAATAACTCATTTAATTTCCACTGGCGATAACGCTCAGCTTATTTTTACTAAATAACAATACAGTTCAACTGCAGCTCCCACGCACCTGCTATCATACAACAGCGTTCGGTAAGCATGTAAGCCCTACGTGTCACCTGGGGGACCCGTGGGACCACAGGCATTCGTAAACACGGACACTGGGAACCAGTGACAGACGCTCTCACTCACCGCCTGCTTCCCCTGCCTGCCGTCGCCTCTGCCCACCAGCAGGTCGTGGATTTTTTCGTTATAAACTTCAAAGAAACTCATTTCCAGGTGATACCTGACCTGGTAGGAGAGAAGCTCAGCCTGCAACTTACCTCCTAACGCCCTCGCGCGGTCTGCAACCTGTGCATCTGACAGGGGCCTCCTGTCACCCTCCAACCTCCACCCTCCACCCTCCACCCTCCAGCTCCGGCTCCAAGGAGAGCAAACAGTCTACAGACCCCATTGCTCCCGCGTCCTCGCTTTCCAATCCCTGCACCCGCTGCCCTCCGCCTGGGTGCCCCGCCCACTCCCCACCAGTAATGACCGTGTCCTTCCCCAGCCCAGCTGTCCCCCTGAGAAGACCTCCCCGCCACCTACGATTCCCAGGCAGCCCCTCCTCATTCTGGGGCAGAGTTTCATGTATTAGCACTTAATGGCCCGTTTCTCCCTTCCGCTCTCTGACCCACAGGGCCTGGGAGTTGAACTCCAAGCTCGCACATCAGCAGCTTCACGCCCTAAGCTCGGGCCTGTGTCCTGCGGGGTTGGTGCGCCGCCGGCTGAGTGCAGAGACCCGCACAGCGATGCCGGCTCCCTCCGGGGGACACAGCAGACGCGCCTCCTTCACCCTCCTCCTCCGCTGCCACCAGGAAGAACCGACTCCAGGCCGGAGCCCAGCCCTCGCACACCCTGGGCCCTCGCCCACCCAGGCGCCGAGGGAAGTTAGGGCCCGTCTCCCCCTGGGGGCTTCCTCGGTGGCCCCGACTCCCTCCGATGTGCACCCGCTTTGGCTGTCTTCTAGCCCAACACGAAGGCCTGCAGCCCCCGGCACCTACCTCCTGGGTTTGGTATTTGGCCACTTGAGCAAATAGGTCTTCACAGAATCTAGGGATGATTCCTGGTTCTTCACCGAATCCCATCATCCTACGTGAAGAGGGGAAGTCACACCAAGCAGGTCTTTAAAACTCTGTCAGGGGGGCGGGGCCACATGATCACCCCAAGTGGGCACGGGAATAAGGGGGTGAAGCCGGGTAAACTCGCTGGAGGGGCCACGTGAGGGTTGAAGGGAGGCGGCCAGGAGGCCCCAGAAGCTGAGAGGCTCGGACTGACAGATGGTGTGCGCAACAGAAAATAGTTCGCTTTCGGAGAACAAGAAAAACAGGTTTATTTGCGTGACGCATATTCATTTGTGCAGGTATCCAGTGTCTGGTAAGTGAATGTTCAAGCAAAAATATTAATTTTTATTAAAATGTTCTATTATTTTATGTTAACGACGACTCGTTTATTTCAGCCCTTTGTATTCAGCGTTTGTCTATCGAAATAAACCCACGTTTCTATGAAAATGGAAGCTTTTGTTTTTTTGTGGCCACAGACACTTCAACCTTGTTCATCTGGCCCGCGTTGGCCTTTGCATTTGACATGCTCGCTTTACAGTAAAATGGAGCCAATGACTCTTGCAAAGGTCAATGACCCCTGGGCATAAACCGGAGCCGAGAGGTCAGGCAGCTGGACCAAGGGTGCGGGACTAGCGTGTACACCGAGCAGACCTGAGCCCGGATCCCTGTGGTCTCAGAACTCTGTGTTGTCAATCAAGCCAGGCCGCTTCTCACGAAAGACACACACACACACACACACACACCCGCCCAGAGCCACGTCTGCAGCCACACTCACGTGTACGACTTCCCGGAGCCCGTCTGCCCGTAAGCAAAGAGGCAGGCGTTGTAGCCCTCCAAGGCGCGGGCCAGGAGCGGGGCCGCCAGCGTCTGGTACACGGCGGCCTGGCCGGCGTAGCGCGGGTGGCACTCGTCGAAGGACCAGAAGGAGACGTCGTAGAGGAAGCTGTACGCCTGTCTCAGGTCCGGGTGCCGCACGGCGATCTCCTCACCGTCCAGGAAGACCACCTGGGCCGCGTCCTCGTCCTTCTCTCTTCGAGAAGGAGCACAAAGAAGAAGGTCAAGTTACCGCCGTTATTCTGAGGATGAAGACCTCAAAGCTAGGTGAACATAACACTCCTCTGGGGGGGATGAGGTTTTAGTTTTATGTGGAAAATAGAGAGCAGCCCGGCCGGCGTGGCTCAGTGGTGAGCGTCGACCTGTGAGCCAGGAGGTCAGGGTTCGATTCCCGGTCAGGGCACAGGCCCGGGTTGTGGGCTCCATTCCCAGTGTGGGGCGTGCAGAAGGCAGCTGATCAGTGATTCTCTCTCATCACTGATGTTTCTATCTCTCTCCCTCTCCCTTCCTGTCTCTGAAAGCAATAAAAACATTAAAAAAAGAAAAGAAAAAAAGGAAAGAAAATGCAGAGCAGCAGGCATGATTATAATGTTTCCGAAACACAGTTCCCGGGGCTCCTGCCTCTACTCCAGGGAAGATGGAGTTCCGGTTTCTCGCCCGGAACGTGGACCCTCCTTTTACAGCATTTTCTTTCTTTTTTTTTAATATATTTTATTGATTTTTTTTACAGAGAGGAAGGGAGAGGGATAGAGAGTTAGAAACATCGATGAGAGAGAAACATCGATCAGCCGCCTCCTGCACACCCCCCACTGGGGATGTGCCCGCAACCAAGGCACATGCCCTTGATCGGAATCGAACCTGGGACCCTTCAGTCCGCAGGCCGACGCTCTATCCACTGAGACAAACCGGTCAGGGCCTTTTACAGCATTTTCCATCTTTCCCCTTTGCCTCTTGATCTCTCCCTTTTCCCCGCTTGCTGTGGTCTACCTGTCCGCTTCAGCTCAGATCTGGAAACTTACTTCTCATGTTTTATAAAGAAACTTCGGAGGCACAAGTCTATAGAAAGCGGGCAAGGTGCACATATAACCCCATCAAGCCCAGCTGAACGTCTCTGGCTCCCCCTGCTGCTCCCGCTGCCCTGCAGGTCCCTCCCGCCCCCAGGCACCTCCCTCGGAGCCTCGGATCTTCCCGTCCACCCTCCATCCACCTCGGACCTGGTGGGAATCTCTCACTGGCTCCAGGTCTGCAGGAGGCACTGGGTCCTGGTCTGGCCCTTGATATCCCTTTTTGCCCCCAGCTCTGCTTCAGATCAGAATTTATCCTGGAAACCACCCAGCCCATCCCCGGGGCACGGCCAGTCCCCTAAAATAATGGACACACTACAACTCAACCCAAGTTTTCTCTATAAAAACGTCACTAAAATAAAATAAAATAAATAAGATAAAATAAAATAATAAAGTAAAGTAAAATAAATAAAATAAAATAATAAAATAAAATAAAATAAAATGTCACCAACAAGTGTGAGACACACGAGCACCAGCCCCGCCTTCGGTTTCAAAGGTGCAACCTACCTCTTGCTGAAGGGCCTCACGCGGACCGCCACCGTCACCTGACTGTTCTCCGCTTTTAAGGGGTCCCTCTCTGTGGAGGCGCTCTGAGCCGCAGCCTCCTCCGTGGGAGGGAGCGTATGCTCGTGTGATCCTTCCCTTTTATTTGCGAAAAGAGAGCGTTTGGGCTTCTGTTGACCTTGGGAGCTGGGCGTCCTGGGTCTCAGGGTGGACATCGCCGCGCTCTGAGGCTGAGGCGTGCCGCGCCGTGGGGTCCATGTGTGCCCTGCAGTGCGTTTCGCAGGCGTCCCTCTTCCTAAGCTTTCAAACTCATTTCTGCTTTTCGCAACATCCTCCCCCAGATTTCTGTGGTGCCAGCTTCCTGTTCCCGACGCTCTGACGTCCAACGGGCTCTGAAAGGGTTTCGTGGCCAGGCGTCCCGGTCGAGCCTCCTCAGCCTCTTTCTGGGGACGGATGGGCATGCTCTGACTGAAGTACTCACGTGTCATGCTGTCATTTGCTCCCCTGAGGGCAGAAAATGTTCCTCTGTCCTTTTCATTGGCCACCAGTCCAGTGTCGCTGTCTTCAGGGGAGGGTGCAGACGATGCAACGGGGGAGTTTTTCTCGTTACTGACAACCCTTACCTTCCTACTGGTGTCCCGTGAAGCACCATCACTTGCTACAGTCCCTCCCACGCTCTGTGTTGTTGAATCTGCTCTAGCTGGTGTCTGCCTGTCCACGGAATCTGCTCTAGCTGGTGTCTGCCTGTCCACGGAATCTGCTCCAGCTGGTGTCCGCCTGTCCACGGAATCTGCTCTAGTTGTTGTCCACCTGTCCACGGAATCTGCTCCAGCCGGTGTCCGCCTGTCCACGGAATCTGCTCCAGCCGGTGTCCGCCTGTCCACAGAATCTGCTCCAGCTGGTGTCTGCCTGTCCACGGAATCTGCTCCAGCTGGTGTCCGCCTGTCCACAGAATCTGCTCTAGCTGGTGTCCGCTTGTCCACAGAACCTGCTCGGACGCAACGTTGTAACTTAAGACGAGTTTCTGTCTTTCTTTCAGATGATTCAACCACCTCACTCCCAAGCAACGACGATTCTTTGTTCCTTGTAACTCTCCTCTGAAGGGTCAGTCTACCCGCAGGGTGAGGGGTCAGGGGTGCATCTCCAGGGGTCTTACAGGCGGAGATCACGTAGGTGCTGTTTATGTCTCTGAGTTTCCTTGCAGACCTCAGGAACGGGTCGTCGTTTTCACGCTCAGACACGTCCGAGCTGGACAGCTGCTTCTGGCTGCTCCCCAGGCCAAGGCCATCCGGTGATGAGCTCCTCTGGGAAGCAGGAGCGCCGGGGAGGCCGCTGCTGTGCCCTCGCTGTGCCGTGTAGACTGACATTGCAGCAACAAGTTACTCTTAAAAGGATGTCGCTGAAGACTCTAAGCTCTGCTCTGGATGCTTCTTTGACGCCCAGCCGATCCGTTTCCAAAAGTATCTGTTAAGTTACAAAAAAAAATTAGATTGCACAGACCACAAACAGGCTTCGAAGACATGAGGACCTTCCAGGACATTAGAATACGTTAGAATAAATGGCGACGTCCGGCTCAGAACTGTTTCCAAGCAGCTCAGACAAATCCATGCCCTCGTAGAGCTGACGGTCATTATCTCATGTTATTTACGTCCCCTTATGCCAATGCTACGGATTCCAAATACAAGACCCCTATTTTTAGTTCCTTAGTCCAGAAGGAATAGACACATCACCCTTACATCAGGTCAAAGGTGCCAAGGGACTTAAAAGATGTAAAAAGTGCATGTCGGCAAAGTGTTGTTGTTTTTTTAAAGTACCCCCGGTTGGGGGAGCAGGAAGGGGGGTGAAAGGAAACCCTAGCACCTAAGTCAAAGACGGAGAAGCATTTTCGTAATACGTGTTGAGGAGATGTTACAAGCAGGGGTGCCTAGCAGGGTATGGACAGAATGACTTCAAGCCACCGAGGCTGAGTCGGTCAAAATGCTAACAAGACTCACGATCAACAAATACGAAAAACAAAGCCATGGCTTTACAGGCTGGAAATGCTCAATATACAGGACGTTCCAGCCGGGTTCAAAGAGGAAGAGGCAGCCTGGCGGGCGGGGCTCAGTGGTTGAGCATCAACCTAGGAACCAGAAGGTCACGATCTGATTTGCCAGTCAGGGCACATGCCCGGGTTGCAGCTTTAATCCCCAGTAGGGGAGGCAGATGATCAACGATTCTCTCATCATTGATGTTTCTCTCTCTATCTCTCTCTCCCCCTCCCTTCCTCTCTGAAATATATATATATATATATATATATATATATATATATATATATATATGCTAATTAGACAGGACGGCCTTCCAGACGACCTTCCGGATGAAGCCGGGGCTGCGGGGTCATCAGCCAGGGGAATTTCGAGCATCAGGCCTGTCATGGCCCGACATATATAATTTTATTTTAAAAGAACAAAAAGCCAGAAGTTCATTTTTAAGGGCGTCTTTTGGAAGTTCTAAATAAACAACAACACCCTGGGCATGAGCATCTCCGGGCAAGCTTTCCAGTCCAAGGACACGCCCTTCCTCCTATGCAGACACACGGAAGGCCAGCAAGTCCGCCGCCGGACACTCCCCGCTGCTCGCACCCACAGGTGGGCCGTTTGGGCGAGTTCTCCATCCGACGGGACGGACCCGCGGTTCTGGGCGTCGCTGGTCACTGCGGTGAGACTGGACCAGAGCCTGAGGTCCGGCCGCCGGGTCCGGCCGTCCGTCTGTCCTCCCTCCCTCCCTCCGTGGAGGCCCGGAGCCGAGACCACCGCCCGCACCCCCACGACCGCACCCGCCCCCAGGGCCGCACCCCCACACACGGCACCCCCACCTCGCACGCCCCCCACCGCCGAGAAGGCCCGACACGGTGCCCACGACACTCACCGCCTGCTTTCCCGGTGCCCACAATTTGAATGGGCGCTCCGCCTTCTGATTGGCTACTGGAAGCCGCGTTCTGATTGGCTGCTGGGCGTCGCGTTCTGATTAGCGGCTGCGGCCGCGTCGGCGCCGCCTTCTAATTGGCTGCAGGGTGTGGCATTCGTATTGGCTGCTGGGCGCCGCGATGACGTCGTGTCGGCCCCGCCTTTTGATTGGCTAATGGACGTCGCGTCGGCGCCACGCCTTGGCTTCCTCCCGCCCCTCCCGGAAGCGCCGGTGGCTGGGTCTCGGGGAATCGGAAGGCTAGACCCTGGGGCAGTGACACTCGTCCACCTTCAGGGTGAGCGCGGAGTCCGTCCACCGCAGAAGTGGCTGTCTGTCCCCGATTGGTCATCGCTGCGCTTTTCTAGGGTTTCGGAGGCAGAGCGCGGCGATCGGAGCGGACTGAATGTTTTACCTTGAGTTTGTTTCGCTTAATTCTGAAAACCCCCAACTGGGACAGGTCTCCAAGCCCAGCGAGGAGGGAACGCCAGATGCTCCCACGCGGGCTGTGGACCCGAGCAGCGGGCAGCTCAGAGCTCTGTGCCCGCATCGCATTCAGGCCCCGCTGCCGGGACAGCAGCTGTTCACGATGCCCGCGTTTTCAAACCTGCTCCGAACTGGGCTCCTCCGAGTAGGAGTTCCTTGAAGGACTGATCAACCCTGCACGGGGCGCCCGGCCGGTGTGGCTCAGTGGCTTGAGCGTGGACCTATGAGCCAGGAGGTCACGGTTCCATTCCGGGGTTGTGGGCTCCATCCCCAGTGTGGGGCGTGCAGGAGGCAGCCGATCCATGATCCTCTCTCATCATGGATGTTTCTATCTCTCTCTCCCTCTCCTTCCTCTCTGAAATCAATAAAAATATTTTTAGAAAAACAAAACAAAAACCTATGTATCACTAAAATCACTTTACCTCTCTGATTTCTGTGCTTGTAATATGAGATAAAACATCAACAATTGCTGGAAAATTCAAGTTAGAGAATACTTTGGAAATGGTTTTTAAAATGTGACTGGTTACTGTCTGCCAATATAATTGACACATGTTTTCACTGTATACAGTACAGGCAACTGTCAAGTATTTGTGAGGGTTGCAGTAGCTGATGTGTATGAAAGTGCGAGCATGTTGCATGAGACGGGACTCCATAAATGAACGACCTCAGAAACCAACTGCATCTGCCGTTGGCTAAGAATCCTACAGATAATTTTCCCTTAGTTTCCGATCTCATTCACCACCAGCTGCCCACTCCCCTTTGGTTGAGCCCCTCCCTAGCTCTGGCCTCAGAGAAACAGGGGCCTCACACTTGCATTCTGGCCTCAGCTTCCTCCTTCCCGGGGACCTCCCTACATCAAAATATTCCTCTTCCCTCTTCACTGTCCCAAATAATCCAGTTATTCTGCAAATAAAAGCACGTCTTCTTAAAAAATCCGCCAGAGGGAGACAAACTGAAAGAAAACACATGAAAGGAGGTCAGAGGATGCCTGGCCGGCCTGGCTCAGTGCTTGAGCATCAACCTATGAACCAGGAGGTCACAGTTCAATTCCTGGTTGAGGCACATGCCCTGGGTGTGAGCTCGATCCCCGGTGGGAAGTAGAGGGGGGCGTGCAGGAGGCAGCTGATCCATGATTCTCCCTCTCCCTTCCTCTCTGAAATCAATAAAAATAATTTTTTTTTAAAGAAGTGATGCAAACCCATTGGAAGCCTTTTAGATTAGGTTAAGGTTCACAGGAAAACCTCCACTCGGGCCAGTTAACAGTCCCTGGGGACACAGATTTATTATAAATTACCCAATGTCAGAGTTTTTAAATCGTTAAAACGTGGGCTGTATCGTCCTGCTTTGTAGGAGTTCGTGTTGCGTTGAATTTTTTTTACTGCCGTGTCTTTGGTTCGAGCCACTGCCCTGGGCAGCCGCCTCGACAAGAGACTCTTCTGGTTCTCAAATTCCTGCAAGAGTTGAGCACAAAGGCCGTTTTAAATTGGGCAGATCTTGTGTTTTCTTTCTAAATTCGAACACGTGTCGGGCCAGGAGCCTTGGGAGTATGGGTGCCTGCACGTTGCGGTCTGATCGGCTGATGAAATCTTTAAGAATTCCATCGTGACCACTCGGTGACTGACGCAACCTAAATCCATTGAGCAAGTCTGCCCGTCATTTAAAAAGAGGCCGTTCCAGGAACCTCCTAATCCCTTTTTAATGTAGAAAGAGGAGAGTTCGGGGATTAGTACCTGTTCCAGACGCTCTTTCCTCTTTGAATCACGCTGGGTTCATTCCAGAGATTAGGAGGAGTCAAAAAACCATTGTCAGCCCCAGGGCCTACTGGGTAACCTGTTTGTACATCAAGGAAGCTCTAGGGGTCAGTGAGGATGGAGAGAACCGTCCCCCGGGGTTCTGAGCAAGCCCTGAGACCCTCATCATGACAGGAACAGGACCCATCACCTCTCTGCTCCAGGAGATCCCACCCAGCCGGTGTGGGTCAGTGGTTGAGCATCAACCTATGAACCAGGAGGTCATGGTTTGATTCCCGGTCAGGGCTCATGCCCGGGTTTCGGGCTCCATCCCCAGTAGTGGGCATGCAGGAGGCAGCTGATCAGGATTCCCTCTCATCATTGATGTTTCTATCTTCCTCTCTGAAATCAACCCTCTATAATAAAAGGCCAGCGACCATAACGGCGTAAAGACCAGATCAACCAGTCAGTATGAGGCGCATTGACCACCTCTCGGTCCCTCCCCCCATCCTGCAGGTTCCGATCGCTGTATGGCCAACGGGGAGCCACAGGAAACCGGGGTGGGTGGGGGCGGGGCGGGACTGGGGACTGGCGAACAGACAGAAGATGGCCCTGATCGCAGGCAAGGCCGAGGGACCCTACTGGTGCACAATTTCATGCACTGGGCCTCTAGTACAAATACATTTTAAACAAAACAAAGAGTGGTCATTGTGGTCCAGCCCCAGGCTCTCTCCTCCTTATGGTCAGCGGTTCCGTGAAGGCTCCACTTAAACGTGTTAGAGATTCGCCTTCCATGCGGGGCCTCCCAGCTTGTGAGGCTGCGTGTCAGTAGCCCCGTTTCTGCCGTTTCCCTAGACAGCTCAGATCTGTAGTCATCTGCCCATTCCTGGAATGTGGCACCCAATACTCCGCATCCTCACAGGCTCATCCGAAACCCTACCTTCTCACCTGAGGACACCAGGGACTCAATGCTCCCATTGTGCCCAAGGTGCCTGCCCGGGGTAATTAGGAGGGTGCGCCGCCCGCAGGGGGGCTGGGAGCGGGCAGCGTGGGGTGCCTGCCTGTGCTACCCGCCTGTGCTCCCCGACTCTCCACTCTGCACAGGACACTGATGGGGGGGAGGGCTCACGGTCACAGAGTTCTCACCCTTTTTATCTTCTCTTAAAATATATTTTTATTGATTTCAGAGAGGAAGGGAGACGGGGAGAGAGAGAGAGAGAAGCATCCATGATGAGAATCATTGATCGGCTGCCTCCTGCATGCCCCACGCTGGGGATGGAGCCCGCAACCCGGGGAATGTGCCCTGACCGGGAATCGAATTGTGGCCTCCTGGTTCCTGAGTCAATGCTCAACCACTGAGCCACGTCGACCGAGCTGTAAATTGCTCCTTGTAAACATATCTAAATGGTAAACGCCTGCCTCTACTTCCGGGCCATTCTGTGCAATGAGGCTGCACATGCCACACGTTGTAGCAGGTACTGTACGGCAGGTCCTGGCGGGACGGGCACGACCGCTCACCTAATTATCCCTGGTCGGTTTCGGGCGGTGGCCTGGCCGGCGGGGTCACACTCAGGGAGCCTCGCCGACAACAAAAGGGCCCTATCTCCCCGGAGTCGGCTTACTGGCGGCCGCCAGGACAGTCACCTTGAATGACCTGCCACCTCCCGTACCAGGCCTGCCTCCCTGTGAGCAAACGCCGTGTCCACTGCGGTCAGCAGGAAGCATAAAGGCGACAAAGGGGTGTCGGCGTGAGTGCCACCGGCGGCACAACCGGAGTGTGGCTCAGCCTGCCAAAGACGATGGTATCTTTTTCTTAATTATTGATTGACGCCAGAGAGGAAGGGCGAGGGAGTGAGAGGGAGAGAAACATCCATGATGAGAGAGAATCATGGACCGGCTGCCCCCTGCACGCCCCACACTGGGGATGGAGCCCACAACCCGGGCGTGTGCCCTGACCGGGAATCGAACCGTGACCTCCTGGTTCATAGGTCAACGCTCAACCACTGAGCTACTGTGACCAGGAAGAAATTTTTTTTAATTCCATTTTATTGTTACAAGTATTATAGATGTCCCCGGGGGGGGGGGGGGGGGGGGGGGGGTGGGTGGGTGGGTGGGGTGGGGNGCTCAACCACTGAGCCACGTCGACCGAGCTGTAAATTGCTCCTTGTAAACATATCTAAATGGTAAACGCCTGCCTCTACTTCCGGGCCATTCTGTGCAATGAGGCTGCACATGCCACACGTTGTAGCAGGTACTGTACGGCAGGTCCTGGCGGGACGGGCACGACCGCTCACCTAATTATCCCTGGTCGGTTTCGGGCGGTGGCCTGGCCGGCGGGGTCACACTCAGGGAGCCTCGCCGACAACAAAAGGGCCCTATCTCCCCGGAGTCGGCTTACTGGCGGCCGCCAGGACAGTCACCTTGAATGACCTGCCACCTCCCGTACCAGGCCTGCCTCCCTGTGAGCAAACGCCGTGTCCACTGCGGTCAGCAGGAAGCATAAAGGCGACAAAGGGGTGTCGGCGTGAGTGCCACCGGCGGCACAACCGGAGTGTGGCTCAGCCTGCCAAAGACGATGGTATCTTTTTCTTAATTATTGATTGACGCCAGAGAGGAAGGGCGAGGGAGTGAGAGGGAGAGAAACATCCATGATGAGAGAGAATCATGGACCGGCTGCCCCCTGCACGCCCCACACTGGGGATGGAGCCCACAACCCGGGCGTGTGCCCTGACCGGGAATCGAACCGTGACCTCCTGGTTCATAGGTCAACGCTCAACCACTGAGCTACTGTGACCAGGAAGAAATTTTTTTTAATTCCATTTTATTGTTACAAGTATTATAGATGTCCCCGGGGGGGGGGGGGGGGGGGGGGGGGGGGGGGGGGGGGGGGGGGGGGGGGGGGGGGGGGGGGGGGGGGGGGGGGGGGGNGCTCAACCACTGAGCCACGTCGACCGAGCTGTAAATTGCTCCTTGTAAACATATCTAAATGGTAAACGCCTGCCTCTACTTCCGGGCCATTCTGTGCAATGAGGCTGCACATGCCACACGTTGTAGCAGGTACTGTACGGCAGGTCCTGGCGGGACGGGCACGACCGCTCACCTAATTATCCCTGGTCGGTTTCGGGCGGTGGCCTGGCCGGCGGGGTCACACTCAGGGAGCCTCGCCGACAACAAAAGGGCCCTATCTCCCCGGAGTCGGCTTACTGGCGGCCGCCAGGACAGTCACCTTGAATGACCTGCCACCTCCCGTACCAGGCCTGCCTCCCTGTGAGCAAACGCCGTGTCCACTGCGGTCAGCAGGAAGCATAAAGGCGACAAAGGGGTGTCGGCGTGAGTGCCACCGGCGGCACAACCGGAGTGTGGCTCAGCCTGCCAAAGACGATGGTATCTTTTTCTTAATTATTGATTGACGCCAGAGAGGAAGGGCGAGGGAGTGAGAGGGAGAGAAACATCCATGATGAGAGAGAATCATGGACCGGCTGCCCCCTGCACGCCCCACACTGGGGATGGAGCCCACAACCCGGGCGTGTGCCCTGACCGGGAATCGAACCGTGACCTCCTGGTTCATAGGTCAACGCTCAACCACTGAGCTACTGTGACCAGGAAGAAATTTTTTTTAATTCCATTTTATTGTTACAAGTATTATAGATGTCCCCTTCCCCCCCCCCTTAAAAAATATAAATACATAAATAAAAAGAAATATTTGTCTAAACCTCCCCCCAATTTTGTTTTTCATTTTTATTTCATGTCCTCGTCCCGGTTCCTCAAACCCCACGTCCTAATGTACAGAACGTCCCCGGATCAGAGCGTCCAGACGGCGCGGCTCGTCACTTCTGCGTGGTGCTCTTGTCGTGCCTCCGGATGATGTCCATGAGGTTGGCACCCGTGACCAGCAGGTTCGGGGCCTGCCGGTCGCCCTGCTGCTCCCGCCGCTGCTGGTCACGCAGGTACGGGGAGTTGAGCAGCTGCGGCGGAAGGAGGGTCCCCGTGGGCTTCACCCTCTTGGCCACGTCCCAGAAGAGCCGCTTGGAGTTGTTGTTGATGAAGGTGATGGCCGTGCCCTTCTGGCCGAGCCTCCCCACGCGGCCGACCTGGAGCGGGAGGCAGAAGGGGTTTTCAGGATGGTCCCCGTGACACCCCAACACCCCGAGGAAGGAGCGGAGGACCCGGGTGTGAAGACGCTTGCCCGGGACGATCGGTCACTCAGAGAGCAACTGCTGGAATTGGTCTCTCGTTATATTTGTGAAATCGGTCTAGGACAGTGATGGCGAACCTTCTGAGTTCGGCGTGTCAGCGTTTTGAAAAACCCTAACTTAACTCTGGTGCCGTGTCACATATAGAAATTTTTTTATCTTTGCAACCACAGTAGAACAAAGACTTCTATTTTGATATTTATTTTATATATTTAAATGCCATTTAACAAAGAAAAATCAACCCAAAAAATGAGTTCGCATGTCACCTCTGACACGTGTGTCATAGGTTCGCCATCACTGGTCTAGTGGCTGCCACTGGCATATTTTTTAAGAAACAGCCCAGCCCTGACTGGTGTGGCTCAGTGGATAGAGGGTCGGCCTGTGGACTGAAGGGCCCGGGTTCGGAGATTCCCGGTCAGGGCACAGGCCCGGGGTTGTGGGCTCGATCGCCAGTGTGGGGCGTGCAGGAGGCAGCCGATCCATGATTCTCTCTCATCATGGATGTTTCTCTCCCTCCCTCCCTTTCCCTTCCTCTCTAAAATCAATAAAAATATATTTAAAAGAAACAGCCCAAATACCTATGTGTATATACACACATAGGCACACATGTACACACATGTGCACACATGTGCATTTCTGCACCGTGAACTCAGGTGACCACTCCAAGGTGAGGGCTTACTTTGCATGTGCGTCTCTTGTCATTCGTGTTCCTTGTCCCTGTGTGCATGTATGCTCCAAGGACGGAGACAGACAGACGCGCGTGCTGCTCCGTGAGTAATAAACGCAGAGGACTGACCTTGTGACCGGAGGAAAGGTTTGGGCATTCTAGTGGCACCCTCTGCTAGGGAAGCAGAGCAGCTTCCTACCTATTTTATTTCATTTTCTTAAATATATTTTATTATTGATCTCAGATAGGAAGGGAGAGGGAGAGAGAGAGAGCATCATGGATCGGCTGCCTCCTGCACACCCCACACTGGGGATCGAGCCTGCAACCCGGGCCTGTGTCCTGAGCAGGAATCGAACCCTGACCTCCTGGTTCAGAGGTCGGTGCTCAACCACTGAGACACACCTGCTGGCGCCTCTTACGTATTTTAAAATGTTAGAAAGATTCCCACACAACACGACTCCAAGTCTGGAAGGAAAAAAGCCTCGGTTATTTGAAAACGACCTCCTGGGCCATCAGCTCTCTGACGCACAGGGGGAGGCAGCGGGGTGGGGGTGCTGCCGTGTCATTAACTCTGAGCACCAGGCAGAGGACCGCGTCCCGGCCTGCAGCCTTCTGGGCGGCCCGGGGGAAGGTGGCCCCGAGGGGCCTCTGCGAGCACCGGAGAAAGGCCTCCTTGCAGGGCTGGTAAGTGACGCCGGAGAAGGAAGCCAACAGCGCCGGGGAGATAACGGCTCAGAGGAGGCTCTGTGTCCGGCCGAAAGGAGAGCTGCCGGTTGGCGTCTCTGGCAGCAAAGGGGAGAGACGCACCTGAAAAGGGAAAGACTAGAGCCACACGGATGTGAGGAGGAGATGAAGGCAAGATTCCTCAAAAACAAACCCTGTGTGGGGCTCCTTGTATTCCAGCCAGATGTACCCACAAAACAAAGCCTCCCCTACCCCCTTGTTTTATCTGGTTCTAAAAGCCATTTAACATGCTCACTGAAGAGAAGAAGAAATATAAAGGAGCCCTGGCCGGTGTGGCTCAGTGGGTAGAGCGTCGGCCTGCGGACTGAAGGGTCCCGGGTTCGATTCGGGTCAAGGGCATGTACCTGGGCTGTGGGCTCGATCCCCAGTAGGGGGCGTGCAGGAGGCAGCCGATCCATGATTCTCTCTCGTCATTGAGGTTTCTATCTCTCTCTCCCCTCTCCTTTCCCTCTGAAATCAATAAAAATATATTAAAATTTTAAAAAAAGAAAAGGAAATCAAAAGAAATAAAAAACCAATTACTTAAAAAATGTAAATGACATGGTAGGTTATCATTCCTAATTACTATGTAAGGCACAGCGTTTTTAAAACCAAAATTTCGGCCGGTACCGGTTTGGCTCAGTGGATAGAGCGTCGGCCTGCGGACTGAAAGGTCCTGGGTTCGATTCCGGTCAAGGGCATGTACCTGGATTGCGGGCACATCCCCAGTGGGGAGTGTGCAGGAGGCAGCTGATCGGTGTTTCTCTCTCATTGATGTTTCTAACTCTCTATCTCTCTCCCTTCCTCTCTGAAAAAAATCAATGAAATATATTTTTTAAAAAAACCCAACATTTCGTTTATAGGCATATACATCTTAAAAGCAAAAAAAATAAAAATCAAGTTTCATGTCCATCACGGGACTTTTACTGACAAGGGCAGTGCCCGAGGAGAGTCGCGCGCGGTCACACGGACACCCCCTTACCTGGTGCACGTACTCGTCCATGCTCGAGGGCATGTCGAAGTTCACCACCAGCTTGACCCTGACCAGGTCCAGGCCTCGTCCAAGGACGCCCGTGCTCACCACCACCTCGTGGGCTCCGCCAAGCAAGCCCTTTCCAGGAAAGCGAGAGAACGCACTGTTCAGGGCAGGGGTCGCCGGCCGGTGGTCCGCGGACCGCTTTAGGGTTGGGGTCAGGGGACACTGGTGGTCCGCGAGGTCCGAAAGGTTGGCGACCCCTGAGAACTCTGTCTCTTGGGGTTTCATAGACTTGAGATCCTTTCCTTTTCCCGATACTTTCTGCAATATTGTTACAGTATCTTTTCAGGGAGGAAACTTAGGGAACCCGGGGAAGCGGGTGTGGCCCAGGTTCCTCCCAGGGCCCCCCTTTGTCCCCCCCACACCCCCGGGGGTGTTTTCTATTCCTTTCCTCGGGCAAACCTTTCCCAGAGGTGACCTAGGCTCTGCCCCAGCCACGCTGACCTGATGTCAGAGACGGTGGCTTCTGAATTAGTCACCTCGTTAGCGGACGGTCCCTGGGGACCAGGCTGACTTGCTCCGTAAACACAAATGCTGGCAGGAGGGACAGTCAGCTTCGGTCACTGCCTGCCTCGAGTTCTTAGTCGTTAAAAAAAAAAAAAAGATCCAGCCCTGACTGGTGTGGCTCAGTGGATGGAGCGTCAGCCTGTGGACTGAAGGGTCCCGGGTTCTATTCCAGTCAGGGGCACAGGCCCGGGTTGTGGGCTTCATCCCCAGTGGGGGGCGTGCAGGGGGCAGCCGATCCATGATTCTCTCTCATCATTGCATGTTTCTATCTATAAATTCTCCCTTCCTCTCTGAAATCAATAAAAGTGTCTTTTTTTAAAATAAAGGGTTCTGCATTAAACACGGGCTGGTTGTTCCAGTGTCTCTTGAAAATGAGGCAACACGGGTTTCGGGAGCGAGATGAGACGGGGGCCGCGCGTCGCACCTCCAGGATGCTCCTCCGCTCCGCCTGCGGCTTCTCCGAATGCATGGACACGCTCCTCAGGCCCGTGACCTTCTGCACGGCCTCGCTCAGCAGGTCCGCCCCGAGCCTGCAGTCCACAAACACCAGCACGGGCGGCTGGAAGAGTTTCTTATCCTGGGGGGGCGGGGAGGACGCACGTTCAAGTTACTCGGGAACACCCGCCATGGGGAGTTCTCCTGCAAGCACCGGTCCCAGCTGGCTACCAGCAGGCTCATACGCACCGTGAAGGAAGGACAAGGCATACTCTGTCGACATGAGTGTTTTTTCTTTAAAATATGCACACACGGCCGAGACCGGTTTGGCTCAGTGGATAGAGCGTCGGCCTGCGGACTGAGGGGTCCCGGGTTCGAGTCCGGTCAAGGGCATGTACCTGGGTTGCGGGCACATCCCCAGTGGGGGATGTGCAGGAGGCGGCTGATCGATGTTTCTCTCTCATCGATGTTTCTGACTCTCTATCTCTCTCCCTTCCTCTCTGTAAAAAATCAATAAAATATATTTAAAAAAATATATATATATGCACACACGGAAGCCAGAACGGCCTACGGCCCTTCTACCCACAAATGATTTTTAGAAGTTAAGCGCAATGAGCGTGGCTGGTGTGGCTCAGTGGTCGAGCGTTGACCTCTGAACCGGGAGACAGGGGTTCGATTCCCGGTCGGGGCGCACGCCCGGGTTGTACATGTGACCCCCAGTGGGGGGCGTGCAGGAGGCAGCCGACCAGTGGATCTCTCTCATCATGGATGTTTCCTTCTCTCTCTTTTTCCATCTCCCTTCCTCTCTGACATCAATAAAAATATATATTTTTAAAAAATTTCATGGATTCGCCCTGACCGGTGTGGCTCAGTGGCTAGAGCGTCGGCCTGCGGACTGAAGGGTCCCGGGTTCGATTCCGGTCAGGGGCATGTGCCTGGGCTGCGGGCACATCCCCAGTGGGGGGTGTGCAGGAGGCAGCTGATGGATGTTTCTCTCTCATGGATGTTTCTAGGTCTCTGTCCCTCTCCCTTCCTCTCTGTAAAAAAATCAATAAAATAAAAAATAATTTTATGGATTCTTACAGGATTCCGAGACAGGCAAAGCAATGTGTTAGCAGAAACCTAAGCCAAATGCCCTGAAAGCTACACCCGACACCCTTCCTCTATGAGACGGGCGGACACGGCCCACGGGGCCGGGCTCCCCGGCGTGGCTGCTCACGTTCAGGATCTCAAACAGCTTCTTCTTCTTGGCGGGCTCCTCCACCCACAGCACGATCTGCCGCACGTGGGGGCAGGGCAGGTTCTTCTCTCCGGCCGTGATCCGCACGGGGTCCCGCAGGAGCTGACCGGCCAGCTGCTCGATGCTGGCGGGGATCGTGGCCGAGACCAGGACGGTCTGACAGTCGTGGGGGACGTGTTCCAGGACATCCAGCACCTGCTGCTGAAAGCCCATCTTCAACATGGTGTCGGCCTGAAACAGCGTCGTTTTATTTTATTATTTTATATATCATTTATTGATTTCAGTGAGGAAGGGAGAGGGAGAGAGAGAGAGAAACATCAGTGATGAGAGAGAACCATGGATCGGCTGCCTCCTGCATGCCCCACACTGGGCATCGAGCCCGCCACCCAGGCCTGCGCCCTTGAGCGGGCTGAAACATCATTTCAACATGAGCCCGATTTGACGTTAAGACCAGGGCCACCCAAGAAAAGACTCCGGAAACAAAAGAAAAACCCTTACCCAGAAACAGCTACCACCCTGTCAAAACAGGACGGATCCACTGGGAAAAAAGACACATTTATATGAAAGTAGACACTGTGTAACCATGTTACACAACTCGGACACAGTCACAGATAAACAGCGTGGGAGGTGTGGGCGACAGTGCGGCCGGGTTTGTTTTCTGCCCATTGGAAACGGAGGCCTGGGGTTCGATTTCATGCCCACGCCTCAGTTTAGCTGCGATCCACACGGGACGAGTTTAAGAAAAGAGGCCAGCCCGGCCGGCGTGGCTCAGGGGTTGAGCATCGACCTATGAACCAGGAGGTCGAGGTTCGATTCCCGGTCGGGGCACAGGCCCGGGTTGCGGGCTCGATGCCCAGTGTGGGGTGTGCAGGAGGCAGCCGGTCCATGATCCTCTCTCATCATGGATGCTTCCATCTCTCTCTCCCTCTCTCCCTTCCTCTCTGAAATCCATGAAAATACATTTAAAGAGAGAGCCCACCAACTACAGAGCGCCGCGCGACGCACGTTCCCGGTCACTCACTTCATCCACAACCGCTATCTTCACGCCGCGGAGCTGGACGGAGCTCTGCTTCATGATGTCCAGGAGGCGGCCCGGGGTTGCTATGACGACCTGGGTCAAAGGGGAAAAGCAAATAAAAAAAATACATGTGAGGAGCCCGGCCGGTGTGGCTCAATGGTTGGGCATCAACCCGTGTACCAAGAGGCCGCGGGTTCGATTCCAGGTCAGGGCACACGTGCAGTGGTTCAACGAGCCGCCTGTGTGAGCGTCCGACAGTCACGGCGTGCAGCGCGCATCCATGAACCTGCCCCTCCCCTTCCCCACACGGAACCAACTTCAAAAACACCCACGCTGACGTGGCGAGAATACAAAGGCCACCGAGGGTCACACGCAACGCTTTCTCGAGGAAGGAAACCCCCGGGGCCATATGGCCGTTCAAGGACGCCCCGCGGGCTGGGCCGCTCACCTTGATGTGCTGCCGCAGCCGGTGCAGCTGCGGGGGCAAGGGCAGGCCCCCCACCAGCAGCGCGGTCTTCATGCGCGGCAGGCCCTTCATCAGCTCTTTGGCTTGTCTCTCTATCTGAATGGCCAGCTCTCTCGTTGGCGTGAGGATGAGCGCGGACGGACACGTGCCCTGCAAAGACGCAAAACAGACCTAGAGACACCAGCAGTCTATCCCTTTGGATAGACTGGAGGCCCAATGCACGAAATGCGTGCAAGGGGCCCGGCCCTCGAAGCCCCAGCTGCCTCGCGGCCCCGCCCACTGGTCGTTCCGGAAGGTCGTTCCACCGCCATCCAGTCTAATTAGCGTATCAGCTCTTTATTACATAGGATTTTGCTAGAATTGCTGCTTGAACCATAAAACATGATGTAGATAACTCAAGAGGAAAAGTATTATGTTTACCCCTATTTTTACTCTTTTTTTATTGTTCTTTGTTCCTCACTGGGTCCCAGAGGCTCTCTCTCATCGTTGCCTTTCCTTTTCGAGAACTTCCTTTAGCCATTCCTTCAGGACTGGCTGGCTGGTGACGGACGGGTGCCTCTCGCTTTCCTTCTGAAAACGTCTTGGTTTCCTCATCGTTACAGAGAACGTCTCCACTGGGTATAGAATTCCAGTTTGACCGTTCCTCCCTGGCAGCACTTGAACAATGGCATGGCCCCCATGATTTCTAATCGGCAGAAATCTGCTGTCATTGTTTGGTGTTCTGTAGGTAAAAGTGTCATCTCTCTCTGGTGGCCATATATATATATATATATATAAAATTTTTTTTAATCCTCACCTGAGGATATTTTTTCATCGATTTTCAGAGAGAGTGGAAGAGGGAAAGACAGAGAGAAATATCTACGTGAGAGAAACACATCAATTGGTTGCCTCCTGCACACTCACCGACCAGGGCCCAGGCCGGGGAGGAGCCTGTAAATGAGGTATGTGGCCTGGAATCGAACCCGGGACCCTTCAGTCCACAGGCCGATGCTCTATCCACTGAGCCAAACCGGCGAGGGCTTAAATATATATATATATTTTTTTTTTTTTTATTGATTTCAGAGAGGAAGAGTTCAATGATTCTCTCTCATCATTGAAGTTTCTATCTCTCCCTCTCCCTTCCTCTCTGAAACCAATAAAAATATATATTTTTTAAAAATTCCCACAAGTTACATTTCTCAGACACACTCCTCAACGCTAAAGATTCAGGGTCGCTTTGCAATTTGAACCCAGGTGAGCGTGGAGGTGGGTGGCCGCCTCCCGTGTCCCGGGTGAACTTGAACTCACCTCCAGCAGAGCGCGCATGATGACGGGCAGGAGGAAGGCGGCTGTCTTCCCCGAGCCCGTGTCCGCACTGGCCAGGATGTCCCGCCCCAGGAGCCCCACGGGCGTCATCTGCATCTGGATGGGGGTGGGCACCTCGTAGCCGGCCGCCGTCAGGTTGAGGCTCAAGGTCTCGGGGAAGGCGCAGTGCTCGAAGTCCACGATGGGCCTGGCGACGGCCCGCCCCTGGACGCAGATGCCCAGCTGGTGTCTGAGGTTCTCGACCTGGTCCTCCCCGAGGCTGGCGATGAAGGGGTGCTCCTGGTAGACGTAGGGCGTCAGGAGCGGGGCCTGCGGCGGCGAGCCGGCTCCCGGGGGGCCGCTGAGCGCTGACCTCTCTTCCTTTTCCTTCACCTGCAGGAGATGTTTGGCTTTGCACTCCAAGCTGCACACGTCTTCGTCCGTCTCGTCGCAGATGTACTCGCCGTAACGGCCACAGATGACGCACACGGGCTCCCCGGGCTCCGCCGGGCGCTGCGTTTTGGAAAAGGACTTGACAGGCTCGTCGGAGGGAAGGCTGTCCCGGGCGCCCGGCTCGGGCCCCGCCTGTGGCCTGTGGGCAGCTGCGGCGTCTCCTGTGGGGACAGCGTCCGCTGGGGGGCCGCTCCCCTCCTCCCACCGCACGGCCTCAGCTTCTGGTCTCGCTTTCTTGGCCGCGCAGCCTTGGCCGCCGTCGGGGCCGTTCCTCTTGACTTTGAGAGCCCTTGGGACAAACATCCCTCACTCTTCTGTGGAGGAAATTATACAATGAGGTTTATTTTCAACGCAATGACGTGCCCAGGACAGAGTAGCAGGTGGCCATCCTGGAATCAGCCAGGTGTCCCTGGGTTTTGCCTCAAAGGATTAGAGAAAGTATCGAGACACTAGCTATACGAAGCTTTTCTTCCATTCGCCAGCTTTCTCTGATGAAAAGACGGCATCCTTTCCCCCACACGCATGCACACACACACACATGTGCACACATACCGACACAGACACATACCAACACACACATGCACACATTTATACAAGCACAGACACACATATACACACATACCAACACAGATACACATGCACACAATTATACATGCACAGAGACACATGGAGACACATACCAACACAGAGACACATACCAACGCAAACACGCATACCAACAGACATACATGCACACATACCAACACAGAGACACATGCATGTGCTTATACATGCACACGTGCACGCACTTGTACATGCACAGAGACACATGGACACACATACCAACACATACCCACAAAGACAGACATGCACAGACAGACACACGGAGACACACGCAGCCCGTGCACACAGCCTACTCCTGCTTCCTGTCCACCTGCGCTCGGAAACAGCAGACATCACACACCTTCAGGAGTAAGTTCTATTGCATTTTCACAAACGGGGAGTTGGACACCCCACGAATGGGAATCTTCACAGTCAAAACCGCCAGGCACAGCGGGAAATGCTACTTTGACCCAGAAAGTAACCAGCCACGGTGCCGCGGCGCCCAGCACAGTGCTCAGGGCTTCACAGGTCAGCTGACCTGCGGGGTCCCGGGCAGGTGCGTGTCCCCCATAAACAAGAGCACATCCAAGGCTGGGTCTCCCCAGAGGAGGCTCCCGGCAGCCCTGTGTCGGGGCCCAGGGTGCCCGCCGTCCCCAGGAGCGTCTGTGCCAATGACCATCAAATAGGCTCTTACACATTTTTCTCAAAAATAACTCTTAGGCAGCGGTTCTCAACCTTCTGGCCCTTTAAATACAGTTCCTCATGTTGTGACCCAACCATAACATTATTTTCGTGGCTACTTCATCACTGTCATGTTGTTACTGTTCTGAATCGTCATGTAAATATCTGATATGCAGGATGGTCTTAGGCGACCCCTGTGCAAGGGTCGTTCGACCGCCAAAGGGGTCGCGACCCACAGTTTGAGAACCGCTGTCTTAGGGCGAACGGCTCGTTTCCAACAAAAAATGCAGCTGGGGGTCTGCAATGGCAATCTTCGGGCCCCTTGGAGCGTGGCTTTCTGGGGGCGCTAAACGCTGGGAATGCAGAGTCCAAGGGCGGCCCCCCTCGCCGCTCCAGCCGCCTCCACCCTCCCCCCACCCCCCTGCCGCCCCACCGCCCCACCGCCCGGATTCAGCTCTCACCCGGGCCGCGGCCTCGTACCCAGAGCGCCTGCGCGTCCCGGCGGCACAGCACTCAGGGCGCCTGCGCGTCCCGGCGGCCCGCACCCAGAGCGCCTGCGCGTCGCGGCGGTGCTAGGAGACCGGGCGAGCTTGCCAGGGTGGGAGGGCGGGCCCCTCTTACTGCCACGCCCTAGCGTCGGGGTCCACGAGACGCCGGTCCGCCGCGTCCCCTGCAGCTCCTCACGCGCTGGGTCGGGCTTCCTGCCCACAGGCTCGACTTCACCGCTGCTGGGAGCGGCATGCGGAGCGGGGTCTACGTCTCCGGGTTTTGGGAGGGGCCGCGCCCTAGATCCTCGGGGAAGGCGGTGCCAAGGTGGGGGGCGGAGCTCTGGTGGGAGGGGCCTGGTGTGTGGAGGGGGCGTGGCTAGATCCGGGGGCGGGGTTCCACGCGCTGTCCCCGCCCCTTCCCGGCTCCCGGCTGGAGGGAAAGCCCGGAGCCGGATCTTGGCTGGGAGGCTGTCGCTGCAGGGAGGGGCGGGCGTGGGGATCCTCTTGGAAGAACTGACGTGATCGCGTGGGCCGGGGTTGGCGAAAAAGCATCGGACGGTCCCGAAAGACGACGGAAGGGGCGGCGCGGGGCCGGGCACCATGACAACGTGGGAAGTCTGCGTGGAGAGGGCGGGTACAGGAGGGGGGGCGCAGGCCCCGGAGGCTTGGGACTGGCCAACATGGCTCTAAAATTAAATCGACCCTGTTTCATGTGGCGAGTTTCCGCCACGGCCACACCCACCCGACACCAGAGAGAAAATAACAGTCTCGGTGCTTGGTCCTTCTCAGCTGACGGTCCTCTGATGGGCAGGCTCTGATCTGGAGCCAGGAGCCCCTGTGCAGAAGCGATGGGGATGGGAGAGGGGAGAGGCTGATGTCTCTGCAAGTTTATTGCTCCAATGACATTGCTGGGCCCAGTGGCTGAGTGTCGGCCTATGAACCAGGAGGTCAGGGTTCGATTCCCCCTGGTTGTGGGCTCAAACCCCAGTGGGGGTCCTGCTCATGCTGCAGGCAGCCGATCCATGATTCTCTCTCGTCATGGATGTTTTGATCGCTCTGTCCCTCTCCCTTCCTCTCTGACATCAATAAAAATGTTTGTTTATTTTTAATATATTTTTATTGATTTTAGAGAGAGGAGCGGAGAGGGAGCGAGGGATTAAAACATCCATGGCGAGAGAGAATCATGGATCAGCTGCCTCCGGCACGCCCCCTACTGGGGATCGAGCTTGCAACCCCGTTGCATATGCCTTTGGTCGGAATCGAACCCAGGACCCTTCAGTCCACAGGCTGATACTCTATTCACTGAGCCACACTGGTTAGGGCTGTTTGTTTGTTTTCATTAATGTGTTTTTAAAAATATTTTATTGATTTTTTACAGAGAGGAAGAGAGAGAGGGATAGAGAGTTAGAAACATCGATAAGAGAGAAACATCAATCAGCTGCCTCCTGCACATCTACTGGGGATGTGCCTGCAACCCAGGTACATGCCCTTGACTGGAATCGAACCCGGGACCCCTCAGTCCACAGGCTGATGCTCTATCCACGGAGCCGAACCCGTTAGGGCTGTTTGTTTGTTTTTAAAAAAGCTCAGATTCAGGTCCCCAATTCGGACTCCTCAGAGCACAGTCCCATTAACCCCCGCTGCTGTCTCCCCACCAACACGGTGCGATGATGGCCTGTGCGTGGCTGGCGGCGGAAGCCTTACCTGTAGGAGCTCAGGTGGGAACCGCAGATGGGCAGATGGCGTTACTGACACACGCCTAGCCCGCGGGACTCGGCAGGGCAGGGCGGGGCAGGAAAGGTGCGGCCTGACTCAGTCGCCCAGCGCCGTGGAATTCACACTCGTCCCACATGGCCATTCTGAGCTCGCCTTCAGCCCAGCCTCGGAACAGGAAATGCGGTCATAACGCGAGCTGTTGAGACATGAACAGAAAGACTAACGCCCGTCCTTCTTGGATGCCTGGAAACTGGGCTCACACCTATTCGTCTACAGCCACTCCTTACTCGTTCGTACGTGAGGCTTGGAAAACCTGTCCGAGCTGACATCTCGGTGGAGGCAGAGAGCACGGGGGATAGCATTTGAGGGCCCTTGTTTTGTTGTTTTTAGCGTATTTTTCTTGATTTCAGAGAGGAAGGGAGAGAGAGGTAGAAGCATGAGAGAGAGAGAAGCAATGATGAGAGAGAATCATGGATCGGCTGCCTCCTGCAGGCCTCCGAGTGGGGGATGGAGCCCGCAGCCCGGGCACGCGCCCTGACCGGGAATCGAACCCTGACCTCCTGGTTCATAGGTCGACGCTCAACCCCTGAGCTCATATCCTGTCTTAAAGCAATGACCTCCTCCCAGCTAGAAAAATCAAACATCGCCCCGCCGGCTGCCTACTGGGGGATGGAGCCCGAAACCCGGGCATGTGCCCTTGACCGGAATCAAACCCGAGACCCTTCAGTCCACAGGCTGAGGCTCTATCCCCTGAGCCAAACCGGCCAGGGCAAATTTCATTATTTATTTTTATTTTATTTTATTGATTTTTAGACAGAGGAAAGAAGAGGGATAGAGAGAGAAACATTGGTCTGCTGCCTCCTTCACGCCCTCCACTGGGGATGGAGCCTGCAACCCGGGCCTGTGCCCTGACCGGGAATCGAACCGGAGCACGAGGAAGGCCAAACCCGGCACGGAAACCCCCTTGGCGGGGCCGTGGTTTCAGAAGGACGGTTATACGATCCCTGTGCAGACCTCAGCTTATTCGCTCGCCCTTTTTCTTTTTTTTTCACCCCCTGGAAAGCTATAATTTGAGTTTCAGAGCAGCAGTTAGAAGAACATGCTCACCAGGATCAGAAAACCCTGCATTAACCCCCCAGTGACTGGGCGCCATGGACAAGGGGACGGGCCCTCACCGTCCGGGCGGGAGCCCTCCCCGTGCCCCACGCCTCTCCCCGCACCTCTCCCGACTTTCTCTGTCACTGCTCTTCCTCCCTGCGGCTCGGCTAGAGACTGTTCCTTTTAGAAATCGTTTTTCCCCAAGGCTAGCCTCAAAGGGACCCCCAGCAACCCCCACTTTCTGAAGCAAGCACATAAGCCTTTGCATTTTTAAAAAATATATTTTTATTGATTTCAGAGCAGGAGAGAGAAACATCCATGATGAGAGAGCATCACGGATGGGCTGCCTCCCGAAGGCCCCCCACTGGGGATGGAGCCCGAAACCCGGGCATGTGCCCCGACCGGAAATCGAACCGTGACCTCCTGGTTCCTAGGTCGATGCTCAACCACTGAGCCACGCTGGCCGGGCTTGGAGACACTTCTTACGGGACTCAGAAGGCGTTGGCTAGCTCTGTGACACCGGGCCTTCTCTTGCTCTGAATTATGGATCCGCGAGAAGTGGTGCAGGAGCTGTGCGAGCCCCACAGGCTGAGCGTGTTTGTGCGAGAGCCGAGGGCGGCCTCGGGGCGGGGGGGGGGGGGGGGGGGGG
>JAWPEG010038709.1:870335-892129 GCA_035771395.1 Myotis vivesi | reverse complement strand
CTGCCCCGCCCCTCCCCCCCCCCCCCCCGCGTGTGCGCGCACACACAAACACACACTCTTACACATGCGCGCACACACTCACTCTCTCACCCACACACGCTCTCTCACGCGCACACATGCTCTTAAACACACACGCGTGCTCACACAGATTCTTAGCTCATCTTGCACGGTTCCCGCTCCAGCCCTGGAGCAGCCTTTCTCCGGGCGCTGCCTCCTTCGGGTGGGCAGGGTCTCAGAAAGCAGCTGAGAGGCGCTGTGCCCATGGCAGGCAGCGAGGAGACCCATGTGGTGCCCACATAGCCCGTAGCTACGTCGCTCTCCGCAGGGCGATAGGAGCCCTGGGCTCGTGCCCACACTCCCATTCCCGGCCTCCCCAGGTCATTCACGCCCCCTTCATGTGTGTGACCCCTTGTCAGGGAGAAGCCGGCTCCCGGGTGGAGTTGAGGCTCCCTGTGCCACCCCGTGAAGAGATGAGAGCGGGAGGTGTGGTCACGGGAGAGGGCGGACTGTGAGCTGAGGAATGCGGCCCAGCACCTCGCCCGCCCGCCCGCATGTGATGGGGAAGGAGGGAGCGAGCTCTTCACTGGCATCTGCTCTGAAGACGCCGCCCTGGGTGCCTGTCCGGGGCCGCTGTGGCGCCAGGACACTGGACAGACGTCTGCTGTCCTCAGGCCCCTCGGTGTCGTAGGGAGTGACTGTCCTATAGGGATGAGTGACCCGGGGTCAGGGCCGTGCTCCAGGGGCCGCTGTGGTGCCAGGACACTGGACAGCGACGTCTGCTGTCCTGAGGCCCCTCAGTGTCGTAGGGAGTGACTGTCCTGTAGGGAATGAGTGACCCGGGGGTCAGGGCCGTGCCCTGAGGAGGTGACACTCATGAGTCTGAGTGGAAAGAGCCCCCGTGTGAAGGTTGGAGGGGGAGGAGCAGGGCTGAAGGGGAGAGCTGGCGCCCAGGGCAGGGGGCGGGTGCTGGAGTCGAGGAGGGTCGCAGGCACATCTGTGGACCCGGGGGCTCAGACCCCCTACCAAGGACGTGGGTGAACAAAGACTCGTCTTTTTTTTTTTTTTTATTGATTTCAGAGAGGGAGGGAGAGATAGAAACATCCATGATGAGAGAGAATCATGGATCAGCTGCCTCCTGCACGCCCCCTACTGGGGATCAAGCCCACAACCTGGGCCTGGGCCTGTGCCCCTGATTGGAATCGAACCTGGGACCCTCTAGTCCTCAGGCCGACGCTCTATCCACTGAGCCACACCGTCTAAGTCGGGACTCGTCTCTTTAAATCCAGTGCCCCCATTGTTCCCACTGCTGGTGCCTCCTCCATGGCAGGGAAGAGGCCTAGGTGTGGCTTTGAAGGGGATACTGGGCCGAGGTGAGTGGCCGGAAGCCTTCACTTCTCAGGAGCCTCGCGTGCCCTGGCGCATGGATGCCGCGGGCAGCTTGCCAGCTTCGTGGGAGATGATGGCAATCGCCTTGAGCAGCCGCCCCGTCCCCGTCCCTCAGGCCCTTCAGGTGACGGCGGTTTCCAAGCTCAGATCTGGGGGGTGATGGCCCCGTCGGGTGGGTTGTGCTGAGGCTGGCGCACAAGAAAAACCCGTCCGCCCCCTGGCAGGCCTCGGAGAGCGCTTCACACGCCGCTCCCCGGAGTCCCTCTTATCTGGGCCGCACGCTGGGGAGAGGGCGAAACCTCTTATCGCTGACGTCTGTTTATCTCCCAACGCGCCCTTTCGGTTCATGGGTTTCAAAATGTGATACAAGTCCAAACTGTTCTTAAGAAACGGAGTCTGCACTGTTGATAGAAATGAGATGTTTCCCAAGGTGCCTCTGAAGCATATAGTTCTTGAAGACCTGGTTTTAAAGTGACCTGTATGGGCCCGGCCGGGGTGGCTCAGTGGCTGAGCGTCGACCTATGAACCAGGAGGTCACAGTTCAGTTCCGGTCAGGGCACATGCCGGGTTGCGGGCTCCATCCCCAGGGTGGGGGTGCAGGAGGCAGCCGATGAGTGATTCTCTCTCATCATGGATGTCGCGCTCTCTCTCCCTCTCCCTTCCTCTCTGAGATCAGTAAGAATAACATGTATATATGTAAAGGGACCTGTTCTGGAACATTCACGGCAGCCTTGCGTTCTTTGGGGTGGAAAGGTCTCTTTCTGCCGTGTTTATGCTGTGGGCCCTTGCTCCCCTGGCCGTGGGAGGCTTGAAGCTCACCTTGTACCTGGGCTGGGAGTGGGATTGGTAGACGGGCCCTCGGAAACGGTCAGGTGTGGGCACAGGATGTGAGAGCAGCCACTGACTGTGGGTGGATGCACAGGGGTGACGGGTGCGGGGGAAGTTCGTGACCCTGATAGTGAGCAGTCTTTTAGGGGGTCCCTCAGCTCCTGGGGTGCTGAGTTAGGCGAGGCCCCACGTGCACACGCCTCCTGTGGTTCCCAGCGAGCTCGTGTGCCCTGCCCGGCAGCCGGCTCGCCACTGGTTAATGCAGCTGTGGGGAGGAGTGCTTTCAATTATTAAATGGGAGGATATTTTTAGATCTCCCCCAGATCCCGATTGCTCCAGCTACTCTTGACCTCCTTCCAGAGTCCTGTATGGTCCCCAGCTGCTCGGTGGATATTTCCACTCGGGTGTGTGTGCTGTCACCCCCTGCTCACGGCCTCTCCCTTCGCTCCTCACCGGTGTGAGCTGCAGCTCTGATTTCCCCGCTGCCGGCACTGACTCCCAGGTGACGGCCCGAGCATCACGCCCTGTGTGGCTCTCTCCTTCCAAACGCACGCCCCTCGCCAGCTGTCATGGAAAGGCCTGGATTCGTTCTGTGCGTCACTGACCTGACGTTCCAGCTGCCCGCTCAGGACCCTCACCCTCCCGGAGAGGGCGGGCGGGACTGAGTACGTGCCCCGTGACCTCGAGCCCGGATGCCCGCCTGTCCCTGTGGGGACAGCCCTGGCTCTCGTCCTGGCTTTGCTGTAAAGCATGGAGCTCAGTTAGGAGAGGGGGCAAGCAGCGACAGAGTAGAGACGGCGAGAAAACAGTGTGTCCTGTCTGTGTGGTGTGTAAGCTGCCCCTGTGCCCGCGGAGTGGGTCAGTGGGTAGGACGGGCGTGGCCGTGGGAAGGTGGAGATTCCCAGGTGAGCTGTGCAGGGTTTGAGGCTTCTCGGGTGAGGCCTCAGTCCCCCAAGTGAGCTGTACCTGCTTCTCCTGGTTGACTGCGTACATGGGAGGAAAGTCACTGAAGTCCTGTGCAGTCTTCCGCCTCGCTGTGCATGTGCGCATGTATGTGCGCATGCGTGTGGCTCGCTGTGTATGTGCGCATGCGTGTGGCTCGCTGTGTATGTGCGCATGCGTGTGGCTCGCTGTGTATGTGCGCATGCGTGTGTCTCGCTGTGTGTGTGCGCATGCGTGTGGCTCACTGTGTGTCTCACTGTGTATTGCGTGGGTGTGTGGCTCCCTGTGTATGTGCGTGTGGCTCAGTGTGTGTGTGTGTGTGTGTGTGTGTGTGTGTGTGTGTGTGTCTGTGGCTCACTGTGTATGTGCATGTGGCTCACTGTATGTGCGTGTGCATGTGGGACACTTTCCCGGGAGCCACTAGACCAGAGCCTTCCCCTGCTGGTGCTGTGGTCCCCTTTAGGACGCACTCAGAATGGTGTCTGCGGCAGATTTCTCTCCATTTCAGGTGCTCTACAGGTTTGTTCGGTTTAGGAATGGCCACTGTCATTTTAGGAGGAATCTTAGCGTCGATGGCACAGTGGTCATTACTGGGCACATGGCGTTTCTTTACGGAAACCCTGTAAGCGCTTCCCTCTGCTCCTGCCTAGAAAATGTGCCAGAGGAGCTCCGAGAGCCGTTCTACACGGACCAGTACGACCAGGAGCACATCAAGCCGCCCGTCGTGCACCTGCTGCTGTCGGCCGAGCTGTACTGCCGGGCGGGCAGCCTCATCCTCAAGAGCGACGCGGCCAAGCCCCTGGTGGGCCACGACGCCGTGGTGCAGGCCTTGGCGCAGAAGGGGCTCTACGTCACCGACCAGGAGCGGCTGGTGACGGAGCGGGACCTGCAGAGGAAGCCCATCCAGATGGTGAGCCTCCACGGGCGGGGCCGGAGGGCGGAGGGCAGGGGCGGGGCCAGAGGGTGTGAATGTGTGTCAGTGTCCGCACGTGCCTGAGTGACCTGGCGAGTCTCTGCCTGTCACGTGTGTCAGTGTAGTTACTAAGCATGAGCTTTTCTGTGTAAAACATGCGGCAAAGGACACTGAGCTGGCCTGGGCCAACCAGGAGGGCCTCGCAGGGCAGCCCTGGAGACAAGGCCCATGTTCAGTTCACCGTCTGCCGTCCCCTTTAATGTATATTGTTATTGATTTCAGAGGAAGGGAGAGGGAGAGAGAAAGATCAATGATGAGAGAGGATCATGGATCGGCTGCCTCCTGCACGCCCCCTACTGGAGATCGAGCCTGCAACCCAGGCCTGTGCCCTGACCGGGAATCGAACTGTGACCTCCTGGTTCCTGGGTCCACCACTGAGCTACAGCCGGCTGGGCTGCTGCCCCTTTAGCTTGGTTTACAGAATGCTGGGCGTCATCAAAATGGTGTTGGAAGGAAAACGGCCACATATTTGATGAAGTCATGCTCCTCCGTGAGACGGCCTTACTCGGAGGCAGGAGAGATGTGTGTGTAGGAGGACAGAGGAAGAAAAATGTATGTAGTTAAAGAAAAAAGCAAGAAATTATGAGCTTGAAGTAGGATGGGCCAAATCAGTTCACTGTCTGGCACTAAATGAGGTTGTGACCTACTTTGATTTCTGCCTTTTTCTTCTTTTTTAAAACCCATTGTATTACTTTTAAGGAAGGAGGTAATGTAAGAGTTAGCTGGTCATTGGCTTACAGGTGGGCAGCTGAGTTGTCAGGACGGTGGGGAAGGGTTTCAGCTCCGTGGTGGCTGCAGGTTCCCGTACTCACTGAGTTTTGGGGCCTGCTCTGCGGGCACGTCACCTGCGAGCAGCTTGCAGCATGGGGAGCAGTTCCCCTCTGAGGTCCCCTCTGACGGGACTGCTGCCCCCGCTGTGCGTGTCCGTGTCTGCTGAGCCACTGCCCACGCACACCGATGGCAATGTAACCGTTACTCCTCGAGCAGGTGAAGCACCTGTATTTTCCACGTTGTTTCCTAGCGCAGTGTGTGTGTGTGTGTGTGTGTCAGAGTGTGTGTGAGTGTGTGTGTGTGTGTGTGAGTGAGTCAGAATGTGTGTGGGGAGTGTGTGAGTGGGTGTGTATTGGTGTGTAGGGGATGTGAGTGTGGGGGGGAGTGAGTGGGGGGGAGTGTGTGTGTNTGGTGTGAGTGAGTGTGTGTGTTGGTGTGAGTGTGAGTGTGTGTTGGTGAGCGTGTGTGTGTGTTGGTGTGAGTGTGGGTGTGTGTTGGTGAATGTGTGTGTGTTGGTGTGAGTGTGGGTGTGTGTTGGTGTGAGTGTGGGTGTGTGTTGGTGAGTGTGTGTGTGTGTTGGTGTGAGTGAGTGTGTGTGTGTGTTGGTGTGAGTGAGTGTGAGTGTGTGTTGGTGAGTGTGTGTGTGTGTGCGTGGAGACGCTGACGCAGGGCTGCCGTTTCTCGCGCTGACCCTGCTGACGGCTGGGGGCACATCTCAATCTGGTCGCAGGGACGCGGCAGGGGTGCACCAGTGACGTGCAGGCCTGAGTCTCCGCTCGCACCTCCGCCTGCGGCTGACCCTGCCCGCAGCCCTTCGCAGGCTCACGTGTGTGGCCTTGTGCTTTCAGTTTTGTCACCATTAGATTTAAAGTTTTCCAGTTGCTGTGAACATGTGATTGATTGTGTTACTGCTTTTCTAAAATCTCAGTGAGAAGGTCTCAGAGTCCTAGTGAGAACGTTGCTCCTTCGGAACCTGTTGTGTTGGTTTAGAGCGACAAGGGTGGTACGCGTCAGGCCTCTTGTCCAGCTTTTTAGGAAGCGTGTTGGGATAGTGCTTGGTGCTGACCGTATGGACCGCCTGCCTTCCACCTACTGATCTAACTTTGCCCTGGCCGGTGTGGCTCAGTGGGTAGAGCATCGGCCTGCGGACTGAAGGGACTCGGTTTCAGTTTCATCCAAGGGCACGTGCCTGGGTTACGGGCTCGATCCCCAGTAGGGGGTGTGCAGGAGGCAGCCAATCAATGCTTCTCTCTCATCATTGATGTTTCTCTCTATCTCTCCCTCTCCCTTCCCCTCTGAAATCAATAAAAATATATATTTTTTTAAAAAATTAAAAATTAATTATCGTAATTTTGGGATCTTTTATTTCTGTATGCTGCCTCCAGTTTGGGAGGCGAGTTGTGTGCCAGTAGCAAAAGTGTAATGGTAAGGATAAGGCCACTTATGTATTTAAAAACATAAAACAACAGCAGGAGGCCACAGCGGAGACAGAGTCCTGCGTGGATGAGCAGGGGGAGGAGCTGGAGCAGGAGGTTCAGATGGAGGCCTTGCCTTCAGGCGGGAGGTGTGTGGAGGGCTGGACTGGAATGTGCCTGTCGGAGGCGGGAGGGGGGACGGGACAGTGGTCCGCGGACCACTGGTAGGCGGCCGCTGCTTTAGAGGAAGGCTCTGCAGAGTCCTGCGTGGATGTGATGGGTGAGCCAGGAGCAGTGAGAGATGACGCTGAAGTTTATACATTGCGGTGCTGAGTAGCAGTTACGACGTGATCACAAACAGGAACAGGGCCTCCTTGGGGTAAAGACGGTGTCCCAAAGCCGGGGCCTCGGCGGGGAGCTGACCACGGACTGTCTCCGTTCGCCCCTCCCCCGTGTGCCCTGTGTGCTTCCTTAGAGTCCCGCCTCCTGTGGCCTTCCCTTCTGCGCCTGCTCCTTAGGAGAGGCACTCGCATTTCAGAATGTCAGCCAGAACTCTCAGGTGGCTCAGCCGCGTCCCCGCTTCCGTTTTAGAGCGCCCACCTGGCGATGATAGACACCCTGATGATGGCCTACACGGCGGAGATGGTCAGCGTGGAGAAGGTCATCGCGTGCGCCCAGCGGTACTCCACCTTCTTCCAGGCCACCGACCTGCCCTACGACATCGAGGACGCCGTCATGTACTGGATAAATAAGGTGGGTGCGCACGCGGGGGCCGCGACGCTCCCATGGCAGGAAAGGCGGGTCCCCACTCAGACGCTGCTGCTCTGCGGACTGAGGGTTTGCGCCCCAGATCTGTGTGGTGTCAGGAGGTGAGGCCTGGGAGGTGACCCCAGAGTTCCCTGCCTCTTGGGCATGTGAGGTCCCGGAGAAAATGGCCAGATGCTGGCTCTCACCAGACACTGTACCCGCCCCCGCGGGACCTTGGCCTCCAGCTCCAGCTGTGAGGGACACGTTTCTGCTGTTCGCAGACTGCCGTCTGTGGTCTTGCTGATGTCTCCTGAGCAGACAGACACACTCCATTACCCTTTCTGTTTCAAATCAAAGCAAAAGCTCGGGTTGTGCAATCTGGTTAAAATTTCCCATTCACCCCCCTTTTTTATGTCTATTTCTTCTTTTTTTTTTTCAAAGAGGAAGGGAGAGGGAGAGAGATAGAAACATCAATGATGAGAGAGAATCATGGATCGGCCGCCTCCTGCACACCCCACACTGGGGATCAGCCCACAACCTGGGCCTGTGCCCTGACTGGGAATCGAACCGTGACCTCCTGGTTCATAGGTCGGCGCCCCACCACCGAGCCACGCCGGCCGGGTGAGAGTGTAAAATGTTGACGAAACAGCAGTGTTCTTGCTCCCGAGCCTTAAAGCTGAGGTTCCTGGTGGCCTGTCCCCAGCTCGCCGGTCCCGCCCGCCCCGGGTGTTGGGCAGCATCCAGTGCGTCAGTGAGCTCACCCTCATGCGCGGATGCGGCCCCTGCAGGGCGCTGCCTCCGGTTGGGAAGGGAGTGTTCTCCTGTGAGTGGGGCTGCTGTTGGACACACGGGTCTGGCCACATGAGGGTGAGGCGCATGCTCTTCCTGTTCTACGCGGATGGACCTTCACGTCGATGCTTTTGTATTTAAGGTAAACGAACATCTGAAGGACATTCTGGAGCAAGAACAGAAACTGAAGGAGCATCACACGGTGGAAGCCCCAGGAGGTCAAAAGGTACGTTTCGCATTGAAAACGGGCCCTCGTGCGCCCACATGTGCTGTTACTTGGGGAAATGTTCGCAGTTGTGGTCGTGAACTTGGTTTTGGTGACGTAACTGTGCCGGGAAAGCCAGGCCGGGCACACACCACATAAGTAGGAGCACAGAGCGAAGGGGGTGGACGACGGTGCTCAGGAAAACATCAGTGCTCGAGCTCAGGTTCTGAGGTTCTTTTGGCAAAAATAATGGTTTGGACTTTGGTAAGATGTAGGAAACAACACGAAAACAGCGTCAGGGTATCGGCCCTGTGATGCCGTGTAATAGGCCCGCCTTTACCATCTTGGCCCAGGAGCTGTGAGTTGTCCCCAGGGAGGTTCTGGGGGAAGAAGAAACATTAGCGTGGAGTTGGTCTTTGAACATTCTCGAGCGGCACCTGGCCTTCCTGCTCTGCAGACCAGCTGTGCTCCTGCAGGGCCGTCCAGCAGAGCGCATCGCGGGAGAACCCTTCAGGCGCAGGGCACGGGGCTTGGGGGGAGACATTGCCCTTGTTCAGAGCCTCCCTTTCCATTCGGGCGACTCGGTCTCCTCATTGTTACGCCCACCGTGTGCCGGTGATGCGCTACCCACCTCCTGCCCGCCCTCGTTCCAGTAGATTCCTTACCACCATCTTCTCTAAACATGGGCCTGCGCGGGGCCACTTGTACTGTGTTGGACCAGAATTCACAGTGTGAAGCTCTCTCTTTAGAGCATGCGCTCCCCCCTGGTGTGTTTCTGACCGTAGGGTAGGCCGTGTCCTAGCGGGGGGCCTTGTGAGGAGCGCCAAGTCGAGGGAAAGCCAGACCCTTTACTGCTGGGATGTTCTCCGTTTCCTTTTTTTCAAATTGCTCTTTCTGCTAATAATGCTCCTTTTGATGCGAAAGTAGGAGGCCCAGTTAAATTTGAAGTTCAGATAAATAACCAACAGTGTTTTGGTCTAAGTTGCTTGAGCCTGTGTATTGTACCAGCGCCCTGCTCTAGGGTCTCTGGGATTTGCAGCACGGCCTCAAGTCCAGCATCCATTCTCCCGAGGGCCTGTGCGGAGCGTGTAGCAAATGCATCTGAGCTTCCGGTCAGACCAGCGCTGCCCTGACGCTGAGTGACCTTTCCAGGCCCTCGACCTCTTGGCCTCTCTTCATCTGTAAACATTAAGGGTTGGATTAAGGGCTCCTAAATTCCGTGACTAAAATGATTCCCAAATCTCCCCTCTTTGCTGTGTTAGTAACGGCAGGTACTAGACACGACAGGTCTGTGGAAGTAGGGAGCTGGTTGTCATGAACTTCCATATGTACACCTGGCAGCTGTGGCAGCTGTGGGAGTGAACACCTGGGAGGGCCTTCTCGAGGGTGTGGACTTGACTCGCCCTGGGGGTGGCGGGTGGACTTGGAAAGTGGGACACTAGGTCACAGGGACGTGTGCCTGCAGACATGCCGTTGGAGTACATGGCACCTTGGGGAATGAGCCAGAAGGCCATTTGGTGGTTTTGGAGAGCTGTGAATCCACGGGTTTGTGTTCTTAAGTTTATAAGACTAACTATGTTGAGTTTGTTTCTCAGAATGTTACAGATACGAGTCTACTCGGTGTAGCATTTGCCACTTTTTAAAGAGAAACATGGGTGAGGGGTTCTGCAGGGGCTGGAACTGGGGGAAGGAGTGGCTTTTGGAGAAAAGACATCCCCTCGTTCTAATTGCTTTCATTTGAAGGTGGAGGCTCAGAATAGCCCCTCTCCCCAGTGAGAGCAGTGCACGCGCTGCCCGATTTCCTCCGCCCGTGCGGGCAGAGCTCCTCAGCCGTGGAAACCATAACCCACTTTTGTTTTAACTCCATTCCTTCACGCAGCACCGAGCTACATTGGAGAAAAGGGCTCTGAAGTCAAGTCCATTGGGAGATCCTCCCCCCACCCCCCGGCCCCTCTCAGAACGTCACAGCCCATTTTCAGACATGAAGGCCCCTGGAGAAGCCTGCCCGTCTGTCTCCCAAACACGTGTGATCTCTGAACTCCTGTGTGAATGGCATGTGCTAACACCCACAGAACCGTGTTCTTTGGAGCGGCTCTGGGCACCTGGTGTCTGACCTGTAATGTTCTCATTGACCCGGGTGTGTTCCATATGTTTATAAACACACAGAACAAACACAGGTTCCAACACAGGGCGTCACCCTCCCAGGCATCGTTTGGTTTGACTCTGAGGCTTACCTGGGCTCCTTTTCATACTGTTATTTCAACTAAATAATTGTGAGGCCTTGACCACCTGATGAGGTAACGTTCACCTAGGATTCTGCCCCTACGGTTCTGTTCTGTAGTTACGGTTTCTCTTATGTGGACTTCGGGTCAGTGCTCACTAGTTTCTTTCGTTATACCATCGCCAACATCACTTTTAGCAAAAACAGCACCTCAGTTAGAATATGTCCCTGGCCATCAGCTCAGTGAGGAACTTGGCGTTTTAGGCCTTTAAAAAATTCAGAGGTGGCCCCCGATTTCTCTCCAAGCAGTAAATATTGCGTGAAGATGACCGGCCTTATGTTAGACGTAACTCAGATGCCTGGGGCCATGGCTTCCGTCTCTGTCCACGAGTGCGGAGCGTCTCCCCTCCCAGGGCGTGTTCACGAGGGGCCGACCCGAGCGAGCTTTCCGTGGGGCTCACGGAGGTCGTTTTCTCACCCCGTCCCTCCTCCTATATTTATCACTTAGGTGCTGATGTAAGCAGGTCTGTCCTCTTCATTGTCTGTATGAACTTATTAACGGGTTGTAACCTACTTCTGTCTATATGCACTTATTTTTAAATAAACCTGTAGATTTTAAGCTGAAGTATTAGCTGGCATTTAGAGATGTTACGGGCGCTGTCGCCGTGGGTCTCCGCGGTGGGAAACCTACTGTAGCTTCACTGAAACTAACCTGACGCCTTTCCTTCCCTTTGCTTCCGCTGCTCCTCTGAAGTCTCCCTCCAAGTGGTTTTGGAAACTGGTGCCCGTAAGTTTGCTCTGAGAACTGTGCCCGTAGCGTGGCCTTGCTGTGTCCTGCTGGCGCGGTCACTACAGCCGTCAGTCACGCAGAGGGACTGCCCGGCATTGGTCCCGTGACATAGGGAGGTAGACAGTCCCGCCAGGCTGGCCGGAAGCTGTAAAGTCATCTGACGCGGCAGCACCTTTTGCTTATCTTGTCAGTAACCAGACCATCAGTAACCAGGTTTTAAAAAAGCATTAGTTTTAATAACGTTAGTAGGAGTGAATATGAATTATATGTGTGAACTATTTGTATTTAAAGCCATGGTTTTGAAAGAATCATCTCCTCTTCAGCCTGAGTGGTAGGGATACTGTGTGATAGCAAGTGACCGCTGTCTTTACCAGCTCCGGACTTCCTGTCTCAGTTCTGGTTGACCCAAAGGGCTGGTCTCTCAGGACTAAGGCTGGGGGTCAGCCCACTCACAATGTCTATTATGCCTCCACGCCTCTGGTTGAATGTGGTGAGCATAGACATTTACTGCTAAAGCCAGCAAAGCTCTGTGTGTGTGCACACGCCCACACATGTGTGCTTGTGTGTCTGAGCTTGAGAGTGTCCATGCGTGCGTGTGTCTGTGCATGTGTCCATGCATCTGTGCATCCATACGTGTGTGTGTGTGCCTGGGGCAGAGGGGCTGCTGGCAGAGAGCAGGGCAGCAGGCGCGCCTCCTGCTGGTGTCTGTGGCCCTGGGTGGTGGTTCGGTCCAGTGCAGACCATAGGCCCAACCGGCTTGTCCCAGGGACCTGGGGAGCCGGGAGCCGGCGGTTCCCAGGGTGTCTGGGCAGCAGGCCCTGTTCCCTGCCGGCTAAGTAGGGAGCGTGAGGACCTGGACCTGCCTCCCAGGTGAGAGACCGGCGGCCAAGGCTGCTGCCGGCTGAGAGGGCGTCCTGACCGCGCAGCATCAGGAATCAGTGCAGACTCTGCAGCGCGTGTGTGCAGTGCGTCTCTGAGGCGGGGGCTCTGAGGAGGGACACAGCATAGATGGAGACGTCGGCCCGGCACTGGAACGTGTCATAATTATATTCTAATTATAAAACAGAGAGGGGACCGGTTTAGGTGGAGTCAGAAGAAAAATGAGTTTTGATTATTTTAAAGACCCACTTTAAAGAGCAGTAACCAGCACCGCCATGAGCTGTGCTGCTAAACTCCTCCGGGCCCTCGGGGAGCTGGGAGCTGGTACCAGCCAGCCTTGAGCTCCCGCCTGCGCGGTGCCCAGCAGCATGCGCGCACCTGACGCCGTCATCTTGTCCACCCCCCAGGGGCCCTCCTCAGCCCCCCATTTTACAGATGGGGAAACTGAGACACAAGAGCTCCTAAGTGGCAGGACCTGGATTTGAACCGGGGTCTCTGATTCCAGAGCTTGTCTTAACCACTGGCTCCTCAGCATCTCGTTGCCGAGAACGGAGCTGTCCCGTGAATCCTCACGGGGGGGGGGGGGGGGGGGGGGGGGGGGGGGGGGGGGGGGGGGGGGGGGGGGGGGGGGGGGGGGGGGGGGGGNAGCTTGTCTTAACCACTGGCTCCTCAGCATCTCGTTGCCGAGAACGGAGCTGTCCCGTTAATCCTCACGCCCCCCCCCCCCCCCCGCCCCGAGCACACCCAGGTTCCCTCTGTTTTCCGTGAGCCCTCAGCTGGGACGGTTTTTCCAGTCTCAGGGTTGTTATACTTTATTTGTGTGACCTTAACGTTCAGATGACAGCCCGTGTGTCACCTGTGATACTGTCCCAGATCCTCGAGCGATGCTTCCCATCGCCAGGTGTCCTGTGGGGACAGCACGTGCCCTGCCGCCCAGTTTCCCTGGCCCTTTCCGTGGGAGGACCGGCCACGCAGGGCACGGCCAGCGCTGCAGAGCGCTGTGCTCAGGGCAGCGGGCCGGTGATTACATGCAGAGTCTCTGAGTTCTTTTTTTTGTATTGTCTAAAGTTTTGCATGTGTCTCCTTTTTCCCCAGTGGACACCCCCCCCCCAGCCATTCCCACCCCCGAGCGCAAGCCCCCACCGCCCCAGTGTGTGTCCCTTGGTGATGCTGACATGCATGCGTACAAATCCTTTGGTTGATCTCTAACCCCCCACCTCCCCTGCCATTTGTCCCTGGATCTATTTTTGTTCATCAGTCTGAGTCAATTTTTTAAAATATATATTTTATTGATTTCAGAGAGAAAGGGAGAGGGGGAGGGGAGAGAGAAAAACATCATTGATGAGAGAGAATCACTGACCAGCTGCCTCCTGCACGCCCCTCACTGGGGATGTGTCTGCAACCCAGGCCTGTGCCCTGACCGGGAATCAAACCCTGACCTCCTGGTTCATAGGTCGACGCTCACCCACTGAGCCACACCGGCCGGGGTGCGATGCTTCTTCACAGAAGCGTTTAGGCTCAGGGTCCCTCCCGGAATCAGCGGTGGGTCTGTGCCAGCCTCGCCCGGCGCTGTGTGTGTGACTTGGTGAGGGTGCCGGGTGCTGAGAGGAGAGGATGCTGTGACTGGTCTCATTCTCTGTCGCGTGGCGTTGGGGACACGTTAGACCGCGGACTGGCTCTGGCACTCACACTGACTTTGTACATCTCCTGCCTCGCAGGCCCGTTACCGGAAGGAGCAGACGCTGCTGCGGCAGCTGCCGTGCATCCCGCTGGTGGAGAACCTGCTGAAGGACGGGACGGACGGCTGCGCGCTGGCCGCCCTCATCCACTTCTACTGCCCCGGCGTCGTCAGGCTGGAGGGTGAGCACCCGGACGCTGCAGGGCATGGGGCGGGGGGGACGGCGGGACATGGGGATGCGGGCAGTGGTGACAGCGCACGGCTTCCACCAGCGCGGTGTGACCCCAGGTGGCAGCAGGGGAGGCATGCTGGCTCCCAGTCTGTGTCGTGGCCGCCCCGTCTCAGTGAGTGCGTGTGTGTGCGTGTGTGTGTGTGTGTGTGTGTGTGAAGCAGACGCACGTGTGTGTGTGTGTGTGTGAAGCAGACGCACGTGCGTGTGTGTGTGTGTGTGTGAAGCAGACGCACGTGCGTGTGTGTGCATGCCCTGAGTCACTAAGTGGGATCTGCAATGTGTTTCCAAATCAACCCCAAGTCATCACCTTGCTCTCTTCCTGTTTGAAGATATTTGTTTGAAAGAAACCATGTCTTTGGCTGACAGCCTGTACAACCTGCAGCTGGTCCAGGAGTTCTGCCAGGAGCACCTGACCCAGTGCTGCCACTTCTCGCTGGAGGACATGCTCTATGCCGCCGCCTCCATCAAGGTGCGTCCTCTCTCCCCTCTCCTCCCTCCGTGCGAGCCACAGATGAGCTCTTCTGTCAGCCAGGGGACCTTTGGAAAAATCAGCTTGTGAATTTCTTGCTTATTTTATGTTTTTTTAACCGCGGTGAGCTGCGGGCATCTTTGACTGTAAAGCTGACCTGGAACTCAGCCTAGTGTCCATCTGCTAGCCTCATGTTCGAAGGCTGGCACCTGCCGTGTTATCAGAGTAGAAATTAGGAATGTTGCAGCCATATGTATCTCATAAACGCCTTTACTGGAATTTGCCTATTGAAAAATCCAAGTGCTGCCGGGCCGGCATGGCCCAGTAGTTGAGCGTCAACCTACAAACCAGGAGGTCACGGTTCGATTCCCGGTCAGGGCACAGGCCCGGGTTGCAGGCTGAATCCCCAGTGTAGGGCCTGCAGGAGGCAGCCGGTCCATGATTCTCTCTCATCGCTCAGAGCGGGCCAGATCCAGGTGAATCAGCCACACTTGAAGGAGATCGCTGTCCACGGGGGCGTGGATCGCTTCCTGTGTCCTTTGCTAAAACGTTGGAACCACAGCTCTGACTTGACTTGAATGTTTCCCGACTCGGGAAGTGGCTTGGCCCGTGGTCCCGGCCCCTACCTGTCCGTCACTGCAGCCGGCCCTGTGCGGCGAGGCGCCCTCCCCCTGGTGGCAGTGTGACTGGGGGAGGGGCTCTAACCCATTCGCCGGCACAGAGTGTGAGAGGGTGGTTCCTGGAGGTGAAGAGCGGAAACAGGCCGTCCCACTAGGGACCCGTGTGCGTCGCCCAGAGCTGAGCTGTCAGCAGGGAGGAGTGGAGGTGCTTTACTGATGCACACAGCTCTGCAAGGCATTGGGTGAAAAGAGCAGGAGCACACGTCACCCACGGCAGGATGTCATTACGTATTGAAAAGCCTTTCGCAGTGTGTGCACAGCTATACACACGTGTGGATGCACGAGCCAGGTCTATGGGAACAAACAGCCTGTTCCCTGGAGGGGGAGTCACCGCGCCCTCTCCTGTTGGTCTTGCACACTGTTCTTCTGTGGGTTGTGTGAGAGCCTCACTGCAGCCGCCGGACCGTCGTAAGAGAGAGAGAAGAGCTTGAGATGAGATGCATTTGTTGGCACAGGCGTTCCTGTTTAACCGTCATAAATTCAGACAGAAATGTGAGCTGTGGTTACGGGACACTTACCCCGTACTCTGCTGACCCCTGGTGGCCACACGCAGTACAACGCCACGAGGACAGTGACCTTGCCAGGCACTCCGACGGCTTTCCCAGCTTTAAGACGTGATGGACATAGAACATGGTGTAGGTGTGAGGTGTGCGCATGACCCCAGCGCAGCATGAGCCACGCCTAGCACGTCGCACAGTCACCGTTTCTCCCTCTCCCTCTCCCCAGAGCAACTACCTGGTGTTCATGGCCGAGCTCTTCTGGTGGTTTGAGGTGGTGAAGCCGTCCTTCGTCCAGCCCCGCGTCCTTCGTGCACAGGGAGGTACGGTCCCTGCCGAGTGCGCTGCGCATGAGCAGGACGGACAGGGTAGCCCTCGCGGCCCCTCTGGCAGGGGAAGCCCGCTGTCCTTTCAGGGTCAGCGTTGACCTTGATGAGTGCTGAGTCCTCAGTTGTTAGAGCCCCTGGATGCTCCGTGCGAGGCCTGATGTCGGAGAGAACAAAGTGAAGGAAGCAGCTGTGAATGTGCAGCCTGACGATGCGGGGCTTTGAGCTCTCACCGTCGGTCGCTTTCTTCTCTTTGCTTCGTTCACCCCCATCCCCAGCTCTCGTCCCTGTGAGATTCTGAGTTTTCAACATTGTTACCAGAATCCACTCCAATTATGGCTTCTTGGCTTTAGTCTGCCATTTGAATTTCTCATTAGACCATAAAAAGATGTGTGTGTGTGTTAAACCTAATAGGTTTGTGGTTACTATGGTACCATGTTCTAGTGATCACACTTAATAACAACTGTAAGAAATAAAGGCCTGACCAGTGTGGCTCAGTGGTTGAGCCTTGACCTATGAGCTAGGAGGTCAGGGTTCGATTCCTAGTCAGGGCACAGGCACAGGTTGTGGGCTGGATCCCCAGTAGGGGGCGTGCAGGGGGCAGCCCGTCAATGATTCATCGTTAATGTTCCTGTCTCTCCCTCTCTGAAATCAATAAAGATTTTTTTTAAGAAGATAGCTTTAAATATACTACGATTTCTCTGAGTTATAAGGGAAATTGAGGTTAAGTTTAAAGTTATTGTGGCCTAGGATTCTTGAAATGATGTTGGGAATGTGCTGCCTACGTATGCAATGCTGAGGGTTTTCATCTTTGTCGCAGCTGAGCCTGCAGTGCGGGCCCCTGACGCCCGCGAAAGCACCTTGGACAGCTCCCAGGGCCCCGCGAGGTAGGCCTCTCCCCCCCCCCCCCCTTTACTAACAGAACAACATTGCGCTCGAGTTTCACCATGTCAGTTGGACTTTGAACTGAATAGGCTTTAATTAGCTTCCCTTAGAAGCCTGTCTTACGTGCATCTAAGTTTGGTTGGTCTACAATCTCATATTGGTCTCAAGTGTACAGTGTAGTGATTCAGCGTTTTTATACCTTACAGTGTGATCACCCCACTATTCTAGTGATCACTTGTCACCGAGTAAACATCACAATACACTTGACTATCTTCCCCTTCACGTTTCTCCCCCCACCCCCAGTCCGCTCCCTTCTGGCAGGCGTCTCCGTGGCCTCTGTTTCTAGGAGTCTGCTTTTGTTTGTTTATTCATTTGTCTTGTTTTTAGATTCCACGTGTAAGTGAAGCCATGTGGTGTCTGTCTTTCTCTGCCTGAGCTGTGCACTTACTGCTGACTTCGTCACTGAGCTGAGAGAGTGGGTTGGAGAGAGTTCTAGAAGCCACTGCACCCTGTCGCCCAGCTCATTCCCAACAGATCGGGGTGGAGATGCCAACTGTTAGGAGGCCCCGCGGGGGCTGCCAGCCTCCACGGGCTCATCACACCTGCAGTTCTTACAGATTTAGGTTCCACCCAGATAGTTCAAACCAAGCACTTTCATTTAACCTTTTCATTTCTATGTGTAAAAAGAAAATAATGTTCCTATCTTCTCTGCAAGGACACTGAGATGTAGATGGAAGTATTTCAGGTTCTTTGGTTAAAATACAAAATATGTAGAAGTGCATATAATCACGGCTGTTTTTTGGTTTAAGCAACGTGTTGTTTTCTCTGTTTACTGTTCATTAGGAGGGAGGGTCAGGGGTGGTAGTGTTGTCTGGGTCTCAGCCATTCTGTGTACAGTTTACAGAAAAGCGGAAGCACACGGTGACGTTGTAACGCTGGCTGTAACGTTGTCTCGCGTTTGCATTGCAGCTCGGAAGGAGATGCATTCCCATACCCTCATCACTTGCCTTCCAGACACTCACGCCCCCAGCCTCCTCCTTCAGCCTCAGGTAATAGACTTGAAAAAGCCGAGGAAATGCCACTTCAGTAGGTTAACTGCGAGGTGATTGAGAGTAAATGTAAACCAACACACACACCCAGTTTTGTGAAATCTGTTAAATTGCTGTAAGTTTAAATTTTTTACATGATTGCAGTGACTTTTTTTTTTTTATTTGAAGGGGGAATCAGAAGGTCTTCATCTATGTCTTACGTTGATGGCTTCATAGGGACATGGCCCAAGGAGAAAAGGTAAGCGGAGAATCCTGGCAGTCTGTTCACATGACCAGGAAATGCCAACTCTCTCGGTCTCTTCTGCTGTTGGGCAAATCGCAGTATACCTTTCCTTAGTGCCTGTGGGCAGGTGATCGATCGAGGGGCTGCATGTAGAAGCCGCCCATGGCCCTCACCATACCTTGAGGACAATGTGATGGAGAAGCAGTTACCACACCCGTGGATTCAACCAACTGTGGGTTGAAAACATTCAGGGGGGCGGGTAGGGGAGTTACACTGTTGCTGATGTGTCCTGTGTAGTCATGCCTGTGAGTGAATCTGTGCTGAACATGTACAGACTCTTACTGTCATTCCCGAAACGATACGGTACAACAGTCACAGCATTTCCATCCATCGGGGACTCAAGTCTCTACAGAGACGGAGACGATGTGAAGTGCACAGGAGGGTGAGGGTCACCGCAAACACTACCGTTTATGGGGGGACTTGAGCTTCCTCCGTGTGGTCCCCGCGGGCGTGTCCGGGAGTGACCCCCGCAGATGCTGAGGGAAGGCTGTGGTTGTAAAGAATCGTTCGGTGACATAAAGCCATTTCTTTTCTGGGATGATTTAAGGGTTTTCTCTTTGAATTTTTTAGATCATCAGTGCACGGAGTTTCATTCGATATTTCTTTTGATAAAGAAAACACGGTGCCGAGAAGCGCCCCGAACCGAGGCCTCCCTCGCTCTGTCAGCAACGAAGGCCTTTCTCTGAACAACAACCGAGCATCTAAAACCACGAGGAAGAGCCTGTCCTTCAAGCCTGTCAACGGGGAGGGAGAGGCAGGAAGCATCGAGGAGGAGCTGAGCACGGGCCCTCACGGAGGCTTCCCGACCTACGTGCCCCACCCCCCGCACAAGCTCAGCTCCAGCGAGAACACCCGCTACCAGCTCCCCAACGGGGCCCTGCAGCCCGGGCTCCTCCTGGACGAGCTGGGCAACCAGGTGGAGACGCCGAGCATCGAGGAGGCGCTGCAGATCATCCACGACACGGAGCAGCGCCCCCTCGCGCCCCCGCCCGGCCACGTCGCCAACGGCTTCTTCCTGCACAGCCAGGACCTGAGTCCCCTGAACGCCAACCTGCAGCTGCGCCCGCCCAGCCCTGACCACCTGACCGACACCAAAGGTGCCTTGAGCCCCGTGACCGACGACACCGAGGTGGACACCGGCATCCACGTGCCGTCGGAGGACCTGCCGGGCACGGTGGACGAGGACTCGTCGCTGCGGGACTACACCGTCAGCCTGGACTCCGACATGGACGACGCGCCCAAGTTCCTGCAAGACTACGACCTGCGCCCCGGCAGCGCGCGCGAGGCCCCGAGCCCCTGCCCCAGCACCGTGAGCACCCGCTCCCAGCCCGGCAGCAGCGCCTCCTCCAGCTCCGGCGTCAAGATGACCAGCTTTGCCGAGCAGAAGTTCCGGAAGCTGAACCACACGGACGGCAAGAGCAGTGGGAGCAGCTCTCAGAAGACCACGCCCGAGGGCTCGGAGCTGAACATCCCGCACGTGGTGGCCTGGGCACAGAGCCCGGAGGACGCGGGCCCGCCCGGCCGGGACAGCACGCAGCTGCTGGCCTCAGAGGTGCTGCAGCTGCACATGCGGCTGGAGGAGAAGCGGCGCGCCATCGAGGCCCAGAAGAAGAAGGTGGAGGCCGCCTTCACCCGGCAGCGGCAGAAGATGGGCAGGACGGCCTTCCTCACGGTGGTGAAGAAGAGGGGGGACGGGGGCGCCCCGCTGCGGGAGGAAGCAGCCGGGGCGGAGGACGAGAAGGTGTTCAGCGAGCGGGCGCCGGAGCGGGAGGTGCCCAGGGCCAGTGGGCAGCGGAGCAAGTCTCTGGCGGACATCAAGGAGGGCCTGGAGGGCGCCCCCGCCCCATGGCCCACGTCGCCCACGGACCCTGAGCGGCCCTGGGGGACGGCGATCCCCTCCGAGGAGCCGGCGCCGGAGGGCGAGGTGCTGGAGTACACACGGTCCATCGAGAAGCTGAACGCCTCGCTACACTTCCTGCAGCAAGAGATGCAGCGCCTGTCGCAGCAGCAGGAGGCGCTGATGCGGATGCGCGACCGCCAGTCCTGGGTGATCTCGCCGCCCCAGCCCGCTCCCCACAGGCCGGCCCGCGACCCCCGGCCCGCCCGGCCAGGCCCATCCCCCGAGCCCCCGCGGCCCACCCACCCGTCCCCGCAGCCCATCCACAGGAAGAGCGCGTCCTTCTCCATCAAGACCCCGCGGACCCCGCGGCCCAACGAGCTGAAGATCGCGCCCCTGAACCGCACGCTGACGCCGCCCCGCTCGGTGGACAGCCTCCCTCGGCTGCGGCGGTTCTCCCCCAGCCAGGTGCCCATCCAGACGCGCTCCTTCGTGTGCTTCGGGGACGACGGGGAGCCCAAGCCTGGGAAGGACGGCGCGGACCCCCCGGAGGCCTCGGAGCAGCCCGCGCAGCCCCCGGGGGAGTCAGGGAAGCCCGTGGAGTCCAGCGTGTCCGAGGTGCTGGCCCAGCCCGTGACGGAGACCGTGTGCCTGACCCCCAGCGCGGACCTGCCCGGCTGGCCTGCGGAGCCTGCTCCCCGGCCGGCCTTCCCGCCCGCGGCCCCCAAAAACGTCAGCCTCATCGAGGTGTCCCTCTCGGACTTGAAGCCCCCAGAGAAGGCCGACGTGTCTGTGGAGAAAGAGGACGGAGACAGTGACAGAGAGCAGCTCGATGACGAGCAGAAAGTGTGCTGCGGGTTCTTCTTCAAGGTACGCCCGGGCCGGGGTGGGGGGCTCTTTAGTGGATGTGCTTCTCCCAGGAGCAGCCCCGAGCCCCAGCACAGGCTTTCTCCCCCAGGCACTGCAGCACACGCAACCCACTGATTTCTAGAACGTTCTCGTCATGGTGCTCACGGTCATGGTGCACATGGTCCTCGTGCACACGGTCACGGTGCACACGGTTCTCGTGCACATGGTCACGGTGCACATCTGGAGGTGCTGACCTTGCGCCTCTGCCTCTCTTGCTTACACTCGAGCTGTCAGTCCAGCCCGTGTGGCGCAGGGGTTGAGCGTTGACCTATGAACCAGGAGGTCACCGTTCGATTCCCAGTCAGGGCACAGGCCCGGGTTGCAGGCTCGATCCCCAGTGTGGAGCCTGCCCTTCCTCAGGGCCCCCCACTAATCCAGAGCCCCCACCTGGAAGTGCAGCGGCGCTTTCTTTTGGGTGTGACCTTGGGAGCTGCTGTCAGGGCTGTGACGTGCGGTTCTCTGTGGAGCGTGTGTTTAAAGCCGTTTACGTGCCGCTTTCAACACTGGGGACACCTCTCCACTGGAGTTATTTTTTTGGATCCAGAAAAGCACACCTCAGTCCTTCCTTTCCTTTTCCTGGTTGGTTGGTCTTTGCTAACTTCCCAGGTTTAGAAACAAGTAAGCCTGTGTCCTTTGTTACTTGAAAGAATGTAGCGTTTTCATTCATTTCTTCCCTCAAAACGCCTGGAACGTTCTATGGACAGGTGGGGTTGGAATGAGGTTGAGTTGGTATTTCCGATTTTCAGTTATAAGAATTGAAGTTGAGAACATCGGTCCCTAACGCCTCTCCCTGTTTTCAACGAAACGTGTTCTCAGGACGACCAGAAGGCAGAGGACGACATGGCGCTGAAGCGGGCGGCGCTGCTGGAGAAGCGGCTGCGGCGGGAGAAGGAGACGCAGCTCCGCAAACAGCAGCTGGAGGCCGAGATGGAGCACAGGAAGGAGGAGACGAGGTGAGGACGGCCGGGGGGAGGGACAGGTGAGGGGGGACAGGTGAGGAGGG
>JAWPEG010038709.1:853791-869982 GCA_035771395.1 Myotis vivesi | reverse complement strand
GGGGGGACAGGTGAGGAGGGGACAGGTGAGGAGGGGACAGGTGAGGGCTGGCTTCTCACCGAGTTTCACTAGTAGATGTTAGACTCTTGTCGTGTATGGACAACTGAATTAATGCTGATTTTGGTGATTTTTAGAAGCTGATTTATTTTCCCAAAGGATTATTTGCTTGTGTATTTTCACCCTAAGTTGGAGGCATCAGAGTAAAGTTCTCCAGAAACCACAATAATTTTAAACAACTTCACTGGCCCTGGCCGGGTGGGTCAGTGGTTAGAGCATCGTCCTGCTGCACCATGGTTGGGGTTCAACCCCCGGTCAGGGCACACACAAGAGTCAGCCAATGAATGCATGGATGAGTGGAACCACAAATCAATGTTTCACTCACTTTCTCCCTTCCTCTCTCTCTAAAAGATAAAATAACCTGACTGGGTTTTACACACACACACACACTTTTTTAAATGGCATATTTATGTAGATTTTAATGACCTAAATTATCTGAAGTGTATACATATATATATTTTACCTCAAGTATATCTTAAGGGACCATTCCCCCACATTGCTGAAACAGAACAATTCCACCTTCCCCCATCGCTCTCCCGTGTCTGTTCTCTGTGGTGCCGGATAAGAACTGGAGCCGCTTGGTTTCTTAGGCGGAAGACGGAGGAGGAACGGCAGAAGAAGGAGGACGAGAGGGCGCGCAGGGAGTTCATCCGGCAGGAGTACCTGAGGCGCAAGCAGCTGAAGCTCATGGAGGACATGGACACGGTGATCAAGCCCCGTCCTCCCACCACCAAGCAGAAAAAGCAGCGCCCCAAGTCCATGCACAGAGACCACATGGAGCCCCCCAAGACCCCCACCCAGGGCCCTCCAGGTAACTGGGTGTTGCGAGGGCTGTTCATGGAACGCCAGCCTGTTGTCACAGTCACGTGTCTGCACGGCGCTCCGCTAGACCCGACCCGTCCGAGTTCTCACACCTCGTCTGGGAGCCAGAGTGAGCAGGACGGCTTAGGTGGCTCGCGTGGCTGCTGTGTGCATCGTGTGGGTCCCGCGTGCATGTGTGTTTGTCATGTGTGTATCCATGTGGTCCCGTGTATCCCATGTGCATGTTTGTCCCGTGTACATGTGTGCTCGTAACCATGCGTGATGCTGACCTGTGGGCTCTGCCCGGTGTGACCCTGCATCACTCGCCCACTTTCCTCCTGTGAGTCCAGGGGCCCCGTCCTGGCCTGGGGTGTCCGGCCCACGTCCTGCGGGGGTGTGGGGCCGAGCCCCGGCTCATGGTTTTAGAGGTGGGAGGACGTGTCTTTTTACAAATGCAACATGCACGCTCACTTTTAAAACGATGTTTGTTTTGTTGCAACTAAAAACCATAGAACGTCTTAGAGAATTCCCAGCAACTCCACAACGGAGGGAGAATAGCAGGATGGCCTCTTCCGGCTCATGACACGTGATGCCCGTCTTGGCTAAAATCAGTCAGTGAACTTCACCGGGAACGAGACAGTCCTGGGTGCCTTTTATTCTGCTTGTTCGTTTTCTTTTCTCTCATGATCAGCACCTCCTGTTGCACGTTCCTCCTGAACGACTCCTAACAGCAGCGAGCCTGGGCTTTTCTGGGAAACAGGCTCCTCCCTCCTTTCCAGGGAACGGTGCCTGGCCGCGGGCAGCGCTGTGTGGAGAGGGAGCAGAACGGGGAGAACGTGGCTGCCCTTCCCACAGGCCTTGAGGGCGAGCGAGCAGACGCCTCCTGCTGCTGGGAGGGCGGCTGCTCTCACTCAGGTCACAACTTCATTGTGTCTTTCAGTCTCTAGCCTCTCCCTGGCGTCACTGACCACGGGCGACAGCGAGAGCGTGCAGTCTGGCAAGAGGACGCCCAGGTAATCTACCCGTCTGTCTGTCTGTCTGTCCGTCCGTCCGAACGTCTGAGGGAGGGCTTCCGTCTCGCAGGATGAAGTCGCCCTGGCCGCTAGCTCTCAGGCTTTGCTCACTAGGATAGAGCGGTTAGGACGTGTGTACAGAGGGTCTGTTCACCTTTCAGGGAACAGAGCCTAGAACTAGTGACATTGATAAGACACGTCTGTAAGCTACAGACGTCAGCAGTGATCGCTGACGGGGTTGTGGCAAAGCCACGGGCAGTGGAACCAAAAGGCGCCAGCCTCGAGCTGTTTCCTGCCAGACACAAAATGTCCCCGCGGGGTCGACCCAGAGCAGCTGCCCTGGGCACAGGGCTCCCCTGCCCTCTCCCCGTCACCTTATCCCAACCCCCAGAGCAGCTGCCGTGGGCAGAGGGCTCCCCTGCCCTCTCCCTGTCACTTATTCCCAACCCCCAGAGCAGCTGCCGTGGGCACAGGGCTCCCCTGCCCTCCCCCGTCACCTTATTCCCAACCAGCAGAGCAGCAGGCCTCGTGCCGTCAGCCTCGGTGTAGCCATCCTGTTGTTAGTGGCGTTTCCACAGGGAGCCGTTCACTCCCTCGGTGGTGCCCACGGGTGCTCTCGGGCCCTGGGAGGCAGGCCCAGCGCGTGTTCTCAGTCGCTGGGCGGTGGCGGTGGAGCGCTCACGGGTCCCTCTGGCCACAGCCTCTGTGTGTCTGAGACGTAACTGTGTGGTCCTTGCTTCAGGTCGGAGTCCGTGGAGGGCTTCCTGTCCCCGAGCCGCTGCGGCAGTCGGAACGGAGAGAAGGACTGGGAGAACGCGTCCACCACGTCCTCGGTGGCCTCGGGGACAGAGTACACAGGTGGGCGCGGCTGTGCCCTTCACGGGCCGAGAGGACAGACTCCACACGGAGCTTCCGGCTCATCCATTCCAAATGCAGAGGCTCTGGGCCGAGCCTGTGGGTGCAGGGGTCAGTCTCAGGCTTCAGGTCCGCTTGGGAGAGTGTGACTGGACCAGATGAGCTAAGAGAAATCTCCGAGTGAAACTGCATCCTCTGGCCGTTTCTGGGCTATAATTGGGCCAGAAGACGTCAGTCTGTAGACTGTGCGGCTTTAAAACGATTCATCGGGCCAGGCGGGCACCCAGCGCACGTGTCCCTCGGGCCCTCCCAGCCCCGGGCCGTGTAGGCGCCGCTGGGACCCAGGCTTCACGGGTGGGGTAACGGAGCGGGAGGAAGAGAGCGGGAAGGGGTGTGGCCGCTGGCAGGTGAGGGGAAGGCACCATCCAGGTGGGACCTGCAGTGGAGTTGGAGCTGCCGCCGCCCCCGTGCATGGGACCCGGTGCCCAGGGCCGGGTGCGCCTGTGTGGGGCCCGTGGTCTGGCCAGGTGCCGTGGGAGCGCTGATGGCATCTCTGACTTGGGAAGGTCACTTACTGTCGTGACATCCTCCCGCAGGACCAAAGCTCTACAAGGAGCCCAGCGCCAAGTCCAACAAGCACATCATCCAGAACGCGCTGGCACACTGCTGCCTGGCGGGCAAGGTGAACGAGGGCCAGAAGAAGCGGATCCTCGAGGTGAGTGGGCGCCGAGCGGGCTGCAGCGGGAGGACGGGCGCGCCCCGGCTCCATCGAGGGCACAGCCTCCTGGCTCTCACCTTCCACACCGAAGACCCGTGACTGCACGTGACCGAGAGGCTGCGTGCACCGCATGTGGGCCCCGCACGGCGGGGACGGTCGGAAATTACACAGTTTGTTGCCCAGATCCACTCAGTCGTGCTCATGAACGCAGATCACGTCGTTTCCAAATGCAGCTGCTCTGTGAGGAGACACAGGCCGGGGGGGGAGGGGGCTCCTGAGACAGGACTTGCCGCTCTGGCTCTGCGAGGCATCATCCACGCAGCCAGCAGCACCTCAGCGTGAGGTGGTGGCACTGCCTTGCTCTTGTAACAGGCGTGGTGCTCTGGCTTTTAAGAATTTATATTTGATAAAATGTCATCAGATTTGACTAAGAAATGCCCTGCAGTTACTCAGTGGCATGTGCGAGGGTTTTCACTGTGTCATGTGTGGCTTGTTCTGCAGGAAATGGAGAAGTCGGATGCGAACAACTTCCTGATCCTGTTCCGGGACTCGGGCTGTCAGTTCCGGTCTCTGTACACTTACTGTCCGGAGACGGAGGACATCGCCAAGCTGACCGGGATCGGCCCCAAGTCCATCAGCAAGAAGATGATCGAGGGCCTTTACAAGTACAACTCCGACAGGAAGCAGTTCAGCCACATTCCAGCGAAGACGCTGTCCGCCAGCGTGGACGCCATCACCATCCACAGCCACCTGTGGCAGAGCAAGCGGCCCGTGACGCCCAAGAAGCTGCTGCCCATGAAGGCGTAGGGTCGGGGTTCCCTCTGGGACATTCGTGGGGACCGCCGCCGCCTCCTGCCTGGGGAGCCTCCCTGATCGCCAGCGCACCCGTGTTCGCTGCACTGGGCGCAGCTGCTGCCGGCGGCTGGCGCTCCACCAGGCGGGGGCGGGTTCTCCTCGCCGGTGGTGCCCGTGGTGATGGACGCCGGGTCAGGTGGAGGGCGTGGCCGCACCGGCGCAGGCCAGGGGCACGGAGCCCACCTCACACTGTTGGACTGAAGGGGAAGACGGCGAGGGTACAGAATATGGGTTTATCTGTTGCTTTTTTAACACTTTCCATGTATGTGCTTGTCCTCATGTTTATTTTGATGCCTTTCTCTCCGTGGGGTTTATTCCGAGGTCCCTGTGTTGTGTCCCGTGGGGATCACGGAGGGAGGTGGCCTCGCAGGCCGCCGTCTTCCTGTGATGCACGGGGCCCTGGTGTTGGTCTGACGGGACCTCGTGTTTCCTGGTGTCGGAGCCGCAGTTAGCGTGCCCGCCTGTGTTTCTCACTCACTAGTATTAACGTCTCGGCTCGCGGGGTGTGGGAGCTGCTGGGGTTCACGGAGCCCCCGGAGCTCAGCCAGGAGCACGTTGGGGTTAATCAGTGTTGTCTGCTTCCCGCCCGAGGGCCGGTCGCCTGAGCTGGGGCGGGAGCGGCTCTTTTCCTCATTTTATTTATAACTGACATCCAAACTCTATTAGAACTTACACATGTACAAAGGGCTACACTTTAATTTTAAAACAGCTTCCATGACTTTGCTTACGTTGAGTTTTTCTTCTCCTGTATCCCATCCGAGAGGGCGGCTCAGAGCGAGCGCACAGGTGCCGTGGACGGGGCTGTCCCCGGACGGCCTGTGCCGGGCTCCTGGGAGCCTCGTTCTCAGGAAGATGCGGGCGATCATGGGACCGGGCGCGGGTGGGTGCGGCAGCTGTGGGCCTTGAGGAGCCTAGGGGAGCGTCAGCGTGTCAGACAGGAGGGTAGAGGCTCACGGGCACATGTTTCTCACTGAGTTGTTAGAGAGTCACTGGCATCTCCTGTGATGCACGTACTTACTTGGAGAGACAGGAGGGACGGATGTCGGACGGGGGTTTCCCGTCGTCCCAGGCCCTTCGGGCATCCGCACCTCTGAGTTCCCGACGTTCTCAATGCTGTCGATATCGTCCTGTAATTTATGTCTTTATATTTATGTATATTTGTTAAAACTGTAAAAAATTCACAGATTTTTTCCCAATATCTGTGCAAGATGTATGTGGAGCTCAAACTACTCGTGACCTGCTGTCTGCATGTGAGAGGGGCCGTGTGGCTCTCGTGTTGTAAGTCGATACACGCCGTGTGTAACATGCGCATTAAAACGGGGAAACGCACACGTTACCGTTCAGTCTGTCACGTTAGGGGACAGTTATCAAATGGCGTTTAGATTATGACTGGCTTAAAAAGGAGTAAATAGACCGAATTAAGATGTGGCAAATAGTCATCAAAAAGCATCGTACATAACTAAATTTGGTCTTTTTTTTTTTTTTACATTTTTTTATTGGTTTCATAGAGAAAGGGAGAGGGGGAGAAAAACATCATGGATCGGCTGCCTCCTGCAGGCCTCGCACTGGAAATGGAACCCACAACCTGGGCATGTGCCCTGACCAAGACTCGAACCCAGGACCCTTTGGTCTGCAGGCCGACGCTCTATCCACGGAGCCAAGCCGGCCAGGGCTACATTTGGTCTCTTAAACCAGGTCTGGCTTCCGCCGCGTCTTCCTCATGTCGCCAGGACATTAAATTTTCAACAACTGGATGTAGGTCCATGGGGGCAGAGTCACGGCCAACAGCCGCCCGCTGGTCCCCCGTGTGCGTGGGCCCCGCAGCCACCGCCTCTAAAGGTAGCGTGTGATGTCGCCGCAACAGCCCGCCACCCTCAGTGTAGCATCTGCTCCCTTAATGGTGCAGCCGTTTTTAAAAATCACGTCCAAAGAGTTCGATGCAGATCATGGGCTCGTCGGTCCTGGGGGTTCCCAGTGACCCGCTGGCTGACACACACCGAGGTCAGGCGCCCGCGACGATCGCTCAGGTGCACCTGCCGCGCTCCAGAGCCTTCTGCCCTCGCGGCCGGGGGGTGGGGGGGACTGTCAGGGTGTCCTCTGGCCCCTGAGAGCCGGGCCAGCCTTTCCAGGGGACTTCCTGGCGCCACCCACCTGCCCACAGGCGCATGGCCCCCGCACAGTGTGGCTCTCCTCGCCCGAATAAACGCAAGGCACCCGAGACCTGTGTCCTGAATGAGATGTGGGGCCCATCTGTGACACTATCTGGACTTGGGTGACTTGTCAAGTAGTTCTCCCGTCTCAACCTGCCAGCCACCAGCCGTGTGTGTGTGTGTGTGTGTGTGTGTGTGTGTGTGTGACGCCACGGGAGAGCCGTGGGTGTCCTGGTTGAGGAGCGACCCCCGATGGGAGGGGTGCATCCTTGCCAAGCAGATCCTGGGCCTTTACGTCTGGGACCCCTTAGCGCCGACCCTGGGCTTCTGAGGGGCTGGCTCTCCTGCACGGGCCTTGGTGCCACCGGCTCCTGCCCACCAGGGGCCACGAGGGGGTAGGGGCAGGTGAGGCCCCGAGGCCACACAGCTGCAGCCCCGGCTTTCACTCTGAGTCACCCGGGGGCTGTGTTCACGTCGCAGACCCTCCCTTCCCCTCCCAGCGCCTGTGCGGTGGCTGCCAGGATCTGAAAGAAATGAGTGTCTGCAACATATCCACGTCCTCGGGCATCCAGGGTGGGACCCTTCCTGGTGCCCGCCAGGTCTTCACGCACACGCACACGCACACACAGTTACACGCATGTGGATGCACACAGACACAGCCGCCACCTGCCTCGGGCTGTGTGGTCTGCGGGAAACCCCATCATGGTGGCTGCTCGGTCACAGTGGCTCCCCGGCCCCAGGTCAGTGTTTCCCCCGAGAGAGTGGCCCCATGAGGGGAGGTGGCTTTGCGAGGCCTGCCTCACGCTCGGGCCCCAGTCACTGTCCACCAACAGTAACTGAATTGGCAGCCGTCTGTCTGTCCTTCAGCACGGGACCCCAGGCCTAGTGAACTGTGCGACTCCTAAGCCACTGGCCGGCCACCCACTGTGTGCAGAGGAAAGCGACCACCCACTGTGTGCAGAGAAAACGTGTGTCCTGGAGGCGGGAGCAACAGGACAAGGTCACTGAGCCGCCCTCTGTGATGCCAGCCAAGGCCCGGGGAGCCAGCATCGCTGGGCCCCACCCAGACCCCGCCCAGGACGGTGCTCCCAGGGCGGCTGCACCCTCACGGCGCCCACCAGGCAGACGTGAAAACAGGCCGGTTATGAAGCTGCTGTGAAGCCAGACTGGTCACTAATGTTCTGACGCAGACACGGGCCCTACAGACACAAGGGCACAGCAGGGGGCGGTTCCCAGGATCGCTTGAACTTTTATTTGTCCGTGGCCGTTGCTAGTCAATTTTATTTGATGTCAGTTTCCAGTACAGTATGTGCTTTGCATTGAATGGTCCTGGGAAAGTTCGAGAGAAACCTGGAAAGAAGAAGACTGCACTCTAGGGAGATGGGGGAGCTGGCAGACTTGTTTTCTAACAAGAACAGAAGTGACTGCTTCTAGATCAGCAAAGAGGAAGGAACATTTTTAACCTCGGAAATTGCTGAGAGCAACAAATGGGACTACACGACAATGGAAACCTAAAGACGGTGAAAATGGCTGAGAAAAAAGCCGGGGAAATATCTGAACCCAATGGGGCCCTGATTTAGCCTCAACAATGAGCTCTCACACACGGACAGTAACACATGGTCACACCGGACAGACGTGTGAAGGGCGCGATGAGACGCGAGAGTAACTAAATGTGCAGGGACTCGAGCTCGCTGTGTTGGAAGAAATGCAAATTAAGGCGAGGTGCCCTTTGCGTTACCCATAAAAGTGGGGAAATAGGCTTTACGGGTGGACATGCCCAGCGAGATGGGTCGAGCCCAGGACCCAGACAAAGCCACACGGTGACCAATCACTGTCCCGCTCAGGCCCTGGGAGTTCCATAGCCTTTGCCCTTCACCAGGGCACTCACACCGTGAAAACAGCACCAAAGAAGGAAAAACAACAACAGTCTTACGAGCAGTTATTTTATACTCATTTCCACAACGACAAAAGTAGTACTGCGCACAACCTCAATGTGGAAAATTAAGGCGTTAGAAAATTCAGCAGCCCAAAGAAATGTGCGGTGCTGTGGCTTCTGCCTTCTGATCACGCGTGTGACTGACACAGCAGAGTAAAAACCAAACAGGCCCGACTGGGTGGCTCAGCGGTTGAGGGTTGACCTAGGGACCAGGAGGTCACGGTTCGATTCCCGGTCAGGGCACAGGCCCCGGTTTTGGGCTCCATCCCCAGCGTGAGGCGTGCGGGAGGCAGCCGATCGATGATTCTGTCTCATCATGGATGTTTCTCTCTCTCTCTCCCTCTCCCTTCCTCTCTGACATCAATAAAAAGCTATTTTTTTAAAATATATTTTATTGATTTTTTTACAGAGAGGAAGGGAGAGGGAGAGAGAGTTAGAAACATCATCGATGAGAGAGAAACATCGATTCAGCTGCCTCCTGCACACCCCCTACTGGGTAGGTGCCCGCAACCAAGATACATGCCCTTGACCGGAATCGAACCTGGGACCCTTGAGTCCGCAGGCCGATGCTCTATTCGCTGAGCCACACCGGTTAGGGCAAAATCTATATTTTTTTAAATTGGAGGGGAGAGTTCTAAGAGCCCACAAGGAGCGGAAGTAAAGCAAACCTACCCTGAAAGCGTCCAGGTCAGGCCTCGGCTGCCTGTGTCTGGGGTGTGTCTGCCTCACGCTCCTGCCAATCACCCTGATGGACAGAGAAGCCCCGAGGCTGAGGGAGGACCCTCCCCTTTGGCTTTGTTGACCCCTGACAGCAGGTGGCCAGGCATCTCAGAACGGGGATGCGGGGGATGGGGGATGCGTGTCTCTCTATTGATTTGCTACTCCTGTGGGGAAGGAAGGAAGCGGGTCTGGGTCCCGGGGCCCGGGCTGGGCGCCCACCCGGGGAGGCCAAGCCCGGAGCGGAGGCCCCAGCGCGGCCTCTGCTGCTTCCTGCTGCCAGACAGGTTCCGAAAGGCCCCGGGACCCAGGCCCCGCAGAGAGAAACCCCGTGTGCTCTGGGCCACCGACTTCCCTTGGGTGCGAGACCACAGCCCAGGAAGCAAGAGTCTCTGTGTTTTTAATAAACAATCTATTTCCACTTCCCCCACCCCCGCCCAGGCCCTGCTCGGCCGCTCGCCCATCTTCTCGTTCCCCTGGCGTTCGTCTCTCCATTTCAGAAACCCTGGCACTTTGGGGGCTCCGAGCAGAGGGTGGCCAAGGGGGGTGACGTCCAGGGGCTCTGGCCTGGCAAGCGGGCAGGGCCTGATGCCATCAGGGGAAGAAGGCTCAGCCCCCAGGCCACCAGGATGTGGGTGCCACTCCCAGCACCTGTGGGATCCGACATCAGGGCAACGTCTCCGCATCCCCCAGCCCTCAGATTCCCACCCCCTGGCGTGTGGGGGGCAGCAGGGGAAACCCAAGCCCGGGGGCTGGAGCATCCTGGAGGGAGGAGCAGACACCCTGTGGTCCCCGGCCTCCTCTCTCGCTGCCTTTGTCCGTCTGTAACAGGCCCGGCAAGGACCCCCTGGACACATGCAGTTCCCAGGGGTTTGCGTGGGCCACAGGGACCCTGGGCTGCCATCTTCGCCCCCAGAGCAGTCCTGGCTTGAGGCCCAGGTGGATGAGGACAACGCCTGCCTCTCAGACTCTCGGAAGGGCCCTGGTTTCGATCATAAATGGCTCAGCGGTTCAGCCTCCTGTGAACCAGGAGGTCACGGTTCAATTCCCGGTCAGGGCACAGGCCCGGGTTGTCGGCCTGGGTAGGGGGCGCGCAGGAGGCGGCCGATCAGTGATTCTCTCTCCTCATGGATGCTTCCCCTTTCCTTTCTTCTTTTGCATGCAGACATTTACCCAGCATCTCAGGAAGAGGGAGGGAGGTCTGCAGTGAGGAGGAAGGAGTAGGACCGGGTCTGTTCAGGAGATAAAGAGCAACATTGTTGCCGGCTCAGCAGAGAGCAGCCAGGGCCCGCCTGGGTGCACCTTGGGGACTGAGTACCTGGATGTCACCCGGTCCCCTGAGGTCCGGACCACAGGGAGGCCCGGCTACATGTCCAATGCACCTGAGAGCTCTGGTGACCGGCCAGTCCCTGGGTGGGAGGCAGGTCCCCAAGGGCGGGCTCCCCACCGGCCCAACCTCCCTGCAGGACGGTGGATGGGCGCAGGCGAGGCCCCATCCCCAAGCCCCATGCCAGCCTCATGCGGATCTATCTCCGCCCCTGCCCACACAGCAGCAGGGAGCCTGGGGGGCTCCAGGGCACCCCCGCTCTTGCACCCCGACATCAGGCGGCTCCCCGTGGCGGCCAGGCGGGTCTCCCAGCCCCGAGGACTTTTCCTCCACAGACCCAGCAATGAAGTTTCCATTCCTGGCCCGGGGCCACCATCTGCAGCCGGGGAGCTGCCCCACCCGACACCCTCCTCCCCTCCTCTACCACCACCTTCCTGCCCACCCATCCCCTGGGCCCGGGAGGCAGGAAGGGAGGTGCTGGGCACCCACAGAACTACCGCTGCCACCTGCACCCCGCGCTGCTTCCCGGGTTCGCACAGGCCGTGGCCCCGCAATGCCCCCCACCGCGCCGCCCTGGAGCCCCAGCCTGACGTCGGCGCCCTGGGAGTACTCGGGGTCCGGGTGGGGCCCCCTGGACGAGGAGCTGGCGCTGTGCGAGGCCGGGGAGCTGCCCCACGCGCGGGCCGTGGTCCCCGCGCTCTACCTGGCGGCCTGCGCCCTGGGCCTGCTGGGCAACGGGCTGGTGCTGCGGCTGCTGGCCCGGCGCGGCCCGCGGCGGCTGGCGGACACCTTCGCGTGGCACCTGGCGGCCGCCGACCTGGGCCTGGTGCTCACGCTGCCGCTCTGGGCCGCGGCGGCGGCGGGGGGCGGCCGCTGGCCCTTCGGCCGCGCGCTCTGCAAGCTCAGCAGCTTCGCCGTGGCCGCCTCGCGCTGCGCGGGCGCCCTGCTGCTGGCCGGCCTGGCCGCCGACCGCTACGTGGCCGTGGTGCGCCCGGTCGGGGCGCGGCCGCTGCGCTCCCCGCGGTGCGCGCGCTCCCTGTGCCGGGGCGTCTGGGCCGCGGCGCTCCTGGTCGGGCTGCCCGCCCTGGTCTCCCGGGACCTGCAGCCGCGGCCGGACGGCGCGGGCAGCCAGTGCGGGGAGCGGCCCTCCGACGCCTGGCAGGCGCTCGGGCTGGGGCTGCTGCTGCTGACCTGCGCGCTGCCGCTGGGCGCCTCCCTCTTCTGCTACTGCCGCCTGGCGAGCCGCCTGCGCCGGGCCCCGCGCCTGGGCCGCATCCCCGCCGCCCCGCTGCGCATCATCTGCGCCGTCGAGGGCGCCTTCGTGGGCTCCTGGCTGCCCTTCGGCGCCCTGCGCGCCGCTCTGCACCTGGCGCATCTCCATCCGCTGCCGCTGCCCTGCCCGCTGCTGCGGGCGCTGCGCTGGGGCCTGGCCCTCGCCACCTGCCTCGCCTTCGGCCACGGCTGCGCCAACCCGCTCATCTACCTCCTGCTGGACCGCTCCTTCCGCGCCCGGGCCTGGCGCCTGGCGCGCGGGCTCAGCTCCGCGTCCTCGCGCTCCGGGGACCCCAGCGCCGACGGGCGGGGCGCGGCCGACAGCGGGGGACGAGCGCGGACGGAGAGCCGGACCCTGGCCCCAACCCCGCGGAGGGCCCGGGAGGCGGCCGGATCCCCGGCGCGTCTCCTCTGCTGGTAGCGGCCCCTCCGCGGGCACCGGGGGACCGCGTCTTCCCCGCCGCCGCCGTCGGCTTCTCCAAACCTCAGCGCTTCCTGAACGCCCCCCTCCCCGGCCTGGCTGCCGGCCCAGCACTCCCTCCGCGCAGTGCGCGCCTGGGCGAAGGCTCTCCAGTCCCTTCAAGATCCCGGGAAGCCAGCGGACAGCAGCGGGGACACCCGCAGGCTCGCCAGGCACAGGAGAGGGGAGTGGGCTCCCCGCGGCACCCCGGAATTTCCAACGCAGAGCCCCAAAGCCACTGCCTTCAGCTGCAGCTTCTCTGGCCCCGACGACAGCCACGGTCTCCGAAGAAACACAGCAAACCTCGCGCCTCTCCAAAACCTCCCGCCGGTGGGAACCAGCCACCCTTTGAGCGTCATCTCTGGCGACTGGGCCGCATCATGAGTCACCATCGATTCAGATTCTCGCTTTCAAAGTTCACCAAAGCCCTGGGAACCGGCCCGGCGCCTGCCGCCCGGTGTATTCGCCCGGGGATGGGATTCCCCGCTCCCGGGGCCGCGCGACTCAACTGGAAGCCACCTGGCCCTTCCCTGGGACCCAGGAACCGGGAACCCGTCGCCAGGGGCGGGGGTCTCTGCGCGCATCACCGCCCTCGGTCCGCGCTCTGCTCCCCGGAGCCAGGCCGGGCGCCTCTGTGCCTGAGCGGCGGCCGTGAAATGAGTGTCAGGAGGCGGCTGACCTGGGGGGTCAGACCACGCTCCACGGGGGCCCCTAAGGTTGGCCTCGGGCCCCTGAGGATTTGGGGTGATGCCCCCACCGCGGGCGGTAGCCGCATCCACGTGGGCGGAGCCATCCACAGGCCAGCGGCGGCGGCGGCGCGCGGTCGGTTCTTCTTCTTCTTCTTTTAAAAGACGTTTGTTTCCCATTTTGAAGGTCACGGAGGGGGAAAAACAAGACAACACAGATGCAAGGGCACCTGCCAGCCAGGTGTCGCTTCAAAGAGGGGACGTGCGCTTTGTGGGTTTCACATGGGCACCCGGCCCGGCTCCTGTGGGTCCTGGGACCACGCGGGACAGGTGTGTGGGATTACCCGCTTTCTCCGCATTCTGCGCCTGGTCTTTGAGGTTTGGGGGGGGGCGGGGGAAGGGCTTGGGCGATTGGAAATTCAGTGTTTGTGAAAAAACATGTATAAATGGAATCACTTTATAGTGAAATGGGAGTTGGTCTCCCAGGGGAACTGCCTTGCTGGTCCTTATGCCTCGAACCTGGGGATGTTAAAACCGGCAACGTTGTATCTCAGAGAGCTATTTGCAAAGCAAACGCTGTTGCTAAGGCTGCGGGACTGGAAATGAAAACATGGTTGAGGTCGTTGTGAATTTCTGGGTGGCCCCCCGTCCCCCCCCCCCGNGGTGCCCCCCCCGTCCCCCCCCCCCGTCCCCTCGCCTTTCTCATAAATGCCCCATCGCCCGTGGCCTCCTCGTGCCAACCCTGTTTGGGCTTCCGCCAGATTGGGCGCTTCCAGAATCTGCTCTTCTTTTGATCTCAAATAAATGCTTTGTTGCTTTCCACGCTGGCTGGCCTTTTATTTGTCGGGTTAACGGGACTTTGGATTTAAGAGGATTTGCCCTAAAGCAGCGGCTCTCAACCTGTGGGCCGCGACCCCTTTGGGGGTCGAACGACCCTTTCACAGGGGTCGCCTAAGACCATCGGAAAACACATCGATAATTACATATTGTTTTTGTGATTGATCACTACGCTTTAATGATGTTCAATGTGTCACAATGAAAATACATCCTGCAGATCAGATATTTACATGACGATTCATCACAGTAGCAACATTGCAGTGATGAAGTAGCCACGAAAATAATTTTATGGTTGGGGGTCCCCAGAACATGAGGAGCTGTATGAAAGGGTCGTGGCATCAGGAAGGTTGGGAACCGCTGCCCTAAAGGAAAGTCAGTCTCAGGGGAAAGGAACTCAGGAATTTTCCGGAAGGGAGGCAAGGCTGCAGCCCGAGGGCCCCCAGGAGCCGGACCAACCCGATTCTCTCTCCTGCTCGAGGGCTCAGGCCCAGGGGTGGGGGTGGGGGGTCTCCCAGCCTCACTGTGACTCTCCCAGGCAAGGAATGGTGATTTTGCTCAGCCCCTGTGGCTCCGTGGTTGAGTGTCGACCTATGAACCAGGTCAGGGTTCGATTCCCGGTCAGGGCACAGGCCCGGGTGGTGGCTCCATCCCCAGTGTGGGGCGTGCGGGAGGCAGCCGATCCATGACCCTCTCTCATCATGGATGTTTCTCTCTCTCTCTCCCTTCCTTTCCGAAATCAATTTAAAAAAATTTTTTTTAAAGAAAGAAGTGAGTCCATCTACAGCCCCAGGAATATCACACCTCACCCTCCTCCAGGTCAGACAGCGGCGGGCGGTGGCGGCTGCTTTCAGGATGAAAGAAGTCCTTGAAGGGCTTCTGAAACTCAGTGCTATGCAAATGTGAAGGTGTCGCTTCAAAGAGAGATGGGAAAATGATAAGTTCAAGGAGGCAACAGACTCGCTGTTCAACACCTACGCCCACGCTCGGAGAATATAGTCTCTGTTATCTGGGTTCTGTGTGCGCCGCGGAGCCCCCGCCGCCAACAAAAAGTATCTTTCGCTCCTTCCGGTCCCCAAGCGGGTCTGGTTTGTTTTTCCTCTTGGTGCTGCCTGACCTGATACCATCGGTTCACTGACCTACTTAGCGCTTGTCTGGGGTCAGAGCCCGAGGTCCCTGATCCAAGGGCCTTTCTTCCACTCCACGCCTGGGGGGGGGGGNCCCCCCCCCCCCGTGTACCTGCCCCCCTGTGTGCCTGCCCCCCCTCCCCGTGTGCCCGCCCCGTGCCTGCAGCCGGGCCTGGCGAGGGCCAGCCCAGAGGCCCGTGTCACAATGTGAAATGATAGGAGATGACATGAAGGGGGAGCCGTTTTGTAAAAAGGCACACGGACAGGCTGGAGGGAACAGGACAGATGCCCGGGGTGGCTGTGCTGAGTAAGGTGTCACCCCCTTCCCCCACCTCCATTTCTCTAGTCTCGCGATGTTCTCTAAGCTTTTTATTTTTTTTATATATATTTTTTGTTGATTTCAGAGAAGAAGGGAGAGGGAGAGAGAGAGAAACATCCATGAAGAGAGAGAAGCAGGGATCGGCTGCCTCCTGCACGCCCCACCCTGGGGATGGAGTCTGCCACCCAGGCCGGTGCCCTGACCGGGAGTCGAACCGTGACCTCCTGGTTCATTGGTTGACGCTCAACCCCTGAGCCACTCGGCCGGGCTGAGTGTTTCATTGTCAAGGGCCGTTCACAAGGAGTTGCTAAGCGGCCGGAGCCAGAGCCGGTCAGTCCTGGGCCCCGACTCCGGCTGGCCCAGCCAGCTGCCCGCTTCGGGGGGCTGCCTGGCCTCCTGGGGCCACACAGAGCAAAGGAGCCGGTTCTGGAAGGTCCGTGAGCTGTGGTGTGTCTGCAGACGCGGCCCAGGACGGGTCCGGGGGATCGTCTATTCCCGCCGCCCCTGCCCCATGAACACCAGACAACCGGCCAGAGGAGCCGGGAGCCGGGCTGGGTTCTGAAAGGTCAGCCCCTGGGCACCGGGCGAGTGTGCTGCCGCTCTGGTTCTCTGACTAATTCTGGCTTCCTCCTCACCTCCCTGACCCCGGGTGCTTTCTCAGGGCACCGTGGGAACAGGCCGGCGCTGAGTGATCTGGGGAGCGCAGGGCACTGGCAGGGCTGGCAGGCGGCGGGTATGACTCAGCCCCTGCCGCCCTGGGAGAGAGCGAGGGCTCGGTGCTGGTTAGGTCAGTGGCATTGATCTACACTCCTCCTGCCTTGTGGCCGGCACCCCCCGCCCGCCCGGGCCCCCAGCCTCAGTGACAGGGGCCGCATGAAGGGGGACCCACGCGTGGGGCCTGCTGGCGAGAGAAAGGAAGCAAAGATGCGGATTCAGCCCGACCGTCCGGCCGACGTGCACACATCTGTGAACAGCACACACTTGACCGTATGGATTCTCTCGACCCCGAGGTCAGCAGGGGTGGGGGCAGGGGTGGGGGGCGGGGGTGGGGCGGGGGGGGGGGG
>JAWPEG010038709.1:829370-840645 GCA_035771395.1 Myotis vivesi | reverse complement strand
CGACACACGACCCAGCAGACAAAGGGGGGCAGCCGGGGCCAGAGGCAGCTCAGAGGAGGTGAGGCTTGAAGGGGATTTGGGGGGGCAGTGAGACCTTGGGGAGAAGGGCTTGGGGGGCTGTGGGGGTGCGGGGGGCAGAGCTGGGCGAGACAGGCTCCTCTGGGTCGGCCCCCGGCTGGGCTGGGTGAGTGGAGAGGGGCCTGACTCGGCCTCGCTTCCCCCGCAGGAGCTGACGGGCGTCCTGCCCGCCGAGTACCCCCTCAAACCCGGGGAGACGGCCCCCAAAGTCCGCCGCAGGGTCGGGGCGGCGTACACGCTGGACGAGCAGGCCCTGCACGGAGAGGTGAGGAGTCTGGGCGCTGTCGTTGGGTCCCCGAGCCTGGGCCTCACTCCCACCTGGAGGAGGGGGCTGATCCGGGGCACCTCCCCATGGGGTGCTGGGCCCTGGGTGGACGAGGCCCCCAGGAAGGTGTGGCCCAGGTGGCGCGGGAAGGGGTGCCGCCCAGGCAGCAGGACAGCGGGGAGCTCCAGGGAGCGCCTGGGCTTGGTCTCTGTGGGCAGATCAGTTAAGAGAGAAGCACTGGCCCAGGGAGGGGCCGGCCGCCTGTTCAGACAGGTCGCCTGGCCCTCGGGAGGCGGGGAAGGAGGGGGCGCGGCCCAGGTCCTCCCGGGAGCCCTTCCCTGGGTGTGAGTGGTGTCATTCCGCGGCTCCACACCCCCCTCACCTGCCCAGCCCTTTGGGGTCAGGAGGGAAAGTGTCCCACTTCGCTTTGCACCCCGTCTGGCTCGTCCTGCCTGTGGGTGGGTCCCGGGCCAGCCTTTCAGGCCGACAGCTTAGCTCCTGGGCACCTCCCGGCCCTCCACCCTCTGCCCCATGTGGCAGGCCAGGGCCAGGATCCAGGGTCCTGGCGTCCACTGTGCGCAAGCAGCAGAGGGCTCTGGAGGGGCACCTGGAGGCCTGCCTGGAGGAGGAAAGCTGTTCTCTGTGACTCCAGGGATCTTGGGCCTCCTGTGTCCCAGCTCAACCCCCCACCCCTGCAGGACCCCCTGAGCAGCCTGGAGCAGGACTTGGCCCTGCAGCTGCAAATCTCAGAGGCCTGCCTGGAGGAGGAGGCTGTTCTCTGTGACTCCAGGGCCCCTTCTCCTAGGCCTCCTGTGTCCCAGCTCACCCTCCCTCCCGCCTCCACAGGACCCCCTGAGCAGCCTGGAGCAGGAGCTGGCCCTGCAGCTGCAGATCGCCGAGGCCTCGCGGCGCCTGAGCCGGGAGGAGAAACTGAGCCGTCAGGCCCGGCGGCAGCGCAAGCACGCGGTGCTGCGGGAGGAGGAGAAGCTGCGGGCGCTGGAGCGCTGCCTGGGCGAGCAGCGGCGCCACCGGGGGTCCCTGCCCACCGCCGCCCTGCCGCTGGGCCGAGGTGCGTCTGGGTCCCAGGGAGCGGCCTCTGTGATCTCCTGCTGGACACAGGGGGCCCTGTGTACCCCGCGCTGACCCTCTGCCACCCCAGCTCCTTAGAGGGTGTCCCCCTCCTTCCGCATCCATCTCAATCCCCCCCACCCCCAGCCCCCAAAGCCGCATGGGACAGAGGCATCCCCCGGGCTGACCTGGAGCAAATTCCAGGTGCCGTACCTGCGGATGCCCGGTCCACCCCACGCCCTCCAGGCCGCAGGGAGAGGCCTTCCCTGCCGGGCCCTGTGAGGGAGGCTGCCCAGGGCCGCTCACCCGATGGTTTCAGGGCTGATTCGGGCACACGCTGCTCTGCCCACATCCCTTAATTTTCCAGAACCACCTGGCCAGCTGCAGCCCCTTCCCTTGTCCAGGCGTGTCCCTGAGCCCCAGGGACCAGGGGCTGTGGGCCACCTGGCGAGTGACCGGGGCCCAGGACCAGCCATCGGTGGTGTTGGTGAGGCCACCTGCTCGCCTTCCTCAGGTGCCACTGAGTTTCCCGGCCCAACCCCAGCTCCACCCGAACCCAGCTTGTGGGGTCCAACACAGCACCCCTAGCAAGGGCATCATGCCCGTGGAGGGCCCTCCCCCAGGCCGCCCAGGGGTTCCAGACCCCCCCTCCCCCCTTGAGGGGGCCGGAGGAGGGGCTGGTGGGGGCCCTGGGGCGGAACTGGATTCCAGGCCTGGCCGACTGGGCTGAGATTGGGCTGAGATAATTGTCCAAGGCTCCCATTCCCCAGGCTCCCACCCCTGCCCTCAGGGACCTCCTGGGACCTGGTGTAAAACCAGAAGCTCTTCCTGGTCCCTGGCCATGGCCGGTGCCTCAGGCAATCACAATGCAGGCCCCGAATACCCGCCCGCTCCCCCCCCACATCACCCCATGTCATCTCTGGTTTAGGGTAGAAAGGCTGTGAGCAGACACCTCCCTGGCACCTGCAGCCGCCAGGAGGCCGAGGGAGGAGGCTGACCAGTGGACGCACAGACGGGCAGTTTTCGTAGAAGAGCCGAGGCGGGGTCCAGGATCCAATAAGAGGGTGTCTCCTGCCCTAACCGGTGTGGCTCAGTGGATAGAGCGTCGGCCTGCGGACTCAGGGGTCCCAGGTTCGATTCCAGTCAAGGACATGTACCTTGGTTGCGGGCACATCCCCAGAGGGGAATGATCGGTGTTTCTAACTCTTTGTCCCTCTCCCTTCCTCTCTGTAAAAAATCAATAAAATATATTAAAAAAAAAAAAAAAAAAAAGAGGGTGTCTCCTCCACGGGAGCCCCAAGCCAAAGCCCAAGGCCGGCCGAGGGGGGCGTGGCCTTCAAGACGGCTCCTTGCCTGTACCTCCCCCTGCCAGGGAGCCCGGCCCCCGAGAGCCCTGGCCTTTTTCTTTTTTTAAAAAAAAAATATATATTTTTATTGATTTCAGAGAAGAAGGGAGAGGGAGGGAGAGAGAGAGAGAAACATCCAGGAAGAGAGAGAATCAGGGATCGGCTGCCTCCTGCACGCCGCACACTGGGGATCGAGCCCGCAACCCGGGCCTGTGCCCTTGACTAGATTGAACCCGGGACCCCACTGAGCCACACCGGCTAGGGCAGCCCTGGCTTTTTTTTTCAGATGAGGAAACTGAGGCCCGTGGCGTTGAAAGGGCTTATGCGTGGTTGCAACACGAACAGTGGAGCCAGAATGAAAGTCAGGTGTCCCGTGTCCCAGCTCCTAACCTCTGGTTTTGTTTCTTTAAAATATATTTTATTGATTTTTTTTACAGAGAGGAAGGGAGAGAGATAGAGAGTTAGAAACATCGATGAGAGAGAAACACCGATCAGCTGCCTCCTGCACATCTACTGGGGATGTGCCCGCAACCCAGGCACATGCTCCCGACCGGAATCGAACCCGGGACCCTTCAGTCCGCAGGCCGACGCTCCATCCACTGAGCCAAACCGGTTACGGCATCTGGTTTTTTTTCTTACCTCCAAGTAATAAGCTCCCGCCCAGGGCCGTGTTTCACACTCAGCGGAGGGCTCGGTGGGGGAGGGGCAGGGGCAGGTCCCTGGCTGCCCCGGATGTGGATGGACGTGCACTGGGTTCCTCACCCCGTCTCTTCTCTCCCCTCTGTCCTCCCAGAACTCAGTGTCTCCGACGACAGCTCGCTGTCCGATGGGCTGCTCCTGGAGGAAGGTGAGAGGCCGTGTGGGGACGCGCTTGTCAGACCAGCCACGGGGGCTACGGCCCAGCCGGCGGTGAGGCCTTCAGGTGGGGGCGGCTCGGAGCGGCTGGGGGAGGCGGCTGCCCCCCGACCGATGCCGCTGGCTCTGCCCCAGCCCAGGCCCGTTCCTTTCCGATCTGGACGCTCGGTCATTTTGACAGAAAAGGGAGGGGCAGCTCCCGCCCGGCCCCAGGCCTCCGCCTCTGTTCTGCACCTTTCTTTTTCTTTTTCTTTTTAAATACATTTTTATTGATTTCAGGGAGGAAGGGGGAGAGAGAGAGAGAGAGAGAGAGAGAGAGAGAGAGAGAGAGAAACATCAGTGATGTGAGAGAATCATTGATGGGCTGCCTCCTGCACACACCACACTGGGAATGGAGCCCACAACCCGGGCATGTGCCCCGACTGGGAATCGAACCGTGACCTCCTGGTTCACAGGCCGAGGCTCAAGCACTGAGCCACACCAGCCGGGCCGGGGCCTTTATTTCAATGTGCACCTGTCAGAGCCAAAGAGCCCTCTGGCCGCAGTCACCGCTCCCAGGGAGCAGGGAGCAGGGAGTGCAGGTCCAGCTTAGGAGCCGGGGGTCCGGGGGAGCAGGGGGTGCGGCCTGCCCAGGGCGTGCCCGAGTCAATAAGGAAGCTGCACACGGGCACGGCGGGAGCGAGAAAGGCAGGTGAACGGCGGACGGTGCACTCGGACGCGGCAGCGGGAGCAAAGGTTAGACGCGGAGCCCTGTGTGCCAAGGGGAGTCCGTCCCGGGGGGGAGGGGGGGAGGGAGGAGGGAGGATCGCAGGAGGCAGGTGTAAAACGGGGCTGTGAGGCAGGGAATTCGGTCCCAAAGGAGAAGTCATTTAAATATATATATATATATATTTTTTTTTTTTTTAAATATATTTTATTGATTTTTTACAGAGAGGAAGGGAGAGGGATAGAGAATCAGAAACATCGATGGGCTGCCTCCTGCACACCTCCCACTGGGGATGTGCCCGCAGCCAAGGTACATGCCCTTGACCGGAATCGAACCCAGGACCGTTTAGTCCGCAGGCTGACGCTCTATCCCCGGAGCCAAACCGGTTAGGGCAAAATATCTATTTTTTTTATTGATTTCAGAGAGGAAAGGATAGAGAGAAACATCAATGATGAGAGAGAGAGACTCATTGATCGGCTGCCTCCTGCACGCCCCATATTGGGGATCGCGCCCGCAAACCGGGCATGTGCCCTGACCGGGAACCGAACCGAGGACCCTTCTGTCCACGGGCCAACGCTCTGTCTACTGAGCTGAACCAACTAGGACTAGGAGTAACTTTTTAAAAAAAAATACATTTTTATTGATGTCAGAGAGGAAGGGAGAGGAAGAGAAAGAGAGAAACATCCATGATGAGAGAGAATCACGGATTGGCTGCCTCCTGCACACACACCTCCTAGTGGGGATTGAACCTGCAACCTGGGCATGTGCCCTGATCGGGAATCGAACCCGGGACCCTTCGGTCCGCAGGCCGACGCTCTATCCATTGAGCCACACCAGCCAGGGCGAGAAGTCATTTTCGAGTAGCTGGGCCCAGAGCGATGGCCTGGCCCAGCCCGGCGGACGGGCAGCCGTGGGAGGCAGGGCCGGGCCTGGCCCCGGAGGTTCCTGTCAGGCTGGTTCCCCGGTGGCCGCCTTCACAGGAGTCCTTTCTCCTGCAGAGGAAGCCCAGGCGCCCCAGCCTGCCCCGGTGTCCGAGCCCCTGAGCCCCGAGGGGCTGCCGCCCGCCGGCCCTGAGCCAGGCGCCGTGGACCCGGCGCCCATCCAGAACGGCCCCTGGAAAGAGACCAGCCTGGACCAGCCCTATGAGAAGCCCGGGAAGACCCCCGACCCCAGCAGCGAGTCCAGGTGAGGGCGGGGTGGGCAGGGAGGGAGGGGCGGGGCTGGCGGACAGCCCTGGTCCCCAGCGGGGTGCCCCGCCCGCAAGCCCTGAGATCCCCGCCCTGACCCGCCTCCGATCTTTCCGCAGCAGCCCGGCCTCCACGCCGCAGGACGGGCCCAGCACCTCCGGCCTCTGGCTGCCGGAGCCCCCCTCCTACCACGGGGTCCCCGTCGGCGTTCCCGGGCCGCGGCAGGGCCGGGCCAGCGCCCCCGCCACCCCCACCAGCCCGGACACACAGGGGAGGCGAGGCCAGTCGCAGTCTCTGAGGTGAAGGGCGGACCCGCATGCGGGGTGGTGGGTCCCGGCCACGGCGGGGCCCGGGGTGGGTGGTGTGTGGCCAGTGACTTCAGTAGAGGCTGTGCCGTGGCCTGGAAGCCACAGCGAGTCGTCCACGAGGCTTCTTATTTATTTTATTTTTAAATATTTTTATTGATTTCAGAGAGAGAGGGAGAGAGAGGGAAGCATCCATGATGAGAGAGAATCATGGATCGGCCACCTCCTGCACGCCCCCCACTGGGGATGGAGCCCACAACCCGGGCCTGTGCCCTGACCAGGAACCGAACCGTGTCCTCCTGGTTCATAGGTCAATGCTCAATCACTGATCCACGCCGGCCGGGTGGGCATGGATGGCGTCTATTTGGGGAGATCTGAGCCAGGACCCGGCCCCGCCCCGGGGGGGGGGGGGGGGGGGGGGGGGGGGGGGGGGGGGGGGGGGGGGGGGGGGGGGGGGGGGGGGGGGGGGGGGGGGGNATCTGAGCCAGGACCCGGCCCAGCCCCGGCCTCTTCCCACCCCCCACCCTCCACCCCCTCCACCCCTCGGCGCCCCCAGACTCAGATGTGTGTCCCTCTCCCCACAGGATGGACTCCTTCCGGGCTGGTCCCCGCCGCCGCCCCACACACTACACGGTCACCGTGCCCAGCTCCTGCTGGCCCCCGAGCGGCCCCCCGCGGCCGCCCCCGGCCCCCCACTCGTGCTCCGAGGACAGCGGCTCCGACGGCTCCAGCGTGTCCCACGCCACCTCCCCCGGCAGCAGCAGCCCTGACATCTACGCGCTGCGGCCGCTGTCCCCGCCCGGGACGCCCGGCCACCGCGGGGGCTGGGGCCCGGCCGCCCCCCGGCCGTCGCTGCTGCTGCCCCCCGGGCCCTTCCCGCCCGGCCGCTACGTGCTGGTGGCCGAGGGCTGCCTGCCGCCCGGCGAGCGGGACCCGGGGGCCCGCGAGGAGGAGGGGCTGGCCCTGCGGCTCCAGCAGCTGCAGCAGCTCCAGCAGCACCTGCGCCCCCGGGGCCGCCTGGCGCGCGGGCCCTCCCTCAAGGACAGCCCCGCCGGCCGGGCCCTGTGCCGCGCGGCCGTGACCCAGGAGCTGCAGTCCTGGCACGAGCGGGTCCGCCTGCGGAGCGCCCGCCCCCAGTCGCTGGACCGCCAGGGGGCCTTCCGTGTGCGCAGCCTGCCCCCTGGGCAGGCCCTGGGGCCCCGGACACAGGTGAGGGGGGACACAGGTGAGGGGGGACTCAGGTGAGGGGGGGACACAGGTGAGGGGGGACTCAGGTGAGTGGGGACACAGGTGAGGGGGGACTCAGGTGAGGGGGGACAGAGGTGAGGGGGGGACACAGGTGAGGGTCGCCGGGCCCTCCAGCTAGAGAGGCTGCGAGGCCAGCGGGTCCAAGAATTGAGTGACGTACACCAGCAGCCCCAGTACCGCAGGCCCAGCGATGGCCCTCCCACCCCGCCCCTCCGCCTGCTGCTGCCCCGACCTGGGCCGCACCCTCTGCTTCTCCCTCCTGCGAGCTTGGACCTGCCCTGGCCCAGGCCCAGCCCTTCCCGACCTGTCGGACGGGCGGGCGGTGAGAAGTGAGCCCAGGAGAGGCGGGTAGGCGGTCAGGGTGCCCAGCCCGCCCCAAGGACTGCAGGGGTGGAGAGCGGGCGAAGGAGAGATGGCCTCCTGGGTGGGCCGGGGCAGCCGCCCATAGGATCTTTTTTTAAAAAATCCTCACGCAAGGATATTTTCCCATTGACATTTAGAGAGAGTGGAAGAGAGAGGGAGAGACAGAGAAACGTCGCTGTGAGAGAGACACATCGACGGGTTGCCTCCTGCACACGCCCAGGCCAGGGAGGAGCCTGCAACCCAGGTCCAGGCCCTTGACCGGAACCGAACCCGGGACCCTTTGGTCCGCAGGCGGAGGCTCTAGCCACTGAACCACACCGGCGGGGCCGCCACTCGGACCCTCAGGACAGGGTGGTGCCCTGGGCGCGCTGCCAGGACCCCGCTGCCCGTCTGCTCACCCCCTCCCCTCTCCCTCCTCCCGGCAGGTGCCCACGGTGTGTGTGCTGCGCAGGTCGCCCGAGGGGGCCCCCGTGCAAGTGTTCGTGCCTGAGAACGGGGAGATCATCAGCCAGGTGTAGGCCCAGGTGCGCCCTGCGCCATGGCCGCCGCCGCCTCCTCCTCCTCGGGCCGAGCCGCCTGTGCCTTCGCCGCTCCCGCCCCTCGCAGGTCGATGCCCGGAGCTGAGACGTTTCTTTGATTTTTACACCAGTTTTTTGTTCCGACGTCCTGGGGTTTCTGTCGTCACTCGTTCTCGAGCTCCCTGTCGCGTGGCCGCGCTTGAGGCCCGACTGGCCGGCTGGACCTGGGCCCCGCCTGGGTGCCCCCCCCACCCCCCCCCCGGTCGCCGTNGCAGGTCGATGCCCGGAGCTGAGACGTTTCTTTGATTTTTACACCAGTTTTTTGTTCCGACGTCCTGGGGTTTCTGTCGTCACTCGTTCTCGAGCTCCCTGTCGCGTGGCCGCGCTTGAGGCCCGACTGGCCGGCTGGACCTGGGCCCCGCCTGGGTGCCCCCCCCACCCCCCGCGTGTCTCCTTATGCGAGACGAGGGACCGAGGCAGACGGGGGCCCCTGGGGTCCCCAGGGCTGGCCCTGTGATTCCGAGGACGGCCCCGGAGAACAGCGGGCCCTCCTGGCCCCGGGGGCTTGTGGGCATCTCCCCTCCCCCGTCTCCCAGCTCTCGGGGTGCCGTATGGTGCTGGGCTGGGGAGCCCCCCACCATGTGCTCTGTGATGCACGCACCAAGTGAGGGTCGAGGACGGCCTCCCTGACCCCCCGAGTCCCACACAGGGCCCCGGTCACTGTCCGCTCTCGGGGCCCGCGGGCTCCAGCATCTCCTACCTCTGACTGAGCCCCGAGTGCGAGGCTCCATGCGGCATCGGGAGCCCCGGCGTGTCAGGGAGCGCGGCTCGGCCCGCGGCCGCCTTCCTGGAGCAGCGTCGTCGGGGGTCCTAAAACCCAAACCGCACAGACGTGTCGGGGAGGCTCCACCCCCGTGGCGTGGTCTCAGGCCGGGGTGGGGTCCCGGCTCCTCCCGCGCCCCACGGCGCCCCATGTGGCTCCGAGAATGGACTTGCTTGCAGTGGGCAAGCCCTTCTGGGCACCAGCGGGGGAGTCACCCTCCTGAAGCCGGGAAGTGTCCCGGCCGCCCAAGCCTGGCGGCTGCTGGGCAAAGGCCCTCAGGGGGTCACTGGGTGTGGTGCCCAGGTGGGGGTGCTGCTTCAAGGAGACGGGCCGGAGCCCCAAGCCCCGGCTTAGAGCTGCCCCGGGGGGTTGGGGGGGGCGCTGGTTCCCATTTTGCCCACACAGACCTTCCCCGTCACGTTCCCTGGACTCGGTCAGCAGCAGCTACCGAGACAGCGGGGGCTCCGAGGAATGGATGCCTGACCCGCAAGAGGCCCCGGCCGGACCGAGAGCCCAGTTACCGCCGGGGGATGGGGGCGGGGCCGCACCGTGGATGCTGTTCTTGTCCGTTGGTCTCTGAGCCCCCCTCCCCGGGCCCGGCCGCCCCCCTCCCCGTCTCCCTCCCGCGTCCTGGGGGCTGTTAGCCAGGAGCCGGCCCAGCCCCCCTGCCCCCCCACACACACACACCTGAGCGTCGTTGCTGTTAACTTATTGGTCCCGTGTGGCGCCCGGCCGAGCCCTGGGCGGTGGGGCCGCACCGTGTGGATTTCAGTGCCAAATACTCCAATAAAGTCCGGTTTCTTTCGTGATCAGCTGAGCTGACTGGCTAATGAGTGCTTTTTTCTTAAAGAAATAACATTTTTATTGATTTCAGAGAGGAAGGGAGAGGGGGAGAGAGAGAAACATCCATGATGAGAGAGGATCATGGACCGGCTGCCTCCTGCACGCCCCCCACTGGGGATCGAGCCCACAACCCGGGCCTGTGCCCCGACCGGGAATCGAACCCTGACCTGGTTCACAGGTCGACGCTCACCACTGAGCCACACCGGCCGGGCCCCAAAGGGATTTTTTGTGCCGAGAACCTGTGCCCGTTCCCCGGGGTGGTCCTGGGGAGCAGGTGGCTGGACGGACGGGGGTCGGGGTGGGATTGGGGGGGCCTCTCGGGCCATCTGCTTCCCCTGGAGCAGGACAGAGGTCTCCCCAGCTTGGAGCTGGGCTCAGAGTTGCTTCCCTGGGGAGGGAGGGGGGCCGGGGGACCGGGTGGAGGGGCGCCCCCAGGCGGGCGGGCCAGGCTGTGGTCCCTGTGGGTGTGTGGCTGCCTCCGGCTCCTCCCGGCCTGCAGGGGCCGCTCCAGCACCCCTCACGGCGCCCCCTGGAGCCTGTCCCGGGAGGAGCCCTGTCCGGAGCTGAGGAGCCAGCGTTCCAGGTAGTGGGGGCCCTGCCTGGTCCTTCCCAGCCCAGGGGGGACCAAGGGGGCAGAGGGGTGCGGGCCGGGCAGCTCCAGGCTCACCCCCACACCCGTGTGTGTTTGGACCAGGGGCCCCTGTGGCTTTGGGGCCTGGTTGGCTGAGGCCTGGGGAGGGCAGGGGGGGTGGAGGGGGCCCAACACCAGGGTCTCTGGGGACGTGGGGACCCCGGGATCCGAGGCCCATGCGCCTCAGGCCAGCTGCATTGTGGGTAATGGGGTGCAGGGTTCGAGGACTGGAGACCATGGCGACGGGCGAGGCCCGAAGTGACCAGCAGCTCCCCAGCCACAGGCCAGGCCGCGACCAGCTCTGAGGATTGGGGGGGGGGGTCGGGGGAGCTGGGGGGACCCCCACACGGGGGGTTCCTAAGGCGGGGGTGTGGGGAACGTCCGGCCCGCGGGCCCGGTAAGGCCCCCGAAATCCCTCGGTCTGGCCCTGCCAAGGCGTCGGGGGTCAGTCCGTTAAGTGTGGGGCCAAGTCCAGCAGGTTTATGTTTTTTAAAAATATTTTTATTTATTTTATAGAGGAAGGGAGAGGGAGAGAGAGAGAAACATCCATGAGGAGAGAGGATCACGGACCGGCTGCCCCCTGCACGCCCCCTACTGGGGGTCGACCCGCAACCAGGCCTGTGCCCCGACTGGGAATCGAACCCCAACCTCCTGGCTCCTGGGTCGAGGCTCAGCCACTGAGCCAGGCCAGTTGGCGAACAGGCTCCTGATTAAGGGGGCCCTTGTGTGTGGCCCGAGAATGATGTAATGAATGTCCAAATGGGCAGGGAAAACGCTCCCCACCCTTGATCTAAGGGGTGCTCGTCTGGGGACCCCGAGTGCAGGACGAGGAGACCGGGTCAAGCGGTAGCTCCCGGTCCACGACCGTGTCCCCAGGCCGTGTCCAGGCCTCTGGGGGCCCCTCTCCTAGGGCAGCTGGGATTGCGAATCGGGGACGGGACGGTGTTGGGGGGGGAGGCCTCAGCGCGACTTCCAGGGGCAGAGCCATGGACGCCAGGACTGGTGGTTGCTTCCGAGTACGAGATGCCCCCCCCCCCCC